>OZ012686.1:53163666-53351166 GCA_963942565.1 Maea johnstoni
TAAATTAAGAAGTTCACAACATATTTGGAGGTGAGTTTATTTGTGGGTTGGCTTCTGATCAATATTTTTACTTTAAAAAATGTGGAAATATGCTCTTGTGAAAGATATCAAGGCCAAACTAGCCTGGATGACTTTTTGGTGCTACTGGCACATAGTATTAAAAGTGCACCATTCTGATTAAATCAAAGTTCCTCAAAAGTATTTCCATGCAAAAAAAAAGCTTTTTGAAAAATATATTGCATAGTTTAGCCTGGATGGATTTTTGTGCTGTGCAGGCATGACAAGGATGAAACATGTCCCATTCTGAGTTGATGGTGATGAATCCATGATTGTGCGGCTAGTTGTCCTCAGCTGTCCCGAGAGTAAAACATACCACCATCTGCTTACCACACGTTACATGTGCCTCTTGATATTGAGGCTGAGCGCTGAGGGATCTCGACTGCCTCTGAACACAGGCTGTTATTCCCACTGAACAACCCTCAGCTACCCAGCGCTAATAGCTAGTATACTCTGAACCATTAATGGAAGGACTGGAAGGCTGTTTTATCCTAAAATGCTTAATAGATCCTTCGTCAACTTCTTGAACCACTACATCTGGACATCAGGAAGTTTCATGGCCATCTAATGATAATAAAAATTGCACCTCATAACATTGTCTTCTTAGCGCAATGAGAAAATTCTTTTTGAAGATGAGAGACATTCTCATATGGCAATTGTACCACTCCTCTCGTGATCATAAATTTACAAAATAGTCTTGCTTAAGTTTTGATCAACATTTCTTATTCAGATATTTCCCACCAAAAATTCTCTGCTTCCACCATTTTACAATGGGTGATTTTGTTGGGAAATAATACCAAGAAAAGTAGGATGATTTTGCGTACGACAGGCGTAACTAGAAGGATCAAATGGAAATACTTATCATATCGGTTTAAGACCTTTTATACCAGTACTGCTTTATGGTATTGAATTGACCTAACTGCTGTGCAGGCATCTTCCACAATGGCTGTTCGCCATTTATTAGCAAAATGTCTGAAGCTGACAGTGCTAAATTAAACTAAATTAAACTAAATTAAGGAGGCAGTATTATTAGAAATATTGTTGTTATGCTATTGTTAAAGAAAGGTGCCAACCCCTAGGCATGAAAGGGTTGAGCTTTGAGCCTGTGTGTTGACATTCATTGGCCTGGCTACCTCACAGAGCCTCACGGCATGAGAGTTTGCTGCGGAGGGTCATGGGAGTCTATGTGTTGACATTCAATGGCCTCACTGACTACTGCTCAGAGACTCTCAGGCTTCCTGGACAAGCTGGTTTGTTTTCTCAGTAAATGATTGTGTGGTTTTATGGAGATAGGGTTATGATCCAGGTTGTTGCAGCTGGGACATGAGGAAGTGGGAAGTGTGGGGCTATCTAATCTGGCCCTTTATCAGCGCCCCCTATCAGCACACAGATAAGGTGTTAATGGGTTGATGGTGACAGACATGGTTCAGCTCCCACATACACACACACCAACAACTCTTGGCAATGTACTACTTTCTTTGATATTACAGCTCCCACACATAGACTCTTACACACATAGACACCATACAAGCAAGAGCTATCCAATGCATACCAACATGATAGGGTTTAGATGTTTTTCAAAAATCTTTGCACCTTGTCCTTTGGACGAAAGTGTACCCAGCATTGGAAGGTTGAAATAGATGTCTCCTGATTCTCAATGACCTACCCTGAGTTGATTTCAGTTCAAATTTTAAATTCTGTATTATCAAAGGATCATTGTAGCAATTTCTGGGATTATCCTAGGAAAGTCTGAGGATTAACCAAGAGAGTTCCAGCTACATTATCTTAAGGGTAAAGCTTATCACCCATCCGTTAGGTGCTGTGTTACCGTACTAACAGTGGCCGTCTTGTTGGTGATAGGAGTAACCAGCGATAATCAGCGCCATCAGGACAGCTCTATGCTGATTGGATGAGCCCACAGCAAGTGAAAACAGCAATTAATTCAGCACTTCACTCGAGTATCCTCCATATAGGAAAAGCTTTTAACCCATTCATGAATGGAATGCTTGATGATTGTTGTCTGCGTCTTCTAGACTTTTTTGAATAACATTTTAGATTAAGAATTAAGTCGCTTATCTTTTTGAAGGGAATTATAGTGTGGGTTTTTATCAAAATCTCTCTCTCATTTTTTTCCAGAATTGCTCTGATCACAAAGATATTACCGAAATAGTTGTTAATAGAGGAAATTAGAAGAATGTGGTAGGCATGGTTCTCAGTAATTATTTCAACAATCATATATTTCTTTTTTGTTTCTTTTATAGAAAAGTAACACAAAAATCAGTCCAATATGGCCACTCACAGTAGGCCCCTCATGGGTTAAGCAACACAAGCAGTGATGGAGGTAAACATGTTGGGAGAATATCGCTTAATTGTCAATTAGCCTGGAATAGAAATACTGCCTGCTTGTTATCATCAAATGCATCATAAAGATAATGCTTTGAGGGTGAATGAATCCTTAATGCTAGCTGTCTCTCACATCATCATAAGATAGTTATCTCTCGTGATGGTGTTTGCCTTATTACAGCTAGTCTTACAGAGGCACCCCTTTCTGCCTGAAGATGTTTGAGGAATTGCTTAACCCAGTCATGATAGGAGCTCTTCTTGATTTGAGTGCCATTTTTGATGTTACTTAAGCTGTTTTGAAAATATAGTGGGAAAAGGGGGGGATTGCACTTTTTCTGGGATGCCCTGTATGTATAATACAAAAAATGAAATTAACTTCGAGAGAAATCATGAATTCATGAAATATTTGAGGAAAATTTGTTTGTTTTTAGTGCCGATTAATCTTTCAAATATTTGGCCACTTATACTTATATAACTCTGATTGCAGTATTTCTTGACGGTATCGACCCATTCACATTTCAAGCATACACCTGGACAGCCACTCATGAACATTCTATATTTTGAAAGATGTTTCAATTGAGTTTAACAAATTCCCCCTTGAAATATTTCTATGATACTATTTTATTTCATAGTTACTATCTGATATGTTAGACTGTGTTCACAGCCTGGATGTAAAGGAGTTAAGGGCTTTTGGCGGCTTTCTGGCTTGTTTATTTATCCCACTCTTGCGGAGGAGAAAAGGGGAGGGGGGGGGGGGTATTATTTTGATTAGAAAATAATCAGTGGCAATAGAGGGAGGCTTTTATTCAGTGCAATCCCCCTAATAATGCCTGCCAATCAAATGCGCTCGCTCCTCGCAATGGGAACGCCAAAAGCTAGCACGCCACAGTGGAGGATTCCGAGAAGCGACACAATGCATGTGATAATCTCACATTAATTTGGCAATAATTCATGTTGGCGACAATGCCGGTTTCCTCGCAGGCCGCGGCGGCTGCTGTACTATCGCTGGATCTGATAGGTTCTGGCATAGTGGCGGTGGCGGCGCTATTGGATTGGCCGGGAAGGTGCCGGTAGATATGCTTGATGCTGACAATGGGCTTAGGGGAATCGCTGCGAAAATTGTGATGGATTCACTTTTGTAGCGAGGAGCCATTTATCCTTGTGAGGGCCAAGAAAATCTGCTGTTGTCGGCCTGTCATCTGTAGTTGACATTTGCAGCAGCAGTTACAACATGAAAAGCTGTTAATGTAAAATGTCCAACAATAGTATTATTAACTCTCACACGCCTGAAACAGCGCCATAAAAGAAACTCACTATTTCTAATAAATGCATCTTTTGAAACATTTGTGGAGGCATGTTCATCTGAACTCATATCAAATATTTTATGAATTCTCGCTTTATTCCTAAGCTATTTCCATGACCACTTTAGATCCAGACATTGATTCACAAGGTGTACTTTGGCTATGAAAGGGTTTAATTAAAGTGCCAGCGATTTATGCTGGCACCCAGGTGTGAGGATGCTTCTGAGGTGTCCTTTTCATGCTGGAATCATGTACCTAGCACTGAAGAAAATGGCAGCCTCCATTAACGCAGACAAAAGGGACCTCTAATAGCACAGATAATAGGCCTTAGAGCAGAAACTAAATATTGAAATGGCACAGTCGCGCAGAGAATTCAAACAAATAATGCTTTTAGTAGAATCCCTTTGGATCTATATCATATTTCGTTATAGGTCGACTTATATGGTAAATTTTGAAATATAGAAAATATCAAAATGATTTGCAATATATGTCAAACCTTGTCTCATTTACTTCACCTTTACTATCCCATTCTCCATGACCTATTTATGCCTGTAAGGCCTAAATATGCACAGACTATTTTGGTGATATCAATCTGACCAGCACCTCTATTTGAAAACTTTGTAGTAGAAATGACAATCAATTCAACCAACAACTCTCCTTTATATATTTTATGAATTAATGCTTTATATATAGTCATTGTCAATAGTTTTATAGTGCCAGCTGACCCTTGTCAAGAAAAAACATCCTGACAATTTTGATAATAACTCTGAGACCACAGCCATTTTGGAAAAATATTGAAGGACAAATGTTGATTAGAAATCAACCCACTATTATTCTCTTTTCAATATTTTATGAATATCTGTCTAATTCCAAAGTCATTTACAAATGTATCAGAGGTCCAGATGATACTCACCAAGGAGATCTCCAGGCATGAACGGGTTAACACTGAAAAACATTCTACCTGCATGTGATAATGACTGACAAGGAAATAGCGGGAACTCTTGTATTGACTATAGATGGATTTTACTGTAAAACAGCTCTGTTCTCAAACAATAACTGAAAGCATGGTTGCAGGCTACTCACAGCTCTGAGGTGTGAGCTGTGGGTAGCCTGCCTGGGACAGGGATTTCCTGGGCATATTCATGTTATTTCCCCCGCGTCCCTCAGACCTTTTAGAATGGCACGTAGCTGTATGCTCCATTTATTCATATGGCACGCTGGGCTGGAAATGCACGCAAAGAGTTGCACCATTGCATCTCTCAGCTTGCTAATTTCTAGATCACACATACCCTGGAATAAATACATTAACCCTTTTATGTTGGACCTTGCCAAATGAATCTCTGAATACCAAGGAATTCTTAGGATTTCCTAGGAAGTCTCAGGGATATGTGTAAGGGTCTCCCTCGGTTTGCTGATTTCTAGGTTTTGATCACAAGTACCCTGGAATATGAACATTAACGCAAAAGCAGATTGAAGGAAAATTGTTTAGTAGAACTCTGCCTACAACTTACCTCAAATATTTTGTGAATCTATTCATAACCTCATAAATTTTCCCTTTTTTTTAGATAATTTCAATGCTTCAGATTACTTAACCATTTTGGTAGTGAATAGGTTAAATGCAATCATAGGAATCGTGCGTAATTTCACTGAACAAATATCCCAGCTAGTCACTTGACATGTGGTGTGTATTACATGACTAGATTCATTACCTGGCCGGCGCCGTGGTGTTGGTGAAAACTGTTTGCATGTTACCCAGGCCAGTGTAGGAGCCTGATGGCCGCCCACTAGCCCGGGGTGACCATAAACAATAATTGGCAACCTGCAATTGAAATAAAGAGGCCCTTGATGCCACTTGGTTAAGTCACTGGATAGATATGTTAACGCAATGTACGTGATAGAAACAGCCAGTCCCTGGTGAGTGATGGAGCAGCGTGGGATAGGGGCAGAAATGTAAATAAACTAGGTCATGTTTATCTCTGGGTAGGAGTAAGTATTGGTATACAATACAGTACCAAATACCAATATTGTATGGGAAAAAAAATATTGTATCTTAAAAGTATCTCATTGAACCGTTTCATTTAAAATTTTCAAAAAATGTTAAAATATATCGTGAAAATTTTAAAGGTTCCAATACCTACTGGGGATAGACCTCATGGCCAAGTGGACTAGATAGTGGACTAGATCATTGCATGGCCACTGCTTACTCTTCAATCAATGCACTTGGTATGGGTTTGTACTAATAAAGTGTATATGGAAATAATTGCCGAACTCCGAGTCACTGGCAACTTGCCGTGATGGCTTAAACCAGATCTGGAAATGTACCTTATGTTCACCACAAAAGAAATGATAATAAGCATAATAGATTTGATATTCTCTGGACCTAGTTGACCTGGTTTGCTGGGATAAGGGCTATGTATTGTTGACGTTTGGGCTCCCGGAGTTATTCTGCTTATGAATAACTAAAGCTGGCTGGATGGAATCATGTCAGGAAAAGAAGATTAGGAACTGTGCGGAGATGTAATTCGCCTGTTGGCCGGTACTCGCATATCGCTGCTCATTTTCCCCGCATATGATGACGCCCTTTGTATGCGCAGTTCGGTGACTGCGCAGGCAGCTTCGACGAGTGACATTTCATTAAAATCTTTCTGCTCCACTACCCAGTTTTAATAACATTGCTCGTTGCACAATCTCTATGTGGGAGAGAAAAGCGGTGGGAAGCGCAGTAGAAGTGGTTTACTAGGAGGTGTGGATGCTGTTGGAATTTTAACACATTCATACTGGATTAAAGCCCTGAATTGCCTTAACCGTTTTGGTATGATTGGACCATATTTTTTTTTTGTTTTTTTTCTTTTGGTAAAGATTTAAAGGAGAAATGATGCATATGTAGAACCATACCAAAAACTTTGTTTTGAACATTTGTCAATTCATTCTAAACTCACAAATGTCCTTGATCCAGTTGACACTTACCAGTTGTAACCTGATTAATGCCTGGAATTTCCTTGCCAAGCATTGTCTGGACATAGATTATCCCAAAAGTAACTTTGAAATTAGAGCATAAACTTACAAAATATTTCAAGAAGTATTAAGGTTTGGAACCAGATTAAGAATTCTCGTTCAAATGTTTTTTAAAAAATGCTTTGGCTGCAGAGGCCTTGACTATGACTTAGTAAGGGGGCTGAAGTAATGAATACAGTACCTATATCAGCATTGAACTAGAACTTAATATGGTGCCAATCCTTCATAGGCAATTGGATGATATTGCTACTGTTCAACCCTCAACCCTTGTCAATGTATAGTAATGACCCCCCCCCCCCAAAAAAAAAAAAAAAAAAAAACAACAAAACAACAACAACAACAACAACAACAACAACAAAAATTCATTTAAAACAGCTTGTGTGTTCATAAAAATATAGATTTTTTCTCAACGTTAACTTGAATGTTCTATTCATAATTATCTTCAAAACATTTTATGTTCATTTCAATCTATGCTTTCTTCCTGTAATTGTTTGTATTAGTTATTTGAGATATTTATCCTCTTTTTCTTCTTTGCAGGTAAGACTGGGTTTCAATAATGGTTTAAGTATCATAACAAGTGTGGTAAGGTTACTTTCTTTTATATAGTGTGGCGTTCTAAAAATATGATTTATCAAACACCAAAAGTCGTTACTGTCAAAGCTTTAAGCCACTCATGTCTCTAGGGCCCAAAATTGAAAAGAAAAAGAAAAGAAATAGCTAGTTTTAGAGAGATTTCATTAAAATAGTCAAGCTGTTGTAGCCGCTAAAGGCATGATTTAAGGGTTAAATATAGAATATACACATGGCATTGTTTGAGGGTCAATTGTGTTAGTGTTCTTAGTAGAAAGATTCTCTTTCCCATGGTGTTCAACACAAAAATGTGAAGATTTGAAATGCCCATTATACAAAGGGGTAATCAAGGTTAGTAGGTTCAACTCAATACATTAATTTGTTGTTGCAGCCTTTCATGAGCGAATAAACAGAATAAATAAGCGATGGTCCGTTCAATTCTATTGGCATATGTTCAGCAATCATAGGTGGACTGATTCAAACTTGGTTATAGATATTAATTATTCTTGCCGTTAGGGGGTTAAAGGTCACGGCTGCTGCTTGGTAGGTCTACAGGAATGAGGGCTACTCGTACCATCCACGCTTACCCTGTGGCATTGGCCTGTGAGTCCGCCGATAAATTAACTTTCTGGCCTTCATTTTGCATTGATCGCAGCTGGAAGAAAAATGAAAGCGGTATTAATTTGGAGTGACAGGTCTGGATAAGTTTATTAGTTGACCGCCAGGGGAGGGGCCGCGCTCCTGATCACATCAAATAATGCCACAGGGGAAAGAATCATTGCGTCCCTACAATGCCCATAATAATAACCCGATAAATATAAATCAAAATGATTTTGATAATGATTTTTATGATAATGTCTTCGAAGATTAAGAGGAGAATGTTGGTGGTGATGAAAAAATTCAAAATGATTTGATACACATAAATGACGATGATATCATCATATTGTGAATAATGCTGTCAAAGGGAAGACAAAAATCAGACAAAACTTAATCAAAATAACCAAGTGAATGACGCTCAGAATATGCTTTATTTCAGGTTTTATTTCAAAAAGATTTTGCTTGTGGTGAATATTTACAGTAATCAGGTGATTTTAATCTTAGTGGTTTTATTTCTTATCTGTTTATAGTAAGTTATTGAAAAGAGCTCCGTTTCTCAATGTAAAACCTAGCTGGAGACTACTTTGGTCCTAGATTTATAAACCATGCATCTTCTAAAATAGCCTCGTTATATTACAAGAATTTGATTTATGATATTCTGTTTTTGGTGGAAAATTCTATGATGGGCTTGCAAGAATTTGATTTGTGGACTTTCTGTACTACGGGGGAAACTCTATGTCAAGCTTACATAACATGTACATGTAAGATAAAAAAAAAAGTGCATGTTTAATGAAAGCTTTAAGAAATGGGAACATCTTATTATTAATCATGCTTTTCTCATAGGCGTCCTTTAAGTATTATATATAGCACATCCCATCGTCTGGCTGAAAACCCATTCATCATCTCCCCGCCCCAGACCACATTCATCAGGTCCCAATGATGGTGGAGAAAAGGTGTTTGATGATTGATTTTACCATAGATAATTCCTGGATGGAGAAGGTTCGGACCACTCAGCCCTCTTGTTTCCATTAATCTACCTTTATTAGCGCTAGCTCGTTAAAATAATGGGATGCTCTAGATCTTGATATTTTGGTGCAAGGAGTAGCAGACTTCACTGTGGAGAAATTGCTCAGTAAAGATGGCAAGACATTATCAATCTTGTTGAGAGAAGACTGATAGCGCTTTTCAAGGAACTTCTATCCACATTTGCATATAACTATCCCATTTTTGCCGGTAGCGTCCCAAAACGTCCATGCTATTTTTATGATAACTTTCTCCTGTAATCAATTTTATGAGAATATTTGGAGGAGATGTTGATCAGCACTCATCTCTCTCACAAATATTTTATGTTTTAACGCTTAATTAAAGTTTTTTAATAGCTCATAGCTCCAAACAACACTTGTCAAGAACATGAATGGACATATTACAAAAACACAATTGTTATCTGATGATATTTTCCGATGAAAACCTCTTTAAAAATAAAATAAGTGAAAGGACTTGGAAAGTATTTATCATAACAAAATCAATAAATCATTCAAACGTTTTCTTTGTGAATTGATGCTCAATCATTCAGTTATTTTGATATGAATCCTTGAATCAGGAATACACTTCAGAAAGAGAACTCTAGCATGAATGAGTTAACCCTTTCATGCCAAGAGTTCACAGTGAAGGGAGTGGGTGGATACTATGATATTGTGAAAATAACTTGGGAATTTAAGATGGCATTTCCAAATCGTTTTTGTAGTAGATTTGTTTAATATGTTTGGATTAACACTTATTCAAAAAAGAAAAATTCAGAAATATTTTACTCGGTATAGGCTGGCTATTTTTAAGAATGCATTTGCAAATCATTTTTGTGGGAGATTTGTTTAATATGTTTGGATTAACACTTCTCCAAAAATTGTCAGAAATATTATACTGAAGTATATGCAGGCTGGCTATTTTTGTGGCACTATAGGTGAGGATGGGTACCTACAGCCAGCCAGGTAGCTATGTGCTGGTAGGGAACGAGAGATGAGGCACATTTGGAGGCAAGCAAGGCGATGTTTTGTTGCGTAAAAGCCTGGCGCTCTCTGTTTTACACCACGCCGGGCGTCTGCAGTGCTCGCAGGCCATCGGTGCAGGCAGCTAATATCTCTTTATGGTGATATATGGGTGTGCTCAGCGCCAGACAGGTGTTCTCTGACACACTACAAAGGAGGCGGGCCAGGTGAGGGCAGTGGACAAACATGGCGCTTTGGTTAGGATGTCAGTTCCTAACCCTCTCCCGCTCGCTCATGGTAGTGCCATTCATCACAGTGTTGTACCAGATTAGTTGCACTTTTTTGTTGATAATAAAAAAAATCCTGCCTATGTAGTATTAGGTATCATTGGTTAGAATACCTAACCCTCTGCTGCTCACTAGGAACCATATATTAGTGCCATTTGTTAGAGTATTGCACCAGAATAGGTGCACTGTTTTGTTGATATCTTTCCTATGTAGGTACCAGTGGTTAGGATATCAATACCTAACTCTCTGCTACTCACTAGGAACCATATTAGTGCCATACGCCAGAGCATTGCACCAGAATAGGTGCACTGTTTTGTTGATATCTTTCCTATGTAGGTACCAGTGGTTAGGATATCAATACCTAACTCTCTGCTACTCACTAGGAACCATAGTAGTGCCATACGCCAGAGCATTGCACCAGAATAGGTGCACTGTTTTGTTGATATCTATCCTATGTAGGTACCATTGGTTAGGATGTCAATACCAAACCCTCTGCTGCTCACTATAGGAAGCACCTCTCTATCCAAATATTGTTGGAAATTACCAGGAATTCCTAGGAGATCTTCCAGGATTTCATGGGCGTGGTATGAAGTATAAGGCATTATTCCCCTTGCTGTGCACCAATATTATAGACTGTTTCCCTTACCAAATGTAGCTGAAATCCTAGGAAACCCTAGAAATTCAAAGGAACTTCCTAGGATGATTAGACCTAGGTAGCAAACCTTTTCTAGCACTTATCAGTTTAATATTTACATAGATGTCAGCGCTTGTGCACAACCAGAGTACTCTTATCAGCGAGAAATTTGCATACTCATCAGCCCAACTGGGCACTGGGGGAATGAATGCATGGCATTAGCTGCAGACGAGGAGCTCCGAGGAGCTCCGGTAGCCTCTCAGCCTCCTGATAAACATCCCGGGATCCAGCTCTGCTTTTCATATCAAGGTACTTTTAATTACAGCTAACGAGATTAGGTAGAGTGAAGCCATGCATCTTCATCGCAGAGCCACCGCTGCTGCTGCTGATGCTGATGATGAGGATGAGGATGAGGATGAGGATGCAAGGGGAATGGCCGTGCCGTCTTCAAATCCTGCAGCTCCAACAAGCGGTCTTTGGACGAGGAAAATCTCAAAGTGACAATGAACAAGGGTCTCAATTTTTTCCAACTACCTTTTATTATCACAATCTGCCTTTCTGCTGCACCTGTGAGGAAATACATTTTGAGGGGCTTAGTTGGTGGTTTAAACCTTAGTATGGCATAAATAGTGACAATAAGCAAAATTCCAAATTTCTTCCCACTACCTTTATGCGGCTGAATGCAGAAGGCGATCTTCCTTATCATCACAATCTACCCTTCTGCTGCTCCTGTGAGAGAACCAATATTTCTGGGATGGGCTGTGATTCCTCTGGGAGCGTGTGTGTGCATTATTAGCTGCACCTGCTGTTGTTGACATCCCTTGACCCGCCCGGCTATCGGGCCCCATGAGGAAAGAAGCAAAGCGGGCCTCCCACTTCCAAGGGCCGAAGTGGGCGATAAATAATGGGCCGGGTCCCAGCGGAGCCTTTCTGCCATTGTGATGGATTCCGGAGCCAGGGAAGCGAGCCCAGCAGGAGACAATCAGACAATTTACGACCGCCCCTCTCTGGTCATTGATGACCCGTCCTTGATGATCGGGCCTGGCTTGGCAGCCCAACTATATCAGGCTGTAAGAAATGTACGCCAGGCGAAAATCACTTCTACAGACGTATTGCTTGCATTACATAACTTGCTTCAACATTAATTTCTCTGCCATATTAAGACTTCATCCTTAATTCACACAGATATGTTTTGGAATTCAGAATTTTTTTCATTGTACCTCTTCCTGCCATACTACAACTAAATCTTGACTCGCCAGTCATTAATGAAAGAGAAATCCTGAGTACCCAGGGAAGAACCACCAGCTAACCCCAAGTCCCTGGCAACCAGTTTGTTTGGATCTGGGTAATCTTTCTACCCTAGGATATACTGTCAAAACTTGCTTTCACCAGAAAAAATATCACTAAAATGTTTAGGGTTTTTAGGGTGCTTTAAAAGGATAGAATGAGTCAACAACTGGATTGAAAAAACAGGAAAAATGACAATTGTCAAAATTCCTCTTTCATTTCCTCTGCAATGCTGAATCCACATCTAGATTTCTCCCAGGGATGTAGTGATGCTGGTAATCAACGTCTCTTGCAGGTTTTTTCAATCAGGAGAGTCATGTGTAAGGTATCTGTTGATAATAGCGCTGATCAACAATTCCCCCGAGACCTGTGCTGTATTTCATCTCCGGCGGAGCTGTCTCTTCTCACATAGACCAGCAGCACTGGACTGTATGATACGGCAAAGATGATGATAAGTCCTATATTAACCCATTAATGCCTGCAGCAGCCAAAAGGGGCCTGCTTTTAGGCACAATAGATGGGAATAGGTTAACCCAGTCTTGACAGCTACTTGAATTATCATGTAGTCCAGCAGGGAAAGATGGATCCAAAATCAGGTTTCCCTCTCAGAAAACCAGGTTGCCCTGCCAGTCCGAGAAAAACCAATGCAAAAATAATGTCTTTACAGCTTTTTTGCTTTCTGTGGGGTGTGAATATCACCTGTAATATTAAGCAAGGGGGGCACTTGTACCTCTAAAGGACATGCCTACTCCTCCTGTTGCTGTCCTCAGGTGTTTAATAATGGGGCACATCAACAATCACGAAAAGAAAAATGGTGCAGGCATCCTTCAGAGGCTACTATTCCACTTTGGTAATTGTAGGAGCATGCCTTTGAGGCTGTGCTGTCTTTAAGAATTTGGCAAATTTTCTCAAGATGAATGTGAATTATACTTTGACCCAACTGCTATATTCATTACTGGAATATAGCATTCCAGGTAATCCAATCTGTAAACTCCCTGGGAAAAAGGTGCATTCTTCATAATTCCTCTAACTTAATCTTCCTTTGAGAATCATGCCTGCTTGATTCTTTGTAGCAGATTCCAGACTAACAAAACTCACGAAAAGTCTTTGGGAAAAGGATACTTTGAATGATTTTGAAATGAATGGATAATGTACTTTTGTGGATTCATTTGATTTGGAGTGATGGAAGGCATGCTTTTTGTGTGAGTGAGTATTGGACAATAAAATAATCCATGATTGGCCAGCTATCAGAGAGGGGGGGGGGGGGGGGGTGGTCAGGTTGACCCAACTTTGGAGAGATTGGATCAAGATGTGTCAATAAATCACTTCCCTGCCCTGCAGCCAAGAAACCTCCACCGCCAACCATGATGCTTCCATCAATCCTATTGAGGAAAGACATCATTCAAAAGGTGGCCGCTGCAACTTCCCTTGTAGTGAAGGTGTGGCTCCGAGCAGTGAGTAGATCAGAGTGCCTCCTTGGCCTCTACCAGTGGCATTTTACAAGTACTGGACGCACCTGCAAAGAGCACCTATAAGTTTGAGGAGGTACTGTTGAATAGGCCTTATAAAGTTCGAAATTTACATTTGTTACAACCAAATATGATCATGAAGTCCCACTCAAATTCCGTATCTGAAGATACACCTTAAGGAAGGCTTTATTATAATTTTGCATATCAACGATTCTTGAAATACCCTTTATGCATCTATAAATAATTTTTTGTAAGAATATATTTGCATGAAAGAAATGACCCTATTTCTCTATTTAGAGTCCACTCTGGTACATGAGAGCAATGTTAGTATGATATATCAATTAATGGATTTGTGTTTTCTATTTCACTTCCCTCACTTTCATCTGTGGAGAAGCAGTTCAAACACAAGATTTTGCTTCCCTGGTGGCTGAATTCCTTTAGATCAACCGATAGCTTGCATATTGTGGACATCATGTTGATGGGATAGGATGTCCTTATCTTGTCTGATGTGCTGGAGAAATTCTCTCTGATCTTCTCTGTATTTTTTCTTTATCTGGAAAACCATTAGGAAATCTCCAGACTTCTTTTTACTGAACAAGAGCTACATCTTTTTGTCAGTATTTTTCAAAAATATTGCATTGATATCAATATGTTTGCATCTGTCAGCCCTTATGTAGGCCCCAGAAGTGAATGGGTTAACCCATTAATGCTCCTTGTGATATCTCTCTTAGCAAAAGCATTTTTCAGAGCAAAAAAATTGATTGAAGGAGGAATGTTGATAAGAACATACCCTAAAACTCTCGTTGACGTATATTGTGAATTCATACCTTTAGCCTTGGTTACTTTCAGAAAAAAAATCACACCTCTAGAAAACAGTTTAAATGTAACGGCCAAAACATCTTACTATTTATGAGATTTCTCTGTTTGATAGAAAAAAAGTTGATAAAAAACTGCTAATCAGAAACCAAGGGACATCTCTCCTTGAAATATTTTTCTAATCTATGCTTGACTCCTAAGTTATTTTCAGTAGAATCATAGATCCAGACGACATTTTTCCAGGGGACCTCTCAGCATGGAAGGGTTATATTTCAAGTAGCGTGAATGGGTTAAAGAGCCTTACACCTCTCCATGTGCTTGTCAGTAGTCAGTTACGTGAGGAGCTGAAGGGAGGGAGTTTTTCTTTGTGTTTCTATTGTTATTTTACCTGACTGTGCTTAGAAAAGCTTGAATAGAACTATGCATGCCTAACAGCTGAGTATGGTTAACTCATTCATGCCTGGAGATTACCAAAATATGAGTGTCGTCTGGACCTTCCATAATTTCAAATACAACATAAATTTGATCAATTCTGAAAGAAAAGTAGTTAATTAGTTTCTAATTAACATTTCTCCTTCAAATATTTCTTGCAAATTGATTTTGTTTGAGAGATATCCCCAAAAAGATTCAGGTGGTTATGGGTGCTACTGGCATGAATGGATTAACCCATTCTTTCCCAGAGTGTAAAAATCTGGTAAGATTGATCGAAAAACATTAAGTTCAATGATATTGATATCTAACAGTTTTGTTTAACAATTTTTTCCAATAGATTTTCATTGAAATAGCTTTGAAATTAGTTCTTCATTTCAAAGTGTTGTTTTTTATCAAAATTATTAACACTCTTAGATAATTTTTTTCAAAGTTGGCTGGTACTCTAAAATCCTGTTTTGGCGTATGTACATGCACATGGCGGTACAGATTTTCTCGGGTACTCCCATGTACTCTTGAGGCGCCGTACAAGAACCGTGCAAATTAGCGCTGCTTACGAGTGCTTCACATGAAAAGAGAAGGCAGTTAATTTCCCCTGACAAGGTTTTCCTGGGAGAACTCGGGAGGAAATTAGGCAGGATATAGGAAGAGCTCGCGGGACTGATCTCTGAAGGCATCTAAGGTCGTTAGGCCTAGTTAGCAAAAGGTGACACAACCCTGTTTGTGGGTCTCTTACCTTTTCACCCTACAAACAGCATCTTACAATTGTAAGTTTATCATTTCATCTCTAATGTTTAGTTTGAAAGTCTTTAAGAAAGGTTTTAAGATAGTGGAAAGTAGCAAAAGGTGAAACAACCCTGTTTGTATGTGTTACCTTTTATCCTACACACACCTTTCATTTTTCATTTCTAATAGCTCATAAATGAGGCCATAAAAGCATTTTTTTCATTTATTTTATCTCTCACATTTAGTTAGCAATACCTGATTTGCTCCAAAATGGTTGGCTAAATAAGTGAGAGAACACTGGCAATTTTGTGCAAACTTGCCTTTATAGTTTGAAATGAATCTGTTTTGTGATGCAACAACCATTCTTTAACCCATTCTCCCATGACAAGTATCATCTGCTTCTTTGATAATATAGAGACAAACTTTGGAATTATTCCTTGATTACCATGATTTTTGAGGCAAAACTTTGTATTATGTTGTGATCAACATTTCCCCGATGAATATTTTCCCCCTAACTCTTTGGTTATGAAGATATTGCCAAGATAGTCAGGCCATCTTTAGGTACTTCAGGCATGAACAGGTTAATTCAGCAATGCTCTGGGATAGCGGCAAAAAGCAAACAGACAAATTTTCTGTAATCTTTGAGACAAAAGCATTGTCAGAAAAAAATATTTGAAAGAGAAATGTTAAACCGTTCTTTACCAGCAAACCTCTTTCAAATAGTTTGTATTCTTAATTTCTAAGTTATTGCCTTTTAAAGGTATCATAGTTCCAGCCAACAATTCTGTAAGGAACTCCTGACCCTGAATGGGTTAAGGGCTCTGCAGGGTAAGTGTATTCATCAGGTAATGAGCATCGCCTAGAGAAGTATCCTGGATCTAACGTGTCGCTGCGCAGGATACTAATGGGGGCCCGAGTCATTCTCAGGCTTGTTTTTGTGCCATAAAGCACATTGAGGCTGGGATGAGTATAAAGGCTGTACCTGCCCCAGTGCGGAGAGCTTGAAATGTGATTAAATTCCTGTTATCTGTGATAATCGCTGCAGTACTGGCCATTCATTGGGTTGTTTGGTTGAATTACAAGGCCGAGTCCATGGGCGATTTATGATAATGCTGGGGCAGGGGTTACAGAGAGATAGCTGAAGGGAGATGGAGAGAGCATGTTCAAAAGATGGACCCTCATGCCTTGGGAATTTCTTTTCTTGACACTTTTTCTGCCATATTCAGAGTAGATCAAGATAAGCTATTTCTAAGCGATGAAAAGAAGTCAGCATTTTAGATATGTGGGTCTTCCTAGGACATTCTAGGATGTACCTTTTTTTGATAGAAGCTTGCATCGCGGGCTACCTGATTACAATTGTAGGTCACCCAGAATTAATTTTGGTTGCCTCGGGCAAGGGGCTACATCTCTTCCCAGCAATATGTAAAAGTAGTTGTGCGGCTGCATACCCAAAGTTGGCCAGACATGGAAAGGTGAGTGCATTGGCAAATGCTGTGTTTGACAGCAAAAGGGCAGCGTGAACATTAATCACGGTGTTTACATTAATCTCAATTTGTCAGCGGACTGCAGCAATCTGGATCAAGACTGGAGTCAGGTGCCACTGCTTGGCCTGAGAGAGACTTATTCAAGATTTTTCATACACATGATTTATGGGAGTTTTGGCAATGTTGAGAAAATGTGAATGTTAACCGTTATCACACCAGTCACGATAAACAGGGTGTAAGTGACAGCGGGATACTGATTAAGATCAAGGATTACAAAGATATTAAAAAAAGCCTATACTCCTTAAAGAACATGCTATAATGTCATACACATGTTATGATTGTGCTTTCTTAGATAACCTTTTGGATATAACTTCTGTGTGTACTTCTCTGGCTCAAAAAGGGTCAAAAGCATGTGTAGGTTAATGCTTGGAGGAAGCAAAAGGCATGTGAGGAAGTTTCCAGTGACTTTGCTTGAGTCAGTAGTTTTCAGCAGATACTCTGGTTATGGCAGAAGAATTGACACCGAATGAAATTATAAGTTCACTGGGACTAGAGAGATATCACAAGAAATTTTACAATATCCTGAGATTATCCTCCAATTATCTTTTGAAGTTACTACTCGAAACAGGAAACAACTATTGTTGGAAATAATCATCAGGTTTTGAAGAGTTGGGACAGACTGCTGTAGAGGGGTAAGGGGGTTAAGTGTTAATGCCTCAGAAATAAATCCCCAATTTGTCTCATGACATATGACAACTGTGTATGCTGTCTAGACATGATGAGAATACCACAGTATATCACACCTATGGTATTCATTGAACAATGACGGGGGACCTTCATCCAAATATGTGACTTTGATAAATAGTTTGATAAGTAGTATAGAATTTTTCTGGTCACAAGGGCTCCAGGTATGAAAAAAGATTTAGAAGGGTGCGCCTTGCTGTCAACCTATTTGTCTCTCAAGTGCAGACATGATCTGATAGCTGTAAGCAGAATTCATCAAAAACAGGGTTGTTAGAGAATAATTATAGATATCTTTCAATACAACAGAACCAACAACTTCCAGTCACATATTTACCAACATTTTTGCTACTTTATCAAGATTTTTTCATATTTTTTATGGCATGCATGCCCTTCAGATGTCAATGGGCTGAAAAGGCAAATAACTTGAACCTTTGAAGGGTTTTGTATGCAGAACTTGTTTAGACCATGTTTTTTAGTTGGTTATTTTTGTTGTGTTTTTCTTGGAAGAAATACATGCTTATAAAGATGGATTGCCAAGTCAAGTTGTTTACAGGCAAATCTCTCAGCCATGAAAGGGGATCTATTCTTTCCAAAAACTTGTGTGACTGAAATAACATCCTTCTAACAATATGTTTATAGAAAACAATGACCTAACTGTTTATTTATATTTGAGGAAATGGGCCTTCAATGACATTTAACCTTTAAAAGTTTTACATTTCTTCGAAGGGGAACGTTCGACCTCTTAGCCCTTTTTAGGCCATATGCTGTTTTATTTCATCCATTAATCTCTTAACTTTTTAGCTCATTCTTGCCTGTAGCACCCAAAAAGGTGTTTGGTGCTTTATGCTGTGTCTATATCATTAACCTATTTAAAAATACCTGAAAAGGAAATAAGGCTATTTTCATATATATTTCTTTCAAATTAGACTCTGGTATCCCAAGATACCAATTTCTAGCATCTGTTTTTAGATCCCCTAGCCCTTACTATAAAATCAAGCATGGAATACAAGCAATCCCCAGGATCTTCCTGGATCTACCCAGAATTTCCTAAAGGAGTGGCAGATACATATGGTCAGTAGTATGGTCCCATTGATTCACTTGGGTATTTTAATTATCTCTTACCCAATGGCTCTTATCAAGCTAATAATTGAATATCCAACCTTTCTCTCTAGTAAGTAATGCAGCCCATTTTCTCAGAAAGAGCGTTTTTCTGTCTATAAATAGGTTAATTGTCGTTCATATTGTTTCAGAACGGATGCCACTGTTTCGCTTACGAACCATTTCTTCCTAGGTCCGTGCTATTTATGGGGCCTGTAAATGCATGTGTGCGTGCTGTTGGCTGGTAACCCGGCTAGATTCCGCCTCCTTGAATGGCCGTGGATGAACAACGTACATCCCTGGGAAAGCTCCATCAAATCAACAGCAGGTTGTTATTCGGCAGATTAATGGAGTCTACCTGTCTTATTCAACTACCTAATACATTTCATTGTATAAACATTTAAGGCTTCCCGCAGGGATTGTGCATTAGCGATTCTCTTCTTACATGAAGGCCTCTTAATGTCTCAAACATGCTAAAAGTGCTCTGTTGTCTAGGTCCTCTATTTGCCTTAATTCTTTTAAGGTTTTGACTTTTTGATTTGATTTTGAAGAAAAAAAATGATGAAAGTGAATGATATAAAGACACTTACCAAACCCAAATAAATTGGAATACTTTGTACAACTCAAGTAGCTGGAGCTTAACTACCACCCACTTACCACTTTTAGAACCATTTAACTACCACCTACTAAACACTTTTAGAACCATTTAACTACCACCTACTAAACACTTTACTTACAAACCACCACTTTACCACCACCACCTGCATTGGCCTCTTGATGGACAGTGATGATAGGTGGTGGTTTTCATCGGGTACACCGGTTTCTTCCACTTCCTACTGGCTAGTCACAATTTAGCTTGGATATGGCAAAAAACATGATGGTTAATGGAATTCCAAATTCCACTGGCCAGCTTAACTATGAAATGCCGTATTGGCCTGTGATTGGATGTGGGTCAGGACTTGTTTTCAAGTAGGCGCCTGGTGCAGAATTGATGGAGCCAGGTGGAACCGCAATGAAAACAGCAACAAAACTTAACACCATGCAGCGTGTTATATCTCAAACCCTGTGGTGGTGGTGGCCTAAAATTACACCTTCTAAAGCAATTAATAGTACTGCTGAAAAAAAATGCTTGCCCTACTCTGGAAATAGTCGTCGTTGAAGTGCTCATATTTTGCTAACCTCATCCCTCGCCCACCATACAACATGGAAGCGTAAATAGACTACTGAGGTTTCATCTCTGTGTAAACAAACCCTCTCAAGTCAACTGCAGTTAAAGATACTTGCAGATATATAACGGGACTTGTATTACTATAGGCAGTTCATTTCTAAAGAAGGCAGGGTTAATACATTTATCTCTGTAGCGCATCCCATAGAAATGATGACACATCTCTTACAAAAAGCATCATTTGGACAGAATGTGGAGGAAAATATGTTAAATTGTAAATGTCAAATATGCATTTGATTTATGTCTAATTCCCATGTGATTTTCAGAATCAAAGCATCTAGTCAACACTTCTCAAAGGAACCCTGAGCAGAAATGTGTTAACCCATTAAAGCTCACAGTGGCCAAAAGCAGCCTGACTCTTTTGATAAAATCTCTCAAATGAAAGCAAAGTAGGGAAAGTATTTGGAGGAGAAATGCTAATTAGTACACTAGCAACAACTCTCCTTCAAATATTTTATAAAAATCATTTTCAATTCTGATGTTATTGTCCAATTGATCACAAATCAGACGACAATCTGTTGAGGAACCCTTAAGCAAGAATGTGTTAACTGCGAATGATGAATGGGTGAATCATTCTCAAGGTAAACTGCATCTCTCACTGGCGCATAAAGTCAAGGCCATGCGGATTAGGCACTAGACCTTAAAGCCATAAATCATCTACAGACTTTCAACCCATATATAATACCATATAATACCACAAGTAATAGCAATTTCATTTTAATGCACAGGCTCTTTTTTGATTGGTAATTTCAGATCAGCTGCTAATAGATGTTAATGGTATGAAAATATTGCCCCAAAGGTTTTATATCATGTCATCCATCCATTCATGCCTGTGGCATATAATACCTCCAGACTATTTTGGTGGTATGTTTGTGATTGAAGCATTGTAAGATAGTATCTGAAGGAGTAATCCTGATAAGTACTCACCTAATAACTTTTTCAAATAATTTAGAGATATATGCTTATTTCAAATGTCTATTCAAAAGTGCCATACTTGTCATTCTAACATATGTCAAGAAGCGACTTAGCCCATTAAAGCTCACATTAATGCTTCATTTCATTCAATGTTTAGTTCTGTATTTACTCCCTGGTGGCGCCACAATAGCTTTAGTGAAGTTATATTCTTCAGCTCCTGTTAGCAGTGCTGCCATCTTTATCATAATAACAACATTATATGTTGTGGCCACATACCTATCTGACTCATCCTGAAACCAGGCTGCAAAACATGTTGTCTGTATCAAAAATATGATGCTGGTATCAATCTTGCAATAGTAGCAGCCAGACTGATAAGGAAGACATGCTTGACTTCAGTGATGCCTAGAGCTCTCCTTGGGAACAGAAGTGCTGTCTGGGTCTTACTCAACTCTTAGAAAACAATTGTTTAAAACATGATTTCACAAAATATTTTTTTGGTCTAAATGTTACCCTAAGCATGTTTCTTCTGGAGAGATACCATTGGAATATTCAGATCTTTTTAACCCTAGTAGTGTTGCATGCAGGCATGATAGTGTTAACCCCTTCATAATCCAAGTGGCTATGGTTGGGTCTGACAACTGTGAGGACAGAGAAAATGTAAGAATGAATGCTTCAAGATATAAAATATATATATATATATATATATATATATAGACAAAAACACTGACTTTGTATTTCCCAAACACTTTCCATTTACAAAATATTTGTAAATCATCTCAGTGACGCACTTCTTACGTGAGTTGGTTTTTCTCCATGTCTATTTGTGAAAAACAGGTGGAAAAACAAGTTAAAAATAAGTAGTGTTTTGACCATTTAGACTATGTAGAACACTTAGCTGCCAGTCTTAAATCATATTCCGACAAACGTTTCTGAACATGATTAGGAATCTTCTCTGTAAATTTTTGTCATAATATTTTTGTAGCATGCAGCCATGCACTCCCTCTATTGGCCAGGTGTGATACTAAATTATCATTCATTTCAAGAATATGTATTTTTATTGACCAATCCCTGCACAGACTTCTCCTTGAAAGAAAAGTCTATGTGGTGTTTGCAGATGATGACCATGTCTTCATTTATGAAAGTTGTAATAAAGTAGGTTGATAGAAATGTGTCAGTGATTTATTTTTGATTGTGATATTTGTTATATCAAAAAAGCTATCTGGGTGTGTGGTACCTCATCCTGCGTTCTGATTGGTTGAGGAGGATGGGCAACACCCACTGTCTGGCATTGGCCTGGGAGTCTCACATTTCTCTCTCACTTGGCAAACCTTTCCATGGTATTTTGCTCAAGGCGAAACCAAGGTGTGAAAAAAACATTGCTTAAAACCAAACATCTGACAGTTTCTAGGCGGACTTGGCGGGGCAGATTTCATCTGATATCCATTCATCTGGTGATCTGTTGTACCTGTTGACATGAGATCAAAGTTTGGCTCACTCTTACAAGCATACTATTGTCAAACTTTATTAAACTTTATAAAGAGTTTTTTGTGTTTTTGGAAGGATTTATTACAATGCATGATTTTAGTGATATAGGGGGAAGAACATATTGGAGAGTTTTGGTTGGTTGGTTGTCTATGGGTTACAAGGTAGGATAAGAAAGTTAGCTTGGTCGTTTGGGATGTTTATCGCTATCAATCACAGCAAGTGTTTCTTGCAGACAGGGCCATCTAAATCAGGAAACCAAAACAAAAAAAACACACAAAAACTTTGGACTAGAATTTCAGTTGCAAGAATAAGGGAGATATATACTAGAGAGATGCAACGAGGTGGGGATTACCCACACTAGGCCCAGTTATTGCAGTGGGTGCATACAGGTGTTGCACAGTGTGACTAACACACCTCCAGTGTCTTCAGTGCTGGGCTTGGGTTATTAATGGCGGGTCCGGCGCATCTTCTCCTGCCCGTATATTGGCTATGGATACAGGACACAACAACAACAACATAACAACATCAACATGTTTTCAAATTTAACAACATCAACAACAACATGTTTGAGCAATGAATCACATCTTAATGGCCTTTTCCTCAGCAGCGTTTATGCCTGGCTAAATGCTGGCCGATGTTTTTATGCCGGCTTGTGAAAAGTCGATAGAAAATGTGAATATGTCACCCGTTTCCCTCAGTTTTAGGTCACAATATTCTGGTCATGGCCAATAACAGCTAAAAATACCCCACATGCACTCAAGGACAGGAACTGGCCTTTCTGTGGTGAAAAAAACAGGCGCAGGCAGCCTGCAGTTTGGTATCAGTGACAGTGATGTATAGTGAAACATAGCGCAGGGAAGAGGGTAAACATCATTAAATGTCAGGGCATCTTGAGCGGTTAGGATGACGCAGATTCCTGTATTGATGGGAGACAAAGATCTAAGGGTCTCCAGGAAGGGGATGAAGCAGAGTGAGATCTTGTAATGGGCTTCCCAAGTTTTCTCTCGTGTGTACGGTGGTGAAAGTTTACTGGGGCATCTGGGATAGCCGCCAGGTGATTCTCAATTTAGCTGTATTTGTTTGTCTCTATTTAAACTGATAGAAACAGCATATCATAAGGTATTTTTTGCTTGTTTTTGAAAATTTGAGCAAAGCATAACCTTAGATCTTTGCTCTAATTGCCATCGTTAGAGGCTGGCGAAAGGTACAGGTGACATATAGTTTATTTTCCTTGGGGGCAGTGATTTGTATTTAGAATTTCCTAAATTGCCATATTTTGTCATATGTAGGTGAAATCATTGTGATCAATGGTGAAAAAAGCCAGAATACCCTGAGAAAACCACTGAATAACCTCAAGTCACTGGCAACTTTCTGGTAGGTTTTGAGTACCAGCAAACAGTGAATACACAATGCTGGAACCGCGTAGAGCAAATATAGAGCAGAACTATGTGGAAAAAGGGGGTTAAGGCAAAGCATGTGTGCAGTGAGTAGACCTGTTTAAGTATGCCTGTAGTATGGCAGAGATACCAGGCATACCTTGGCACCGCAAGAGCCTGTAAACCAAACTAGAGCTGATATGAACTGGCATCTTGATGTACCTCTACAGGGGTAGCCTAGTGGGAGGGAAACTCACAACAGCAGGAAACGTGCAGGACTTGACTCATTCATACTGGGGCATGCTTCCATGGCCAAGTGATCTAGCGTACAAGCATATGTAATTACCTCTTCAGGGATAGCTTAGAAGAAGGGGGAACCATAGTAAATCATGAATCCAATCCTACCAACATGGGGGGGAGAGAGAGAGAGAGAGAGAGAGAGAGAGAGAGAGAGAGAGAGAGAGAGAGAGAGAGAGAGAGAGAGAGAGAGAGAGAGAGAGAGAGAGAGAGAGAGAGAGAGAGGGAGGGAGGGAGGGAGGGAGGGAGGGAGGGAGGGAGGGAGGGAGGGAGGGGGGGGGGGGAGGAGGGAGGGAGGGAGGGAGAGACAGAGACAGAGACAGAGTGTGGGGGGGGGGGGGGGGGGGGTATTGAGAAAGAGAGTCAGAGAGAGGGAGAGATATTATGAGGGAGCCATACATAAAGCTGAGGGAATGTTTGCTCTCCATACATGAAGTTCAGAGTATGTTGCTATGTATCATAATAAGGTGAGGATGATGAGTTCATAACTTTGCCTGTCATGCAGTTAGCGCTGGCCATAAAACAACAACATATAAATGTAATATCCTGCATCAGTAATTCATTTGCTTCCATGGAAAGGAAATTGGAGCACCTTAACCATGTAGGAATTCATTTATTGTCACTCACTTCACCATAATAAGGCCAAAGTGTGACTTGAATTTTTTAAGGGTAGTGGAAACAATCACATGCACAAACCAAAAACCAACCTCCAAGTCACTGGCAACTTCTTAACTTGCATTAAATGGGATGCGAATCTAGAACATATGTTATTTGTGAGAGACAGCAAGCTGATGAGGCATAATGCTCTCACCATGTGTAGTTTGAATTTTGTTCATCATCACTTTCTCATCTGTATTGCGGCAATGCCTTGGACCACTCAGCTATCAGGGCAGCCCCCTGCATATTGGCTGCCTGGGCAGCTAGGCTTGCCTAATTGCAAGGGTCTCCACACAGCCTGCCTACCTTTGCTGTAATTACTCTAATGCCTGGGAGAACGAGAATAACCATGTTTATTGTGTAGAGATGGAACCCAGTCTGTGAATACTGATCACCAACATGGTCGAATCCAGTTAACCCTTCTTATGCCACACACGCATAGATGGGTTTGTGGTAACATAACCTATAGAGAACCATGCATGCATATATGTGTGTGAGATAATCAAATTCATTAAAAGAAGTGCCTGGCTTGCAAATTTAAAAGACCACTACCTTGCTTGAAAATTAGGCAATTCACTGTCAGTATGTTGCGTTAATTTCAAGGTTTATTTTGATTTGTCACATGATTATGGTGGGACCAAAACTTGATAAAAAGACAATCTGGTGCTGGTTTTTAAGCAATGATCCCCAGAAAAATAATAAACAGCAAAAATAAACAGAAATTCACAAAATTTTGGAAGAAAAGTTATTAGCTGGGTTTTGATCAACATTTCTATATCAATTACTTTCTAAAAATTGCTCCGATCGAAAAGTGAAAACATTAACTGTTGCAGCATTTTAGGTGGCGCCACAAGCATGAATGGGTTAAGGGCAGGTTTTACTGCGGGTATTCGCGTGATGTTTACCTCGGCAAAGTGGTGCCATCCATTCCAAGAGTACGGCTCTCGATGATCTGTTTGGCCTGTAGAACACAGGGACAAAATCAACATTATCCTCCACATAAAACAACAGTGGAATTACTCCATTGGATTTACGGCAGACTCTGCCAATACTCGCTGGCCCTGTAATTTCTTACCCCAGCCATCTGCGAGCGTCTTATCTGTATGCAGCCTACTTCGTGACTGAGCAAATGGGATCGAAGGAGCCCTGGACTCAGGGATGTGCCCAGCTCTGGGAATGAGCACGGCCCCGCCGGAAACTCAGAGGCCTCTTGAAACACAGCCACAGTTTACTTTATAGCTTCCCTTGCTTCCTACCCCTTAACAGAATGGTCTCTTATTTGAGTGCTTAATTGCATGTGATTCTGTACACACAGGGGAAAGTCTTAGAAGAGGGTCAAAGGTCATCAATGACTGCTGAGTAGGCGTTAGTACTGGTACTCCATATAATACCAAATATAGATATCCAATAGGAAAAAGTATTGTATCATTTAAGATCTGTTTTACTAGTGAGGCATGAAATAGACTTAATTGCTACCTGGACGTCTCGGCATGAAGGAAGTTCGCTATTCATAGGTGAAATTTATGAAGCTGACTGCTGAATTTATTTTTTAAAAAAGATAAGCAAGCAGTATCTTTGAAAATATTGTTACGATATTGTATTGTTAAGGAAATATCAAAATAATATTGTATGGCAAATTTTTTTAAAGGTGCCAATATGATTAAGTATGAGGTACAATGACAAGATGAACCAGAAGTTTGAAGGGTTAGGGAAAATTTATATGGAGAAAAAAGCTTTTCTTTACATGCCATAACAGGTAGAATAACAGTCAGACACTGCAGGGTGAGAGATTCGATGTCTAAATGAGGAGGGTGAAAAAAAATCTCAGTTTGACGTAGATGAGGCAGAGCATCAACAATGCGTTGGTGTTCCGCGATCCAGCACACCTGATAAGAGAGCCATTTCATCCTCTGCAAATTGCCTTTATCGATCGCGGCCGAGATTGCTGACAGTGGTCTTTACAGACCCTTTCAGCAGCAAAAAGCGAGTGTCAATCAGTTACGGGTAATTGTTGGAGAAAGGCTGGACGGCTACACCTTGTAATATCCACAGGCCATGACAAATGGTGCTATAATGGCCGCTATTGGAGAGTGACCTTTCATTAGCCGGGCTCTTATTAAGACCCTGTTATTTCCATCATGTCTCTGAGGAAAATGGGACAAAGCAGGGCCTTGTCATGTGTCGAAGCTAGGCAGCAGTGAGTAGGCTAGAACTTGCATCAATCTTAATTCCGCTGCGTTTTGCTGTATTTTCAGCAGTATTTTTAGATTCTGTTGCATTGATAGGCCAAAAGGTACAATTTCAAAGTATACTGCATAGGTAGCCATGGAAAATATTGTTTCCTTTATGATTGATCAGTGCTGCTTAATTTCAGTTCCAAGTTTACTCACCAGGGGGTTTACTACATGAGGTCGCCAGCAGCTCATGAAATTGTCTTTATCATTTGAGGTTTTCACACTTTTTAACCCACTTGCATCTATAGTGCTCACATGGTCTAAAACCTTTGAACAATACTTGTGAAATGCAATTGATATCTAAGAAAACATCAAAAAGGGATTTTAAACCCAGTGGTAACACCTGATTTCATTCAAATATATATCAAAGTACTTTTATAAATACAAAAGCATATTTTGAAAGATATTTCAAGGTAAATAGTTGATGAGAAGCAAACCAGTATCTTCCCTTCCTCCTAATAATGACACAAAGATTGCACTGTTCCATCTAAGCTGATTTTGCTTCTAACGTATAGCTATGTTTGATTCGAGTGGACATGATGAAATATACTCTTTGCCCCTCCAGACAGGAGAGGTGAGAAGATGAA
Organism: Maea johnstoni; assembly: GCA_963942565.1. Lineage (NCBI taxonomy): Eukaryota > Metazoa > Annelida > Polychaeta > Spionida > Magelonidae > Maea > Maea johnstoni. Next base: position 53,191,282 of record OZ012686.1, read on the forward strand.
ATAGCTTTAGTGATCCCGCGGCGAGATTAGGTGTGAGAGCATAACTGCCGTCATGTGATTGGTCCACATCTTCAGATTTTCTCTAAGATTGAGTCTTCATTCGGCCTCATTGACAACTAATTGCATGCCTGATCGAAGGCCTAATTGAAGAACAATGATTGATGTAGCGAGTTCTGGCGGGGACATCAACTTAAGCCATGCTTAGAACTGGGTCTTGGCTGTCATTGCAGCGCTGATGATTAAACTCTTCCCTGCGAGCCTTGTGTGCGCGAGTGAGAGGAAGATCTATTGTACTGTCAGTGGATACAAAGCTGCTTGCTAGTTGGCTCTGTCAAGGCCAAGATCCTAGCAAGAATTGCCAAACGGAGGCCATATTTTCTGTAGGGTGCTACTAAAGATGGGAACAAAGTACTCATTTTCCAATAAATCAGTCTGGCAACTAGCTTTGTTCATATTCAAACTGGACTAACCTAGAGGTAAATTCAGCAGGTCCTTTTAAGTGGAGAATGGGAAGTCGGTATAAAAACCCTACTGAGAGTATCACAGAAAAATAAATCAATATTAGAGAATCATGTGGCAGGAGAGTTGTTCCTCAGAAAAGAACACATAGTGTATCAAAATGCAACTCAATAAATTTGCATTAGAGATGTGAAATTGAGGTAAGCAAGATATCTAGTTTGTGCATATTCAAAAGGAATTAAGACCCTGTATTTTTTACATTCCCCACCATATATATATATATATATATATATATATATATATACAGTCAAACTTGCCTCAACGACCACTTCTCTTAAACGACCACTTGCCTTCAACGACCGTTTCAAATCCCCCCAAGGCTATTCCCTGTATATTTTACCTTGCTTAAGCGACCACTTGCTTGACGCGACCAACGGCCATGGAATCTTATCCCTAAGAGTAAATGGACCTTCATTCAACGGCCACTTGAACGCCTAGATGCCTTGTATATTGGAAAGGGCACAATAAAATAATGAAATAATCAGTAAAAAATTGAAAGTATATCATTTCTAAGGGTCCTCAATCAATGATATAGTTCAACTTTTATTTTTCTGAATTGTTAATTCTTAAAATATTAATGAAGAAATTTCAACAAACGCATCTAAACATAACAAGCTCAATAATTCAAGGTCATTGTTGGAAATTCTTTGTTTTTTCATAACCTCGCTCAGACCCTCAACCCCTTCTTAAGAGACCACCTCTTTAAAAGACCACTTTTGACATTTCCCTTGAGCGGTCGCTTAATAGAAGTTTGACTGTATATATATATATATATATATATATATAACTGGATGCTTTTATACTGATGAAATTATTTGTGAATTTAGCACACTTTTCAGATCATCCTTGGAATGAATGAGATGAGAAAATTTTGATTTGGAATTGATTTGAATACAATGTTTGCAAACTTGGTTGAATGAAAGATGTTTTTATATAATTGTTATGTCTGAGTTATACTATATATGAGGCATTTGACCTGACTATTTTCTTTTTCTTTTCAGGGAACATTGAATATTCGTGCCCGGCAAATAACGACTGCGAGATCACGAAAAGACGCAGGAAGGCGTGCCAAGCATGCAGGTTTCAAAAATGTTTACAGATGGGCATGCTCAAAGAAGGTAAGCTATTGGAAATCTTGAATTTCAAATTTTGTTTTTTGTCACTTTTCCTACCATATTGTGGCTAAGGTGTAAGTGCTGGAGGAAACTGAGGTACCCAGAGAAAACCACCACTTGACCAAAGTGACTGCCTCCATGTCCTCAAGGTGCTCCTCACTACTCAGCTGTGAGGCATTGATCCCGGGAGGGCTGCAGGATGGAAAAACCACGCCAGGTCCTCGCAGGGCTGGCCTTGGGAGCTCTCTAAAACCACACGTGAAGCTCCTAATCAAGTGCTCAGCCAATACTTGACACCTTGGTAAGATCTACCGAGGACAGACACCGCCCTGGGTTCGGCATTGAACGGTAGTGATCGAACTTTTCCTTCGCTTAGCTGACCAATAGTCCAACCTTTGAATCTGGCATTGCGACCTGAGGGAAGAAAGTTTTTTGCCACCTGACAGAGATTTGTAAAGGGTATATTTTATGGTCAACCCTTTTTGTAGGGTCTAGAGCTCGTCAAATGAGCCTCCAAATCATCTATCCCTGCCCGCATGGCCCAATGGTCTAATGCAATGGACACTGACTGCTCACTGTGTCTCACCACTGCACAGGGTCTGGGACTGCTCACATGGCACAGTGGTCTAATGCAATGCTCAGTAACTGCTCACTGTGTCTCACCACTGCACAGGGTCTGGGACTGCTCACATGGCCCAGTGGTCTAATGCAATGGACACTGACTGCTCACTGTGTCTCACCACTGCACAGGGTCTGGGACTACTCACATGGCCCAGTGGTCTAATGCAATGCTCAGTAACTGCTCACTGTGTCTCACCACTGCACAGGGTCTGGGACTGCTCACATGGCACAGTGGTCTAATGCAATGGACACTGACTGCTCACTGTGTCTCACCACTGCACAGGGTCTGGGACTGCTCACATGGCCCAGTGGTCTAATGCAATGGACACTGACTGCTCACTGTGTCTCACCACTGCACAGGGTCTGGGACTGCTCACATGGCCCAGTGGTCTAATGCAATGGACACTGACTGCTCACTGTGTCTCACCACTGCACAGGGTCTGGGACTGCTCACATGGCCCAGTGGTCTAATGCAATGGACACTGACTGCTCACTGTGTCTCACCACTGCACAGGGTCTGCGACTGCTCACATGGCCCAGTGGTCTAATGCAATGGACACTGACTGCTCACTGTGTCTCACCACTGCACAGGGTCTGGGACTACTCACATGGCCCAGTGGTCTAATGCAATGCTCAGTAACTGCTCACTGTGTCTCACCACTGCACAGGGTCTGGGACTGCTCACATGGCCTAGTGGTCTCGTGCAATGCTCAGTAACTGCTCACTGTGTCTCACCACTGCACAGGGTCTGGGACTGCCCACAATATTGGCCTAGTGGTCTCATGCAATGCACACTGACTGCTCACTGTGTCTCACCACTGCCAAATATCTTCTCCACAATTAGCCAGCAACAGGGGCAGCCCCCATGGCTGAGCCCACCCACTGCTCTGTGCTCCTCGCCATGCACTGGGTAGGCTTGATTACAGGTTTAGTGATCAAGAGGTTCAGTACTAGAGGTTTAGCGATCAAGTTAAGATACTCCATGTGTTTCCAATACGTTTTACTACTCACAACATCTTTAATTTTTTGGGGGAAATGTGTATTAAGATTTAAAAAGCCAAAACCACACAAACCACTGTCCACTCTCCTTCCTTAGCTGGGCAAAAACTCTGGTTGAGTGTAACAAGCCCATTTCCATTTTGTATTTAGATTGCACAACCAAAAAAATGTGCTGTGTCAAAGAGAGCAACACAGTATTTAGAAGCTGGATGAAGCTGACATGCAGTGTGTGTGTGTAGGTAAAGCTTTGCTTAACCCATTTATAAGGGTAGACTTAGTTTTTCAGTGAGTTCAACTGAGTTGGTATACTCTTCACATTAGATAGGAACAAAGTAAAGGGAAAATGTTTGGCCTGGGGCTTTGCTAGATAATGTGTTGATCGATACGTTGCAATGGGTGCTGATTCCCCTAAATGACACTGAAGCCCTGAAATAGGGGCAAAACAATCCAAAGATACCCAGTGCACAAAGCCTGAAATGAATGCAGGTACCCTGAAGGGTGATGCATACACACAATCAGATCCCCTATCCTGCTCTTCATGGTTGAGGGATGCTGGAAGCTGCATGGCTGCATGGTGATGATGTGGAAAGGGGTCAGCTAGCCGTTGTGGAGAGAATACAGCATGAAAAGAGGTCACTCCGCTCACTCTAGAAGGGTAGTATGTGTATGTGAGTGTATGTGTGGTGTGCAGTGCGCTCTCCCAAAATTAGGACAGTAGGCCAGTAGCTGAAGGTCAGTCAAGACGAGGGTCATTGCTTAGGTGTGCTTGCAGAAACTGATTTCATTATGAATCCAGGATAAACAGTTTGTGTATAGAAAGTGAGTTGCCTAGGCATATAGTATATATATATATATATATATATATATATATATATATATATATATATATATATATATATATATATATATATATATATATATATATATATATATATATATATATATATATGTCATTGTATAGCATAGTGAAGGTGTAGAAGGAATAGGGGGTTAGTCATGGTTGAGGTTGGTTCAAGGAGTAGGTCAGTTGATCTCTGCATGCTTAATAGGATTATAAGATGTCGATGCATCTCCAGTACACCCATGATCTGACGTCTTCAAACGTAACTCATTAATTAGATTAGAATTAGGAAAACGTTTGAAGGGAGATTGTTAAACCTAACAGGGACAACATCTTTCTGTCAAATAGTTCTTTAAATACTGCTTTGATATTAAGATATACATGTGAGACATTTAGTAAGCTGCAGAAGTGAATGTGTCCTTAGATGACCAAACACAAGTGGATTCGAAACCAGCCGGTCAACCTGAACATGCTAGCTTCAACCAGTGTCAACTAATAGCCGCTAATAGGCCAAAAATTGGTGCTCTGGGCACCCCATGCCTGGAGTTATATTTCTCAAGTGTTGTCTGGACCTATGTTACTTATGAAAATAATTTTTGAAATAATCACAAATGGAAAAAATATTGCAAGGAGAGTTGTTACTTTGTTTCTGATCAACATCACACCTTCAAATATTTTCTAAAAAGTGCTTTTGTGAGAAGGATGACTTCAAAATAGGCAGTTTTTTGGCAGTGCAAGCATGAATAGGTTAATCAGTTATATAGATGCTGATATTAACATCTAGTTAAAAGTATTGATTCATTTTCAATCAATTAATTTTGTGATTTGTTTTTCATTTGTTATTCATCTATCTATCTATTTATTTATCTATTTATTTGTTTTATATTTCAGGAATGAGTATTTTATACATTTTGGGGGCTTGTTAAACATTTCTTTGTTGGTGGGTGTTCAATACTATGCTGATGTGTCTCAACAATTAATTCATTGATTTGTTGTTTATTTGTTGTTTATTTGTGTGCTATTCCAGGCGTGAGATTAGACAGAGTGCGGGGCGGGCGGCAGAAATACAAGCGTCCCATCGACTCTCCCCCATTCTCACCCACCATCACAGCAACCAAGAAAATATGTCAAGAAGGTAAGCGCACTCAATTTCACCCTACACTTGAATCTCAGAGATGTGAGCACCTTGGAACAAAGGGTTCATATTAGGTGGTGTTCACATCTCACAGGGCTATTTAATGTAAAATGGGACCAGGAAGATCCCATGTGTTCGCTGGGGTGGTCACAACTCGAAGGTATTAACAATTAGAAATTAGGAACCCCTCTATTAAGGACACCCACACTATAGTTGTCCCAAACATTATCCCTATTATACATCTTATACCTCCACCCCTCTTAGGTGAACTTCCCTCTAATGTGGACACTTTAGCTGGTCATATTTGTGTACGCAGTAGAGGGCCATCTTGTAATTGTGGTAGGTCTAAGTTATTAAGTAAAGCAGAGAGTGTTTTGAAAATATTAATTTACGTTGTAACTACATATGGGGTTATTATATAATGTCTCTAGATTGGTGGTGCTCAATGATTCTTTGAACGTACTATGACCCACCTAGTGGCAGTAATCTGAACTAGACTTCATAATACTCAGGTAGCATAAAATCAATCCATCTTTCAATCAACTATTGATCTAGACCATATGCAAGATTAATTAGCCAGTTATTGTCATTAGGAATCATTTCTTTGGTTTCAATAACATGGATTTCATTGTGTATTTTAATTGCATCATGTCTATTGATCCTTTATGTGTTAAAACACAATGAATATAATCATAATTAGTCATCAACCCCTAACTAAAATCAGCTATTATTACTGGCGCTGCAATATGCCAGTTGTGCCTAGTCTCTCATAGTGGTATGTTTATATTTAGATTTTCATTTCAGTTTTTTTTTCATGAAATAGGTTTTCTTTTAGACGAGAAAATGCGTGCAGCCTTTTTGTAATTATGAAAAGTGTCTCCTATTGCATATATTTTCAGTTCAGCTTTTTCATGTTTTTAATTTTCTTTCAGACAACAAGATGCTTGCCACCTTGTTAAGTATAGAACCTGAAAAGGTTTATGCAATGCCGGACCCTACACTGCCAGACAATGACTTCAAATGTATGTCAACTTTGTCCGACCTGGCCGACAGAGAATTAGTAGCCACAATAGGCTGGGCCAAGCAAGTCCCAGGTGAGTGTACTTGATAATGAGGAGGATGATGATGATGATGAGGATGATGATGATGATGATGATGATGATGATGATGATGATGATGATGATGATGATGATGATGATGAAGCTGATGATGATGATGATGATGATGATGATGATGATGATGATGATGATGATGATGATTGAGGATAAAAATGATCATAATATTAGTCTTGATAATAGTAATAATAGTGACGATGATATATGATAATAGTAAAAATTACTGAAAGAAGAAGAATGCATAAAGATGAAATGATAATGACAATGATGATAATGATATCTCTGATTATGATGATAATAGTAATTTATCAGAATATTGGGAATGATGATGCTTATGATAAGAAAGGAAGAAGAAGAAGTATGAAAAGAAGGAGAAGGGAAATAAGAAAAATTATGAAGCATAAGCCCAAAATCCACCATCTCATTGTGAACCCTTAGCATGATAGCATCTCTTAATGTTTTCAGGTTTTGCCAACCTACCTCTTGGAGATCAGATGAACCTACTACAAGCTACCTGGTTGGATATACTGTGCTTCAACCTGTCCTACCGCTCTGCCCCTTACAAGGGACAGCTCGTCTACGCCGATGACTACATCCATTTAGAGGGCGAGGCCGAGAAATTCAACGTCCCGGTGGAGCTGGACGGCCTGAGCCGTCGAGTGGCTCAGAAACTTACAAGATTACACATAACTAAGGAAGAATATGTCCTCTTGAAGGGCATGCTTTTACTCAATCCAGGTTAGTGCCGATCCTAAATGAAGAGGGGCTGAACAAGCATTTCTATGTAGGGGGTTCTTTTTGTATGAGGGGGTTGGTTTTAACAGAAGAGGTAGAGGAAAGTCTACCTTATCAGCTTTAAGCAAAGTTGGAGATGAGTGACAATTCATAGCATGAAAATAAACATTTTGAAATGTGGAGGGGAGGTCATTTGCATCTGTGATATTAGGAGACTCAAACTATAACTCGCCTTTAAATAATTCTTAAATGGATGTGTTATTCTTTAGTAATTTGCAAAAGTAATTAGAACCAAACAGATCCTCTGGACAAGTATTTGTATTTTACTTTATTTTTTTTGTAAATGAAGTAGGAATTAGGCCTACATTTGCAGAATATTTATGAGCTGAGTTCTGATCAACATATCTCCTTTAAATATTTTCAAATGTATGCTCTTGTTGGAAAGTTATCATCAAAATTGTCAGGTTATTTTTGGGTGCAACATGCATGAATAGGCTATGTTGGGAGCCATCACTCTTTTGAAGGCCTTTTGTACAGTTTGTTTTGTGTCTTTTCTCTTGCAGACTTGCCTAAGTTGGAAAGCCAGAGTGCAGTGGAACAACTGCAGGACAGCGTGCACGATGCTCTCATTGAGTATGTGAGGACTCGATACTCGAACATGCGCCGAGTGGGAAATATGCTAATGATCATACCAAATATCACCCAGCAAAAACTGCTGGCGCGCAACTATTGGTTGGATATCAAACAGAATGGGAAGGTGCCGATGCATAAATTATTCCTAGAAATGTTGGAAGCGAACAACATTTGATAGCACCCAACTCTCCTAGACTAAGATTAAGTGGCGAACGGTGACGCGCCCTTTGCTGCTTCTTTCAAAAGGAGGCTGCGGTGCTCCCATCCCGTCATTCTATGTTAGATGCTGCCAAGTTCAATAGACTAGGAAGTGCACTGTCTGGTAGGTGCTAAAAGCTGGAATCTGATTGGTTGATGAAGCGTCGTGCGTCACAAGGACCTTATCAGAAGGACAATGCACCGTGCTCGTAGGACGCCAGACTGAAATCAACCAATCAGAATTAATCTTTGTGTGGAAGCTTAGGAACTGACTTGGATTGGCTACTTAGCAAATGGACGGTGCAAAACGAGACACAGTCAATTCCCGGGAGGTAATAAATGAGTAATGCGGAGATTGAGTACAGCATTGAGTTCTACTCCATGAACTGTCAGTATTTCTTCTATCAAGATCAACTACGTCCACTTCGATCTCTTCGCCAAGTGATGTAGGGTCCATATTTGATGCAGCGAATGGTTATGCAGTCTTTTTTTCGAAGATCCACCACCAATTTCTGGTTCTAGCAAAGATTTGTATTTCGACCATATCAAGATACACAAATTTGGCGAGAACAGATTTGGTAGCAAGAAAGGTTTACCATATGCACTATTCATTTGGAATTACGGTACTGCTTAAAACATCCCCTGGTGGTGTCTGTGTAAACTTCTGAGGAGCAGTAGATTGTGAAGTATACTGGTAGGGAACTCGTGTGTGCATTTGCTGTTTCTCATACAATAATAAACACAAGCAGAAAACGACAGGTAACCGAGAGACAGGGTTGTGTTTTTTTCAACTGTAATAAACTGTTAGTGTGCCCACGACACACTAGAATAATGCCCTGGCAGACTAGCACTACCAAACCTGAAAAAGGGTGCTTGAATGGAGAACATGTGTCAAGTCTACAAGCTGAGAGTGTTAGTGTATTGTTTGTGTTTTAAAGGTGTATGGTAGCATACACATTAACCTGTTGAGGAATCTAATTGAAGTGGGATTCAGTTTTTAAGTGTCAGTTGGATCATGTTACGATGTGCACATAGTGTTTATTATGTGTTTGAGTAGTGTTCTCCATTGTTGGTGGTGAGATATGCTGTGTATGAACATGTTCACACAACAACAATTACAACAATACTGACTTACTTAACGTGGACCGACTACCATTCGCACTTACTCAGGAATGGAGCTTCCCGGTCGCTAGCCATCAAATGGTCTCTGGGGTAATTGCCAGGTGGCGCCAGCAGTCTCCCCGGCAGGATGGGATTTGACTGCTAAATCAGACATTTTTTCCCTAGCAGAGTGGATATAATTATAACTAGACAATAGGCACCTGTTTGATTAGTTACTAACTATCAACATATAAAGCAGAAAAGGCCAGAACTGGAATTGTAAAGAATTTTCCATTGAAATCTCTAGGGATTTTTATTAACTTATTACTAAATCATTTTAGAAAAAGGGAGATCAAAGTAACTCATGATTCATTTTCTTTCTTCATCCGATCAGTCCCTTCATGTAACTCATTCTCATCATCAGTAGTTAGTAGTGGAAACCATGTGGAGAATTTTAATATTTTAATAATTTATGGCGATGACGTGATGATTGTTATGGTCACTAGTTCTTTTCCAGTGCTGCCCTCTTTTGCTGGACCCTATCACCATGCACCCTCCTCACCAGAGTCACAAGTCATCACTTAAAATAATTATAGGGGGAGCCTAACCTGTCAGTGTGTAGTTCTGGTGTAGCTGCAAATGCAAAGCTTCAGGTAGGAGGGAGGAAATATATATTTACTGGTGAACATATTTTTAGAATGGCTAGTTGTACATATACCTGTTACATAAGCAGCAAAATCAGATGTAATTTTGTAGTGTTTCCGAAGAATCCCTGTACAAATTAGTAGTTTAAAAGCACACATCACTCGATTTGTTTTATATGTGATCACCAGATGACTTCAGGCAGCAGCAGCAGCAGCAGCAACGGTATATATACAACTCATATATAACTCTCACTCTTACAGGGTTTTGATTGGTCAAAACATCACACTTCTCCCTGGTCATAAATGCATTACCCACCTAGTGCCGCCCTGTGTTCTGACATTTCTTGCCAGGTCATCTAAATATGGGCACGAATCAGGAAAAATCTTTACAAACATCTGAGTCTATTTATAGGATACACAACTTCCATTCAGGTATTATATGCAAAACTTTTCATCTATAAAATATTTGCATATTGGCCTGAAAATATTGTGTTAGACTACCTGGGGGAGTGTCAGACTACCTTGGGGTGTGTCAGACTACTGTTGGGTACGTCAGATGACCTGGGGGTATGTCAGGTCACCAGGGGGCGCTCAGGGCAGGATGGGGTGTTTGTGTGGGGAAGGACACACAGTGCGAGTCTTGGTAGGGCACCTGGCTTATCCACTTAATACACATCATGAATCTTTGGAAGAAAGTGCTCTTTCAGTATTCAATCTTATTGAGGTCCAAAATCTCCTGTTTTTGAGTATTCGGTGCGACTCTGAAGATAAATAAAGGACATTTGTGTTTTACAGCTTAACATGTTGCTGGCTTAGTATTTTCAGATTGCTACCATTTTACATGATTGGAATGGCGACATTCTGTCCCTGAATCCATGAAAACTGACATTTTTTTTGGTGAAAATGTTTGGTCCAGTTTTCCATGATAGAATGCATTGTTTGAATGCTATAAACACGCCTTCTTTTTGCCTACATGGAACTGGCAGTATGAATGCTGAAGAAAAGGGCCTTATAACCTTTCCTGCATCTTTTGATTAAATAAAATTAATTATGCCCTCAATCGTATTCCATCTGATGGCTTTATGCAAATTAATCTTCTTACATAAATCATTGTGATTTGTTTTTGTAATTTCCATCTGAAGATGTCTTGATTCATCAAAACTTGGATTAACATTATAGACCAAACCTTAAATATCTATATAGGGACGCCTTGATCTGTCTAACCTGGAGACACAAAATGGACCAAAAAACGGATGGTTAATCATTTTTTCTCTCGTCCTTCCTCTTGCTCCCTTGTCTTCCCATGCAATAATCTAATCAACTAGTCTTTCACTGTGGGAGTGGCAAGGGGCTTATGTACTTGTCTGCACTAGTCTCGTTCTTTCGCTCATTCTTTTGTCCATATATGGTCATACCAGGTCGCTTGGTCGTGTGTCTTCCCCCACCCTTCACCTCTTTAGGTAATAAACATAGAGTATCCGTATGTAGCCACAATACATATCAGCTCTGGAGAAGGATTCATAAGCTTTTTGGTGATTGTAGGCTTACTGCTCTTCCTTGGAAAGTTCATCCTGAGGATGTGTTTTTGTGGTTGTATGTAGGCTCGCAAATTGTCCTCAGGAAGTCTTTCCGGAGTTTTGGTGCATGTAACTTGGTTATCTTCCAGGAGAAGCCTCTCCTTAGGGTTGCATGCTCACTGATCTTTCCTGGGAAGACCATCCCAGGGAAGAATGTTGCAGGGTTTGCATTAAGCTTGTTGATTAATTGTTGTCACCTTTGGTTAGTGATTATTTGTTATTGACTGGTCTTCTAAAGTTACATGAGGAAGTTGTAAGTTAATATACCTTGAAAATTTAGAGCACGAAATGAATTGTTGCACTTTACATATAATAGATGTTGCATCTCATAGCAAAAAACAGCATTGCAAAAGGTCTGGTCATTAAAAAAGCAGAACTTTATCTAGATTTAAGTTTGATAGTGTTCGACCTTAAATGATTAATTTGGTGAACAGAAATATACAATGAATTATATCTATTAAGAAGTCTTTATTTCATGTGTTCATGTAGTGTTATCTTAATGTTGCAAATTTGAACACATAGTTGTGATAACCTGCATTGCACTACATTATAAACAGTGGATTGTGAGTGAGAAGTGTGCCATATCGTGCCATGAAATATGTATATGTGTGTATTGTCAGTGGAATAGCACCTGCTACTATGCACCGCCGCCACACTCTGGAAATGTATAATACAACAAATGTTTGCTTAGTTACAGTCACTTGAAATATCCAATCACATGTGTATACCATGTAGGATAATTATGAGAGTTTGAAGGTCTAATTCAGTGATATTCTCTCCATTGTGAAAACCCAGATGGTCGGATGCTGCTGAGGTGTTCCTTGATGGTCTGCAGGGATATGGGAATTCCAAAAGGTTCTTGAAATCATCATGGCTTCTTTCACTATTTGGTTCTATATCTCACTCTCCTCACATGTAAAGAGAAAAAGTTGTCAGTTCAAATGCTTTTGGCACTAAAAGATAGCCCCCTTGTTTAAAAGGCCCTGCTCATGTTATTGATCTTATTTGTTTCAAAAGTTTCCACTTTCAAGTAGTTTTGGCAGAAAATGAAATCCCACCTAAAACAAAACCCTGTAATAACATTTTCAAAAATTTGGAATTAAGGTATTACTGTGGAGGTCTCAGCAGAATCAACAGACCGTCTGGGTATCACAAGAAGGAAAGAGATTATCTGATTTTTGATTGACTCACCATGATACAAACATTATGGTAACAGATGTTAATAGGAAATTCTCTGTGCTATAAGGAAAAGCTGTCATTGGACACTGGTTTTAAGAAGCGTTCATTCTGGTGTGCTAGAAATGCATTACAAAGGTGACGTGCCTCGTTGTGGAGGCAGATACAGGGGCAGATCCAGGCAGAATTTACAGTACTTCTTGAAAGGACTTCGGAAGAAGGCATATATTCCCAAAATATATGAAAGAGAGATGGTTGTTTAATTCTGATTGCCATTTCTCCTACAAGTATCTTCCTAAGTATACATTTGTGGGAGAGATATAAAGTCTGTAAAGAGTGGATTTGCTTTTTGGATCAAAAGTTTTATTTCCTGTCACAGGTTCTAGATATTGATATTTTTTCCATGAGAATAGGAATTGAATTGAAAAAGCAGACAAATAAAAAGATTGCAAAAAAATTCAAAAAGAAAAAGAATAAAAATGGGAATTCTGTTGGTGAAGGGGATGGGGGGGGGGGGTGAAAATGCACCCTGTATCTGTTCCTGTACTTGTCCAGTTGTTACATTGTGTATGTAGTCAAGGTGATGGAGAGAGCAGACCCTGCAATCGCCGCCCAAGAAGCTGTCTTCATGTATATAAAACATATAGCTGCTTGCCTAGGCAATCATGCTACCCTCAACAAATGAAGCTGAGACTTCCAAGGAAATCACATGATCTTCCTGGAATTTTCCAAAGAAACCCTGGAAATTCCCAGCTTGATTTGTATAGGGTAGTGCTTGGGCTGTGTTGGCACTTCTGTAAATACTAATCAATACCTACTGGTGTCAACACAGCCACACAACACCCCCCGTGTAAATCTAGCTGTCCCAATAACATGTCCACACACCCTCTATTGACATGAGTGATTTTGTAGGAAAATTGTTAACTAGGAATTATACTATTAACTACTATTATTGTACATTTTGGCTCGCAACCAAGTTGCGGCCGTGATGGACAGTTTGTTGTATGTACAGTAAACTTAGGGGCTGGATTTACCTTGGTTGACCTAGTTCAATGTGTGAAACTAGAGTAGTTGAGAAATCAGTGTGTGAAAATACTTATGCTAATTAATATGAAAAATACTATTAATGATAATAAATCTTCATCAAGAGTGGTTGGTAGCAGTGGTGCTTTTTATTACTACTATGATTATTCTTTTAATTGCCGTTACTCTTAGAGTTGTGTAAAAACAAGTGAGTTTTCCACTTGGTTGATCATGTGTTTGTTATTGAGTAACATAAACATGTGTGTGTGTACTTCTACCATGTACATTTCATGTGAATTTCATTTCTCACCCTTAGGTTAATTGAGTCATTTAGCGCCAGTCCTATTGTGACCCCTTTTCCCCATTTATTACTTTGCTTTTATCTGCTAGTTTCCTTGCCAAACCCCCCTCTCCCTCTCCCCCTATCCCTGCAACTGGCATAACTGTAGAGGTTATTTAGTCAGGCTGACAAATTTAGTGTGTTTTCTTTGTATATCATTTCTGGTTTGTGTATCACATGATGTCAGCTATTGTTTTGAATGTAGGAAATTGGTTGGGATTTGTATATAGCAGTTCATGAAGGTTTGCGTGATAGACTTTGAAATCGTAGTGAGAGACACTAACATTGTACATGGCTCATAGCTTACCAGTTAACAAGAACAACTCTTTGATTAACAAAATAAACACTTTAAAAGTTACCCTGTTCTTTATATATTCAAGAATATGATTACCTTGGTATTATAGTAAAGGTTGTATTGCCAACTTATTTGCAGTTTCTACACTTTCTTGACAGAAATTTTCCATAATTTCACTTAAATTGTAAAAAAAAAATTCTTATGTATCCTTAATTATAATATTGCAATCAAATTAGCGGAAAAATTGGAAATAGCACATTTATGCTTACATTTCTTATTTGAAGATTGTGGTTTTATCTATGATACTTTTGAAAATATCTTGTAATTGAAGCATAAATTTACAAAATAATTGAGGGAGAGTTGTTTGTTGAGCTGTGAAAAACATTGTTCCTTCAAATATTTTCTGAAAGAAGCTTCTGTAAGCGAGATATACCCAGAATCGTCAGGCTCTTTGACGGGTTTTATTCAAATTGAGATGTTTTCATTGACTGGTAGACTCGGTCTGCTCCCTGATTGAAAACAAACTACTAAAACTAGAGACACATATATGTAACAGGGGTCAGGAATTATTTAATATTGACAGGGCAGGTGCCTAGTGACTAGAGTTTTCTTTGATAGAATTAGGTATGATTTTCTAATTGATATCTTTAATTATACATAAATATTCACTGCCATTCTTCAGTATTGATTCAATCATTGAAATAATTTTACAAAAATATGTTGATGATTTAAGCATTTTCTTTTTCTGTCTTTTTAGCTTTTTAATTGATATTGATGAAAACAGGATGAGTGAAAGATAATTCATTACCATTTGATTGTGGACCACTTGAAATACCTCTTAACCATGACAGGCTATGCAAGGTGTTGTAATACACCACCACCATCCCTCTGACCCCTCAACTATGACCTCTTGACCCCTGTGATATTATGTTCAGTATTATCACCCTGTACATCGCTACCATGGAATAGCTGTTTTTGTGTCGTCAATACTTGTCAATTGTCTAAATCATTGAAATGCTTGTGCAGCAGAAACAATAACCTTTTCTGCATGACAGTGTACAGACTAAGGCAAACAACTGGTTTAACCCATGCAATTGTCAAGATGTAGTTCCTCGACCTACTGGCTATATGAAGAAGATCGATACTATGAAATTTTCGAAAAAATACATTGAAAAAAGAAAGATGAAAAACACCTAGTGTCATGAGTATGTCTTGCAATAAACGATTCTTGAGCCGAGTTGAAATATAATGTATCCTGATGGAGTCTAGTGTTGGATTTCTGACAGATGCTTGTTCAGCAGTTCTCAATCTCAGCTGTATCATGTATAAGTGCATAAAGTTCAAAAGATACACCTTAAGCAGTGATGGGTTGGCAAACCTCTCCTGGCTCAAACAATACAAATTCTCTGTAAAATGTTTGCATTCACTTTCACCATAATCCAGTAAGCATGATCTCATTATTGCACTTATTGTGAACAGGTCATGCCAGAGACATTGATCACGTAAGTCACTGGTCATGCTAAGAAAAATACTGCCTGCTACAACACAGTTAAGAGTGACACTTGATCCAGCAGTATCTGTTCAGTTATTCAGTTCCACTCTCCACTATTGATTATTCTATGGTTTATTATATTTGAGAGCTACAGTACAAGAGGTCCTGCTTGTATTATGATAATCAATGGAAATATGAAATTTGAGGAACCAGTCTGTAGATATCTGTGTATCCCTAGCTGCTGTTGTGTGTACATTTTCCTCTGTTGATTGTGGTGGCGCCCCCTATTCTCCCTGTACTGTACTATTGATTTCCTCGCTGCTGTGTGTGGAGTTGCCTTGTTTGTGTATTAACTGTACTGTGTGGCGTGTCCCCACTCTCCTTGCATGCACGGCAAGTTCCCCATCCTATTATCATTCCTCCAGCGACGCACTTACCAATATGGGTAACAACCTATGAGGGGGCTGCCCCAGACCCCAGGGATTCTGACAGTACTGATTCACCTCCTAAAGGATTCTGCTCTTATGCAGACGTCTGCGCAGAGGACCCAGCAATATTATGAATTTTCCCTTTTGAGGGTGTCTATCTAGCGCCATCTATATTGACCTTAAGAAAGTAACACATTGGCCTAAGGTAAAAGGAAGAAATCAGTAAGATTGAATTTACATAATATAACATTTTAGGCACTCCAGAAATCAGGGGTAACAATAAAACTGGAAATCCCTGGGATCTGATGGCTGCCCCTCCCCATATCATCCATATTGTAACGTACGTCCCAGTTGTATATCGTGAACAGCATAATAGTTATTATCATGGTCTACCTGTTATTATAATCATTTTCTAATTTATTAAGTTGGAAGTGTACATTTTCAATGACTACTAATTATCTAATTGTCATTTTCAGATTTACTGTGTCACATTTCATAGGTCAATTGATTTTTCACTTCATGATATTGTTTACACACATTGGAATTTGTTTTTGTAATCAGTTACACTATGGTCCTTGTCTTTGTTGAGTTACTGCAAAACCACATTCCGCTGCATAGGTAATTGAGGCCTAGAGCAGTCTCGCAGTGAATGGTAGATTATTTCTGGTTTGCTGTGCTCTAACGAAGCAGTACCACTCAATTTACTCCACATCCCTGCCAGACTGTCCAACATGGTCCGCGTACAGATAGATAACACCTTTTCCATATAAAAAAAAATCCTCGTTAGTTATATATTTTTCAGTCATATTCTGAACATTTTATTTATTATTTATATTTATTTATATATCTTTAAGCAAGGTCTGAAGAAAGTATTTCTTTGCAATCAAAAATGTAAACCGTGCCCATCCATGAATAGAAATATTCTGCTATTCTAACAATATCTTTGTTACCAGAGCATTTTTTATTAACTATTTGAAAGTTCTAGGACCTGATGAGGTGAAAGGTCAAGGATGCTTCCAAGGTCAAGGTTGTTCCTCTCTGTGAGTGGTGACCTTTAAGGCAGTCTGGGCTAGAAAGCGTTAACTTTGCCTGTAGAGACCATGCAAGGGACAGATGGTCGTCCCGTTAGTCAAAGGTGCTTTGCCAGTGCTCTAGATGTATTGACCTAATAACATGTGATTGTTTCTGGGTCACCATGACCTATTTTACTTTTGGGTCTGTCTAGTGTTGTTGAGTCTTCTGTGTCCTTTGAAGTCAGTCGCTCATTGGTGTGGTTCTGGGCTTATCCACATATATGATCTTTTTTAAAGAACATGTTTCATGATTGACGATGCTCAAGCTCTAAGAACTACTACCTCGCCCATGTGGACATCTTTTCTTATCATCCATAGAGAACTTTTGACGTTGAAATTGAAAACAAGCCAATTTTTAGAACAAATAAACTTTACATCAAAAAATGAATTATATGTGAATTTGATTTGATTATAAAGTAAGAATAAGTACAAGATTGCTAGAATTACTGTATGTTAAGCCATTCTGTAGGGTTGAATTTCTTCATGTTAATGTCCTGGTACCTCAAGCCAAGATGGCGACTGACTTACTGTAGCCTCTAACCCCGACTTGTTGAAGTTACTAGTTACTCCTGCTGGCTCTGTACAGCACCACTACCCTCGTCTCATTCACTCTAGACATGTTGTTTCACATGCAAGCATTTTCACCAATGTAGTCTTCTGAGGCCGACAGCGCCGCGTGCTGTGGCCACAATGAGTTGTAGGGCTCATCGTAAGGGTCATCTTATTGTAGAGGCCAAATCAATTGTAAAAAATCAACGCAGGGTGTAATTAAATGGTACCAATGAAGTTATGTAAATATATGACACAAAATGCAACTACTATTGTAAATTACATAAAAAATAGGGAGGTTTTGTAAACTCTTCAAGTACAGTTAAGATGTATTAAGACAAGTGTTCTCTACCTTCATCCTTGGGTATATTGGTCTAACAGGTAGGATGATATAATAATGACATAATACAAAACCTTGATTCTAATCATAATTGACATGTCTGCAAAACCTCCCTATCAATCATCACAGTATTGACTTTCTTTAAATGGGAGGATGTGTTAGAATTTATTATTTAATTGAACTGTTGATATTGCTAGACTTATCAAGTTACAAATCTGTTGTTTGATTTGGCTGTTATACTGTGTTATCTGTATCAGATAGTATAATTCATTGGTCTCCCCACTTGGAACCACAGCTTGCAGGTGAATTGATTGGTCATGTTTATCTTATAGTGGGTACATTAAACACTCCTGCTCAGAATGCACTATCATGCAAGTATCAATAACTCTCAAAAATTCACAACCTTAGAGGAAAATTGATGTATTTTTGACTGGGGTGTTCAAAAGTTGAAATATTGCTGTCATATTTGAGAATTTTCAAAAAGTTACTAGCCACCAGCATATATGCAACCAACTCATGAAAAGGCTTGAAAAAATTGAACCAGCTATTTAGAATAATGCCATAATATGGTATTGTCACTTGAGTATCTTAGTATGGCCAGCCAGGAGAACTGTATATGGTATCTTGAGTGTACCCACTATATGCCTGTAACAATGGCAGGTATTAGCGATGAGCTTCTCTAGGCTTCAAGCTATCCTGCTTCCAGTTGAACATCAATCAAAGTCTGCAGCTGCATGTTGGGGTTTCAGCATGGGGGAATTGGTTCCCAAACAAAGGGTGCACATAGCATCCTTCGTTTGGGGACTTGTGTGAAGGTGGCGCCCTCATCATCCACCCTCTGAACTATCTAATGACCCTTGGATGAGCTGGCAGGAGTTCCTGACAGAAAAAAACTGCAAAAAATAACAAAACATCACACCACAATTTAGCATTGCTGTGGTCTGAGCAATCCCCTGTTCATTCGGGCGCAACAGGTTCCTGTTCTTGAATGTGTGATTTCAATAGTGGATTAGGTGGTTTCTAGGCTAGACTTAGGACCTGCAGGTGCCTGAAGAACAGAGGGGAGATGCGCCATTGTTTCTGTCCAGAACTCTTGCAGTGTTATTCATTCAGCGTTCCTACTGTGAGTAGTTTGTTTGAAGGCAGCTAACCTCCTTCCAGTCTATGTACCTTCTCGGTTTTAACAGACTCAACTTGTCATCGCCTTGGTGCGTGTCTCATATACAGTGGCCTCAGTCAAACTCTGTAATTGTTTTTACCACAATAAAATACTGTTAAAACTGGAAATGAATGTTATTTTTTTTCTCAAGTTTTCCATATTTGCAGGCACCCTGTATATATTATCCCATACAATGCTAAGACTACTTCTGTTTAAAGCACAAGGACGCAAAGATTTATGAAAATCATCTAAACCCTGTCATGTTGGTATCCATTGGATAGCTCTCGCTGAGTACTCTCATATGAATACCCACATGCGAGGGTTTCAGTCATTTTTTAGGTTTTTTGCCTCATTTTGTTTTGGCCAAAATAGCCATCAGCAGCGTAAGGGTTAAGTTATGCCATTGAGCTATCAATTTAGCATGCTACCATACAATATGAAATAACACTATTCTTTCAATGATTTTGTGGGATGGTATTGAACCATTTTATAAATGGAGCTACCTTAGTGCCATGTGGACGTAACAATATATTTTAAAACAACCTGGTAATACAGAATGAACTTGAAAAGTTTGTTGAAATAGTTTCTGACAGCATTATAAACGAAGGAACAAATTTGGTATTGGTAGCAAAATCTGTACAGTGAGGCCAACAATTGATATCTTAAGGAGGTATGTTTCTGTACAAAATGCTATTGTTTCCAAACTAAATCTGCTGAGGCTAGTTTGAGTGAATATCACCAAAACCACAATGTGCATTACTATCTTACAGGAAATGGCTTCAATAAATCACATGCTCAGTTGCAATTTAAGTTTTAGGATACCCAAAAGCCAATCCAAATTAAGGGCATCTAAAGATTCCAGAGAGCTCCCCTCTACTAGCACACGCTGTGGGTTTCCCCTTATATAGGTGTCCTGGGAGCGCTTCTCACCTAGCTTACTTCAGACTAATATACCTGCCAAGTAGGAGGTATTTGGTACAATACCAAATATTGATAATGAATGGGAAAATGTATCATTTCGTTTAAGATCTGTGATGCTGTTACAGCTTAATGGTATAAAATTGACTAAAAATTAAATGTTGCAAAAAGGTAGTTTCCTACATATTAGGAACATTTCAGAAGCTGACAGTGCTAAATTTAACAAAATTAGGTCCCTGTTGGAGGCAGGCAATATCAAGTAAAATATTGTAAGATTACATGTTGTTGGAAATAACTATATTGTATGTTATTGCAAAAATCTTAAAGATGCCAGTCCCTTGGAGAAAGCAATATTTGAATCTCCAAAATCTAAATTTGCAAATCTGCTTTAAACATAGGTTGCTGAGTGAAACCCTGTCCAGGGTAAAAGACACCCAAGTGTTATGTGACAAAGAAAAGAAATCCAAAGACGCATTGATCTATAAAATGTATTGTCCTTTATATTCACAATATAAATTCATAATAAATATAAGGAATATAATCTACACAGGCAATGCAAGGACTGCATTACCCCAAGTCCTGATATAATCTATTATTCTATTGCAAAAATGTTAAGTAAGTATTTCTAGCAAATACAAATAGGATAAAGGTATGAACAATTTTCAATTAATAGATAGTTAATAACCCCATGAATGAAGGTTAAAGATGAATGATCTAGATAGGTTATTAAAACATGTACTATGTACGGAGTATTAAATTCTTGTTCTTTAAATGGTAAATGTACCGATTATTTCTGCAATTCATGAATACTCCTCTAAAAGATAGACAGAACCCTAAGAAGCCTAGGATATGTGAAGTACTTGAGGTATTGTGAGACAAAACAGGGGTGTCCAACTGTACCATCATCACACCAGCATGCAACAGCACAAATCCTTTAAGCTCTTTTTATCACAGCAACTATATTTTATTTTTGAATAATCACAAACTTAGTTCAAAAACCTAAGAAATCTTGTTATTACCTATACTTGATAACAGTCTCTATCACTGATTGTGTGGCTAATAAGGTAGTGCAACTGGACAACCTATCATTGCACAGCGACCTCTAAAATGTACTGTGTTCTACGACTTCTACAATTGGACACCCCTGAAAGCTGAGCAACCCTGAAGGCCTGAGCTTTCTCAATAAACAAATATCAATAGAGTGAACCCTAAGTCAAATGTCTCAAGATCAGACAAGTCTAGAATCCACTGATAGATAACAAAGTCCCTAAAAAAGGGTAGTAAATAGGTTACCCTGTATTATATTTAAAATGTTTCTAACCCAGCAAGACAGCGATCAGTCAGTGGCAATGCCTTAGATCACTGGGCATGCCCTGCAGTGGTGAAAGATAGCAAGCAGTCAGTGGCAATGCCTTAGACCACCCGACTATCAGGGCATGCCCTGCAGTGGAGAAAGATAGCAAGCAGTCAGTGGCAATGCCTCAGACCACCTGGCTATCAGGGCATGCCCTGCAGTGGTGAAAGATAGCAAGCAGTCAGTGGCAATGCCTCAGACCACCCAGCTATCAGGGCATGCCTTGAAGTGGTCAAAGATAGCAACCAGTCAGTGGCAATGCCTCAGACCACCTGGATATCAAGGCATGCCCTGCAGTGGTGAAAGATAGCAAGCAGTCAGTGGCAATGCCTCAGACTACTCAGCCATCAGGGCATGCCCTGCAGTGGTGAAAGATAGCAAACAATCAGTGGCTATGCCTTAGACCACCCGGCTATCAGGGCATGCCCTGCAGTGGTGAAAGATAGCAAGCAGTCAGTGGCAATGCCTCAGACTACCCAGCTATCAGGGCATGCCCTGCAGTGGTGAAAGATAGCAAGCAGTCAGTGGCAATGCCTCAGACCACTCAGCTACTAGGGCATGCCCTGCAGTGGCGAAAGATAGCAAGCAGTCAGTGGCAATGCCCGGCTATCAGGGCAGGCCTGGGGTGGCAGATAGGTGAGTGCTAGTCCATTCATCACTGTGTGGTGATGAGTTTCACTATGGTGCTGATAATCGCGCTTCCTCTTGGACATGTGATTAGGTTCATGGTTGGGTCCTCGATTTTATCTGCCAGTAGTTGATTCATCTCTTGGCGAACTTCCCGCAGCAACTCAGCAACCTGAAAAAATCACATAAATCCTCTTCAGACTTGGTATTTGGAATTTCAATTATCATCACCTTTTCTGCCATATTTCCACTGAATTGTGACCTGCCAGTTGTAAGTGGTAAAGGAAACTTGGGTACCCAGCAAAAAACACTTTCTCACATGCCCTGCCAGGTTCAAAATCCGACAGTGGTGACAGACAGCAGGCAGTCAGTGGCAACATTTTAGATCACAGGGCAGGTCCCATGGTTGTCCACAACAGAGGGGTTTTCCACATGCACTAGTCCCCACTTTTAGTTCAAAATCCAGGTATGCAACACACTATATCATCCACAGAACCTAAAGAAATGATATGATCTTTTTCCTAAATAACTCAGAAGATATGGATATGTGCATTCATGCCTGGATGTCTCCTTGATATGTGTTATCTGGACCTTGATTTTGGAAATAACTTTACGAAAATAACTTAAAAATGAAGAATAAATTTATGAAACATTTGAAGGACAGTTGAGGGCAATTTCAATATAATCAAAAAATTCATCAAAATACTCTGTGTATTTGAATATTTAGGACACAAAAATGCCAAAATAATGATGTTACGGATGCTACAGGCATAAATGGATTAATAAGCTTGAAGACGGGCTTTTGATGAGGAACTGGATTCAGATTTTCTTTAATCATCACTTTTCTGTCATATTAATGGTCATTCAAAAATATGATATTCGGCAATTATGAGTCTTAGACAATCAAGATAACTACGCTATTGAGGCATCTCCATTAATTAAGTACATGTAAGAACTTCTCTGCTTACCTCAACAGATTGTGCCATTACTTGGATCCAGCCATCGTCCAGCGAGAGAACAAAATTCCCTCGCTCCATTTCCACCGAGAGCTCTCCACCTCCAAACAGCAGCAGTGGGTACACGCTGATCATACTACAATCCCTGATGTACACCTGAAAGAGATTACAATTTAAGAGTTCATTTCTTCCCTCCATTTCCACTGAGAGGACTCCACCTCCAAACAGCAGCAATGGGTACACGCTGATCATACTACAATCCCTGATGTACACCTGAAAGAGATTACAATTTAAGAGTTCATTTCTTCCCTCCATTTCCACTGAGAGGACTCCACCTCCAAACAGCAGCAATGGGTACACGCTGATCATACTACAATCCCTGATGTACACCTGAAAAAAGGGTAAAGGATTTTTAAAAATTCAATTTCTTCAGTCCACAGCAAATCAGAGGGAATCACCTCCAAATACTGCCATCCATGATGTACACCTGAAAGAAGGTGGTTGAATATTTGAATTTCTTCACTTTATCTCAAGTCTGAGGGTATCACATTCAAATGGCAATAATGGATACATGTTATAGGGGTGGATCCAAGATGTATGTGTACTTCTGTATGAGGGGCATCAATTTTAACATCTTACAAAGAAAAACAAAACACTTTTAAATGTGAAGGTAGTTAAGCGAACACTTAGAACCTTTTTATCCATATCTCTGCTATCCTAGACTGGGTACTATGTACATCTTCCCTCTGATATAAGAGTTGACTAACCTAATTGCAGTACTGTCACTGGCCTATAGATGGCAGCATATGGTCATAGTAGACTTGATTCAGTAAAGTCTGACCGAAAAATGGATAAAAAAAATGTATTCATTTGGCTTACCTTTGATGTCTTGATCTTCTCGTGGTAGATGAGGTAGGGGCTGGCGTAGTGGCGGACTTGGAAGTTGATGGAGGAGGGATGGATGAACACACTGCCCTCCGTCTTCGTCTTGAACTTCAGCTCCTCTGGCCTGGGGGCCTGAGGCATGGCTCCTGAAACAACACACGGCATATGATGCATGGAGTCAGGGCCTCAAAGCAATCTAAAACATTTCTGGTGTCTTTCTGTGCAAAGGGAGACCAAAATATATCGAGCTAACAAACTAGAAACACGTATTTAAAAAATAAATTCCAGACAACCCTTAATCTGGGTAGTTGTGAAAAGCCTGACAGGAACTGTACCTCCAGACTAGAGGGCCTGGTAGAATAACCCCCAAAATTGACACTATTTACCTAATACTGTTAAATGTAGAAGATGACCCTTAAAACCATATATCTAAGTAAAGCCCAAAGTGGGACCTAGTGGTATGGAAATCTTAAGGGAAATAACTTTGTGGGAGTCATAGATTGAAGAAACCAATTTCTTTTGTTTTGAGGTAAGTGCATTCTTAGATAGATATTTCTCACCCGCTGGAATAGCTGTCTACAGGGCCTTCACAGTTTACAAATAGGTAAAAGATTTGAATCTGCAGTGCTTACACATCTGATAACTTTCAAAATAACTCATCAAAGACGAAAATATGAAAATATATTTGAAAATGGATTGGCAAACCCAGTATAAACAAAAACTTTCAGTCAAACATTTCTCAAAATAGTGCTTTTATATCCTGATATTTTCCAAACTATGTGTGTGTGCCCCAGATGGGAATGGGTAAACAAATCCACTTGTGTCATACAACATACACCCTTGAGATGTGGAAAGGTTAATGAATGAGAGAGAATTATTCATACAGTACCTGAGCTCGTTTGACTGAATTTGGACTCCGGGGTCATCACTTGCACGACGTTTGGATACAAGGCCGCACACAAAATGGCCGCCAGCAATCGTAGATTCCCAGCATTGGAATTAACCTGTAAATATAAAATCACAGAGACACACTCAAAATATGCAGGGTGTCCAACTCTTGCATTGTTGCATGAGAAGCCTCAAAACGTTGAGCAGGCCAAATCCATTAAGAGCTATCAAACACAATTAATATTTGAAATCATGGCCACTATCTGTCAATTTAATATTTGTTCTTTTACAGACAAACACTATATGATGAATTGCTAAAACAAGTTTCAGGGCAAGCAGTGCACAAGATTGAGTTCTGTTGATTTTTGATCATTCAAATTCCCAAGCAGTCAACTGTGAAAATGATGACGAATCCTATTCCTATTAACATGACTAGTCGTACCTGAGGGGAGGTTGCCTGTAACACGCCATCTACGCCGTTCCTGGCTTTCCTCTCTATGGCGCGGGACGTCAGCTGGTCCTGTATAAAGCCTATGTCAGACAGAAGCTCCACAAACTGCCTCTTCATACTGGCCAGCTCCTGCAGGGTCTTGATGGAGAGGAAATTCTCCTGGCAGAAGCTGTATGCGGCATAGTTACCACCCTGCCCTGCCTCCTGCCAGCCCTGGAATACACACAAGAAAATAAGGAGATTAAAAACAGCAAATCTGTCCTTTCAATGTCTTGATGGAGTGAGATATTCTCCTGAAGCTGTATGTGGCATAGTTACCACCCTGCCCTGCCTGCCCTGGAATACACAGTCAGAAGAAAATAAGGAGAAAGAAAACAGAACATTTGGCTTAAATCAATGTCTTGATGGAGAGAAAAGTTCTCCTGACAGAAAAAGTAGGCAATGTAGTTACAAAACACCACCAGGAGAGAATGAGAACTGGAACTAGAAAATAAGTCTTTGTAAGGTGTTGATGGAAAAAAGCTTTTCATGTCAGAAACTGTATGCAGCATAGTTCCACTCAAACCTGCCGCTAGGCAGCCCTGGGAACACAACAGCAGGAGAAATTAATGGGGACTAGAAAATAAGTCTTGATGGACAGAAAGTTCTATATACATACTAGCCTAAATGTATCATGTTTTAAAATGACCTTGAAAATAGGCCAAGGTCACGAAAAAGATGATCATTCCATAGGTCAAGTCATGAGAAATTATCCTTGATTATTCAAACGATTTAATGACATGGTTTTTGTAGACAAGTTGTAATCTATTAAGCTTCTCTGAAATATTTCTTTCAATTCCTTCTCAAAATAGTGTTCCATGAGATGTGGGAGACATTATTACCTTATAAGCTTTAAGCATGGTAAGATGGTCACTGTTGCCAACTGCAAA
Organism: Maea johnstoni; assembly: GCA_963942565.1. Taxonomy (NCBI): domain Eukaryota; kingdom Metazoa; phylum Annelida; class Polychaeta; order Spionida; family Magelonidae; genus Maea; species Maea johnstoni. The sequence continues at coordinate 53,217,398 of OZ012686.1, forward strand.
TCCTTGTTTCATGCGATCTGCCTCCTCGCGCTTGTCAAAGGGCGACACCTGAAAAATACAGACATTAAAGGACAATTACACCTTCAGGCTAATATAGGCTGAGAACTTACTTTATTATGTATACTTTACAGTCCCTGTTCACCTGAATACTGTTTGGCTTCCTTACCTGTGAAATTGCACTTAATTGCCAACCCCCAACCAGCCATTAAGCTCAAGACCATGGGAGCCATTGTATCCCACAATGCACTGCTACTCTACATCTGACAGGCAGTCCAGGCCAGAATAGTTGCACTTCCTGTATGTGCAGCACCCAGCATCACACATGAAACCATGACAACAATGTTGTGAAAATGGTGATTTGTGCTGTTTATTGGATGCTTCAACAGATCTGACATGGGAAAAGGAAAGGGAATTTCCTTTTTCTCCATTTCAAACCCAAAGATTAACCCAGAAAAGAAGGATTTAGCAGCAAGATGGCTATTCAACATTGGGACAGAATGGACAATGAAAAACTAATCATTTAAATGGAGCCCAAAGTGTTTGTGATGAGCACTTTGAGGAATCTTGTTTTGAGGCTGAACTACAAACAAAACTTGGATTTAGGAGGTTTAAAACCTGGTGCAGTGCCTACGATATTCAATTTTGCTCCCACACAGCCATGTTCAACAAATGAGAAAAGAAAAGGGTCCAGAAGTGCTCAAAAAAGGAGTCATTTTTTGTTACATCAAATTGTTGGAAGACAATTTCTCTTCAAAGGGTACAATAAAATGGCTAAGAAAGGGAGAGGGATAGAAATACCATCAAAACCTTCAGGGAAAGTGTTCCTTAGATTGACAGTACTAGCCAGGTCAATTGTATACATGACTGATTGATTAGTAGTTCCCCAGATTCACTTCCTGCAATGCTGATAGCAATCAACAAAATTGTGTTGAGATGGCTGTTTCCTGAGCACCTGAAGTCCCCAGGGTGTTTTCAACTCTGGGAAGTGCTTGCAATTGTTGTAATCTATCCTACTTACTATATCCTGCCTTTTAACAACTACAATGTAAATCAGTACAAACAAACATTAATTTACAATCAGTGTACTATCTGACTGTGGTCTAGAGCGATGGGAAGGGTAAGTATATTACTCTTACATCTTAAACTTACAGAATCTAGTGTGTCCTTGTAAACTCAATAAAAATGTCATATGATCTTTGTTAAATTCCTACTACTATAAGAAACAGGACACAATGCATTTTGGCACACTCCTAGGCTTGTATATGCAGATGCTGGCTACTGCAGAGGTTGTGCAACTATTCTGTCATGAGCTAGTTTCAAAATGGCCGCCCCCAGATACATGGCAAAACATGACTTAAAGCAGCAATAAACTTTTAATGTGGAGGTGGTTGGTTGTGAGGTCTTGGATATGAGTAGAGTATACCCTAAGACACTATTTGGGCCCATGTTTTATTCATGGTGGAATTGTCCTTTAAATATAGCACTCATTTGCTTCTGCTTCAATCATCATTGACTCCCTTGCCCTGAAATTTACATGTCATGTCATGTCATGTCTCTATCTATCTATCTCTCAGAGGACTACCTAGAAAAAGAAGGCAATTTATATGTGTTTTAACCTTTTTAGGTTGAGACCTCAACTGTTGAAAGCTACTTAGTTTGTACCTTAGAAGACCAAACATGGAATGGAAACCAGCCGGTCAACCTGAACATGCTAGCCTCAACCAGTGTCAACTAATAGCTGCTAATAGGTGCTCTGGGCACCCCCAGCTGGTGGTGGAGATAAGGTTTCTCTGTAATGTAATCGATGCAAGAGCCCTGATTGGTCCTTGTTCCCACGTGACCTCGCCCTGCTGCCTTATCTGGTAGTCCTGGCATGAGGCCAGCATGTATCTATAGGGCATATAGTAATTGGTCTCTCGTTACATATCCATTCTTTTCTTAATCCAAGGTTTGTACCAAACAAATAAACCAACTCACAAAAGGTGACTTGAAGCTCAGCATTGCAGCTATCGTCAGAGCTGGGTCCAAACAACGGAAAATAGCACCAAATAACATCAGCTTCCCAATCCTGAAATAACAATTAAAAAGTAAAAATGTAATCCAGTGCAAAAAATAGATGGGCCCAATGGCACCATGCAAACGAACATGTAGAGCAAAAACAGACATAACTAGTTTGGTGATACCTCTCTTATCTGTCAGAAGGACATTTTTGAAATGTTTAGGAGAAATGTTCACTATAACACATCCTGTATGGTAATTATGGTGATTTCTCTGTCAAAAGGATGTTTTGAAAAAATATTTAATGGGTAACATAATTTTGGTTGACCTACAAATAATGTGGCACAAGATGCAACTGAGTTCAAAGATTAAACATATATAAAGAAAATGGTATCAATACTTTTGAAAATAGATAACCTGCAACTCAAGTACCAATTATCTTTTGTATCAAGCAGATTATGAACAAATGAAAATTGCAATAAAATTGGCCCATTTTCGGTAAAATCCCTGGGGAGAATGGGTGATGGGCCAAACTATACAGTAATTGATTCACAAATAATAATGGTAGTCCTAATTTGGGAGTGGTCCAACTTTCTGGGAATTTACAGTAGATTGGTAATCATGCAACTTTTATATTTTGTCAAAGAATGACCTCAAGATTGACAACTTTATAAATTCCTGACTAAAAACAAAAATACAGAATTCCATTTTAAGAGATTTTATCTAACTATTGGCCTTCCTTTCCATTATTTTGCATTCATCCAACATAGCATATTATATAGCCATAACTACTGTGCCAAGGTACACCAGATCAAAATTACTTTGTTGTGCCACACAACCAAGCCCACCCACTGACTTCTTGGTTCATACTTGTCCTCAGCAGATAAGCTATTAATAGAATAAAATGGCCACTGCCAGTAGCCCCATTTCTAGTGTGTTAGGATGTGTATAAACAGCCATATCCTTCTTGCATGGAGGTTGGCAGTGGTGAGAACTTGGATTTAAGTAGAGAATACTCTAAGAAACTATTCGGGCCTATCTTTTATTTGTGGTGTAACTGTCCTTAAATATAAATGGGTGAATTCTTACCTTACATCTACGGGCAAGAAGGCAAGGTGATAACCCAGAGGTGTGAGTTCCTGTGAGAAGTGAAAAGACAATCCATTCAACCTCATGTTTAATCAATTCATTCCCAGTAATTAACACTACCAAATGAATTAATGCTAGAAAAACAATATTGTGTGGTAAATTGAATCAAAGTGTGTATATTCAACTCTAAGTTAATACTACTACAGACAATAACTTTAAATTAAATGTTTTTAAGCAAGCTAAAAGGCTAGATATAAAGAAATGAAATAAATTTCGCCTAATTGATATGGTGTACATCTGATGGTGTATTTGGATATGAAAGAGATAAAGCAATAATAATATATGGTAATCTATTTAAGAGAGAACTGTGATTGATTCCTTTCCTATATCTTTCGAAGGTAGGAGAAGCAGAATTATTAATCAAAAAATAACCTTTAACTATTGGAAAATGTATGCTCTATTCCCATGTTACCTTTCACTCTTACGCTATTCAAATGACTTATCCATCAAAATAAAATAATGCAAATAAGCTGGAAAATGACTGAAACTCAAAATATTCGATAGAAATGTGTTGCAGGTTTTTGATCAACATTTCTCCTTCAGAAAAGTCCAGAATAAGTTCTGTTCTGAAGTATATTCTCAGAGAGCAATGGGTTAAAGCCATGTGGCTTGGAAGAGTTGTTAGAGTTACCTCATAGCCATCTAGAGCTCCTAGGTCCTGCAGCCTGGTTATGGCGCTGGTGATACTCTGGTCACTAGGGGGCTCTATCAGCTGGGCCAACACGTCCTAAAATAACAATTATAATAAGATAGGAAATCTTCTCAGTGAAAATACACTCACCATTCTGTGACCATGACCTTGTGAAATATAACCACTACCTGTTCACATGAAAACGAATCATGAAATTATTGATCTGCTTTTCATGGAATTGTTTTTTACTATCTTCAAATATTTTTATCCTTATTTCTGATGAACAAAACAATTATAAATGAATATAGTAATAAATAGATATTACTAACTTGAATATTAATCAGTTCTTCATTGAATGAATGCTACTTAAGGTGATCAGTACCATTGTAACCTGGTTAAATGTCCCATCCCAAAATATACCTTACAGCAGCATAATCCTATAACAAGGTGTATCTCCAGATTCCTGAGTGTTATCAGGTAGAGAATATCATAGCCAATCGTCCTTTGTCATCCCATATCCAAATTCATTTTAATATTTACAACCTTTCACTCAAATGACATTATCTCATTACTTTCACAAGTAATGGTCACTGCAGGTTAAGAATTACCTTTAAAGGGATATCATTGGCTATGCCCAATAAGAAGTAAATTTCAGATCAATATTTTGATAATGAAATATTAATGTCGCATTCTGTTGCGAATATTTCAAAGGCGCAAATCCCTATCATGTACCCACCCTAACATCTTCTCCAGCAAACAGAGTAAGGATCCTGATCTTTAGTACCATCTGCTCCAAGGGGACGCGCTGAATTTCTGAAAACAAATATTTTGAAGCTATAAAACATAGAAATAGAAAGTAAAATAGGCCACAAGAAGCTATATAGCAAGAGACTGTGCCAAAATTGATGATGCATGTACATTCAACATGGAATTTTTACTATGATTCTAAGTTCTTCTGTAAAAGAAGATTTTCATTATCACCATCATGATTTTGCAATACAGCAGCTATGTCAGTTGTTACCAATTAGCATTATCATTATTAGTATTGTTATTATTATCATTATTATCATTATTGTCATCATTATTATTACTATTATCATTGTTATCCTTCTTATCATTGTATCATTTATCATTGTAGTTAGTTGTTCTCATAGCTATAAACATTATCTGAGCATTTGATATATTTTACTGAGATGTCTGACCTGGTACAGGTTGTTCGCGTAGGTGGTTCCAGAACCTGTGCTGTGTGAACATGTGGAAGCAGACTCCCGAGGCGACACGCCCGGCTCGCCCCTTTCTCTGCAGGGCGTTCGCGCGAGACACCCACGCCAGGTCCAGGCTCTCCATACCTTTAGTGGAGTCATATCTACAATGGCAAGGGAAGGCAGTGTAATTATGAGAATAGCGCATACTATGTGTTAATACAATGGAATATGTGCAAGTTAAGAACAGCTAATATATAATATAAAGCCAAAAGAAAAAGCAATCAATACATAAAGGTGTTCAAATATTTTTTATAATTTCATTTTTCGTAAATCTTTCTGTCATGATAAGAAGACTAGATTGTAATCAACCAATTATGAATGGTGTATGAAAAAGGAGATCCCAGAAAAAAACTGACAAACAGAAGTCACAGGTAACTTCCTTATAAAATCAGATTCAAACTGGGTATCTTGGCTCCATAATTTGAACACCTAAGGGCAAAAGAATGTTCAAATATACTAGCGTTCAGTATATAAAGTTTCTGATCTGCAGTCAAGTTCTACAGGATACAATTCCTTGGTCCTTGGTCATAACTGATTTTAAATTCATGAGAAATCTTCCTAAACTAAATCATGTTCTGAGCTCACCTACAGTGGCTGTTCAGATTTTCTGCAATTACAAGAAAAGTTTTAGAGAAAAGGAAAACTTGAAAACATTGAACATATGGTGACTGACGTCTAAGCAATGTTTGTAGAGATGACACTAACCATGGGTTAGGGGTTACCATATTCACATTACCTTTTCTCCTTCATACGTCCAGCATCCACCACATAGACCACATCGTCTATGGTGATGGAAGTCTCAGCGATGTTTGTCGAGATGACACTAACCATGGGTTAGGGGTTACCATATTCACATTACCTTTTCTCCTTCATACGTCCAGCATCCACCACATAGACCACATCGTCTATGGTGATGGACGTCTCAGCGATGTTTGTCAAGATGACACTAATCATGGGTTAGGTGTTACCATATTCACATTACCTTTTCTCCTTCATACGTCCAGCATCCACCACATAGACCACATCATCTATGGTGATGGACGTCTCAGCGATGTTTGTAGAGATGACGATTTTGGTCACGCCCTCTTTTGGCTTCATGAATACAGCATGTTGATCTTCGCTTGATAGCGTCGAGTGCAAGGGAATGATCTTATACCTGAAACAGAGTTACTTCATCAAAATCATGTTGTTGGTGTGATTCTCAAAGTTTTTTTTGCTAATCGGCCAATAACCAAAGCAGAACCAAAATAGCTCCCCTTATAGCTCCCCTATTAATATTGATTGTTTTCATTTTATCCCCCTCTAGTTATTGTCAAAATAATCACCTCATCCAGATGAATCCCATAAACAAGAAGCCTAACACATTAATGCCTAAGACTTACTCTTGACATTGCCATCTGAATCTTTGATAATTTTGACATTTACTTGAAACTTAAGAATGATTTCACAAAATATTTGAAAGAGAGTTGAGCGGCTGGAAGTGTTCTGAATAGCATTTCCTCTTTAAATATTTTCCAAACTTTGCTTCTGCCTGCAAGATTTCAACACAATTGTCAGGCTGCCTTTGGTCCCCATGAGCATTAATGGGCTAACAAAAAATGAAAGAAGGAATTGAATTTGTATTTCTAAGTATTCTGGGGGAAATTTAAATTGTCTGTCTAACCTTTTCCTGTCCTTGAATGTTCTATTGCCTAGAAGTTGTTCATATAAGCTGGTGATCTCAGCCAGGCCTGGCATGAAGATCAGGATAGCTCCTTGTTTGGGGTACTGAAAATAGATAAATAGCAATAGAAACAAATTCAAGGTAGCCAGTAATAATTTCTAAAACATGTCCCATTATGTACAATTAACACAAATAATTCAATAACAAATAATACATTTTTCTCTATAACCTTTTGGATTTACTGATATAAAATGTGCTCCTTATTCTAATGTAATTATTTCAAGCCTCAACATATAAACCAACTGTTTTAACAAATTCAACCAAACCCATGAGCAACTTCATTCAAACTAGTCTACTGAATGTTGTAACAGATGAGCCCTAGAATTCTTGTGTGCAAGTCTAAGTAGTAGAAGACTGTGTAAATTGGAATTATAAATAAATTAGGGTTGTAACTAAAAATAATTCAAGTTCGAGACAATTATTAATTATTTTTGAAAAATGTTGTTTGGGAAAAATGATTCCTAAAAGTTAGGGTGAGGAAAGGGTATGAAAAAATATTTTCTTGAAAATCTTAGGGTAGGGTTTTACAAAATTTAGAAGGGTTTACCAAATGGTCAGCCCAAGCAAAGTAGTCTCTATGGACTACTAATTATTAAAGGTTCTGTTGAGCAGAACATTTCTGTTCACAGATATCAGTGCAGAAATTAGCAGTTGGCCCAAGCTGACCATGAATGTTTTTGGATGACATTCAATGGAAAGAAGGGTGTTCAGAATGCTACAAGTAGTCATACTAATGGACAGATGTGTTATCTCAATGTATGTTGCAGCAATAGCCTAACGATACCTGAAATGAGAAACCCCATGTCTTGCATATTTAGTGTAAAACGATACCAATGAATATTTTTGGATGACCTAAGATGAGAAGGAGGTGGTCCTTACAACTGGCTAGTCACAACTTAGTGGACACATGCCAGAAAAGGTGATGATGAATGAAAATTCCAAATTCCTACCTGGTGTTGACCTGCAACAATCCATTCCAATAACATCTCGATCAGTTCATTGTTGATTTTATCAAAGTCAATCCTCGCCAGAGTCTTGATGGTGCTTTTGCTATAATCTAAAAAAAAAAAACAATAAAAAGTAAAATGATATATATATATATATATATATATATATATATATATATATATATATATATATATATATATATATATATATATATATATATATATATATATATATATATATATTTATTTATATATACATATATTTATATATATTTATAGACAGAGGGAATCACTTCCTTGTTCCCGTTTTCTTTTCCATCACAATATGACGTAAAATACAGAAAGGGATGAAAATTTAAAAAACAAAAACAAGAACCTTGGTATCTGCGGAACATTTGTGCGACGTTGAGATTCTGATCCATTATGTTATCCTTGGCAGCAGCCACAGACTCCACATTAGATATCATTGAGAGCTCCGCCTCAACCTCATCTAAATGCTCTTCATATTGACCCTGACCCCGCCTCACGGCATTGGTCCTCTTGGCCGGCCTAGCAAACGGCGACCTCTCCTCCAGCGCATACCTAGAAACAATACACAACAAACATACGTTATGTGACATTAACATCATTATAGTGTGTTGCCCTTAGTGATATGTTGGCATTATATTCCACCACTGTGTGAAAAAAAGTTCATAATTTTCAACATTTTTAATATTTGATAGAAGGAATCTACGGCAAAGTAGAATGGTTAATGGTGAAGGTGCAATAACACCTTCATAAGATTATATAAAACGTTTTATACTTTATTAAAAAGTTTTACATCAGATTGCAGGATAGAAATGAATAGGTGTTCATGAGTCTTACCCTGTAAATTCAATTGCATCTTCAAGGAAGTACTGGTCCACCGGGAATGTCCGCCCTGAAAGAATTGGTAAAAGATACAGCAATTAAAGTAAAAGTATGAGTGTATGACCAAAGCTTCAATATAAATGTTCTTTAAGTAACTGTAAATATTTATTTGCGATGTGAATCAGAACCAATATTTCATATATTATTTCTCCTTGGTGAATATCATCCGGATCTATGGTTCTTTAGACAATAATGTTAGAATTAAACATACATAAGCAAAATATTCAAGGGTGAATCTTCAAGTAGGTTGCATACCTACAATTACTTACAAGGATTTATAATTGCAAAGTCAGTATCTTCAGACAAATCACAACGTGATATTTCTAATCTTCCCATCTTGATACTGTATCTTATGTATTGGGGACGCCTACACTTCCCCAGCATTCAGTGGCAAAGCCTTGGACCATTCGGCCATCAGGGCAGGCACACTTAAATTGTTGAACAATTTTGCAGGAGGTAAACAAGTGAGGAAATTTTTCTTGATGTCGAAGGTATTACCTGGTATATCTATTACAGGACAACCACCAAAATAATCGGAGAACAGATCAGCGTTCAGAGTAGCACTCATCAGGATGACCTTGAGGTCATGGCGGTCGCGCAGCAAATCTCGAATAATCATCATCAGTGAATCACTGGCAAAATAAAGTGTATATTACAATACAGAGACAGGGGAGGAAGAATCAGTTCTAAAGAGACACCAATTTTGTTTATTGACTTATGGATATGAGTGACAAACTTTTTGATAAATTGAAATAAAATAAAATCGCCAGATCATGGATCTCTTTCTATCTTTTCATTAAACAATTATTGAGTCAAATTAGAATAAAATTGCAATGGTAAGTCCATCAATCATCTGTAAAACTCTTCAGTTGAATGAGAAATTGAAATAAAACCAAAAACAAAAATCCCTCGCAAATTAATGAAAGAGTGTCAACAGTGTGTGAAATTGACATATCTGGATTATGAGAAGATTTGAGTTTTTAACATTTTCTGACACTTTCCGAGAGGATATCCTTTAAGTTCTTTATTTTCTCATCTTTCCCATTACAGAAGTATGGAACATACTAGCAAATACTTGACAATACAACATAATCAGATAGAAAACACTTGTCGCCGAAGAAAAAAGTTGTATCTCTCCTACAAATACTATGTGAAGATATGTCTAATACCGAAGTTAGCTCACAAGGAATCAAAAAAACAAAAAATATTTTTCAATGGAAACTTAGTTTTAAATAGTTTTGACATTCACAATCACAATAGATTAAAACTATTCTATTTTTGCGGCATTCTTTAGTATTACCTTTCCTCACTTCTCTCATGAACCTCGTCAATGATGACATGTGAGACCCCTTGCAAGATGGCGTCTCCCTCGAGACGGCGGAGTAGAATCCCAGTGGTGCAGAACAACAAGCGTGTGGAGGACGACTGAAATGGGTTATGGGTTATTAGAATGGCTGTGAATTGCATTTCCAGAAGTAACTCACTTACAATTAGGGATGGATAACTCTAAGAATGAAACTGTATGGTACAGTACCAATGAAACGGTACAGTATTATAACGGTACAGTACTTTATTGCATTACTACCTTATAAATTGTGTTGTGAATAGACATTTTTAAGGACAACCCCTAATATAAGATAACTTCACATTGGTTTTTATCATTAAAAGTTCCTTTAAGGAATGAATCGGTACAGTACAGCACTTTTTGAAATGATACCAATACCAGTAATGGTACCTCTTAACAGTAACTTAGACTATGCAATTTTGTCCAGCATAACCTTCAAATTTCCAATTCTAATTTAGCAAAAATAAAATCATTCACAAAATGTTAATTTGGTATTGCAGAATGGAGAAATGTGGATTTTGCTTCAATGATAATATAATACTAGTAATTACATAATGAAAACAATTTTCTCTCTCTCTCTCTCTCTCTCTCTCTCTCTCTCTCTCTCTCTCTCTCTCTCTCTCTCTCTCTCTCTCTCTCTCTCTCTCTCTCTCTCTCTCTCTCTCTCTCTCTCTCTCTCCTACACACTCTCCATATACGTACCTGTACACTCTCTAGTCTGATCTGGTATCCCACCACGCTGCCTAGTTTGTCCACTCTCTCCTCTGCCACCCTCTCCGCCACTGCTATGGCAGAGATACGCCGAGGCTGGGTACACACAATGTTGCACTGGCCTGGACCTTTCCCAGACAGAAACTCATCCAGGATGAACTGCGGAACCTGGGTGGTCTTACCGCATCTGCAATAAATTCAACTCATCATTCCTTAAGAGTTTCCCTCATAATTGAGCACATCAATAGCACTACAAGAACCAGTACAAAAGTGGTTAATAAGTGAAAACATTTAATTTGGTTATTGAAAAGAAAAATTTACTGGGCTACAAGGCTGGAACTGTTTGGCATTTTTGTTACGGTGTGGGGATAAAGGGGTATATAAAAAGTAAAGGGTTAAAGTACTGGGGTTTTACAAAATTTCTATTGCTATGAGAAAAATAATTGTATAGAGTAAACCAAAGGAAGTTTAGTATATAAATCAGTATTGATCTAGTTTTAATTAGATTAGTTCTAACCAAATATTGGTAATATTCATTCTAGAAATGAAATCTTGGACTCACCCTGTCATACCACTGACAACAACCACTTGGTTACCATGGAGAGTTTGCAAAATGTCTTTCTGTTTGTCCCAGGCTGGCAGCTTCCGCCGAACAACCTGCATCCTCTTGTAAGCATTTGCTTCCTGCTTCCTTTCATGCTGATCCTTTAATCGGCGGTTTTCCCTCAGAACCTGTTCTGGTTTGAAAGACCTTGGTACATCTTCCTTTCGTTTGTATTTCTTCCTGTACTCTTCAACCTTGTCTCCATTGTTATCTCTATCATCCTCCTCATCATCATCATTTTCTGGAAATCCCGCTCCCCCTGCATCAGCAAATTTGGCCGGATTGTTCACAACAGCTGAGATATCCTCTTTGGGTTGAGGTATATTTTTAGGTTCTTCACGTTTGGACGGAACAACATATTCTGGAAGGCTCATACCTTTTGCTGGTAAGAGGAGTAGTCGTTTTATTTCATCCTCGTTTTCGAGAATACTGACCAATGAAAAGACTGCAGGAGATTGGCTGGCTGCCATCTCCTTTGTTTCCTGTACGAGGCGCTCGGTGATATTCAGACACGAGTGTGAAGGCAGCAGAACAGCAGATCGGCTAACGAAAGCAACTACTGGAGACTCAAATGGATAAATATTTCCTTCTGGAAATCTGATTTCTAATTCGTAGTACTCAGTGTCATCCTTTGTATCTTCTAAAAGATGTGCTGGTCGTTCCTCTTTAGGTTTTGGCACACTATGGCTATAATTACATCTTAAGGCACTAAATCTGCAATTTCCTCGTAAAAAGAAACGGCACAATTCTCTAGTGTCCTTTGGAGGCTCCGGACGTTTTACCACCCTTAGCTGTGATTTTAGAAATTCTGTCAAGAAGGGTAATTCTAGTGTTATAATCCACACTTGCTTGGGTATTCTCTCGCTGAATGTTGACCCATAGATGGCGCTGAGAGCCGTCATCTCTTCCTCACGCTGCTCCATCACCTCCTCCATGGACACGTCCCCTGGTGGTGAGCTGGACAACAACTCAAAGTTCAGTGAGAGCAATAGCTCCAGTGCCCGTCCCACATCACCATCTGTACTCTCCAGTGCGTGGACACACCTGGTCTTCTCAAAGCCATACCTGAAACATAATGGATAGTGCAGAATTGGAAACTTTGTTTATCATCCCCTTTTCTGCCATTTTGAGGTTATCATGGCCATCTACACATTTAAGTAATAGAAACACAAGGTCTTTTCAAAGCCATACCAGCAGAATATGAAATTGTGTATTTTCTGCCATATAGAGGCTAACTCTTGACTATGCTAGTTTTGAATGGTGGGAGAAACAAGAGTACTTGACTACTGTCTTTTTAAAACCCAAAGTCACACTCAATTTTATAACATGCCTAGTGCACAAATCAAACAAGAGGGATGCGAATGGCTTCAAGCGGTGGAGATGGCCTTTTTTTTTTAAGTTTATTTTTTTGCTTTTTGTTTTTATGAATAAATGTTTTGCCTTTTTAAAAAAGATTGTCTTTTGTTGTTTCTCTGTGGTATTGATGAAACAATGGTGTGTCTTTTATCAGTTGTTTATTGGTGCAATGAGTTTCCTGCTCTTGCTGCAGAATTCTGAGCTTTTAAATAAAGGCAATATTCAACATAATCTTTTTTTCATATACTTAAAGGCATGAACCCAGCTCATTATGTTGTTTGGTTGATATGATTTATCCTGTATCAATAACATTGGGATATTGATGATATCTTGCCACTTCCGGTCTTGAACATTAGAACATGCACCTACAGGTTATAATCCTGGTTGCTACACTCTATGCTTAGATATAAACCAGCCATGTTTTGAAAATATTTCTGATGAGCAACAATGTTCAAAATAGCCAAATGGTTAAATTCAGAGCTTTGTGTGGTAGTTTTAGGCTGATGTTTCCTCTTGAAATGAATTTGATCATCACTTATCTATATATGAACTACAAGGGTAGCTAAGTCCAAAACCAACAATGGCTATTGCAATTAGTTAATGAACTAGAAACCAGTACATATTGAATGTCCAGTCAGAAGGAATTATAGTCTGAATATTATGTGGTAGTATTATACTTACTTCATTAGCTTGCCCACGGCCAGCGCGCTGAATCCCTCTACCAGTGTCTCTTCAGTACTCTGTGGCTGCACTACCTGCAGAGAATCACCAGTGATCCAATACTGAGAGCCGTGCCTGCGCTGAGACTGCTGCGCCTGCTGCGCCTTAGGCTTATACACCAGCCCATAGTCATCATCATCCTCATCTTCATCTGGGTAATCCTCGCCATCATAATCATAGTCTTCTTCATCTTCATCATACTCCTCTGATTGGCTGAATAAACAAGAAACATCTGACATTATCAACTACATCTAAAACAGCGGACAACTTATACAATAACTCATAGCCATCATCACATGGATGGTCTTAATCATTGAACTCTTAACCTTCATCATTCTCATCATACTAAATGGACTGGCTGCTGAGACAGTAAACACCTGACAATAAAGATTTTACATCAACTCTTAGTCACAATCAATATTATCATCATTAATGTGACAGTGTGCGACAAGCAAATTACCAAGGATCATACAGGATTGCTTCCAGAAACTTATTCACTCATGGGAGCACCTGCTAGATATGTTGATGACAAGCCGTTGGCCACAGATTATAAATTGCTTCCAGCTGGTATGCATGATCCGTACCCAGCAAGCAACGATAATAGGAATCACACCCGTCAAAGTTGAATGCTTTAACAACTTGTCAGTGGGTTTAATAAGTGTAACTGAAGTATGAACACATCGACTCAATCAAACAAAACTCTTGTAAAAGGGACCTATTCCCTATGTAAACGACATATAAATACCAATTCCCCTAAATCCAGATAGCTTTTGTCCTTACTAAATCTAAGCAGGTAAGACTTGAAGAATAAGGCTACAGATTTAAGATTGCTCTCTAAATAGCTTTGGAATATCAGAAAACTGTGTACATAATGGTACATGTACATGTTTATTTATATTTAGTCTACTTGGGAACTTGTTGTGCACTAACCCTGGCGGATAAAAATGTTAACTGATCTTATGCCACCTCGTGGTGATAGGTAATTTTGACAATGGTACAAATGAACCTTTAGTTGCCTAGACAGACAATTAAAATTGGGCCATCATATTTTTTCAGAGAAAATACAAAAAAAAAGGATTATTTCTTTTATACTCTGATGTCAATAGCAACTATTTTTTCCGGCTATAATTCATATTTGTTAAACAAAAATGTTTTGTTCACTTGTCCAAAGACCAACCAGTTGAAATTGTATGATTGTAAATACCTTGTAACAGGCTGTATGAACTGTAGCTGCTTCAAAGTCTCTCGCACCATCTCCTGGTTTTCCAGGCTCATCGATATTTTTTGCATCACAACTCGTTTTTCATTCCTGTTATATTTTGGCCTGAAATCATGTCAAATCACAGAAGACAAGATAAAACTACAAACTTCATTCTGGATAAAGCAAAGCAAATGATTAATCTCACTAATGGTAAAATCATACAACAAACAGGACAAATGAGAATGCAATCTTAAATATAATAGAGTCCATGTGTTGTAAGATAAGTTGAGAATACTGGGTTCAGCTTAGAAGTAAAAGTGAAAGAAATTTGCTACTATGGTTAAATGAATGAATAGTATTCTTCTTAGAAACTAGTAACAGAAACCATTTATCCCAAATCCAATAAAGTAATTATACAAAATTAAAAGGCATGAGCATAATCATTAGTAGCACATAGTGTGATCCAATCTTTGGTTAATATAACATCCATTCTAATGCTGAAAGGAACATCAACTTGGAGCTCATAGCCATTTATCAAGAACACACAAAAAATACTGCAACAATTTAAAACATTTGGGTTTGGATTTGTAATTTAATTTATCACCCTTTTTGCCTCATTACTGCATGATTGGAGGGTTACTAAAAGTTACTAACCTCTGCATCTGGGGTTTTGGTTTCTCTTTGGCAAAAAAAGTAACATCATCATCACCATAATCCAGAGCATACGAACTTGCTTTTCTTCCTTCATGACCGCCACCTCCCCCACCCCCTCCTCCTCTACCCCCTACACCACCCCTTCCTCTTCCCCTACCTCCCCCTCTACCCCCACCTCCTCCTCTTCCCCCACCTCCCCCTCTTCCGCCACCTCCTCTGCCCCCTCTTCCTCCACCATCACCCCCTCTTCCCCTTCCTCCTCCTCCCCGCCCCCCTCCTCTTCCACCTCCTCCTCCTCCTCTACTGGACTGTGGCTTGTTGAAGCGGCCACCTCCACGGTTGGGCTTCCCTCCCCTTCTTTTTACTCCACTCATGTCTACAAACGGGAGGACACAGAAAAGCCCCTGAAAAAAAGGTAATAAATGCTGACGTTACTTATTACAATGTATTACACACTTCAAGTATGTTTTAAAACCTGGTGAGAAAATAGGTAAAAAGAATATTTGAAGTATATATAGATTCAGGATTTGTCAGTCTGTGAAAACTTTGAAAACCTTTGTTTATTTAGATGCCAACAACTTATTTCTAATCTTTGCAGAGCCCAAGAGTTACATTTTGAATGGGCTTGGCTGTTCATATTTTGCAAATGTCCAATTTCAGTTCCTTTTTTTCAATGATTTCAAGATTTGTTTACGAGTGTATTTTAACTAAGTAATGTTTAAAAAGTAACACAGATTAGTGATTCCATAGTTTAACTGATAAGTATGACCTATATAGATGCCTGATGCATTAGGTACATGTAGTGAGAAAGGAGGTGATCTAAGGGATGGTAACAAGCATGTTTAGTTGATTACATTACCTATCACATCAGAATTACACCAATATGTGTAGTCCAAGTTATACTGATGGTACTATGGGCCACAAAAGTCTAGGCACCACAATTATCCAAGTAACTTAATATAAATTTCCACATCCTGGGTTATTCCCTCACAACTTAAGTAAAACAGATGTCACATCCTTAACTTTTTGTTTATTTCAAAATCTGTCTGTGTCTGTCTGGCCATCATGGGCAAAATCATGGACATGAATAGTTTATCAATATCAGTTTATTTGCAGGAAACAAGAAACTCAGGCCCCTCATGGTTAGCTATCAGTTATATTGAGGGCAGGATGATTCACTCTCTGATTCTGAAATAATTATTAACTGAGTGTCCATGAATTGATGAAAGCCTTGTCAATAATAGAATAGATAGTTTCCATTCCATACCAACTTCGATGAACTTGGCAACCAAGTCTGATTCTGAAAGTAAAGTTTGAGGAAATCTTGGACTTAAGATTTATGATGCAAAATGTGTTCCCAGGCATTGTCTGAGGCAAGATGCAATAATGTATAGAAAGTTGTGCTACTTTATTAGGTAAAGACCTACAGAAACCTTCTCATATATTCATATTCGTACCAAAATAAGTTTCAATGGAAAACGTGTCAGGGCTTGGGAGCAGCCATCTTGTGGATATACATTTCTTCCTTTTCAGTTGGGGATTGAAGAACTTAACAGTTCTCCAATTGGACAAAAGAGGGCAGTGTAATAAGTCCGTTCAAATAGGAAGCGCTAGGTTGATTGGCTAGCATTAACCTAAGGTCTTACGATACTCTACACCGGTGACACCTTTTGAGTATTTAAAAAATTAAATAATTCATAACAACTTTCATAACACCATGCCAATCTTGAAAAGCAATTGTTGCAAAAACAGATTTTCATTAAATATGTACCATTATGACCATACCTGCCTAGATACTAAAAGGCTATAGCGATTATCATATTCATCGAATTTGATGATTTAACCCAATTTTAAGAATATGGGTGTAATCATTCATGTATGTAAGTTGGTGAAAATTAAACTTGGCGATGCTGACTTATACCTAGAACTAAGAAGGGTTTGGTCATCTAAGCTTATACCAATTGTGGGTTAAAAACGTGTTTCTTGAATTACTTTATTTTGCCCCATAACTCCTATAAAACAGCAGAAAAATTATTTCAAAATGGCATAGCAGTATTTCAGGCAGTGCCAGTATCTCTGAAGGGAGACATTTAGAAAGAAACCTATTTTTGAGAATGAGATGTTTGTGACATAAATTGGATTTTTATTTTCAAAAATCTGTGAAAATAAAACTAAGTCGATAACCCAATGATTTTAAGTTGTTTTAAAGATCAATGTGCTATGTTCTTTCCTTGTGCGAAGTTTCTGGAAAATTAAACACCGAATTCTAAAAGTGTCATAAAACCTTAAGAAAGCCAAAGGTGAAGACATACTCAGTATTTCATTGAAATTTTATTTAAAAAGATTTTTGATTCAAGAAAGTTTTAGAGGACAAAGTTTATGTTTGAGTTTTTATTTGGACAATATTTTTAGGTGCCCATTATAAAATTCCACGCAAGAGCGCTCACATGTGTGCTGTTTGCAACAGGCAAATTTTACAATGGGACCTAATGAGCAAAATCCATAGTATACGGGGTTGTGACAGAAAGTAGGTGTATGTATATGGAGAAAGGGCACAGTGATCCTTAAAGGTTTGCCAAGTTTGGAAAGGAAATACAAACAGTATGTATCAAAAAAGAGGAAAAACGGCCAGCCAAGCTTGGGTCAGACAGACTATATAGACACGTCAGAGGTAAACGAAACCGGGGGGGGGGGGGTGCTTATACAATAACTTTAAGCCCAGTGTGCAGTGTAATTGACGGTATTGTCTGGTTGTTCAGCACCGAAATGTAATAAGTGCTGCACTCTGACTCTGGTCATTAAGGAGCAGGCTAAAGAGTATATAGCATGCATATGTGCAGCAAACAGGGCACATGAGTTGATCCACTGATATGACCCATGACGTCACGCTTTGGCAATAACGCTTTCTTCTTGAACTGCAAAATATTAGTTCCTCAAATGATCATTAGATGGGGTATATTGCAATCTTCTGAGCGATAATAGAGAATATGTTTTAAAGGGAACTTCTGTCGCAAGATTTTATTTTCTCTTTACTTTTTTGGAGATTAACCGCTCTAAAATAAGGAGTCTCGCAGATGTGGATAAAATGGCTGGTAGCCAGCTTTATGTTCCAGGGGACATTATACATCTGAATGTTGGTGGAACAAGGTAAAAATGAAAATGATTTCTAATTCTACATATCTATATGTATTATACATCTTAGACTAAGACTTAAAATCTGAGTAGTGAGTAAGACTGTAAAAAAGTCTGTATTTAGTTTACAAAAAACTTACCCAGTTCGCAGTTGACAAGTGATGGACATATGGGAGGTGAACTGAAGTTTGATTTATCTTAGATAAATAAAAACAAGTGGATATGAAACCAGCCGGTCAACCTGAACAGGCTGGCTGCGACGAATAGCAGAAAGCTTGCGTTCTGTGCATCTTGGCATGCAAGTTTCTTTCTAATGTAAACGATACGAGAGCCCTCATTGGTCTTTGTCTCCTAGTGATGTCACATTTAGACCAGATTCGAGACCCATGGCGTAGCCAGGCCTTCACAACAGCACATTTTTAAGGCCTCCTACAGTAATTAGTCTCTCGCTACGTATCCATTCTTTATTCATCTAAGGATACTTAGTGACATGATATGTCATAGTGATAATCCGATGACCGATTATAATGATCATCGTATCGAAAGTGTTTTGATTTTGATTAATCAATCCCATCGAAATAAACAGCAAAAATGTTTTGACACATCTTCCTGGACGTATTTTGCTTAGGTTTTTCGCCCCAAACAGAAATAGAAAATGTCCCAAATATTACTTACTTAGCGGCGGAAATATTGTCAGATGTTTACAGTATAGTCACTGCCATATTTTGCAGGTTTACAGCGATGAAAACGCTGGTATGTCTTAAGCCAGACATGTATACCTTAATGTTCATACAATAGATATTGAATCAGTAAGAAATTACAGGTGGAAGTGGGGCTATTGTGACCTGGTAAGTAGGGCCTGATAACCACACCCTACTTTCTTTTAAAACTATGGCCATCTTGACACCCTTTTTTGGCTAAGTCCCTGCCGGAGAGTGCACGCTAATAAGTGCTGCTGGAATGAAAGCGCGCGCAACTGATTATGACTGATCATCGCTCGGTTGTACCTAAGTGATGATCGATCATTTAAATCTGAGTCGATTCCTATCACTAATATTTCATGCACATGTACATATGTACTGAATAGTTGGGATTGATGCATCATCTACTGTATGCATTTATTTCTCTTGAGCTATAAAATGTACATGTGCTTTTTTTTGACAGCATGTTGGTCAAGTGGTTAGAACACTTGCCTGAGGCGCGGATGACCCAGGTTTGATTCCTGGTGGGGGTGCGGAGAAAGGAAATTTCAATTTCGTTTCTGCTTTCCAGTGCTTCGAATGGCACTTTAAGCCGTAGATCCAGTCGGCCAAAAGCCCTGGTAGCTTGTGTTTCTTGTAATTGATATACTGACTTGAAATAAAGATTACTTTACTTTTACTTTTACAGATTTTCTACATCAAAACAGACTTTAACATGGACGCCAGACTCTTTTTTCACAAGGTTGGTTTTTTAAGTCTTCAGTGCACATTTGTACTAACAGAACACTACAACAGGTTTAGTTGATGCTTGCTGCTTTCTTCAGTTAAAACTTTATGCTCTGTAAATTTAAGCTATCAATTTATATCTAGATGCAAATACACTTAAAGCAGAGATGGTGTACATGACCATTACATTCCAAATCCCAATATGCCCCAGGCCCAAAAGGCCCCATATTTAAATTGCTGGAGGTAAGTGGCCTGCCCGGAGCAGCATGCATCTCTCAATTTGAAGCGCACAGCGGGGCGGTCGTCGATCAAATTTTCAGCCTCCTTGAGATCGGACAATAAAATGCATTTGCAGCTCAAATCAAAATATAGCTCTTACTTTCTGTGAGCGGCTGTTGGATTTGCGACTTAAAGATAAAACAAGTTTCTCTCTTTCTCTCTCGGAATAAATTGAACTCGCACCACCCAAGTTCAATTACTCTCGAATCTGATCTATTGCCGAATAATCTTGGTAAAACATGGATTGGACTTGCAGACTACTGCAAACATAAATTCCACATTGAATTATAGACAACTGAGAACAAAAGAGATAGGTGAGAAGAAAAGTAGATAGATGGATGAAGAAGATTATGTGACTAAAGTTAAGGGCATTTTGGGATTTGGGGCATAATGGGCCGATTCGTAGAGATTTATTTTCCCATGCTTCGGAGGTACATACTGTGTTTTATGCATCGGAAGGGCAGATTCTAATAAATATTAATATTTCCAAAGGACTTGCAGGGTGTCAAGTACTTCACTCTCTCCTAGTCTCATATTTAGGTAAGAAGTGGTTATTAATGACTCTTGCACCTTAGTTAATTCAAAGAACTGGCAGGAGATGGAAGGATCTTCAAAATCTGCAAGCGGCCAGTCTGCTGTCCAGACTTGAATCTTGAAAGAAGTGAAAGTAGACCTACTATAGATGCAAATGACAATGTTAGTATGATGTAAATGAAATTTATATATGTACCATGTCATTACCATTGTTTCTTATTTACAGTTTATTGAGTGGTAGGATCTCTTCTCTGAAGGATGAGTCTGGTGCGGTAAGTTATTTCATGCTGACTTTTAACACGAGTGATTAGATTGAATGTTTGACTTACATGTCTAGGTTAGTCTGATAATAGATGTAAAGACTATTTTAGAGATTATAACAGTATCTCACATCCAGCTGCTTTCATGATCAGGAAATTGACCATATTTGAATGCACTTTTAAACCTTGATAACACTTTTGAAATATAGAGTTAAGTTTAGATGATGCATCTTGAAAATAAATGAAAATAGGGTAGATCCAAAGTTGCATGAAGATGATGGGGCACTTTGGTGAAATGGGTAATACAAATTAGATTACCAAATTTAGTGGCTTTAAAAATTTATTATGCATTTTAAAAGAATGTAAACTTGAGTGAAGAAGAAGGGACACTCTGTGTGTAAATATCTAAACATGTATTAAAAATAGACGTTCTGCTTATTCTCCTTATCTTTCTCTTCCAGATATTTGTTGACAGAGATCCTAAACTCTTCTCTGTTATCTTAAACTACTTAAGAACAAAAGAAATCGATCTTAGGTAAGTGAAATACATGCTTTTTGTGAATATTTAACTCGATATGATGCCACTGCAGGATTA
This sequence comes from Maea johnstoni, assembly GCA_963942565.1. Lineage (NCBI taxonomy): Eukaryota > Metazoa > Annelida > Polychaeta > Spionida > Magelonidae > Maea > Maea johnstoni. Next base: position 53,238,838 of record OZ012686.1, read on the forward strand.
TATACAGCCACATGGACTTAGCCAGGATTTAGAAAGTTGGTGTCCAAAATCGGCAATTGTAAAACCTTTGGGCATCCAAATTTTCAATGAAACTTTTGGGCATCCAATAATTCAAGGAAGACAACAATATACTCAGATTACAACCATAACATGTATTTACCTAATGGAATAAAGCATTATGTCCAAATACAATGCCATGGGAATCATAATGAGGTGAAAACTATTCAATTATGTGCTTGAAATTCACGTTTTTAGAAATTCCTCACAAAAAATTCTAGGTGTCCTAAAAGGTGACTTTTGAGAGTTTGGGGGTCCAAATGACATTAACTCTTTCGCTACACGGAGCGCTATTAGGCGCTCCTCACGCGCACCTCCGTATCCCACGGAGCGCCTAATGACGCTCATGTGGCAGATGCGACTATCCTGCGGAGCGCCGAATAGCGCTCACTCAATTGCCGCTACAAGAAGTCATGGTGCTTCCATTAATCAGGAAGTTATTGAGCAAATTTGGCGAAATAACTTGAGAATAGGTGATATATATATATATATCACCTATTCTTACATGTTTTTCTTTGTCAGATTGACAAAGAAAAACATCAATATTATACGATAAATATAAACACGGCCGAAAAACGAACTTTTGCGATGTTGAGACCAGCTCGCAGCCATTGAATGGAGCACTTGCGGTTTTGTTTTTGATCGATATTGCTTTATTCCTGACATCCTAAATTCAACAAAGATAAAAATTAGACTAAATGGATGTCAGGGAATAACAATATCAACTTTATTTTTCAAAATAAATTTATTTTGTTGCTGAAACGATCGTTTTAAAACAAGTGCAAAGAAAATCGCTTCACACTTTTTTAGATCCGCAATTTTGAAAACGGCAGATTTTGCGGTCTCCTCGCTGAATTTTACACGATCCAAATGAATAATTCCCGTGGTTGGATCGTGATAAATAATACATTTCCTGAAAGCCAAGACACATATCTATCAAACGATATCAATTTTATATTTATTTATTGGGCGATTAATATAATAGAGACATAATTGGAAATAGGTACATTGCTTACGGCCAATGTATTTCAAAATCGAATTTGCCGTAAATAGTGCCTGACAACGTGTTGACCATCATGTTTGAAGCCTTCGGAAAAGGCTATAACTTATGGTACAACACAAATGAAAGTCACCATAAGGAGGATGAGAAGGTAGGGAATCACCATATGTTTTTATTTGTTTTTCTGATGTAGGTTTCGTCTATTACATTAGTTTTACCTCTGTGTAGTTGCTCCTGAAAGTTAGCGAACTTGGAAGTCACAACATGGCGACCACAAATCAACACTTGATTTTTGTGTTCAATCGTTGGTTTCTGGTGCAAATCATGAACATTTCTAAATAAAAATTACATGAATCGATTGAGGAGATTAAAATTGTATTAGATATTAAAGTTTTACGTTTTGGATTTTCAATCTTTATTTGTTTATAGCGCCTTAACATTGAGGTAGTTAATCTTTTGGAATTTCTTTTGAAGCGCTCTCAGAATTCGTTTCTTGCCAAGACTTTTTGCATTCCCTTTGCTTTAGGATCGCTCATGACAAATTACAAAAAAAGAAACAAACACTAATTTTCATTTTATACATCAGTTCTTAATAGGCATTCTACATATACCATTTTTGAAAAGAAATACATTTGTAAAACCTGAGAAATTTTAAGCTAAAGTAGGGCTAATGCTTTTTAAATACCTGATTTTTCATTTATTTTGAATCAAAATTAGCATTTTCTCTACACAACCTTAGGTTTACACTGATCAGACATAATATATTCTAAAAGTTATATCTACAAAATAAACATGATTTAAAAGAACAAGAACAGCAGTTTCAGGTAGTATCTTATATTTCAGATTTTTTTTGTATGATATTTAGCCTTTTATGGCTGGAGAGACTTACACCCCCCTGACCGCACACGGCTGTGGGAGACAATTTTAGCATTTTGTGCCAATTGTTGCAAACCCCCTGGGGCGTAAGGGCCTAACTAGGTCAGAGGGCCTAGCCAGCAGATGGCGCCTGTAGTTAAAGAGTTAAGACGCCCTGGTGGCTTAGACCATGTCGAGCCTGGTTTCTGGGCATCATTTGGACACCAAAATCCTTGCAAATCACTCTTACCCAAACATTTTGTTTAGGAATTTCTAAAAATGGCAATTTCAAGCAAATAATTTGAAATTTTCACTTTGATATAAAAGCTACGACAGTACTGAATGTTTCGTCAATAAATACATATATTATTGATAAGTAAATTTGTGCTTATGGTTGTCATGTGAAGATATTATTGTCTCCCTTAAAATATTGAATGCCCAAAGTTTCCATCATGTCTAATTTCAAAATCTTGACTTAGACCCAGCACCACAGTTATTCTCTTCATTAAGTATGTTCACATATATGTTACTATTGTATGTGATGTGGTGGTCATTAATTTACACAATGAGAGTTTTTATGTGTAGTGAACTAGTGATCAACCAATTTTAACAGCTGCACTTACCATTTTTTTGTGACAAATTCTTCTACAGGTGTACTTCCCATTTTGCAAGTAATTCTTCAAATTATGAAAGTTGACTTTGTGTATGTTTTGCGCTATTTATGCCTTCAAGATGTCTACATAAACTATTTAGTGCTATTTAGTACATGATTATCCCCCCACATCACCACCCCCAAAACTGATATTGAAACATTCCATTTGCATACTGTATGCAGAAATATTCTGAAATTATTTTTGTAAGTCTATATACTATTTAGTGCTGTTAAGTGCATGATCATTATCCCCCGCCCTCACACACACTTAAATTATATATATATGTATATATATATTGGAACATTTCATTTGTACGCTGTGCAAAAATACAAAATTCTAAAATATTTTTTGTAAGCTGAATACTACTTTTACCACTACTTTTATCAGCTTTTATTTTTAAATTAGAAAAGAAAGAGGTTTATAAAATGATGTTATTAGAAAAGAGAACTAGCACAACGAAGCATGACTCAGTACTCTACTAGCCTGTTGGGGTTAGTTGAATTATGGTATTTGGCATTCTCTGTTAACTACTGACAACCAATACGTATCTATGATGCTTGAAACTAAAATGGAAATGACTTATTTACAGGGGTGTAGACTATTGTTCTCTTAGGCACGAAGCCGAGTTCTATGGCATAACTCCATTAGGTAAGTGCATAGTATATGTAAAAATCTATTCTTTGACTAAGTTATTGTAGAAAACCACATCATTTTCATTTAAAATGATAAGTGATTTATTAATTCTTACAAGAAAAGTAACCTTTGCAGAATTGTTGAGTAAAACATTTATATGAGTGACCCTTTATATATTTTTGTTCATCATGTCATACACAGTAATATTTTCTCTGCACCTTTATGGTACATATCAACGTCTCTTGGAATATATAGTACAGCTATTGTTAATGAAATTCCACTGATTATCATTATCCATCATTCAAATATTTTCAAAATGATAATTAGCTTATTAGCACCTATAATAAGTGTCTAACAATTGAATTATTCTTGCTAAGAGAAGACTTATTTGTGATATATTACAACAATTCTTAGGTTGGGTGCAAATGTATGTTTATTATTTTGATTTCAGTGAAACGGTTGCTACTGTGTGAGGATCTGGATCATTCATCATGTGGCAGTGTTTTATTCCATGGCTATCTTCCTCCCCCTGCAGGTAAGGGTTTTAACTAATTATTATTCATTATTCTATTTATATAATTGATGCTCTATGCCATATTTACTCATTATTTGGACAATATATATGATATATCAACAGAAAGTTCGAAATAAGGTGCATAACTTATCTTGAGTCCCCCATTTGCCCTCCAGTACCTCTTATCCCGGAAACCCTGGAGCGGCGCCAGTCACTGAGCAGTATTGATGTAGAGCTAGCTCAGGCGCACAGGCCGGGAATGGCCATGAGATTAGGCGAGCAGTCCTCGGGCCGCTCCTCGCAGCATACACGCAGCATCTCCAGTAGTGGTCTCCAGGCAACACCAGACTGTCGGCCCCGGCAACAACCAGGACAAGCCGCAGCGGCCGACCCAAGACTCTCCCGAAATCTCTCAGCCTCAGATCTACGGAGCATGGGTTGTGTTATGGGAGGAGGTAAGTTTTCCAGTAGAGAGGAAGGGCTTGGCTAATGGAATTGAGAGTCATTGAAAAAAACTACAATAGATCTTTTATAAGTAAGAAGCTAAGGATATTTTTCTGAAAGTGTACCGATGGTTTTTCAATACAAACCACAAATAGAACTTATAGAGGATGAAAGCTAAAAAAATTATCTGGAAGTGTGCCTCTAGTTTGGCAGTGTTTTAAAACAAGCATGGCCTATGTATTCATTCATTTTTTATACACTAGTTATGGCTAATTACATATAAACTCATGTTTGGAATAAATTTTAACCTGTTCAGTCATGATTTTATGAATATTGTACCATTGACATCTTTCTCATATGCCTCATCCACAATTTTTTCGTCCCCCTTCAATTAGACCCTGTGTGGGGTGAGGCATGGAAAGCAGTGAGCTAACAATGTACTAGACTGCCTACCTTTACCAAATAAAATTAAATTGAAACTTCCTACAAAAATCCTGAAACTTTTCCAGGAAAATCTTAGGAATTTCTTTGTATTCCCAGGTTTGTTTGATAAAGACTAATTTTCAAAAGCAAACTTAAGATTTTGTGACCTTTTAACTTTTGAGCCTGTGGTTGACATATTAGATATCACTATTGTTTGATGTTTTCTCTTTGTCATCATTCAGGACCTGCCATTGAATCACTGAGGGTGACAATAGTCAAGGGGCATCACAACTGGATCGTTGTGGCCTATACCCACTTTGTCTGCTGCTACAGGTAAAATACCCATTTAGACTCAGTAGGTTTGATACCCTCTTCCAGTGTTTGTACCCGACCTAAAGAAAAAAAACACTTTTGTATACTGGGGGATCTATGGCCAATGGCCCTGGGATTCAGGGGTAATATTTGTTGTACAGTTGTACTTGTTTATCTTAATCGATTAGAGTCCCCTGATCAGACATAACCTTTCAGTCCCAGTAGCCCCATAATCTGCAATATTAGAAATTACGATTTTCAGGAAACAAACAGTGCTCATTATTTTAGTTGCTCTTACCATGCATGGGATATGAACAATTTGCCAATTTTTCTAAAAATATTTGAAAAAGTTTTTTTTTCTAGGAAAATATTTTTGAACCTCAATTTATCTGTATTCCTATGAGTATTTTTATATTTTTTGAAGACATTTTACGTGTCTAGCTTTGAACTATTATTTTGCTTGATATGTTAGTGCCTCACTGAATATGGTCTCAATGTTAATGTAGAAATGGCACAATGTACATTCTAGAGCTTCCTTGCTTTTTAAACCATGCATGCTTAAAGTGTCTTTTGAGAAAGGTGTCTCATGGAGGCTAAAAATAAAAGAAATAATTAGGAATAACTTGAATAAACTACTTTACACTTCTCCTTTAACCTATCCATGCCTGCAGTGCCAAAAAACCTCCTGACCATTTTGGTGATATCTCTCTAAAATGCAGGAGAAATTTTGATCAAAAACTCTCCTTCAAATATTTTTCCAATTTATGACTATTTTAAAGTTAGTACCAAATGTTCAGACTGCTTGTGTCAAGCCTATCTCTTGCCATGAATGGGTAATAGATCATTTCTTTTAGATGATTTTGTTCCAAAATTTTCTCCAGAATAGTCGTTTTGGGCCCCTACAAGCACAAACATATTATAGGGATCTAACTCTACCTACCGTAAATTCTCGCAAATCTCGGACACTTTTAATTAATTACGATTTTCGTTGGCTGATGGTGGCCGAAATTTACTGAAAATAGAGATCAAATGTCAGACACCGTGGCAGAGATTCGTCGATATCATCAATTGAAACGAAAGCTACATGTACTATGCTGTAGATGGAACTGAAAATCAATCGCTATCTTCGTACACAAGAATATAATTTTCCCCCACAAAACCCTTATTGTCCACTTACCTGACTTGTCATTCCTCTGCTATATATACTAATAAAGTAACTTGCCTCCCTTGTATGTTGTTTACTTGTTTATTCTTGCTGTCGCACGCCTAATTACGCATTGAATTATACAAACTGGCGCAGCCCATGAGATCGATGTGTTTACTTCCGGTTTCGGAGCCAGTGCATTTTGGCAGATATAGGGACACTAGAAATGTTGGTTTATAGTCTAAAATCAATCGGAAACTTCGTAAATTTAAACATGTCTTTCACTTTGGCCGATATTATCAATTGTCAATTGAATTGAAATGAAAGCTAGATGGAAAATCGATCGCTAACTTTGTGAACAAGAACACAATTTTCCCCAACAAAATCATTATTGTCCACAACTACCTGACTTGTCATTCCTCTGCTATATATACTTGTAAAGTAACTTGCCTCCCTTGTATGTTGTTTACTTGTTTATTCTTGCTGCTGCATGTCATTTACGCATTGAATTATATACTTGTTCAAGTTGTTGACAAGTCTTATTTCGAAATGGCGCCACCCAAGCTGTATTCCACTCTACACGCAGAAATGCGATACCTACTTCCGGTTTCGCACCGATCGTCTTTTGGCGGATATGGGCACTAGAAACGATCGTTAATAATCTAAAATCAATCGCAAACTTTGGAAATCTAAATGTGTTTTTTTCTTATATCAATGAAATTTACTTGGTGGCCGACTTTTGGTAAAATGTGTCCTTGGATGAATCGGGGGTGGGCAAATTTCCCCAGTAATTATTTGGTAGATTAATTATAGTGGCCGAGTTTCCTAGGGCGGCCGAGATTTCCGAGAATTTACGGTAAATGATTTTGTTGTAGAATGAAGGATTCGACAGGCTGGCAGTTGACGTGGACAAGTCCATACTTAGAGGGAGCGGTGGAAAGGATTGCACTAAATGCCAAGGTGGTGAACCCAAGCCAAGACCACACCAATAGAATGGTGGCAGTGGCCAGTGGCTCCCACATCCGGCTGTGGAGTGTATATGAGGATGGAGATACCAGGGAAATAGGTAATGGAAATATGGTTATCATGATAATGACATCAATAGAATGGTGGCAGTGGCCAGTGGCTCCCACATCAGGCTGTGGAGTGTATATGAGGATGGAGATACCAGGGAAATAGGTAATGGAATTATGGTTATCATGATAATGACATCAATAGAATGGTGGCAGTGGCCAGTGGCTCCCACATCAGGCTGTGGAGTGTATATGAGGATGGAGATACCAGGGAAATAGGTAATGGAAATATGGTTATCATGATAATGACATCAATAGAATGGTGGCAGTGGCCAGTGGCTCCCACATCAGGCTGTGGAGTGTATATGAGGATGGAGATACCAGGGAAATAGGTAATGGAATTATGGTTATCATGATAATGACATCAATAGAATGGTGGCAGTGGCCAGTGGCTCCCACATCAGGCTGTGGAGTGTATATGAGGATGGAGATACCAGGGAAATAGGTAATGGAATTATGGTTATCATGATAATGACATCAATAGAATGGTGGCAGTGGCCAGTGGCTCCCACATCAGGCTGTGGAGTGTATATGAGGATGGAGATACCAGGGAAATAGGTAATGACAATATGGTTATCATGATCATGACATCAATAGAATGGTGGCAATGTCTCTCATATTAGTCTATGGAGTTTATATAGGGAAATAGCTCATGAAAATACAGCAATCACAATAATTACATTACAAGAAAAGGTCTCTGGCTGCGATATTAGATTATGGAGTGTATACAAGGATGGAGAGATTAGAGAAATAGTGAACTAGGATATGGCAAACATAATAATGACACCAAAAGAAAAGTGCCAGTGCTGCCATATTTGACTGTGGAGTATATATTAGGATGTAACACCTGGGAAATAGGTAACGAAATCAACAGGAAATCGGAGTGGCAAAAAGAAAACACAGACTAACCCAAAGTCTAACAGGCAATACTTTTACATGCCTTGACCCATGGTTTCTCACTGAACTGCCTGTGTTTTATAATATCTATTTGTTTTTCAGGTGTATTTGACTTGACGGTGAGCGTCGACTCGCTATTTTTCATCGGCAGTCAGCTGGTGGCCATAAGTCACACGGGGAAGGTGGGGGTGTGGCACGCCATGACGCAGCATTGGCAGATCCAGGATGTGGTGCCCATCACCAGCTTCGACACTGCAGGGTCCTTCCTCCTGCTGGGGTGTAATAACGGATCTGTTTACTATATAGGTAAGTTCTTAACACTATTCATGGTAAGCGAATCTGTATACTATATAGGTAAGTTCTTAACACTATTCATGGAATAGCGAATCTGGTTACTTGATAGGTAAGTTCTTAGACTCATTCATGAAATAACAGAGCGTTATACTATATAGGTAAGTTCTTAAACCCATTCATGGAATAACAGAGCATTATACTATATAGGTAAGGTCTTAAACCCATTCATGAAATAACAGAATGTTATACTATATAGGCAAGGACTTAAACTCATGCATGGAATAACAGATCTGGTTACTATATAGGTAAGTTCTTCAACCCATTCATGGAATAACGAAAATGTATACTTTGTAGATAAGTTCTTAAACCCATTTATTGAATAACTGAATAACAGGAATTTATACTATTATAATAGATAAGGGTTTCTTTAACCAAATCGACTACAAACTACAGCCCAATTGGAGTTTCAGTACAGACATTTTCCCATGGTTACCATAGAGTTTGGGTCATGTCTTTTCTCTTCTTACTTACAGATATGCAAAAGTTCCCACTGCGTATGAAGGACAATGACTTGCTGGTGACAGAGTTGTACAGAGATCCCTCAGGGGACATGGTGACAGCTCTCAGTGTTTACCTAACTCCAAAAACCAGTAAGTGAATATTGATTATTGATATCTTTAATTAAATATCTGTGTTCATCAATACTTACATTTTTTAGGCTTGAAATGTTCTGATCTCCATTTCAATATTTTGAGAGAACTTAAAGTATAATCACGAAGTATAGAATTAAAGGGAGCGGTCACTGCCACTGAAGCCTATGGTGTGATGTATCAACCCACTGCAGCAGGTAATTGCAATCCCGCAGCAAACAGTACACGAATAAAGACCAGAGGACAACAGACAGGCTTGTACAAGCAGCTTTCTAAAAATGGATTATTTAAACATTTTTGGAGCACAGGTGCCATAAAATCAATCTATTAGGCAAGCACATAATTTATTTTATTTTTCCCGAAAGAAAAATAACTGTACAGAAAAGAAAAGACAACTTAGTCAATAGCTCTGTTATAGACTCTACCTACATTCAAGCAGCTATATAATGAAAATATCTGAAATGGTCGGTCAATTTCCTAATGTGTTTCCTTTTATAATGGTGTAAAACTTCATGTAGATGGAAAGGTTTAATAGGCAAATAAATAATGTATTTTTTAGGAATTTTTCAAATGAGGGATGCAGGTAGGTTTGTGGAAAGTCAGCCATTTTGTTTGATGAAAGCTTCATTCAACCTCCTTGTAAACTTGGTTCAAATATTCCTTCATTTGTTGTCTAATTGCTTTCAAAAAAGTAAGAGGATAGCAGACCTAGTAATCCTAATTCTAAAGAAATATTTGTGTATGAATTAAGAATATTTTGTTGATTCTGAATTTCTAAAAAATGAAGTGTGTAACAGACTGGCCTTATTGAGTGGCAGCCATTTCGTTATCTCAGTCTTTGTTAAACATTGCCAGCTATTGCCAATTACCCATTTCCTTTTCATTGAAGTGCATTAAGAGTATTTTGAATGTACAGTAGGCTGGTAACCATGATTTTGAAGTATGTTTCATACCCCAATTAATCCCCCTACTTGTGTAGGAATATTTCAATATATCATATATTGTTCCTGGTATAATGCAGTTATATTTTAAGATAACAACGCAGTCGCTCAATTTACTCATTGTATCATTTTTAAAACCAAAATCTTATATAATTATTATTAGGATAGATACCTGATATGATGAATTTATTCAAACTTGGCTGAAATCCCATGTCTAGTCGTGCAAGTGCTGAGTTTATTAAAAGAATTATGATTCATTGAGAATTTAACTATAGAACATTGCTTTAATTGTGATTGGCTGTTCTTGTGTTGTTAGGTTTGAGTGGTAACTGGATTGAGATAGCGTATGGCACGAGTTCGGGCACTGTGCGTGTGATTGTGCAGCACCCAGAGACTGTTGGTCACGGCCCCCAGCTCTTCCAGACCTTCACCGTTCATCGCAGTCCCGTCACAAAGGTCATGCTCTCAGAGAAACATCTAGTATCAGGTAGGACCTCTTATAACATGGTGGAATTTTGAAAATGTGTGACTTTATATGGGGAAAAACAAGTACACTATGCTTAGATTTTTTGATCCCAAATAGCATCTTTCTGTATACACCTCCCTCTCTCTCACTCCACTCTCTTGGTTTCAGTATGCTCAGAGTATAACCATGTCAGGACGTGGACGGTGACACGTTTCCGAGGAATGATCTCTACCCAGCCTGGTTCTATGCCGCTCGCATCGTTCAAGGTCATCTCCATAGAGGACATGGAACCCACTGTCAGCTACTCTGATGGAAATGACTTTGGTGAGTACTAACTGCGCTATATCCTTCTATCTAGTGATTCAATTACTGCATATCCGGTACTTATTATTGAGACAATTTCAATTTTGCACTGTTAGTGTTCTGAGGTTGTGCAGGAAACCAAACCTGTTGTAATATGTTAGCACAGATAGTCACATCTTTTCTGAACTTCTTTTCTGATGATATTTTCTTATGGCGGGAGTGTGCAAATGATTGGCTGCATCTACAACTTCAAAATGGACGGTGAACGAAAGTTAACACATGCAAATTTAAAGCTTAATACAGTACAGTGGTTTGTATGAAATCATGGCCAGTCTTGTATGCATCAATGACTGACAAATTATGATCTGCTAACAATTTGTGTTGGTTTTGAGTCTCCTTGTTTATAAGTATAGATGTATGTATAGAGAAAAATGATAAAAGATAAAGGTTAATAACCTTGCTGTAATTGTATTATGTTGGTTTCAGGTCCGTACGGTGAGCAGGACGAACAGCAAGTGTTTGTACAGAAAGTTGTACCTGAGACAGATCAGCTCTTTGTACGACTCTCATCAACAGGAAAGAGGTAAGTAAACTTAGACCATGGTGATTTTCAAAGCATACCAGTTTCTGGTTTACATGACATAGCAATGCACACCAGTATGTGGTTCTTGAAATTAGACAATTAGCATCTTTTCCAATTTTTGTCCAGCCTTTTTCTCAAAGTGTGTAGCATGGACATTTCTAAATTTCACATGACTGTTCAGTGTAAGTAAGTTTCACTGTGTATTTATTCATAATGAGAAGGCTTACAGAGATCTATTAGCATTTTGCGTAAATAGAATGTTTGTAAGTCTCGTTGTATATACAGTATAGATGTATGTATTGAGAAAACTGATGGAAACCTGGTACTATTTCAGTATACATGTGTATACAGTATAAATGTATATGAACCGTGTAGAGAAAACTCACAGAAATCTGCTAATTAATTTTAGTCTACATGTGAATACAGTATAAATGTATATGGAGTGAAAACTCACAATCTTTTTTTACTCTTCTTCTTTTCTAGAGTGTGTGTGATTAAGGCAGTAGACAGCTCAACTATTACAGCATTCTGTGTTCATGAGTGTGAGGGTTCCAGCAGGATGGGCTCCCGGCCCAGACGCTATCTCTTCACAGGCCATTCTAACGGCAGCATACAGGTAAGTCTATTCTCTGCATACTAAGATCAGAGACAACAGGTGACTTAGCTTGTTTGTTGGCTAATATTAATGTTAACTGAATTTATTCATGGGGACATTTTCCTTAATCAGAATGATAAAGCCTATTGTATTTTTACCTATCTAAGCCTTAATTATATACCATTTATGTATGTATTAGTTGTGATACAGGTTTCATTAATTGTGAACTCGGCAAATTAACCACTGCAATATTACTCATGGTTGGATACATGGGCTAAATCAAAGTTCATGTGATATTGATTGACTAAGATTAACAATGAGCCTTTTCAGTAAATCAACTTCAATACAGTTCATTTGATATTTCATTTCAAAATTTTAATAGTTATTTAAATGGTTGTGATTGACGAGTGATTTTTGTTGTTATCTTTTCATTCTAGATGTGGGACCTGACCACAGCTCTAGAGCTGGCCTCTAAGGAGGAGCAAGGTAAGTCAAGTCTGAGAAATTACCTAACTCATTCATGTCTCTAGCAATCAAATAGGCCTGAATATTTTGGGAATATCTTTTTAATAAATTTTTATTTTGCAAAACAGTTGAAGGTGTAATGTTATTCAGAACTCTGTAGTTACGACCTCCTTCTATTACCTTGTGCTTTATTCTCTATTCCTCATTTATTTTCAGAAGTATTATTGATTCAGGTTAGAGAGACCTCTATTGTATATAAAAAAATCTCTAGCCATAAATTGGTTAATCCATTTATGCTTAGGTTTCTCCTTGAAGAATATTGTCTTGATATATGATCCCTTTAATTTGAAGAATATTGTTTTGATATATAATCCCTTTAAAATAACTCTAGAATTAAGCAATGAATTCATACGCTATTTGGTAGAGTTGGTAGTAGAGTTCTGATCAACAACTCAATCTCATCTTCAAATATTTTTCTAAGTACTGAAATGTCAGAATGGAATCAAATAATTGTCAGACTTAGTTGGGCAACTACAGGCATAGGTGGGTTGAAAAATGAAAACTGGGCATACACTAGCAAACGCAATGCAAGAGTCTAATTAGGAGTGGTTCTTGTTGGCAGAAGGTCTTTGATATTTATTACACTATTCTTAATTACTTATGTAAGAGGGAGGGGGTATCGAAGGATAAGCTGTTATATGCTTGTGAGCTGTCTTAGCAGATTATTATTATGATTATTATCATTATTATTATTATTATTATTATTATTATTATTATTATTATTAATATTATTGTTATCATTATTATTATTATTATTATTATTATTGTTATTATTATTATTATTATTATTATTATTATTATTATTATTATTATTGTTATTATTATTATTAATATTGTTATTATTATTATTATTATTATTATTATTACTATCATCATAATCATCATCATCATGAATATCATCATCTTCAATATCATCATCATCAATATCATTATCATGCTCATGTTGTTTTTAGTTATATCTTGGTTTGTTCTTTGAGTTTTGGTCTTCTGATTTTGGTTTTAGATGAGCCTGCTGGTCCCACTGCGGGGGAGTTACTGCAAATACTGGATAATTTCGAACTGTGTTACGATAGTAGTTTCTGTAATACCACACCTACCTCAGACCATGAAGCTTACCCAGAATAATACCCATGATCAGAACACAGCTTCCTTTCCTAAACAGCCAATAGAATGCTTTACTGTCAGTGTTTCCATGTGTGGACCTGTTAGACCAATGTGATTTGAGCAACTCTTGCTCAATCATTTTTCTCCCTAATCAACCAATGAAATGCTTTGCTTTCAGTGTCTCCATCTGGTGGTCCAAGTGCTGGCGAGTTGGTGCGATTGTTAGACCAGTGCGATTTGAGCAACTCCCGGTCGACCACCCCCAGTGTCAGCCCCTCGCCATCCCTCATCACTGCCAACCCTATCCACGTCCACGCCCCTCGCCCGCGCAGGATGGACGCCCATTCGACGCCCGAGGCATACGCCGGTAGCGGCCCACAGGGGGCGGAGGGGGGAGTGGAGTATAGAGTGACAAGATTTTGACAGTGTCATTGGTGGTAAAATAATTATTATTTCAGTGAGGCAAAATGAAATGAAGCTTATGTTGCAGGGTAAAACAACTCATAGACCATAAAAGCTTGTTACATAATGATCAGTTAAATGTATTGCATGACATTTGATTTTGTGAATATGACCACTGATCAAAATTCCCAATATTGAACTCTCACTACTGATAAGTATTTTTAGTGTTTTTCTCAACTTATTTGCTTCTACTCTTAATCATTTGCTAAAACACATCAAGAGAAATATAGTTGTAAAACTTCAAGTCATGTGTAGTTTAAAAAAGCAAAAGGAATAATAATTTATACTTGGCAGATTCTGTGCAACCAAAGCTATCTCGTTTTGCCTTACTGTAAATTGTGTTTATATGCAGAACATACTGTAACAAGTATGCATTTGTATTCTATTTGTGATATATAGGAATTACTTGACAGTATCTGACAATTATTAAATAGGTCTAGTTCCCTGTTAAGGCTAGTAGTCCTAGGAATCTACATGCCCTACCCATTTCTCTACTAGCCCTACATGATATCACAACATGATAAGTAGCCAAATTACCAACCAGGTTTAAGTATGACTCTTGAATACTCATACTGTAGAATAGGAAATAAAATCTCGGTATGATTAGATTTGGAATAAAATCTTGCCCCCATCTGTGTGAACTGACTGTTCGGTAAAATTAAATTTGGAAAGGTCATTTTTGGTCAAATTCAGTATATTTGCACCACAGATTAATTTCCTATTCTACAGTAATTAATTACTAAATATATTCTGAGCCTGTTTTGCCATGGTCTCTTTTCCTCCATTTCTACTAGTCAGGAAGGGCCGTTAAGGCATAACATTTAACAGGCCTTTTTCTGGAATTATACTAGTCTTGGCTTGTAGGGCTACCACTATTGTCAGATACTGTTGGAAGAAGGTTTGAGCATTGTTGGAAGAAATAACATTCCTCCGCTTACTTTTCAAAATATTTCTGTGTTCAAGTGATACTTTTTTGTTATGTCACACCATTTGTAAGTGTTGCTAATAAATAGCATTTTTTTTACCTGAGAGATATAACTACTTCATGTAGTGTTTTATATGAATCAAATCTCTGTCAAAAAATATGATATGCAAATGATGCGGAAAGCAGAATGTCTGAGGAAAATCACCTCCTAGTTTTTGGCTGCCACAGGCACACATGCTTTAAACCACCAGAAAGTTAAGTATTTTCAAAACATTCAAATTTTCAAGTCCTCTTTGTTGCAGTCTATTGATTTTCACAATCCATGGTAAGTTGGAATAACGGTGGAAAGGAAAGTTTTTAAAGTGATTTAAGGTTGTGAGAAATTTGAACATTGCCTGCTTTCTCCAATATGTCTTGAAAATGTGTTGTTTTATGAGAAAACATGTTAACATTTATCCATTCATGTCTGAAGATCATCCTGCTAATGCTTATCTAGACCTATGATACTTTTATGAATGCCTTTCAAGTCAAGCATGTCAGGTCACAAAATATTAGGAGAACTCTTGGTCAGGTTGTGATTGCCATTTTTACTTCAAATATTTTCCAAACCAAAATGCTCCAGTCAAAAGATTATTGCAAAAAAGTAAGGATGTTTTGGATTGCAGCCATGAATGGGTCAATGAACAGTGTACATGCCATCTACATGCGCTTCTATGTAGGAATAGAGATGCTGCTGTTATAAACTGAAATTGTATTTTGTGAACATCACAAAAGATTGGCATTGAATGAATATGCTAATTTTCCATTGTTTTATTCTTTATTATTATGTAATGCGTAGGAAATGATGCGTCAATATGGTTATGGACCTGCATAGCACATGTGTCATTTTGATATTTAAGTATATGAATATTTAATGTTTCAAAGAAAAAACATTCATGTTTTATAAGATATGCCTGTATTAGGAGAAGAGGGTTAATTTAAGGTATTTCTAGAGGTTCAGTATAAGTCATAAGTTACGAAAATGGCCAGTCTTCTGTTAAACAAATGTGAATAGGATAGCATAAGGGTTTTTGCCAAGATGGTGTCTTGGCTTCATTTTGATATCCAAATCTGTGAAAAAATCCAAAAGGACACCTAAATATTTTCATTAAATGAGATTCAAGGGTATTATACTATGTATTTTCTAGATAGGTTGATTAATATCTTATGATTTATATCTTGTAAGCCCCTGCAAAAAAATATGACTTTCATAAACCGATAATATAAACTTTTTGGACAACCAGTTTCAAAGTCTGGCTACGGCTCAGGGCCTGGTTGCTTAAAAATTGTAATGTTAGGAATTCTTAAAAGTTCTCTTAAGAAGAACGGTTTCACTTCATTTTAAGTTAATCTTAAGGATTAAACTGTGGGAAATCTTAGCCCTTAAGGAAACCATAAATAATCCATAACCATTAAGTCATTTTATGCGACCACATCCTGATTTCCATTTATTTATGTATGCATTAAAGCAGCTGTAAGCCTGCCAGTTCTCTTTGATATATGTGTTGAAGTTATACAACATATGTCAGAAGTTAAACAACTGCCCATTTTTCGACATCCAGTTAAGTTTTAAAATCCTAGCTAAGAGCCTGCCTAAGAAGCCTGTTTTATAGTTTATTCTGTATCTGCCAGGTTGGATGAAAGGCATGTTCTCAGAAATATGTATTAAAACATAATCACATGTTTTCCATGTTATGTTTCCAGGTTAAAAGATATCAATGTGGCATTTTATTTCAAATGTACCCATAACAGTTGTCTTGTTATTCCATTCACTTTCTTTGGGCCTATCATGTTGACCAAGCAAATATCTAAACCCATTAAGCCTACAGTTCCCCTTAATCTGTTAAATGCTTCCATGAAAATATTGAAACTAACATTGGAAATAAAGCGTAAACATTACCAATCATAAGAAGAAGAGATGCATTTAGAGTTCTGCTCAACATTTCTCCTAAAGTTGCTTAACATGCATGAATGACAAAACTGGGATTTCAAGAAATATTTGAAAATACATTGTTCATTTCAATATTATAGTAAAGATTTTTTCACTGATGGGTCTATTCAGAAAACATTTGCATGGTTTGACACAAGGCCCACTTTGGATGGTAGTCAGAAGATCCTGCCTCTCAGAGGAATGGTCAGTACATTATTCTGAAAATATGAATTAGTCCTTATGATGATGTTTACCAGAAGAATATCTTTCCACTATAGTCTCTCTTTGGCCTTAAAGTATCAAAAATGTTCTTCCACTATTTCAGTGGGAGACTGGTTTTATCCGTACTAACTCTTTGCCTCTGAGGCACAGGGTATCTCCTATACTCACTGAGATTAGACATGTATGTATATGTATAAGCAATTTATAAACAAACTGTGATATTATTGAGTTAAATATGAGATATTTCTACATATGTCTTTATTAAAAGTGCTTTCCATGGTGCAAAAATTATTGTGTTTGTTCTTGATTTTATCATTATTAATGTTAGGATTCTGCTCCACGCTTGCTATGCTAGAGTCATCATGAGTTTTAAGCCATGCTACAATTTTCAGGCATGACCTATAACTCCATAGTACGGCAAATATGGCATGGTAATAATGACTTTGTGAAATGTGAACTTTACTTATAGTTGTCTAGAAAAGAGAACTATGTTTCATTCAACATGATAAGAAACATGAAAACAAAACAAGTAACAATATCTAGTTTTTTATTTTATTTACTTGAAAATGGCAGTAACCAGGGATCCTATAACAGTTTCAACCTTTCTTATGAGAGTGACAAGACAATCTGAAACATTTCTATTTGCTTTTTCTTGTGATTCAAACACAAACATATATATTTATAGAATAAAAGCAGGTCTGACAATAAACAAATATTTCAATGCGACTAGGACTAGTTGCATAATACTACTACTATACTACTACAAATTCTTGGTAATTTGGGATACTTTTTAATAATTACAACTTTTACGGGTTGAGGGTAGCCCATGTTTTATGAAAATTCTGACAAAGCAGAGTAATAGTTGTCCATACTTTGTGAAATAGCTACCAACAATAGATCAAGGGTGGTCCATATTTTCAAATAATTATTTTGCAAAATAATGATAGTGGCCCAAATTCCTAGGGGGGTCTAAATTTCCAAGATTTACAGTATAAGCCTGAAAAAAAATTAAACTTTTAACCAATATGACATACTCCGCAAGAGAATAATTCATGGATACCTGAAATTGTCATTTATACTATTGAGAGCTCTCAGTATGTTAACTAGACTGGTTGAATATGCAACTAGCCCTTCAGCCATCTTTTTACAATTTAACTAGTCTGGGTTACTAGTCAGACTAGTGCAATTGACAGACACTGCTGCAGCATTTCTTCAGATAATCTTTTTTCTGGATATTTCCTTCCCATCAATGGGAATCTGTGAGAAAAATATCAAAATCAGTCTCATCTCTTCTAGTCATTGTAAAGAGATAAAGGTACTCAACTACTAGTACATAAGCATCCAGAGCACACTCATGGTCTGACAACTAATTCCTTCATATGCAGAGGTTACATTCGTCTAAAGCACAAGGGCGCAAAGAATTTTGAAAAGCATCCAAACCCTCTCATGGTGGTACTCATTGGATAGCTCTCACTGAGTACTCTCAGATGAGTACCCATGTGCCAGGGTTTCAAACATTTTTCAGGTGTTTTGCATTGTTTGTATTGGCCAAATTAACCACCACCGGCACAAGGGTGAGAAAAGAATTCTTCAAATAGAGAAAAACATAAACAATATCAAAAGAGGGATTGGTAAACCGAACAGGCATAATAACGTTAAGTCATTATTTTCTGAAAATGTTGCTTTGTTATGTTGTCAGATCATGTGTGCACTCCAGATGTGAATGTATGAGGGATAGACACCATTACACCCCTAAAATAGATTCAGGTTTCCCAGTCAGTGTTCAACCAATTTCAAAAGCCTTCCCAACAGATTTGGCACCATAGACATTTCTTATGAATGACAAGTAATATAATTTTCAGTGAATCTCAAATATAAATCAAGTTGTCAGTTATTAACTTAATGAGTTGACGACAAACAAAATTTTATAAAATGCATGGCAGAGATATAGATGATAAAAATATATCTTAAGAATAACATCTAAAATAACTAGTATATCAGAGTGAAACAAGTACTCTGCACTAATGGGAACAACACAATTAAACCCAATATCAATGCTACTTGACAACTTGCAGCAGCCAAATGCAGTCTGACGATATTAGTGAGATCATTTAGACAGCAATTGGGAAAATATTAATCAGGACATTACCAACATCTTTACCTCACTTTTTTGCAAAAATCATTCTCAGTTCTTAAGTTATTGTCAAATGTATCACGGATCCCGATGTCTATTTCTAGAGGTCCTCTAGCATGAATGGGTTAAGAATTTTGAGATGCAAGGGATACAGCAAATAGGTCAAGTGGTAGACTGGCTAAAATAACCAATTATCTTCTAAAATAATTACTGGATCTGTAACATTGAAACAATGTAAATGTAGTCAGGCTGACTTGCCCTCTATTGGCTTAGATAAAAACTAAACACATTATCCTCCCATTGCTTATCTATTTCATAATTATACCACATAATAACTGAAAGAAACTCCTGAATATTTACCTGCATGTTCCCTTTACATAGTTGATGGTGGCAGGTCCTGAGTTGGTATATTAATATTGCAGGGGATGCATTTCCATAGATTTGTAAATTATTATATTGACTCAAATATTGGGGATATAAAAATAGAATCAAAGGCATATAGAACATACATGAGATACATTATAATGGACGTTGCCTACATAAACTATAGAAGTCAATATCCATTATGAAAATAGATGAGATCTACACTCTAATACTAACAGATTATATAAAAGCACTCTCACCACTGACTCAAGGGTTTAGCAAAGCTATTCTCCTGCTTGCCCCAGGCAAGTGATAACACCAGAAATTAAGAAAGGATAAGTAAATTTCCCTGCACAGTGGGAGACATTGCATAGCTGTAGTTGTAGAGGATTTTTAAAGGAATATAGTGTACACAGTTGAACTATGCAGTGCAGATTGACATTATTCCAATCATGCCTGCGTAATGTAAAGATTGAAACACAGAACAGTTGTTCTAAGTCAGTCAGTTCCCTATAAAGTGTGTAGCCTGGTGCTGAGGTACATATGAAAATAACCTACTTGGGAACAAACAGAATTGATTAAGAAAATATTTGAGGGAGTGTGATAATTAATATATAGATTTGAATTTTCCTTCAAATATTTTTCAAAAGATATTTCATTTGAAAGATTTTATCAGAATAGTCAAAGCCACTTCAAGTAAAAGAGCAAATTCTACATCAAACTTAAAAACCTCACAAAGAGTCCTATATCCTTTATATAAACCTGTTTACCATTCCTATGAATTCATTTGAATTTAACCCTGTCCACCAACTATTATAAATTTTAATATGTTTGAGGGAAACTCCATTTCAATAGAATAAATAAAACCTCAGTACTTTAAGCCATATCCTAGTATTTCTAACCATATCTTTATGTCCACTGACTAAAAACAATAGATTTTTACATATTGTTAATTTGATGAATCTAACCTGATATAACAGATAGATTTTAAGGCATATATTTATGTCTAATGACTGAAAACAATAAAAATTTTCAAATGACACATTTATACCATAATAAATCATAATTTGAAAAAAATTCTTTAAGTGTTAGAAACATGAAATGCGATTCCCCAGACCCGCCAGAGAAAAAATGCATATTTTCCCTATACATGCACATTCATATGTATGTAAGTACATTTGTATGTATATATTTATATATATATATATATATATATATATATATATATATATATATATATATATATATATATATATATATATATATATATATATATATATATATATATATATATATATATATATATATATATAAATACTTGTCACAATTTTGAAGGTCCAGGAACTTTCACCTAGGACGATACTTAAAAACACTTAAAAAGAGTTGTTAATCCGACCCAACCAACAATTCGACCCCCCCCCCACCAGTTTTCAATTCATGATTAATTTTCAAGTCATTTCAAGCACACAGACAACAGGTTTAACCCATTCCCATCTTAGAAGCCCACATGGCCTAACATACTGATAACAATACATCCCTTTGGGAATTAATTGGCTAATAACTGTTTTTCTTCTTGGTTTTTAACAATACCTATTCCAATATCGTTAAAAAAAGTATTACTCTTGTTAGAGTTATTTGGGATGTTGGTATTGTCAGCCCAGTGTTCAAATCAAATGAAAATGGGTCAATGGGCCCTCCCGGCATCAATGAGTTAAATGACACCATTTCCTTGCCACACCAAGGTGACGCTTTTGCCCTCTAGATCGTCAACTAAGTACCCTGCTTAACACCAACAAGACATGACTTGGTCAAGAGCATGTGATCCAGCATGAAATGCCATTATTTGAAGTGCCACCTTTTGAGAGATAGGTAAACTTCCTTAACATAAACAACACCGGTCAAAAATGGCAACAATAAGATATTTACAAAGGCACTATTCTCTTCTCGCATTTCTTTCATTCCATACAGTGAAACCTCTGAGATGTGAACACTTCAGGAGCAGGGAAAAAGTGTTTACACCAGGTGTTCATATTTCAGTGGATTTCCATGCTGCATTATACTGAAAAATTGGACCAAGAAAATACATCTCTTTTGTAGATTCACATTAGTCTGTAGACATTGTTTCCGTATAGATACGGGTTAGTTAGTGGATAGAGGAGGTACATCCATAGTAGCAGCCCCGCTACAAAGCAGCCGGCGAGAGTAAGGCGGGTAGTGCCCTTGTATGCCAACACCTCCTGGAAGTCTGGGAAGCCCATGTGATTACAGAAAGCGTGGGCCAAGGCGGGCGCCATGACATGACCTGCAAGATAGAGGATAAAGAGTGAGAGTAGTATAAGAAAGAGAGATGTAACATGGGGGCTAATTAGTATACAATGCCCATACAAAGCTCTGAGTATTGTTGAGGGGTACTGGTGTGAGACCTTAATGAGAGTCCAGCACCAGTGGAATTTACAAGGCAGAGTCCAGTCCACCAGATAGCTCTATCAGATGACTGCCTGCTGTGACCTGCACTCAACACAGCATCTGTCACAAGAACTGGATGCATCATCTCCCTATATTTTACTACTCTCAGATCAAGGTAGATAAACACACAAAGAAAGAAATAATGCTTGTAAAAGCAAGATAAACAAAAAAATAACCACATAGTCAAGCAGGGCAAGTTGGACCTGAAATCAGGTGGCTCCACCAACATTCCATGTTGCCTTTACTTTTGGATACAAATATTTCACTAATCCCATACATATAGCCCACTGTAAACTTCTACAGAGCAGGTTTGTGTAGGGGTTGCTTAGTTATACCTAATTTACAAAGTATTAAGATTATTTCAAAGGGGATCTTCTTGAAATAGAAGGCAGTCATATTGAACATGTGCAAATAATGTATATCAAAAATAACAGTTTAGTTGGTCACTGGATAGGACGATAAAATGAGCAAACATTTTCCAAACAACTTCTTGCCTTATCATCTGAACTCCTATATTCTACATACCTGTCCTGAGAAAGAGAAAGGCTGAGTAAGCACCAAATACTGTGGTGTAGCTGAATTGGAATACTGGAATAAGACAAAAAACAACAACATTTAAACATAATATCAAAGATACAGAACTCTGTGAATACTGTCATGAAAGAGAAACAAATGTACATGCTTTTGTGCTATGTGAAAGAACTCAAAACTTTTGGTCAGATATAACACTCTTTTTGATAAGACTGGGGTATAGAAACTTTAGGTTGGAACACAGTATACTTATATTTGGAGATAAAGAAATGGACTCTTTGTTCAATTTAATTATTACAATAGCTAAGAAGGTAATTTATCAAAAAAGAGAAAAAAGAAACATATATATTATGAGACACTTCGATATTTTATTAGAAAAAGAGAGAGAATCAGAAGAAATATATGCAATAAACCGAGACTATGGAGCTGTATGAGCAAAAATGGGATGAATTTATAAATGCACAATGAACAAGGCATAGAAAGTATGGGGCACTGGGCTTTTAATATAAGATAAAACACTAGCATACATTGTTATGTCAATATTTTTATATTTTTTAAGTCCTCCAATAGTGTTATTGTGTGTAAAACAGGAGGCTTGTATCTTGTATACAAAGACATAGTTAAGACTTAAGATTGGATATTTATGTAAGATACTGTATATTTGAGAATTATGTTTGTTACCTGTTAAATGTTTATTTATGTTTACATATTTGGAAATGAAAATAAACGAACTCTGGGTTATCCAAAGTTCTTCAAAAACAAAAAAACATTTAAACTAAAATGGTAGTGTCAAGTCACAGAAAACAGTTATTATATTCAAAAATAATCAAAAGAATTCAATCATCCCATTTTATTATGGTTCAATTTTCTATATACATGATAGAATTCTGTTAGGTAGTCATCAAACAACGACTGACAATGCAAATAAACATCTACATTTCATTATATCTATATATGATATTGAAGGCATAAAAGATGGCTTGGCATTTATATGTTTGCAATTCAGATTACAAACAAGTACATTAACAAATCTGTATGTTAAAAAATCCTGAACCATCTACTTGTTGAATTACAATCCTTCAAATCTTCAGAAAAACTACCATTAGCAGAAAATTACCAGTACTCAAATATTCAGATTGAAACACTCTACCAGTTTCTGAAGGTTTTGACACATTGGAATTGCCAACAAGACAGCTTAACCCATTCACACTTAGAGTTTCTCTAGAAAGTATAGTCTGCTTCTTTCATACTTTTGTAAATAACTTGGGAATAAAGCAAAAGTTATCAAAATATTTGATATAGAGTTGTCATTTGACCTCTGATTAACATTTCTCCTTCAAATATTTTCCAAAAAAATGCCTTGTTAGAAAAATATATCCAAAATTGTCAGGCCTGTTTTGGCCGCTGTGAGCATTAATGGGTTAAAGAAGGCTAACTGAATACACATTTAACCATTAAATGAACTTATGTTATCAAGTCTAACATTGATTCATGCCAAAACAAAAAGGGCCCAGAAGCCTACAAATTTTATTTAAAATGTCTATAATATACTGCTTCATTAAAGACTAACAGTATCTAATTGTATCATGAAAATCATACAGGTACCTATCTCTACATGCAAGTTGACAACAATAATAACCATTTCAATGGAAAATGTATAGCTTACATGATTCAAGGAATGCAGCTTTAAATGTAGCTTGCTGTGTTCTTATCTTCTCTAACATGTGATGAAAATGAGCTGGAGAAAAAGACAAACAGTAACCTATCATTACATCATTTAACTATAAAATGCACATCAATAGTTCCTCAATAAAAGGCCAATCCTTATTTGTGCTATATGCATTTAAATAGGCTGCAAACTGCAAACATATAATTATAGTAATAAGACTTACAGCAAGAATTGACTTAAAAGTTAAGGTGTCCTATTTTTCAAAGGAGACTACAAAATATTAAGATAAAAACCTAAATGTACATTCAGTTTTTGAGATCATGCATAAGTTATGTTCTGACATTTACAATGAACTGTAAACTCTTCAGCCTTATATTTAAAATTGCCATCTACGAATAGGTTTTTTAAACCTTAAGATGTTTTATTGAACCACATGTACCTACCTACACCGAAGAAGAGTGGACAGATGAAGACGGATGCTGATGCCCCAAAGCTTGGCACCAGTAGAGGGAGCATGCAGGCCCTGAAAACAAACTCCTCGGAGAACGGCGCCTGAGAAATAGACATGTTCAGAGATGAGAGGCCAGAATAAGCAATGAAGCAGATGGTGTTTGTGTTAACCCTTTAAGTACAGGAAGCACATATTAAAGCCTCATTTTGTATCCCTTTCTCCCCAGGTACACCAAAACACAGCGCAAAAGTCCAGCCTTTTATCCCAGTGGCCAGTGCAGTGAATTATCCCTTCCAATAGCCAAAAAGAATTTCTTAATTTACAGAATAGGTACAACTCTTTTCTGGTAAGAATTATAGACTGATTTATAAATGCTGGAGATGCATAATCATAAGCTAGGAATTTACTCCAGTGGCTTAATACATTCAAGCAGATGTTGAAAATGAACATTTTTTTCATAGAATGTTAGAATTAAAATGTGCTATATATTTAACTGTACTGTTTACAAGTTTTATGTGCCTAAAATTACATTACAAATTTTCTATAATGGACAGTTTTAATGTTCTTACCACTACATGACTTCTAAGCCACATCAAATTCTGAGCATTCTGCTTCCAGTATTGTTTCTCTGAAAGAAGTGAATAATAACATGGATACTATAAGTACACTCTATTCTGACAGGCATGCAAATTATATGTACTTGACTTATGAAAAAAGGGCTGCCTCTTTGGTTGATTGATCTAATGTAATTGATAACTAATTGGTTGCTGTTTTCCATCACTAAATTACAAGGTCTAAGGTTCAAGTCCTGCTTGAGGCACATAACAGGCTAAAGGTATAAGTGGTGTTTTCTACCAGCTGCGTAAACAAACATATTAAAACTACTGGCTAGTCAAGAAACAATTAGGAATAATAGCAGAAAAGGTGACAACAGACAAAATTCCAACAGCAAACCTTACAGTAAAGCTACAGGTGCTGTATGATCTGTAGGTTTCACACAACAAAGGTATCATACCAACCCAGATTTTATCATTGATTGAGAATAGAGAATATTTAAGGAAATTCACAAATGAACAAAGCTTATATTTTTAAGTACAAATAAATTTCCTTTGTGAGGATGAAATTTAAATCATACCAGTAACTAGAATGCAGTAATTCATTACACATTAGTCAAGTAAATTAAAAAAAAATAAAGATGCAATTTCCTATTCTTTCCATAGCTCAGTCCATAAGCGGCCTCTTTGAATCTGACCCATGCTCATAATTGTAAATGATTTGAAACTTCCAACTAATAATGGGATTTGTAAGGGATTGTCTAATACCTACCTAGATAGAGACTAAAGATACCATCCATAAAGTGTAGAGCTAGTGGACCGAGAAACAAAATCTGTAGAAAGAAAAGAAAACAGAGAAAATAGATAGCATACAGGATTAACCAAATAATGCTTGCTGCAGCCGAAAGCAGTCTGAAAATTTTGATGAAATATTTCAAGAAGAAATATTTAATTAAAAGAACTACTAACGACTCTCATTCAGATATCTAGAATAAGGATTTTTATTTCCTGTGGTATTATCAAAAGTATTATATATCCAGACCAAGAATTTCCAGAGGAACTTGAGCATTAAAGGGTTAAACCCTACATAAATCGTACTTAAATGTAGCCACGGATAGTATCTAGTAAATATTGTTCCCCAGGAATGGCCAGGATTAATGAATATCATCCTGAATAAGGTTACAGCACCAAATCAGTTCATAGCAAAGCCCAAGTTATATTAATCGGACAATAATATTTATCCTTTAACGTCCATGTCAAAGTTTGGTCAGCCATGTCTTCTAGTAGTCACCATTGTTATAGATAAACCATTTTTCATTTTTTTCTGCAAGTTATTATCAGTCCTTTTGTTAAATGTAAGTTGCCACTGTTATTAACTTACCATATAGTCAAATGTTCATGCAAGTAGTCAGTCATGTTGTCCATAAGTCACCACAACTTACCGCTGTTGAAGGTTCATGCACACAGTCAGTCATATTGTCCATAGGTCACCACTGTTATAAACTTACCATTGTTAAAAGCAGAGGTAAAATTAGGGACGGAATGAGTCCATGTAATCTTATACCCAGTATAGACAGCACACTCTGGTTCTGAAAAAAAATCATGATAGTGAATATCTTTACACATCTATGAATTTACATTAACTAGCTAAAGGGATTGAATTCATGTCTGTCAAATAATTTTGAAGTTAATCACTTTAGAATATTAAGTTTTCTTTTACTATAACTTTTTTTCTGCCATTTTGAGGCTAAATCATGACTTGCCAGTTGTAAAAGGTGACAAAACATAAAAAAAACCATTAATACCCATCCAGCCCCCTAAATCGGTAAAAAAAAAATTGCCTGGCCGATTACTTGCCCAAGTTATGGTAACCTCAAAAGATACCTCAACACTGACTTGCAGCTAGTCTACCCTGCAGCCATAAAACTGTATATAGTCGTTACCCAAAGCTCATTGGCACCATACATGTGATAACAACAGACAGGAAGCTGGATGACAGTTTAGTGAAGTATTGCTAATGAGGTACTGATAGTGTGCTATAATATGGGCTTAAAATAGAATAAAACATGCAGTGCACCGAGACATACTTATTAACACAGCTAACTAATTAGCATGAAGTGCCAATTAGTTATAGACAGTGTATAACTTTGGATATAAGACTAGAGCAGAAATAGCTTGAAGCAACATAATTTAAAAATGGACCTTTCCTTGAGCACTTAAACCCAAGTAAAAAAAACTTACCACAAAAGTCATGGACTGAGCAGTGCAGTACCACACAAACAGGGGCGACACACAGCAGATGAGGGCCACACTCTTGAACCTCCGCTTGATGGTATCTGGATGGTCCCTTTTAAAGAAATGAATAAATAGCATTTGAGTATTTGAGAATGAAAGAAATTCATGACAATCAAGGGTCCAAAATCCTTTCATTGTTCTTAACCCTTTTTTTTACTTTGTGGGTTCTTCCAGGAAAAATCCATGGGGGCACCTAAACAATAAACAAATTTAGTAGACATGTCCAGAAAAAATATGGTAAGCAAAGTTTGAAATCCCAAATAAATATGATATAAAGCGTGATTTGCCCTGTGGTTCTTACAATCTAATCTTGAATAGCTAATGGTAGTTTAATAGCATTTGAGCATTAGAAATTATTATGATACGGATATGCAGGGACACTTCAATGAATATTAATAGATTCTCCCTGGGATATGGTACAATAGAACACACCTAATCTTGCCTCAGTGTGAGGTTACTAGGAGACAGACAAATGAGGGCTCTCATATTCGTTTACACATAGAGAAAGTTGCTCATGTACATATACGCAGAACGCACCTCTTGAGTGGTTCTCAACTTCTCACCAGCAATTAGGCTAGGAGTCATGCCGAGGCCGTCGAGCGAGATCTGCTGGTTGAGTATCCGGTGATTGACATTCGTGTATGGATTTAAATGAACATTGTCAAGCTTTAACTAGTTAAATTTGAATGAAAATATTGACTTAATGAGAATCTACAGGATCAGATCATAAATTTCATCTAAACTTCTTTCTGTATCCCTCAAAAATTTTGGAATTCTTTGAAAATTTTGAGGAGACCCCCCCCCCCCCCCCCCCCCCCCCCTCCCAGAAAAATAAATAAATAAAATAAAATAAACTGAACTGATTCGATTATTGGTCAGGTCGCTAAGTAAACTGCTCACTATTATGTAGATAAATATAGTCTTATCGAGTGGCATTCGATGAGCCTGACGTGGAAGCCATGTGCATGGCTTATGACTCATGGCTATGACAACAATAACTGGATGTGGTAACTGGAACCACACTGTGACAGTGCGAGACAAAACAAGTTTTGCAGCAGAGGAAGCATCCAAAACAATCTTAATTACGAACGACGGAAAGTTGATCAAAACATTACAACACCAACAAAGAAAATCCTACCTGAGTTTGGAACTCCTCCACACATACAAACTTCCAACATAAGCGACAGCCAATAGAAAACACGATAAAAGCGATGAGAACGGATTCATTTCTCTGCCAAGAGGCGCCATTTTGAAGCTTTTTCTGCCTCCTATCGATGGAGAGTGGTTTGAATATAAATAGATGGCGCTAGTAGTCAAGTAACTAGAGGCAGAGACCCCAAGTATGGAAAGCCATAGCAGAAAAGTTACCACGAAAAAATTGCACTGAAGAACAGAATTCATATGTGACATTTAAGGTTCAGCGAATTTTTCATTCGATAAAAAACTACTATCAATAAGAACAGTGTTCACACAAAAGAACAATATTATGTGAAATATGTAACATAGCCTACCGCGTTTAGTAAAACAATCTATCAGGTAAAATATTTTGTTTAGTATTTTTTCATTCGGTAAAATCACTCAGTGAATAATTGTTCAGTAAAACGTGTTCAATTAAAAAATATTCAGTAAAAAATACATTCAGTTAAAAAAAACATTCAGTAAAAAATTCATTCAGTAAAAATTCGTGCAGTCAAAATTTTCGTTTAATAGGCCTACAAAAAATCCATTCAGTGAAAAAAATGCACAGTAAAAATCGTTTGGTAAAATGCTTGTTCAGGAAAAGAATCTTTCAGTGAAAGGACGTGCTCTTCCAGACATCACAACCTGCTGACGTCACGCTTGGACAATTGAAGAATTTAGTGAGGCATTCATCGACGATGTCCTAGATACTGGTGAAGATAAACGACTGAAGTGCCAATTTAGAATTAAGGGATCTCAAGGTTATTGAGGGCTTACCTGGGCCAGTTCATCATTGACAGCCGCACTCTTATGGGGGTATATTGGCTGGCGCATGATAACATGGTTAATGTTGTTACTCCCATTAAACACCAGTATAGATAAGACAGTAAAGAGAGACAGGATAGAAGTTGATGTTGATGTGGTGTTGAGGTTAAAATAGCCTCACAACTTGACAAGTAGATAGGCTAGTGTCCCGTGTTATCCGACTAATACCAGCCTTGAATACTAGCCAAGGGTACCAGAGCTTGTAAGGTGGACAGGAGTCGTATTCCACACTGATTGCTGTCGGGAAGAACTTGTATTTGATGGCCATATCAGTTTGTAGGAAGCATACGGTACCTGTCTTCCAAAACCAGGAGATTATGCAGTTCGCTGTTGGGTCCTCTTTAGGGGCATTCAGTTTAGTTTTTCAATGAATATGTATTGTTTTTATTTTGTTATAACATATAGCTTCACAGGGTGTTTTTCAGAAGTGATCTAATATTTACAAAATTAGCAAAAGTCAGTTTAAAAGCGACTACCTCAAAACAGGGGCTTAGTCAGGAATTTAACAAAAATGTGGTTCTTTTTTCCCCGAGCTAATTTTTTTTCGACATGTGGTGTGCGAGCGCAAAGCGTTTAGTGGTCGGGGTCTAGGGGCCACTCAAAGCCCCCAGAAACTCTAGGAATCTATACACTTTAAATTCCTTTTTTTTTGGTGAGATATTATTTATTAATTTATTTCCAGGAACAGATTATATATTTTCCAAATAAAAACTAATACTAGTATGGCCAATAGGAACGAGGGAGTGACCTGTGATATTTAGATTGCCCAATTTTGAATTGGCATGTCAGCTTTATATCTTTGCCAATAACAAACACGCGGTCAGCAGAAGCCTGTGCTTGGTTGGGTCGGTTGGTATGAAAATATTCAGATGACAAATGGTTCAGTAAAAATGTTCATTCAGTAAAGAAAACTCGCTCAATAAAAGCACGCGACTTTCCAGTAATAATACACTTATTACTGGAAAGTCGCATGCTTTGATTGAGCGAGTTTTCTTTACTGAATGAACATTTTTACTGAACCATTTTTCATCTGATTTTTTTTACTGAACAATTATTTTACTGAACGTTATTAACTGAATGAATTATTTACTGAATGATTTTTTTATTACAGAACGATGTTTTACTTTTTACTGGAAAGTCGCATGCTTTTATTGAGCGAGTTTTCTTTACTGAATGAACATTTTTACTGAACCATTTTTCATCTGAATTTTTTTACTGAACAATTATTCTACTGAACGTTTTTTAACTGAATTATTCACTGAATGATTTCATTACAGAACGATGTTTTACTGAACAAATCTTTTAATTAAACTTTTGTTCTGGACACTTTTTTTTTACTGAACAAGTTTATGTTAGTGATCAAGTATTTCATTGAGTGACATACTGAACGAACATATTATACTGGATGATTTATGAAATATTTTACATACAAAATGCATTATTTAATTGATCAAAAGACTACAGATTTCGTTCTCTGATGTGAAAAATAGTTTTCTGGTAGAGAATTTTTCTTGGAATGAAAAATTGTTAATGTATGTATGTATGTATCTATTGAGTGCAATTCTCATTACAAAAATTAACATAGAACAGAGAAATAAAATATAAATTGTTACAAATATATGTTTACGGAACAAATTAGACATGTTATGGCAAAGTTCGAGACCTGGATATAGTTGTACAATATCAGTACCAGTGGCCGACCGATTGTGTGAAAAACAACTCTATCGATCTAGCCTATCCCTTTTCTGGATTTAACCCGAATATTATACGTGTGTCCTGGAAAAGTAACTGCTGTTAGCCAGATGCACCCCATCTGTGCGAGAGTAAGATTTTATTCTGTCGAACCTAGGAGAACTAGAAGTTTCTCATTCTGTGAGTTCAGAAAAAAATGACCACTTCCATCTTCAATTTCTTAAAGCCGATTGAACATGATATTTTTTAGTGCTTTGGAATGCAGGACACTGCATAAGTATTATTACTATATAAACGTTAAATATTCAAATTTGAATTTAGTTCTCTGCATATATTTTTGATTTGAAACGAGTTACAGCGTATCTCCATTTAAGTATAGTTTTATATCTTTTTATTTCAAATATTTTAGCATTTCTAACATCACCAAAAATAAAGTGATAGTGTCAGCTCCCAGGAACTTGCTCCAGCAATTTGAACAGTAATATACAAGTGTTCTAAAATACTGATAGGCAATGAGATCCGTCCAGGCCAAATCTAATATGAAGTGACCCTTGAATTGCTTGGGAAATCTAAACATAAAGAAATATAGGAGCCATGATACATTGAAGACATATATTGCTATTATAAAGCTTTTTTTTATGGATCTCACACCCATCCGTATTTATCAAGAACAAGAATACTACTAATCAAAAAGCAGGAGTAAGTTCCTGTGCTCAGATAGCCAAGAAGACGTGGTTGTCTCACCACATTGTAACTTTATAAAATTAAAAAAGCAACAGAACTTGATATATTTATTAAGTTTTGTTTATGCATTTAATAGTTACTCATAGAAAATAACTCTGGCTCAAATACTTGCCATTTAGGACTCTCAGTTGTTCACAACTATAGAATATCAGCACATCTATCAAAGGAATATCTAGGTTAAGATAGCTTATGGGGTTATTTGTTTAACTTGGCTTTTCTTTCCCCTGCCTTTATTTGACCATTTAGCTTATACAAAGTACACATTTCCTAAATGGTAGTATTCTAATGGGGAATACATCATCACAAACGTACCCTCTCAGCAAGGGGTAAGTTGTGAGGGATGAGAAACTGAAGAAAAAAAAACAAGCACATTTTTTCAAACAGAGTTCCTACCAACAATTATGGATCGTGGACGATCAATTTCCTCACATGTGGAGGGAAGATCCCAACAAAGGGAAGGTTATCACAGTTTTTCTAATTTTTGCACTATTCTTATTTTATAACCATTTCTTCAACAATCTTTTGGTAAGAATGAGAAAAAAAGTAGTGCACTTTTCAACATCTAGATTACATAACATCAGAACAAATTCAAAATTGGAAAAAGAGTGAAACTCATCCCGTCATAATACTTATAGCCATAAATATTCCAAATTTCAAGCTGATCTATTAATGTTCTGTGAAAGTTGGGGTCTAACTCTGCTATCTTTAGTCAGAGATAGAAGACACTTTTGTTTACATAACTTAGTATATATTTTTCAACTGAATTGAAAATAACAAAATGTTGATATCCGCATCAGTAATAACTGATATTTCAAATTCTTAGCTGTTTGTTTTCAACTTTTTAAAACATTATTTTCAACCAACTGCAAAACATTGATGAGGGAGGAGACAAATCAAACAATACATGGAATAATAAGTTCACCAATTCCTCCTTAGTTTGGGTTTTATTTCATTTCAACTATTTCATGTGTGGGGAGGGGAAGGGGTAGTTATTAAAAACAAATGAACAAAAACAATTATACACAATATTTATTCAAGCTACCAATATGGTGGCAGCGGTAAACCAGAGTTTCTTACTGCCAAAAGTGACTTTCGAAGCAAATAAGTTAAGAACTTTTGTCTTAGCTGTGGCCCAAACTATTAGCATTGTTTTCTCAAGTATGTGGCTACCCTTAATCACTCCCAAGTTGATTCTGACCTTTGATACAATTAGAAGCTGTTTGTCAAATAAATCTACCACTGTTTTAACATTTTCACTTGAACCTTACCTACCTGGTAGGTTATATATTTCATTTAGACATTTATATACTGTTCTAGACAGGTGGACTGATTTGGCTTGGTCTAGATCAATTGGCTGGAAAGCCATGCCCTAGGGAGAGGTAGATATGGCCATTTAACTTTCTTCCTCAAGCCCATTGCTCATGAACCAATCAGGATTTGTACATATCTTTTCATCAAAAATAAAGGAACATTAGAAGAGCACTAATGTTTAAACCAGAGGAGAATGTGGAGAAATATCTGACTAGGGTGAGATCATCAGCCATTCTACCTCTGCTTTGATAATAATGACGTCAGAGACCAGCTTGTAGCTGGACTGCATCACACAGTCTAAATTCAATTAAGCATGATGGGTATGAATGGTCCACAAGAATAAGTAAAGATGGCTCAGAAATATATACAACTTATCACTAATATGGGCAAAGTTACTTTGGATGACAACCATAACAATCCATATGCCTTTCTGTCTGTACAGGTTTCTACCTCATCTACAAGTCCTTATAGAAGTAAGGAAAGGTCCATGCTTTGAAAGTATATCTTTCAAACAAAACAAAGGAAGACATTCCCATGTCACGTATTGTGTGTATAGGAAGAAAAGGTATTGTTCAAGAATACAGAAAAGGTCAATTGAGTAAAATACCTAAATATTATGGCTGGAGCTTGCCAGCAAATACAAGCAGCATACAAAGGCCACCATATAATAATGAGCATCGGAAGTTTCCTAATAGATCATTATTTTGGTTATAATTAAATATTAATGCCATTTGGTTACTCATTATGCATCTTGAATACTGTAGATCTGGTCAATTTGCCATGTCTGAACTTTGGCAATCTAGACTTTTTCAGAATTTGCCGAATCTTAATTTACCAATTGTGATCACATGTGATCAGAAAAATTAAAAACAGAACTTAGCTGTTATCAACTTGATGCTATTGCGGTACCTCCAAGAGGACAGAGTGGCTCATCTACTTAGATTTTTAATTATGTTATAATTATGTGCTAAAATGGGGATAGGGAGGGTGGATTGAAATTAATACTGATAAGCCTGGAGAGTTAAGTTGGCACAAGTTGATGTCTGCTCTCTTATTGACTTTTGGAGAGTGAAGTCAACAAATGGGCACTAGTTCGTATCAACTACAGTTTACCCTTGTATACCCTTATTAAAATAGAGTGTAATAAATGTGTCTTGTATATTTGTTCTAGACTACCTCCTCTCAGCTTAAAGAACAGAGCAGACACACCGTTTGCCAATTTATTGTCGTAAATTTGCCAATCTGAAGATTTTCCGAATTTCCCTAATCTTATCTTACCGATCAAGACTGACCAGCAAATATCAGCAAATTAAAAACATCTGTAAATTAACAGACTTACGATTGCAGCTCGCATAACCAACATCAGATGTTTCTCCACAATAGAGAACGAGCATGTTTTGAAGCTAACACTGATCAGGGTCTTTGCCAGCAGGGTGTCTGGGTGTCTTTTGGACTCCCTGGCTCATGAAACATACCTGATTTCAGGTAAAAAGACACCCTAGATTTTGGTATGTGATTTTTATAAATACTAATTCCAAGGTAAATTTCTAAAAAGTTTAACTTCAAAATAATAACAAAGTCATTTCTTGAAGAATTTAAGCATATAATTACTTTATTCGTTAATGTACATTATCAGTGTAATGATTTTTTGATTTTTTCAATCAGGGATTTTGGACACCCTAAATTCTTGAAATCCCAATTTGGACACCCGGTTATGAAAATCCTGGCTAAGTCCCTGACACTGATACCTTAAAACTCCATTTGCTATTGGAGCATAAGTAACATGTGGCACATGACAAAAGGCATTATTCTGAGGTATATTTATTGAAAGTCGTTTTTCCTGTTGTGCCGTGCAAATCCTCTTCAATCTGTTTTTAAAATTTACTCAGGATTGCAGGAGTATGGTTGATGTTGTCAGACCATGTGCATTTCATATTTCAAAAATTAAATCACAGCCTTTCAATCACCTGTCATGGGTGAACACTCAATATTTCATATATTGGTCTCAAAATAGCATCATTAGGAAGTGGATATCAATACCAAATACAACAACAAATATGCAATGCTTGTCTACATTGTGATGCCCTGAATATTATATTATAATATTACAAACATTTTATCAGTATCTTTTATACAAAACTATAAATAACATTTTTGAGGCATATCATATAGCACAGAACAGTGGGTGTCCAACTATAGCCATGTAATCTAAGGGTATTGACTAATCCGAATATTACAAAAGATATGATGAAATGATTAAAATCAAAAACTGACATTAAATACTCAAATAAAATAAAATACTTCCGATCATTTAAATCTATGAATAGAATAGCCAGGTAAAAAACCATGATTTACAATCAATGATCCATGAGACACATCTGTGGTGCAAGGATTATGATCTTGCTCAATATGAATGTGGGTATCTGACCAGCAGTCAATACAATAAATGAATTAAAATGCCTCATCTTTGTTCTATATAGATATACACCAAAGTTTTGCTCAACTAATCTAGAACCAAAATCAATTTTTTGAAATTTACTTACTGCATGTTGTGTGTTAAATTGGTACAATGATAAAATGACCAGCTATAATGGTTTACAAAAATAGGCGAACAATTTGCTTTTGGTAAGAAAAATGTTTCAATATTTTAGCCATGCCCCCTTCATAGTAGGATTGTACATTGGTGACTATTTTCTGAACAGAGTCTATGAATATGAATTATAAAACCTACTTTGGATTGGCTGGGATAGGAAAGGCTTCCATGGAACTCTGCTGCATGTTTTGTGTTTCTGCTGAGTATGTGTGTAAACGTACATGCTTGGCTAGAATGTCACTACGTGCAAAAGATTTTACACAGAAATCACATTTGAACGGTTTCTGTCCAGTATGGTTTCGAGCGTGGCGCATTAAGCTACACTTTTTGGAAAAGACCTTCCCACAAAACCTGCACTCATACTTAAGAGTTTCATGGTATCTCATATGAGTCTCATACTTCTGCTTATCCACATAGCACCGGCCGCAGATCTGACATTTATACACGGAATAGGAATCCTGGGAGTTCTCCCATGTTGATGATTTATTCAGATAAGGGTCTGTTTCAGGAATCCTCTCCTGATCAGTGCTGGGTGGTAGAGCAGGCCTCGCTGGTGGGAAGGTACTAAAATTGGTGCCGTGACCAGGAAGTCCAGGAAAAGTGATATCAAGTGGTCCTGGGTTTTGACTGAAGATTGACATGTGGCCAGGCATACCCGGGGGCCATTGACTTATAGGAACATGGCCAGTAGGGTGTCCGCCAGACACTGGTACAGCCACATCCGAAACAGAAGGACGAACATTCAAATCACCCTCGGAAATTGGAGGCATTAATTTTCTTTTCCGCTCATGTAAATCAGGAGCTCTAACACTGCTGTGTTTGCTCTGTGTCTCTGGCCTATGGTACTGCGCTCGGTTATCAGGGGAACCTTCAGAGGGCGCACTTTGCCTTGAGTCTATGCTAGCTGAACTGGAATGTGGTCCTTTCCACGGCAGTATGGATCTTCCTGTAAAAAAAAGGTTTACAATGGTTGCACTTAGATGAACCTGAAACAGTGTGTGAATTAAGAAATTCAGACTTTGGTCACTAAATTGTTTTTACTTCTATTTCATTACATTAAGGTATTGATAAATCAAATACTTTTATGCAGAATATTTATATACATAATGCTAGGATATTTGCAGTATCTGAAACATGATCATAAAAAAGCTAACTTCCCCACCCACTCAAAAAAATACAATATTGTTGAGCAATATCATTAGATATACAGTTAAGATACTGCATCACTTAGATAGGAAAAAAAAATTATATTACCTTAATGATACAATATCAAAAAATCATTTCTCACAATACTTTCTGCCTCCCAGGTACTTAATTTAGCACTATCAGTTTTAAAAACTTCACAAATAAATTGCAAATAACCTTAAGGTGATCACGTCCAAATAGTAATTAAGCTAATTTTGTATTGCTAAACAGTACCAGTATAACAGTTCTTAAACGATACAATGCTTTTTCCTACTTGAGATCATTTTTTGGTATAGATAAAAGAAAAACTGTTAAGCAGTCATATTATTCTATATAAACAGTGTTGTATATTATTTTGAATTCATAAAAGGTCCAGACCTCATCATATACATACAGAATTCAGACTTGAAATTTGGGCTAAATCGTGCTAATTGGTGACTAGCCTAGCCAGTCATGAGTGGTAGAGGAAACCGGAATACCCGGCGAAAACACCCCATCAACCCAAGTAACTGGCAACTTTCTCACATACCCCGGCTGGTATTCGAACCAAGACTGTGGTGAGAGACAGCAAGCAGTCAGTGGCAACCCTTAGGCTACTAGGCCATTAGAGCAGGTCCTGATATGCATACACAAAGGTATGTCTCACCTGGCTCAGCCTTGATCTCTCCTAGAGACACTGGCAGGTAACTCTCCTGTTCTAGGAGATTACTGATGATGTCCTCCTCAGTCTCAGATCCCTCATTGGTGCCACCGGTTCCTCCACCTCCATCTATCCGCTTATCTGTGCCTATCAATGGGAAAATGACAACAACAAATTGATTCAACCCATTCGCATGGTTAACAGTTTTAAGCATAACGCCTCAAATAGAGTAAAATGTGAGGAGAATCTGTTAAACCCAACAGGAAAACAAACTTCCAAACAATTACTTCTTAAAGAATTACTTACTATCAATACACTCAATTATCCTTTATATAGATCTACATTATGATTGTGTCATCAAAACTATGTTAATTTGCTGTACAATTTCATAAAGATTACGCTTGGATTTAGAATTCCTTTTTCTCTCTTTAAACTCCCAATAAGGGTAAAGTGTGAATAGCTTGACCGCCACCAAGATTATCTGGAAGAGCAGCAGAGCAGGCTAGACCCAACATCTGGTTGCCCCACCAATTCAGGGAAAATAGTTCCAAATTAATGTCTACACAACTTTTAAGTGGGCTTTGAAACTCACGAGCAATAAACTATACTGATATCCCCTGAGCATTCATGGATATACCATGTATTTGGGTATATGATGTGATGATATACAATAAGCACCAGTACTTTTACCTTTTTCTCTAACTAGTGTTGAGGAATTGCCATGGCTACTAGTTGTCATGGAGGAATGCTTTCTGTCAGGTGAATGCTTTTCATCTAGTTTAATATCTGTTTTTTCATTTTCTTCAGGAACTGCAAGAGAAAATACAAAGATTTATATACCAAATAGTAATACTATCAATAGTATTAATATTCATCATTATTCTTTATGATTATTACCACCATCATGCATATTAGTGTAATTACATTTATAAACATTGTTACTATACTAATTATCTAATACAAGTATAAAACATTTTATTCATCATCATTGTTATCATCATTTAGGATTGGCAATGACGGTGTCCACATATCCTTTTGAAGCATAGTTTAGTGGTATGGATGCAAAGCCAGCAGTATCATGTCTCTGTTTAACTTGGATATACAGTCATTTGCAGCTCATATTCACAGGATTTTATGAACCATAGCATGAGGGGATGAAACGTTTAAGGTTATATTGTAAACACTGTTATTACTGTTATTATTATTGTTATCATTATTATTATTATCATCATTATTGTTATTATTATCATTATTACTATCATCATCATTAATATCATCATTATTATCATCATTATTATTATTATTATTATCATTATTATTATAATTATCATCATAATTATCTTCATAATCATTACGGTATATCATTGTAATTATATCATTATTTCTATTTTTCTTCTTTTTATCATTACTATCATCATTTTCATGTAGTAGTAGTAGCAGTAGTAGTAGTCGTTGATGTAGCAGGCCTATTGATACAATACAGAATATAGAATTGAACATAAAAGTCCAAATACACACAGACAGAGAAAGGTATTTAGAGTATTTTCTTTATTCAATTTCACAAGGTAAAATTGACAAAACAATCATGACACATCAATTACAAATATTAATAATAATGTCAATCAGGTGTCAGAACATAAACGCAATGAAGATCCCTATCAGATTTGCACACTGAAAAGTGTCGCCCAGATGTTGGAAAATAAAGCAATCATATTCCCTATAAGATTAGCACGCTGAAAAGTATTTATTTTGCACCATATTTTAAAAGTGAATGGAACTTTTTAATTGGATACAGTATCTCTTTCTTACATTTGTTTTATTTTCACCACTTTCAATGTGTTTTTTTGACAACGTTCACACAAACTCAAGACTACTCATCAGCTGTCAGACTAATCTTGATGCATTTCTTTATGCATCTTAGTTATCATAATAATTAGCGTTTATAAGCAGACATAATGAGAGGCGTATCTCTTGGTATTTTCAGAAAATATCAAAAATGTATTGAGATTAGGGATAGATACCAGTACATGATAAGTTTAAAAAATACCAACATTGAATGGAAAAACATATCATATCGAAAAAAGTAATTATTGCATCATACTGTATTGCTAAGATTTAAAGTGTCTATGAAATTGACCGTTTGATAGCTCTAAATTTGAAGAACTTTCAAAGCAGGCAGTATCATTAAAACATTAAGGTATCGAATCGTGAATATTGATACTGTATGGTATCGCAAAAACTTTAAAGATGCAAATGCTTAATTAAGATATCATGAAAAATGTAACACACAAGAGAAAAAAAATTAACAAAATAAGTATGAAATATTGCACACATGGCATAAAGAATGGTAAAATATGAGCTGAATATCTCCCCAATAGCAATTTTTTTACTTTTGATACATGAATTTCTATTGACTTATATTCTTAGACTTGGAGACTGCTCTTTATTGCCAGAGAACTTGTTGTTAAAGTGAACCATTTTACCAAAAAACAACAACATTGGAATGTAACCAATGTAACCTTTTGGTAGATAAACAGCACTTGGGCAGCAGTGATATAGTGTTCTGTAATATCATTTGGTATACAGAGTTGCAGTAAATGTGACTGGCCAGTTATTAACTATCAACTCCCTCATGCCTCTTCCGAACCAAGATTTTTTTTTTTTCGTAATACGTCATCTTTCTAATGGATTCTTTTTGGAAAGTATAAGCACTGTCATTCAGAACTGAAGTAGCAGCTCTCCCTAAAATATTAGAAATATTTCACTACAATCATTAGTTAATTTTGAAAGTACCATAAATACAGATGACACTTTGAATAGTGGCATGAATGGGTGAAATCTTTGTATTAAAATGCTGAAGCCTTCAGCGCAGCTGTCCTGATATCATTGTATCATTTCTTTCTGAAAAGAGGCCTGGCCCTACAAGTTCCCAATTTCTCATGTTTAATCTGATAGTCTCGACGGGCAAATCTTCGCCCACAGACCCCACATGGATGAGGGCGAAGATTGAGATGAACGCAGGAAACATGTCTTCGCATCTTGGCAGATTCCGTGAAGCGTTTCCCGCATGTGTCGCACGCATATGGTTTTATGCCACTGTGGACACGTTGTTGGTGTACCTTCAGGAGCATGTGGGTCGCGAATGTTTTGGAGCATCGTTTACACATGAATTGGTTTCTATGCTCGAGAATGTGTCGTTTGAACTCAAAATGTGGGAGCTTTATGCCGCAATCTTGACACTCGCTTAGTCTTTTATGGTAAGGAATACTATTTGCGGACACTGCCGTTTGTGCAGTGTCTGTAGTTGATCCTGTTGTTGTTGCTACCTGACTATAGGTGGCAGCACTGGGAGATGCCTGCTCTCTTGACTGCGAATACTGAGATGATAAAGTATCAGCAAGTGCTGAACTGGTTGCATCAAGAAATGTAGCTGAGGTCCTAGTAAGATAGCTTGAGAGGCCACTCTTCACAGCAATGTTGTCAGATTTGAGGCCAGAACCAGACTGCATGGTGGCCACCGAATCGGAAGCAACGGTAGTTGCTGTAGTTGAAGCCCTATTTACAGATGGCCAACTCAGATATTGTGATGTTGTCCTATCTTGATTCACTGATACAGACTCAGTAGCAGTAGATCCTTGCAATGTGGCTCCTACTGCTGTATAATTATGATCATATTCTGAATATCCTGGATTTGATTCAAATTCTACACTTAGAGCCTCATCCTGTTCATCTAAGGGCTCAGTTTTAATGCTCTGGGCTAGCTGCTCATGGTACGCCGTTGCTAGGCAGGTGGGCTGTGTTTCAGAGGCTGAGGAGTGCTGCGCCACGGCACCAGTAAGAAATGCACCACTGTTTCCCCATGAGGCCTGCACTACGGCTTGCTCAAGACCTTCCCACTCATTTGACCCTGAGGCAAAGAAAAAAATGCACTCAATTAATCTTGGTGAACAGTTCAGGTGCAAAAGATTACTATGACGAAGTACAGCCTATTTCACAAAATCAAAGAAATAGAGCAATGTTAAAATTTGCAATAGATAAATTGAACAAGACAAGTCTCATTATTAAGTTACATTCAGGTTACTTTTCCTGGTTACAAAAAACAGGTAAATTATAAACCAACATGTCTGCAACTTTCCATGCTG
Source organism: Maea johnstoni (assembly GCA_963942565.1). NCBI lineage: Eukaryota > Metazoa > Annelida > Polychaeta > Spionida > Magelonidae > Maea > Maea johnstoni. The sequence goes on from OZ012686.1 coordinate 53,280,656, forward strand.
CATACAACCTGTTATGCAGAGACAAAAAGGTATGATTTTTTCCCATGTAGCATAGAACCTGCAATGGGTGCATGAATAAGTAGGTATCATTAAAACTACCTAGAGTATGGCATTCTTGAACGAAGTCATACCTACAGGTGACAGATATCTTAACAACTAAAGCAGGTACCCTGGTAGAGAAAACCCCCAAGGCAGGGCTTTAGTCAGCAGTGTCATTTGGAGCCAGGTGAGCGCCCTCAACTTGTGATAAACATAAACCCTAGGAGAGCCAGGTATTAACATCTGGAAGTTCTTAATATTTCAAGTAGCAAATGCTGACTGTGCTTTGTGACCAACCAACTATGAAATACTATATAGCACAAGGGGTTGATTGGTGGAATGCACAAAATGACCACCGGTGCCAGCACCTTTAAGATCATATTCCATGATTAATGAAACTTACACTCCTCAGTGAAGGCTAGGAGACAGCTCAAAGGCAAGGACATAAACTGCTATCTGGTGCTAGGATGAAAATACAATTTATTCATCATTTTCTAAATGACTGATTCCCTTACCAGTACATGAAAAACCTAACCCTATCTTGCAATAGATGAAATAACCAATCTACAACCTATTTCAAGATAATGCTAAATTCAAACTAACCACACACTCAATCATAATGATCATTAACTGTGTGACACCTTTACTGGTCCCCTGTAATTCACTTTTTTACCAGATTTTATTCCTTCATAGACATTAGCCTCTTTATTGGCAAAATGATTCATACATTTACTTTATTTACTTTTAATACCAAAACAACACATAAGTTTCACAAAAATGTTTTAGAATACATGTATTCATTTGTTTTATAAGGGCAAAAAGAACACAGAAAAAACATTAGATAATAACAATTTTTTTTATTGAAGATAAATGTGGAATAATTGCACATATTTGAAAAATGTCAGTTATTTCTTTACTCATTCATATTGTGGTATTCTTCTGGTAGAGGATAAAACAAATTGTTTGGGTCAAACAGAATATTTGAACTGGTAACCACTTTGGCAAGAAAAAAAGCAATCATAAGAGGAAAAATATATGTGTATTTTAAAGGAAAAGCATAAACAATATAGATCTACCAACAAGAAATGCATTTCTTATTAGCCTATTCTCAGTTTCAGAGTGATACTAAAACCTGGTTTACATTGCTGTAAAGCCTTAACTATGGGCACCATATGGCCACTCTTATCCTGTACCAAACATCAGGACATTCTTCTAATTTTTGAAATTTTCCACTACAGTGTAGTTAAACATGTGTTTATGGTTATCATTATGGTCTCACTTGAAAAATGGTATAGGCCCAAAATATTCACCCAAAAGCTTTGCCAAAAAACTTAACGTCATAGGCTACCTTAAGAACCATGACCCAAAGTACACTGACAATCCATTATGTAATAATTACTTTGGGTCATGGTTCTTAAAGGTAATCAATCAACAGATTGTAAATTATCCTAAGAAATACATTATAACTTCAGTTAAACATTTCTACACTAAAATCTAAATAAAAATATACTTCTATGTCATTGACTACACGTTCCTCAAAATGAATGAGTGAACTAGGTTCAGTATAAAATAAATATTTGTACACCTTTCATTACATAACATGTGCACATTAACCCTTTTATGCTTTAACTTAGAAGCATTGTGAAACTTCACAAGACTTCAGGAAACAATAAGAATAAGCATGAGTTCATATAAATGTTTGAAAAAGTGCCCAATGGTGGGCTCTGATTAAATTTATCTTTTGAATAATTTTCTAAAGATGCTTTTATTAAGGAAATATTGCCAAAATAGACTGACCCTATTAGGGCGATATAAGCACGAATGAGTTCAAGTAAAGATTAATTGCCTTTGAATACAGTCACTATCAGGTAAAATAATATTTTTGCAACAAGCATAATAAGAACTTATATTCATATACATATTTTGTGTAACATCCAATATAGATAGATATAGATTGGTGATGGCAATTGCCTCACTTGTCTCCCTCAGTAGGACCTACAGGATACATCCGCCTCTCCAAAGCCACTTGTAACCCCTAGGCCTCCTGTCTCCCTGTAAAATCCCTTATACTCCCCCACCCTAGGAGCCATGCTTCCTGCATCACATCCATCCCCTTCTCTGGCTTCTAGTCCTCCACACAGATGGACAGACTTGCCGTATAGGGTGTGTCCACTGCCTTGTCCTTATGTCCTACACACGTAGTAGACCCCACATGTAGGCAATCTCTAAATTCAAAACACCTCACACATAAACTGTTTAAACTTCCAGTCCCCAACTCAGAAAGACTGACTTGCCATATAGGGTGTGTCCCCTCCCTTGTCCTTCCATCCTACACACATAGTAGACCCCACATGTAGGCAATCTCTAAACTCAAAACACCTCACACATAAACTGTTTAAACTTTGTCATTTATCAATACTTAATCAACAGTGAAAACAAGAACATACGATAAAAAAACATCTTGCCATTTGTTAAACTTGTACATGATATTTAGCTTCAACAGTTGGAGCTAAGTAGGAACCTAACCATGAAAATTAAACTAGAGTAACCAATACTTATTTGTAAAAGCCTGCTACTAGACATATTGTGGGCTATTAACCCTAATAACCGCAAAGCCAACACCACTTCCTATAATTATTCAATTTCAATTTGCAGCACTCTTTGGCAACTACATGTATCATGAAATTTGCATTCCCCTCCACCCTCTAACAGTAAGTGCACCACTGAATTTTTCCAACCCGTGGCACTTTTTGGAAACAACGGTATCTTCTAATAACATAAATAATTTGACTAATTCAAATTTTCAATCCAAGGCACTTTTATAATGATTATAAAACATGTGATAACACCACCCTCTAACAGTAAAGCGAAATGGATCACTGGATTTTTCAATCCTTGGCACTCGTCTACACAGGAAAAAATTCACAGGCTCATACCAGCCTGAAAATTTGGACCAATTTTTTAGTTATCACCAGAGCAGAAATATGAACCCCTGCATCAGCTGACTATAAAGTTCAACCTTCCAGACTCATATGGGCGGCCAAAAAATTGTATGAGCACCATGAATCTTTTCCTGTGTACTTAAGGCAAATATCATGAAGTCTTTCTAATAGTAAATACCAGTTTACCACTTTCCTTAACCTATTCATGCCTGGAAATCTTGACAATTTTTTTCTAGACCTATGTTACTTTTAAAACTTCAGAATTAGTCTTAAGTTCACAAAATATTTGAGAAAACTTGCGGGCTACGTTGGCGACTGTTCATCTTCAGGATATTTGCGATTGAAATCATGATCAAAAAGATATTACTGAAAATATTATGGACATGTTTGTCCGCTTAATGCATGAATGGGTTAAATCTGTGGGACTCTTTGGAAACTAAGTTTACTCTTTCTTCAGGGCTGCTTTAGACTTGCTCTGTGGGACAGATTCCCCTTCAACGCCACCTTGAGCGCTTTTCAGGGCTAGTTTTTCCCGACAGAATTTTGTGGATCGCAGATGTAATCTCCGTGCATCTGAACGGGAGAACCATTTGCCGCAAACTTCACACTGATGAGTCTTAAGACGAAGATGCACCGTTTTGATGTGTCTTTTCAATTTGGCTTTTTCAATGAAACGTTTTCCGCAAGTCTCACACTCGAAGTGCCTCCCTTCCCTGTGCACGAATCGAACATGTTTCCTGAGTAGAAGGTCTGAGAAAAAGGTTTTGCTGCAAGTCCTGCATGTGTAGTTACCTTGATGCATATCAACATGCTGTTTGTATTCTACACGGTTCAGAAACACACCACACACCATGCACTCCATTAACTTCATAGTGTCAGGCTCACTGAGCTCCTCTGTTGCCGTTACAACATCAGTGCTGCCACCTATAGGCGACCCTGACAGAGCGTCGACCGCATCTTCTAGAATCACACTCTGATGAGGGATTATTTCTGCCTCTGTCACCACTGATGAGTTTGTGAGACTCGCAACTGAGGCTGAAGGTATCGTCACAGATGCTGCTTTGGATGTGCTTTGTGGGACAGATTCCCCTTCAACACCACCTTGAGCGCTTTTCAGGGCTAGTTTTTCCCGACAGAATTTTGTGGATCTCAGATGTAATCTCCGTGCATCTGAACGAGAGAACCATTTGCCGCAAACTTCACACTGATGAGTCTTAAGACGAAGATGCACCGTTTTGATGTGTCTTTTCAATTTGGCTTTTTCAATGAAACGTTTTCCGCAGGTCTCACACTCGAAGCGCCTCCCTTCTCTGTGCACGAATCGAACATGTTTCCTGAGTAGAAGGTCCGAGAAAAACGTTTTTCCGCAAATTCTGCATGTGTAGTGACCTTGATGCATATCAACGTGCTGTTTGTATACTTCACGGTTCAGGTAAGCACCACACACCATGCACTCCAGCAGCTGATTGGTATCAGACCCACTGAGCTGCTCCTCTAGGGTTGTTACAATGTCAGTGCTGCCACCTATAGGCGGCCCTGACAGAGCGTCAACTGCCCCTTCGAAAAACGCACTCTGGGGAGGTATTATGTCTGGTTCAGCCATGGAGTTGCCGTCGTGGCCACCTTTTGCTGCTGGCACTCCAGACACCAACAATGTGCCATTCTCTTGTGAACGATTCATCTTTTCTAACAACTTTCCACATGGATCCTCCGAAGCTGAAATTCCATCTGCAACAAAGACATTGGTTTGAAATGGCAGGTTAGAGTTCCTAGCTGTGGTTCTCCTCGAGTAAGACCCTGAGTTTGCATTTGCCGATTCCATGTACCAGACATTTCTAGGACTACTAGCGCCACCTTGTCTTATTGAGATCTGCTGAAGGTCCTGCTCTGAGCCAAGCCAGTCAATATCCCCTAATTTAAAAAACAAGAAAAGGTCTGATTAATAAGGTTAGAAAATACTTTGAGGATAACTCACTTGACCTTTTAACCCTGGTATCAAGTATGCAAGTTTTTATAAATGATTATTATAAATGTTTTAACCTAATGAGTGCAAATCAAAAAAGATGATAAACTTATTGCCATACCTTTCAAAAGGAGAGATACTGTTTAATAGTACTTTACTTCAACTAGTAAGAGCACCTAAACTAACCCATCCATGCATTTGGGTTCCTTAAAGGGGAACTAAAGGCTCACATACATATTAGCTTATATGAAAGTAATACACTTCAAGAATAGGATGCTGTCCTCCTTTTTCTCTTAGTGATCCCATGAGGGGAGAATTTTGTGTATTGCCAGCAGCCTCAGCCTGCCCCTAGCAGCCCCTGGTAGCAGCCATGTTTTTCAACTGCTATCAGCTGTGACTCAAATTTGTGGCAGCCCACTTCATGTCCCCTAGCTCTGAGCAGTGTATCATAGACCGTAGTGCTCTACACACCAACTCTCCTCGAAAGTTGCATAACAACTTTTATGAGTATCAAACACGTAAATGGTAAAATCAAGAGCAGCAATTGGCTGTACAAAAAGACAGGGTCGTAGAGTTATTTTTCATATATTTCCTGTTGGTAAATTCAGACAAAAACAGTGCCTAGCAGTCACTGAAACTTGTAAATCCACCTGTCTTGAAGTATGCAGTTCTATGTTCAGACCACTTCCCTGATGCGTATTATGTAAGGAATCACAAACTACAGTCAGGATTACTTATAAAAGGGGACTTAAGGGAGAGCAAATCATAAGGTTATTTGAAAATTCATGAACATAGCTCAACATCTGTCATATGCAAATAAATTGGATACCTGTGTGACTATGAAGGAAGGGTTGAATAAAAACAATACTAGTATGTACATCACCAATCATCCAATCATTCCTTTTGTTGTTGCCAAAGGGACCTAGATATTAAACAAAATCCAAGTTGTAAGACAACCAACTCAATCCTAAAGTCTATTTTCAACCATGTTTAGGTACCTAGAATTGTATGCTAATAAACTTAACTGTTAGCTGTCTCTCTGTGCTTGCTTTGTAGCAGTTGATACAGAAGGGTTGAAAACAAAAACACTGAATGGCACAGCACCATCCTGTTGAGTAATCCTGACTGCATTTATGATTCCTGGTATAAAACGCATCAGCGAAGTGGTCTGAACATAAAATTACATGCTTCAGGACAGGAATTCAGTGATGCTAGCCACTGTTTTTGTCCGAATTTAACAACAGGAAATATATGAAATATCATTCGACTACCCTGTCTTTTTGTACAGCCAATTGCTGCTCATGATTTTACCATTTACCTGTTTGATACTCATAAAAGTTGTTATGCAACTTTCGAAGAGAGTTGGTGTGTAGAGCACTACAGTCTATGATACACTGCTCAGAGCTAGGGGACATGAAGTGGGCTGCCACCCATTTGAGTCACAGCTGATAGCAGTTGAAAAACATGGCTGCTACCAGGGGCTGCTAGGGGCTGGCTGAGGCTGCTGGCAATACACAAAATTCTCCCCTCATGGGATCACTAAGAGAAAAAGGAGGACAGCATCCTATTCTTGAAGTGTATTACTTTCATATAAGCTGATATGTATGTGAGCCTTTAGTTCCCCTTTAAGAATGCTTTGTTTGGTTCAATGATACTTTTGACAATAAGTTTCTAAGTGGAATTTTTAAAGCATTTCAAGGAGAGTCCTCGGTGGTGTTTCATTTGGAGCCAGGTGAGCGCCCCCAACTTGTGATAAACATAAACCCTAGGAGAGCCAAGTATTTACATCTGGAAGTTCTTAACATTTCAAGTAGCAAATTTTATAGAATATACCTAGTATTTATTGCTTCAGGTTTGAATTCACACTATTCAAGCTTTATGGAAGTGGGCAAAACCAAACCTGCTTAAACAAATGCTGACTGTGCTTAATAAATCTGCATCAGTACATATTTACTTCTTCATTACTGGGATGAATAAAACGTATTTATTTTTAAATAATGAGCTCAGGAGTCAAAATGGTGGTGAGCTCATGAGTTGTTCTCCCTCTGTGGGTGAAGCTCTACTCCTCGGTGAAGGCTATGAGACAGCTCAAGCCTCAAAGGCAAGGACATATACTGCTATCTGGTGCTAGGATGGCACTGAAATCTGGCTTGCCTTGGAAAATACTATTTATTCATCATTTTCTAAATGACTGGTTCCCTTACCGGTACCTGAAAAACTTAACTCCGTCTTACAACAGATGGAATAACCAATCTTCAACCCATTGTAAGATAATTCTAAATTTAAACTAATCACACACTTAATCATTAAATGATCATAAACTGTGTGACACCTTTACTGGTCCCCTGTTGTTCACTTTTTTACCCGAGTTTATTCCTTTATAGACATAAGCCCAGGTGCTTAGCCAGGACCTGTCCTACCTGTCTTTTGGACAGGTAGTTTCCAAAAAACCTCCTGTTTGGACAGGCAAAGATTTCTATGACAATTTTTCAATTTTGACTTTTTGGGTGTAATAACCAAATATTTTCCTATCAAACCATCTTCTAGGACATAGCTTTTGACACACTAGGCTATTAAATGTAGCTGGTATAAGGATTTGAAGTAGATAAGTAGCTAAATCTGGAACGGCAAAGATTTTGAAATTGCAGTTTTGGACAGGCTTATTTGAAATCCCTGCAAAAGCCTCTACATTGGCAATACAAACAGTTACTTTTATTACCAAAACAACACATTAGTTTCACAAAAATATATATAGAATATATATATATTCATTCGTTTTAAAAGGGCAAAAAGAACACAGAAAAAACATTCAATAATAACATTTTTTTATTGAAGATAAATGTGGAATAATTGCACATATTTGAAAAATGTCAGTTAGTTCTTTACTCATTCATATTGTGGTATTCTTCTGGTAGAGGATAAAACAAATTGTTTGGGTCCATCAGAATATTTGAACTGGTAACCACTTTGGCAAGAAAAAAAGCAATCATAAGAGTTAAAATATATACATGTGTATTTTAAAGGAAAAGTAACAATATAGATCTATCAACAAGAAATGCTTTTCTTATTAGCCTATTCTAAGAATGTCAATTTCAGAGTGATACTTAAACGTGGCCTGCATTGCTGTAAAGCCTTAAAGGGCAAATGCACCATCATGATGATTTAGGTTCAAAATGTGCCTATACTTGTCACCTTTCAAATAAGACCACCCGCAAGTCTGTCCTCCTCAGCACTCCTAAGATATGGCTTATGAAAGTGAGTAAAAAACAGTCCTGAGGCTGGGCATGGAGGTCGACATTATCAAACAGGTCTACACATTTTAAGCATCACCTCTGATTATTTGAGAGATATCAGTGGCAGTCACTTCCTGCCACTAAACAGTAGGAATAAGCATGAGTTCAGATAAATGTTTAAAAAAGTGCCCAATGGTGGGTTCTGATTAAATCTATCTTTTAAATAATTTTCATAAGATGCTTTTATTAAGGAAATATTGCCAAAATAGATTGACCCTATTTGAGATATATAGGCACGAATAAGTTCAATTTAAGGTTAATTGCCTTTGAATACAATCACTATCAGGTAAAGAAAATTACTTTTGCAACAAGCACAATAAGAACTTATATATTCATATACATTATTTGTGTAACATCCAATATAGATAGATATACTAGATGGGTGACTGCATTTGCCTCAGTCGACTCTCTAAGGAGGACCTACTGGATACATCCGCCTCTCCAAAGCCACTTGTCACCCCCAGGTTTCCTGTGCGATCCCTATCCCCCATAGGAGTCATGCTTCCTGCATCACATCCATCCCCTTCTCTGTCCTCTAGTCCTCCACACACAGAGACAGACATGCCGTAAAGGGTGCGTCCCCTCCCGTCCTACACACGTAGTAGACCCTACATGTAGGCAATCTCTTAACTCATAACACATCACATATAAACTTTGCCATTTATCAATACTAGTCGTTAATCTATAGTGAAAACAAGAACATACAATAATACATCTCGCCATATGTTAAACTTGTACATGCTATTAAGCTTCAACAGTTGGAGCTAAGTAGGAACCTAACCATGAAAATTAAACTAGAGTAACCAATATTTGTAAAAACCTGCTACTAGACATATTGTGGGCGGTTAACTGCCAAGCCAACACCACTTCCTAATAGCAAATATTAAAGGTGGCCACTTGATTATTCAATTTCCATTTGCAGCACTCTTTGGCAACTACATGTATCATGAAATGTGCATTCCCCTCCTCCTTCTAACAGTAAGTGCACCATTGAATTATTCCAACCCGTGGCACTTTTTAGAAACATCCATATCTTCTAATAGCATAAATAATTTGTCGAATTAAATTTTTTAATCCAAGGCACTTTTATAATGATTATAAAACGTGTCATATCACCACCCTCTAACAGTAAAGCAAAATGGATCACTGGATTTTTCAATCCTTGGCACTCTTCTACACAGGAATAATTCACAGGCTCATACCAGCCTCAAAATTTGGACCAATTTTTTCCGTCTTTGCCGGAGCAGAAATATCAACCCCTGCATCAGCTGACTATAAATTTCAACCTTCCGGACTCATATGGGTGGCCAAGAAATTGTATGAGCCCCATGAATCTTTTCCTGCTACTTAAGGCAAATATCATGAAGTCCTTCTAGTAGTAAATACCAGTTAACCACTTTTCTTAACCCATTCATGCCTGGAAATCTTGACAATTCATCTCTAGACCTATGTTACTTTTAAAACTTCAGAATTAGTCTTAAGTTCATAAAATATTTGAGAAAACTTGCGGGCTACGTTGGATTTGGATCACTGTTAATCTTCAGGATATTTCAGATTGAAATCATGATCAAAAAGATATTATAGAAAATATTATGGACATGTTTGCCCGCCTAATGCATGAATGGGTTAAATCTGTGGCACTCTTTGGAAACTAAGTTTTCTTTTTCTTTGGGGCTGCTTTAGACTTGTTCTGTGGGACGGAGTCCCCTTCAACGCCACCTTGTGCGCTTTTCAGGGCTAGTTTTTCCCGACAGTATTTTGTGGATCGCATATGTAATTTCAGTAAATCTGATCGGGGGAACCATTTACTGCAAACTTCACACTGGTGAGTCTTAAGACGAAGATGCACCGATTTGATGTGTCTTTTCAATTTGGCTTTTTCAATGAAACTTTTCCCACAAGTCTCGCACTCAAAGTTCCTCCCTTCCCTGTGCACGAATCGAACGTGTTTCCTGAGTAGAAGGTCCGAGGCAAATGTTTTGCTGCAAGTCCTGCATGTGTAGTTACCTTGATGTATATCAACATGCTGTTTGTATTCTACACGGTTCAGAAACACACCACACACCATGCACTCCATTAACTTCATAGTGTCAGGCTCATTGAGCTCCTCTGGTGCCGTTACAACATCAGTGCTGCCACCTATAGGCGACCCTGACAGAGCGTCAACCGCATCTTCTAGAATCACACTCTGATGAGGGATTATCTCTGCCTCTGTCACCACTGATGAGTTTGTGAGACTCGTAACTGAGGCTGAAGGTATTGTCACAGATGCTGCTTTAGACTTGCTCTGTGGGACAGAGTCCCCTTCAACGCCACCTTTTGCGCTTTTGAGGGCTAGTTTTTCCCGACAGAATTTTGAGGATCTCAGATGAAATCTCAGTCTATCTGAACGGGAGAACCCTTTGCCGCAAACTTCACACTGGTGAGTCTTAAGACGAAGATGCACCGTTTCGACATGTCTCTGCATTTTGGTTTTTTCAATGAAACGTTTTCCGCAAGTCTCACACTCGAAGCGCCTCCCTTCTCTGTGCACGAGTCGAACATGTTTCTTGAGTAGATGGTCCGCGAAAAAGGTTTTACCGCAAACCCTGCATGTGTAGTTACCTTGATGCATGTTAACGTGCTGTCTGTATTCCACGCGCTTCAGGTAAGCACCACACACCATGCACTCCAGCAGCCGATTGCCATCAGACCCTCTCAGCTCAACAGGTGTCGTTACAATGTCAGTGCTGCCACCTATAGGTGGCCCCGACAGAGCATCAACTGCTCCTTCAAAAAACACACTCTGAGGTGTGATTATTTCTGGTTCGGTCACGGAGTACCCGTCATGGCCACCTTTTGCTGCTGGCACTCCAGACACCAACAATGTGCCATTCTCTTGTGAACTATTCATCTTTTCTAACAACTGTCCAGATGGATCCGAAGCTGAAATTCCATCTGCAACAAAGACATTGGTTTGAAATGGCAGGTTAGAGTTCATATCTGTGGTTCTCCTTGAGTAAGACCCTGAGTTTGCATTAGCCGATTCCACGTACCAGACATTTCTAGTACTACTAGCGCCACCTTGTCTTATTGAGATCTGCTGAAGGTCCTGCTCTGAGCCAAGCCAGTCAATATCCCCTAATTTAAAAACAAGAAAAGGTCTCATTAATAAGGTTAGAAAATACTTTGAGGATAATTCACTTGACCTTTTAATCATGGTATCAAGTAATTTAAAAAACAAGAAAAGGTCTGATTAATAAGGTTAGAAAATACTTTGAGGATAATTCATTTGACCTTTTAACCCTGATATCAATTATGCAAGTTTTCATATACAGTCAAACCTCTATTAAGCGACCACTCAAGGGAATTGTCAAAAGTGGTCTTTTAAAGAGGTGGTCTCTTAAGAAGGGGTTGAGGGTCTGAGCAAGGTTATGAAAAAACAAAGAATTTCCAACAATGCCCTGGAATTATTGAGGTTGTTATGTTTAGCTGCGTTTGTTGAAATTTCTTCATTAATATTTTAAGAATAAACAATTCAGATAAATAAAAGTTGAACTATATCACAGGACCCTCAGAAATGATATACTTTCAAATTGTTACCTATTATTTCATTATTTTATTGTGCCCTTTCCAATATACAAGGCGTCTAGGCATTGAAGTGGCCGTTGAATGAAGGACCATTTACTCTTAGTGATAAGATTTCATGGTCGTTGGTCGTGTCAAGCAAGTGGTCGCTTAATCAAGGTAAAATATACAGGGAACAGCCTTGGGGGCATTTGAAACGGTCGTTAAAGGCAAGTGGTCGTTTAAGAGAGGTGGTCGTTGAGGCAAGTTTGACTGTATATATATTCCAAAATGATTTAACCTAGTGAGTGCTAATGAGAGGGCAAAATGTTTACTAAAAAATCATAGCCTTGATATTGTTCAGGCAATCTGGCTCTAGAGAGGACCTTCTCACACAGACTCGGTAAATACATGACGACAAGGAACTTACTCTTTTCTCATACTCTTACCATTTAGAATCCCAAAATTGATTGGGGCCTAAGAATTGGGAAGAAAACTACTGAAAATCTATACCATAGAATCCTATGAAAATACATTTCTCATATCATGCTTTTACAATTGTCAAGAGGAATAGTCTATGAGCCATTTCCAGTAACTCCAAGGAGTTTATGTTTGAAGTAGATATTAACATACCTATTCAGAGTCAGAAAATCTTGGTAGCCCAGCTTGCCTAGACCAGTACAACTACAAAGCGGGGCTTATTGAGCTGGTAAAATGGTAACCCCTTATAAGCCTTCCACAACTAGGGATTGGCACCTTTAAAATGCTCACAATATGATACAATATTATTTTTTCCTAACAATATTTCAAACTAAACCGCAGCCTGCCTCCGAGGGGCCTAGATATGTTAAAGTTTGCACTATTAACTTTAAAAAGTTTGACAATTATACACAAACTTCATATGGAGACTTCTAGATAAAAACTAAGTAAAGTTTAAATATTGTTAAGCAGTATCAATATAGCAATACTTTACCCATATGACCCTTTAACTCATTAATATCAATACTAGTAATTTACTGAGTACCAGTACTTATCCTTATAGACAACAATAGAATGGAAAATTTGTGGCAGTTGGACATGGTTTTCACGGCGATTGTGCATTGGTGGGTCGCACTGCTGGTGTTGATCTCTTCATTTCGGTGTGGTATTGTGCCTTTGACTTTTTTTTTAGATTTTGCCATTTTCGGCAATTATTTTCATTTTGTGGTTTCTGGGTTGCACAACCGCCATGCCATCAATTGTGAAAGTGCATAACTACGGAATGGTGGTGGTGAATGTGATACGTATTCATAATGCTTTAATATGGCATCAAACTTGTCTAATAGGGATTCTGTTGTTTTGAGTGGTTGGGGTAGTTCACTCTTAACTTCCTGCACATCATTCTGTGTGGCTTGAAATACAAATCTGTGCGGTGGACGGGGGCTGGCTAGTACTATAATAAAACCTGAGAAAGTCAGTCACTCTACCATGCTATGCAATCTGTACTACATCATCTGTGCAGACTGTGCTCCTTACAAAAAGTGTCCATTGGTAATCTCTAACTCTTGATTTTGGAAATAATAAAATGGATAAGAAAAACTAAGACCCATGACGAACAACACACCAATACATTTATCAAACAGTTTTTGGCATGTGAATGCTTTAAATGGCAGAAAGTTTTGGTTTTTTGGTTATTCATCATTTTCTAATAGGATATAGGGTTAGTAGAGTTTGGCAGGGCTAACAGATTCCAGAGGCCTACCCGGCCATTATACCACTTTGCTTTGAGCCAGGCCTCCTGTTACTCTCAGTGTTGAGGTAATCTAATGAATGTTCAGTGTAAAATAGTCGGTAGGGGCACAACTACAGTTACATAGATTGATGCAACTTATCAGAATAACTTGCCTATACAGACAATTTACCTGGTAAACAATAAACTTTTCTGTTGAATTAAGTTTCAATTACCCTAGGGCCTACAAAACCTCCACCTCTCTCTAGAACATTTTGGGGGTTGTCAGATATGATGTATCTATGTACTTCTATGCTGCTTGGCCTCTTAAACGGAAGCCCCTGATAGCCATTCTAGGCAGTTCCCAATCAACACTAGGCAAGGTCCACACCTCAATTGATTTTCCACCAAGGAATCAGAATAATGAGCGATTGGAAAGCTGTGTTAGACCATTCATGCCTGAAGTCACCCCAAAACTGCCTTATTTTATACCTATTCACATTTCTTTATCTAATGCACCTTTGCTAAAACACTCAAAGGAACAAATGCAATCAGAACTCATTGCAATGCAATCAATTACTCCCCTTCAAATATCTTCAAATCAATGCATTATTCGCAAGTGTATCTTTTTTTTCAAAATATCCCAGCATCCAGTACACACATTTCAAGGTAAACTCTATGTATGAATGGGTTAAAAATAGAAGGTGGTCTAACCTCAGGGATGGTCAAATCTCAGAGGTAGTCACATGTCAGAGGCAGGGATTTAGCCAGGACCCGTCCAGCCTGTCTTTTGGACAGACAGTTTCCTAAAAACTTCCTTTTTAGACAGGTACAAACTTCTATGGAAAATTTTCAATTTTGACTTTTTGGGGGTAATTACCAAATATTTTTTTGAACAAACCATTTTTCTAGGGCATGGCTGAAGTGTATATTGCCATTTTTGGCACAATAAGTTATCTAATATAGTTGGTATAAAGTTTTGAAGTGGATTACAAGCTAAATCTGGACGGAAAGACATTTTGGAATTGCTGTTTTGGACAGGCATTTTAAAAATTCTGGATAAGACCCTGGCCTGAGGTGGTCATATCTCAGAGGTGCTTACATGTCAGAGGTGGCCACATGTCAGAGGTGGTCACATGGCAGAGGTGGTCACATGTCAGAGGTGGTCAAATCTCAGAGGTGGCCATATATCTGAGGTTGCCACATGGCATAGGTGGTCACATTTCAGAGGTGGTCAAATCTCAAAGGTGGTCACATGTCAGAGGTCACATGTCAGAGGTGGTCATATTTCAGAGATGGTCACATGTTGTCAGAGGTGGTCACATGTCAGAGGTGGCCATATATCTAAGGTTGCCACATGTAGGAGGTAGTCACATTTCAGAGGTGGTCAAATCTCAAAGGTGGTCACATCTCAAAGGTGGTCAAATCGCAGAGGTGGTCAAATCTCAAAGGTGGTCACATCTCAAAGGTGGTCACATGGATATAGTCACATGTCCGAGTCTGTCACTGTGTCACATCTCTGAGGTGGCCACACCTCAGAGTTGGTCATCTTAGAGTTGGTTACATCTTAGAGTTGGTCACATTTCTGAGACAGTGTCTTAGCCAGGATTTAGAAACTGGGTGCCTAAAATTGGCAGTTGTAAAATTTTGGGGCATCCAAATGTTTAAGGGGGATCACAATATACTCATATTTCAACCATAAACATGTATAAATTCATCAAAATAAGGCATGATATTATTGAACAATGTCATGGGAATTATAAGGAGATGAAAAAATTCAATTATATGGGTGTCCTGAGGGGTTCTTTTTAAGGGTTTGGATGTCCAAAAAGGCACCCAGACGCCCTGCTGGCTAAGACCATGTACTGAGATAGGGTCACCTCTGAGATGGTCACATATGGAGGGGTATGTTAGCTAGCTGCACTTACCTTGGTCAGCAGGATTTGTTTGCACAACTGTGCCATATGTTAGATTGTTTCCACCCACACGAGGTGCTGAAGACCTCTGGTCAGTATTTTCTTTTGCTGAAGATGTGATGAAAAAGAATACTTATATATTAATGAAAGTTAACATAACATTTTCTGTGACACAGTTAACATTTATGTTGACATTTTCTGTTATGTACAGGGTTTACTTATATTTTCAAATATGTCTTTTTCGAACAATCTATTTTTCATAACTCAAAAGACATATTCTTTAAGTTGATATTCATACATATGTCCCCTATAGACTGTCTGCGCTTTCCAAAGTAGCTTCATGCAGTTCTAATGAACATCTTCCAGGTAATCGCTTCGCAAATACACCATATTTGTTTAGTTTCCAATCAAACTACCTAAAATATGCAGAATGAATGAATGAATGAATGATTTCTTAAAGGCACATCGGCGCACAAAGGCCATTTAGTGTAATGAAATTATACATATCAAAGTACAGAGAAGAGTTCACCACTTCACCTACAATTTAATTTCTTATAAAATGATTTAAGTTGTTCAATCCTGAAGTGGCAAAAAACATCTTGACTATTTTTATAATCAATATCTTTAGACAAGTGCGTTCTTTAGGAAATATGTGAAAAAGAAATATTGCTCAGAACCAAAATCAAAACTTTCCTCCAAACGTCCTGTGGTTTCAAAACTAATTCCAATATCCTTAAAAGTATCATCCTAATAGGTTAAAAAGACACCTGTCAAAAAAATGGCCAGGCATGAATCTTTTAAGAAAATAAGTGATAACTGATCATAACTCACATGTTTGGTTCTCTAATCTTTTACTGAAGAAGGCTACTGTGGTGGCTGTGTCTGCTATGACTGTGATGCTGCCGTGGACGCTGAGATGCCCAGCATGCTGGATGTGCTGCTTACAGTACTGGAGAAACACGGCAGACAACGTCTCCGGCAGCTCAGGATCACTCATCTCCATCTTGATGAGCAACGAATGTTAGGCTTAAGTCTGAAATGACAGAGAACAGTGCTCAATATCAATACATAAGTGCGCATACCTGACTTGTACATGGCAAGTGAGGATAAAATTTTACTTGTCCTGAAAAGATTGTTTAAGTCTGAATTAAAAAGAAATTGGCATACATGTGTTTCTGGCCTGTAAGGCAAGTATTAAGGGTGCAACTTTAAATACTTGCCCTAAAAATGTTCAACTCCTACCTAAAATTACAATTATGGTCTCTGGTTGAAATTGTATATTATCACCTATTGATAGCTCGCACAACGAAGCCCTGCAGGAAACGCCGTTTACGGTATAGGCAGTCACCAAAATAACTTGCAGCATACCCACTGATGCAGAGGAAAGGCTGTCAACACGTCTGTCTTTTCGTCTCTTGAAATGAACATAATTTTTTGCTTTAAGAGCACATTTTGCCTCTAGATCTTTTCATGTTATAAATATTGCTTAATCACATAATATGGATAGTTTTCTTTAAATTGTATCAAAATAGTGTTTCGACGCTGATGACCGGGCAATGACGTCATGTGAAAAATGATAGAGGCGCTATCTACAGTGAAATGTCGCAACTAGTATGCAGTTTAAATCGTTAGAACTGCTGCAATTAATTCTACTTGTCTCTTAATTCTAGATAGTAGAAATCTGATTGAAATGAAGATTTTGCAAAAGGTTGAAATCATAGTTTTTATGCCAAATTGTTGGTCAACCGCTACTCATACTGTGTGATTATTGCACAAATATGAAGCTCATATCAAAGGGTTTCCAATATGTTTCCGCGATTTACAAGTAAAGAATGATGCTGAGGATAACAAATGTGTAACTTTGTGACTGCATTTGAAGGGGAATGCAGATTTATTATCAAGCTGCACGAGCATTTAAAGCTTTGCGTTGTTGTCATATAATAACAATTAAAGCGCTGCAGCTCGAACTTGGTAAAGCCAGGTTCACAGAGCGAACTCTCAGGTAACATGTGAGAGAAGGTGAAAATGAATGTATGGTCTATGCTACTCGAGCAGGAACAGACACCCTTAACCCATTCATGACTGGAGATCTACTTGACAAGTGTTGTCTGGACCTCTCATACTTTTGACAATAACACCTGAATGAAGCATTGATTTGCAAACTATTTGAAGGAGAGTTGTAGAAAAAGCTTTAATGAGCAACTCTCCTTCAAATATATTTCAACCATTGCTATTGTTACAAGATATCACCAACATAGTCAGGCAGTTTTGGCTGCTACAGGCATGAAAAGCCATGAATAGGTTAAAATCAGTGACGCCATCTTCATGGAGGAAACTCTCATGCCAACTTATAAGGTTGTTCCATGTGAGTAGCATGCCCTCTGATGCACCAGTTGAAAACTATATACTCGCTTTCTGGCATACATGTATATACAGGCAAGAAACAAACATGATTTAGCATTGCCAACTGTAAAGTTATTTCTACCTGTCAAGGGCAGGTGTTAAGGCCTTAGTGTGGAACCCTGGAAATTGCAAGTACATGTATATTAAAGATGGTGTATATATATGCATGTATATTGAAACCTATATATCTATATATTGATATTATCAGCAAATCTGGGCGTGTCTGAGCTTTGATCGCTAGTTTCGACAAATATCGGCCATCATCAACCAATGAAAATGGTAATTAATAGAAATTGTCCTATATTTGCAAGAATTTACGGTATTATACAACTGATAGCTATATATCATATGTTGCATATCTGTAGAGTCAGAAAGTCACTTCAATGATTATCACTATCAGGACAGAGTTTAGCCTAACAGGTTTGTTCACAAATCAATGATGACAAGCTTTACAGTCCAACTAAATAAATGGAAATTGAATCATTTTGAAATGCTTATTACTATAGGATAAACAAAGGAATAATAGTAAGGGTTGATTAGCCTTGTGGGTGTGCCTGCCACGATGATAAACTCAAACTGATAAAGGATAGTGAACACCTCCCTATTATCGCTCACTAGGATAAAAGTTAGTTAAATATCGCAACCTCTATGGTATGGATGGATGATAAACTGCTTACTTTTGTTTACAATTTAAGAGTTATGTAGATAGCCTTAAATATAGCCAGAATAAAGTTTATAAAAAGATATATCACGCCCCGTGTTTACCTTCCGCAAAGTAGGTCTACATGTGTTTCACTAAGCTCTCGCTAGATGGCGCTGTTATCTCATTTCCGGTCCATGCCTTCTAAAAACTTTCTCACACAGTCACATATATGGCCTATACTCTCAAGGTGTTAGGGGCAATGGCATGCCCCATTCTCAAATCCT
Organism: Maea johnstoni; assembly: GCA_963942565.1. Classification (NCBI taxonomy): domain Eukaryota; kingdom Metazoa; phylum Annelida; class Polychaeta; order Spionida; family Magelonidae; genus Maea; species Maea johnstoni. Next base: position 53,299,393 of record OZ012686.1, read on the forward strand.
GATTCCTAGAGAGCATAGGAAAATCAGGTGTAACAAAGGTCATTACACCAACACTGTGGTAAGCTTTGGGGCTAGACAGTTTCAGAAATAGGATTTTTTCAGACAAATTACTTACTCAGAGGCCCTGCTCAGAGTTATAGAACTAGAAGTAGAGAGTCACTTACTCAGGCTAATGCAGTTTTGAGTTTACAGTTTATACTGTCAGAGAACAGGTTCTTGGCAGGAAATTATCAAATTATGTCAACATGCAGACTGCATATATTGAGGTCATTTAGTCATACTAGAAATTTATTTTTTCTCTGTCTAAGCATGTGCATTTGCTGATTGAATTCTGACTTAGAAGACCAACACATGGAATGGAAACCAGCCGGTCAACCTGGACATGCTAGCCTCAACCAGTGTCAATTAATAGTCGCTAATAGGTGCTCTGGGCACCCCCAGCAGGTGGTGGAGATAAGGTTTCTCTGTAATGTAATCGATGCGGGAGCCCTGATTGGTCCTTGTTCCCACGTGACCTCGTGCTGCTGCCTTATCTGCTAGTCCTGGCATGAGGCTAGCATGTAACTATAGGGCATATAGTAATTGGTCTCTCGTTACATATCCATTCTTTTCTTAATCCAAGATTCTGAGAAGAGAAAGAAAGTACATTTGTAAAGGATAACCCCTAATAGACTATAATCAACAATGGGAATTATTGCAAAAAGTAGCAACTCCATTCTAACCTTAGTCATTTACTTAGTCATTTTATCATGTTCTGGTTCACTATGATTGATACATTTCTTTAGGAAAATACATTCTGTTTTATACTGGCCTAGGGCTCCTCCCAATGTGTGGTTGTTCTCCCTAGTTTCAGTTTGATATGAAAAAATTCAACAAAAGTGGGATAAATGATGGTTATTTACCCTATTCTTGGATATAGGTGAGTTTTTTCAATACAGACAAATATCCGATAAGTTACTTAATGGTGATGGTGATTTACCTGTTTTCAGAGAAATACATCCCCTTGATCCGCAACCCCATAGGCACAGCATGCTAGTACTTAGGGTATGTGCGCCTCGGATTACGCGGTGTAGCCTGGGGAAGTATTGGTCACGTGTTTGGTTTCGGGGCAATTTCAGTCTGACCAAGGGCCTGTGAAACCAGCAGGCAGCCAATCCTGGGGTACACAGGTTATCTATGACTCATAGTGGTGTGAGGCAGCGAAATTTGATGATGCATGCACAGTGCCCACTCCCTGTCTACTACTCCCAGCTGTTTTTCACAAATCAAATAACAGTATCGGTGTAGAACAAAATCCCCCTCCTCCCAGGAAATTTGTCACATCTGGGGCATTTGTCACAGGAAATAGTCGTCACCTGTGCATTATATCCTAGGAAAATCAGCCCCCAGTGGAAAACATCCCGCATATCACTAAATGCCCCCCCCCCCTTCCACATGGAATATGGCTAGAGATGGGTAAAGCCAAAAATGTTCTTTAACTATATGCTTAACAATAACTGTTGAGCATATATCAGAAAAAAACTGCTCAAAATTAAGCCTCACTAACAGAGGTTGTACACAAGAACATGCAGCAGAACACCAATTGATTGAAATTTTACTCCTTGCAGGATGTTTGGAGTCTGTAAGTTGAGGACATTGATAAAAGTGCCAGACTGTTTTGCTCTTTTAGACTGCATTCCGCTGATGACCTTGCAGGAATCGGTCAGAAAGAGGGCTAGTGAAAATTAAGGGCAACTAACCCTGCCAGACAAGTAAGAATTCGTACAAATGTTGAACCCTGATTCATATCTGAGACCACTATCCTTGACATGCATTAGGTTTAAATGAAAACAATTGGAATACTTTTATTTTATATATTTCAGGTAAATATTCTGGCATACATAGTTTGTGGATCTTCCGGAGGAGAATAATGTTGTCCTCACAGCAACATTGTAAAATGTGTATGACACTCATAAGGCGGATGGCAGAGTTATCCAGGACATACCTGCCAAGGTCAAGGTCACAGTCCTCAACTCAGGTCCAGAGACTTTCTGTAAGTTTCTTGCCTCGGAGTAATGTAAGAACAAGTGGGAAAATGTATTACTCAACACACCATTTCACTTCAAGTGACCTTACAGTGGAGGGAGGAGACAGAACGCCTTTGCCAACCAGTGGTAGTTTGATAGATGTTGGAAAAAAGCACCACATACCACAAGAACCAGAGGAACTCATCCACAATATTGGAGAAAGCGAGACTCCAGCAGAACTGATGGCAATACTAGAAGCACAGTCGTGGGATATGGACCACAGGCATTCTGGTTTAGCTCTAAGAAAGTTGCACGACTTTGGGCGTTCCATGTCACCTGAGGATTCTGAAATCTACAAGAAGAATCTTAAACTTACACCCCAGTTTCAGATTTTGATGATGTCTTTAGCTAAGTTATCCCGGACTTACCCTGCTCACCAAGCTCTTAATATTGTGGAGAGACTGAATTACTTCCATGTTTCAAATGATTCATTAGTTATGCAAATTTTTCTTCAATTGATGAAGCACCATCTTCCGAGGCTAGATCTTAGAGAGTCTGTGACCCTTGGCTGGATTGTCAGAAGGATGCCAAAAAGTGATCAAACATACATTCTAGGAGAAGCGCTGAAGGTGCAAATTGAGTTGTTACATGATGAAATACCTAGCCTACACACAGGTACCCTAGTTGCTATGTTTGAAGCCTTTGCCTCAGACTTGAGTGAAGAAACCAGGAATAGACTCTATACAGCATTATTGACACATAAGGCTGACATCTGGAGAGTTTGGTCCATAGTGCTTTTGAGATCAATGGCACAACTTGAGTATGCTGAAAAAGAACTGGTGATGCATTGCATACAGACCATAATGAAGACAGTAGATAGACTCCATAGCACCGAAGTGGTCAGCTTCCTTGATAGTTGCTTCCATCTTCAGATCTACAACAGAGAGCTCTTTCTTGTCCTAGGAGACCGGGCTGTCAGTGGGAAATGGGAACTGCAGATTATTGCCAAACTTCTTGTACTGTATGATAGTCTTAATTTCCTTCCTAAGGACTTGTTAAAATCGTTTTCCCAGACAGAGTCAACTGATATTGGTAATGTTCTTGCGATGGATGTGTCCGATCTGGGCAAGCTTATCCAGGTGCTTGCCTCGGCCAGGCCAGTACTAACTCAAGCTGTGAGGGATAATATTGTTCAGCCTTCACTGGACAGACTAGCAGCTGATCTGGACAACTACCCTGAAGGTAAGTATTCACAGTGAAAGTTTCAACATACAAGGTAGCCCCTCTTTAAACAGTAGGCAATAGGTCTTCTTAAACATGGGGATAAATAGTAGGGTTACTGACTTCTCATGGAACCCTCAGTAAAACACATTCAGCAACCTTGCAGACTGTGAGACCACTAATTTTAATAGAAACTGGTGGTGGCACTACAAAATCTTGGTGACTAGAAGTGTTACATTGACTATTGGAATCTGAAGTTAAGAACTGTTCAGCCCTTTAGTGGCACAAAAATATATGTGTTTTTCCATGTTGACCTTATGTAAAATTCTGATTATAAATGTGTTTTCTATGTTTGGAAATGGTTTGTTGTGTGGATATTTATCGCTCAACAATTAGTTAGGTTTACATAAAGGGACTTAAGCAAACTTAAACAAATGACTGAAATGAGTGTGTAACCAAATTAATGCTTCTCTAAATGGATATGGATTGTAGACGCAACAATGGCACATGTACACTAAAGCCTCACATACATGATCTGGTCCCAGTTTCTGAGGAAAACAAATGATGAACGCCACAACACAAGCATATTACCATTGTTGAGCTGTTGCCTAGGTTGCCTTTTGCTAACAAAATTTAGCTAGCTTACTTCATGGTAAAGCATGTACATTTTTCCCTTTTATCTTGGGAGAAGCTTGTAGATGGAACCTCCATATCTCAGTTCTAGTCCTATGATTTATACCAATACCTCTATATTTCAGATCAAAGCCTGGCGCTTTGTTTGTCGCTGGCTTCTGCTGATATTTATCCTGAAGTGATCATCAACAAGCTCTTCTCTGAGGAAGCAAAGGATAGATTGATCAGTGAATTAGGAGCAGGAGACACAGGAGCATCACATGACATGTCAGAAGGTATTGATACTAACTTACTACTAGTATTCTCTGACATCAAAAGCAGAAAGTTTTGTGCAACATATATGGTTTTAACCTGTGTTTTTTTTGTAGAGATTTTTTCATGAAACTACCACATAGTAAATTATCAATTACCACACATAGTGGTTGGTACTATAGGCATTGAAAGTTGTCCTTATATTTCAGAATGGGTAAAGTCGGATGAATTTAAGTTAATGCAAATTAAGCTTTTTTTTCCTGTCTCAAACCTTCATTAGATTAGTGTTACTTTTGTTAATTGTAGGAATGAAGTACACTTTGCTCGAAGAATTCCTCTTACTCAACCAGGTTCTGACACAGAGGGGACCAGATTTCCTCAAAGACAGGTAAGTTTTACTTTTAAAATGTTATTGCAGGAATATCCAGTAAGTTGTCTGAGGTAGTTGACTTCATAAGCTTAATGACTATCTGTCTTGGTCATGAATCTAGTGAGGACTATTTACACTGTTTGACTACCCATTTCATACTAAAGTGAAAAGAGATTTAAGCACTTATATTGTAATTCTAAACAATTTAGATGAAAAATGCTCATATTGGCTGCCGTGCATGCTGTTGATGATGCATGCCATAATCTTCAGAACTAACATAACATAATTTTCAGAACTAACTTGCTATGCCGGGCAAACAGTGAATGGTTTTTACTTGCCTGACATCATTTTTGACTTGCCCGAAATAAGTTATAACATATGCTAGAAAGGCATTTATTATTTATCATGGATTTGAAGATTTTAAAACAATTTTCTTTTCAGTTTGTTGCATTGCTTACATATTTCTGGGCTTTTCCGGGCAAGTGAAAACTTAAATGTACTTGCCCGAAAGTCCTTTTTTCAAAAATTCAATCGCCGGGGCAAGCAGGCTAGTACTTATGTTGGTGCCTGCATGCATAATTTACCACTTAACACTTATGACCTGATGGGTATACTGGAAAGAAACCTATATTTTGCTTTATTCAGGTGTGTCTCAGGTGATGAGCTTAAGAAGATGGTGGGAGTGATGACGGAGCAGGTGCGGCTGAGAACAGCAGAGACGTACGGGCAGCACATGTTACCTCGATACCTGCAACTGGGTCTCGGAGGGGAGGAGTACTTCGCATCTGCTATAGTCACCAAAGAAGGCCTCTGCATAGGTATGTACATGTGTTAGGTTGTGTACACAAAATTTTCTGAGCATTCTAAAGCTCTCTCCTTCAATTTAAGGGATTGATTTAATTATTGAAGGTGGTTTCATATATATATACATATATATATATATATATATATATATATATATATATATATATATATATATATATATATATATATATATATATATATATATATATATATATTACCATGTATAACATGCTCTTAACACAAAAAAAATCAATTTGTTTCAATTTCAAGTGTATCAATGGGTTGATTACTGTGTACTTTCAATGTTCAATTCTTTCAATAACTTACTCATTAAGGTAAACTGATATAGGATGAAAAGAATTGATAATTGGGGAACTGGTATTTTCATCTTTATAGACATTTCATTGAAGTTGGTGCACTTTAGGGTTTTATTTTTGTTTTGTTAGAAGTGACCTTTGAAGTCATAAGATATCTTCCTTAACTGAATGCATTGTATACTTTCTATTCAGATCATCTGGTGTGTCTGGATGCTGAATATCAGTTAAGACCTTTCAATCTAATGCAAGGTAAGTAGACTTGTCATTTCCTCTTATAACAATCAGTTAGGACTGTTCCCAGTTAGAGAAGTCAAGTGACATGCTGATTTTGTAAATTAAAGGAAATATGTAGTAAATGTTTAGTAGTGAATTCTTTGATACACCACGCCAGCTCCCCGAAATATTTTGGTCACATACAAAATGTTTGCAGCAGTGGCAGTGCTGACTGCACCAACATAAAATGATTGAAAAACTTCAGGAGCATAGTACACAGTTCTTTTTGTTTTTCAATATTTACACTATCCCCCCCCCCCCCCCCCCGCCTCCTCCATTATAAGAGATAGGTCACCTTAATTTACTTAACTCTATATCTATTGTTTAGTTAGAGGCTTTCAACCAACTCTTTTATTTGATAGTTTATAGATGTATTTTGTTCATCTTTGTTTTATCTTATATTTATAGATAGCCATGGAGTAGATTTGGATTCTTTGGAAGCAACACAAGGAGTTCAAAGGTGATTGTTACTTGCCTCTTTATTCTTTATTGTATGTTTTAGAGTATGCTTTTAAAAGTTTCTCATTTTTTCAACAGAGTCATACTATATAAGTATTAATTTTCTTCATGAGCACATTCATTTTTCTCCATTTTTTTTATACAGGATGGAGATTGTTTGATAAGAATGATTCATTTAGATTTCGGTTTTAAGCAAGCAGTACGTCTTGTTACTAATTACATCACTACATTAAATTTCTGAAAAAAAATTGTCCTCGGTTTAAATCTTTAAAATTGTATGTATGCGTTGTAAACGAAAGTGGTCTTGGGTGAAACAGCATGGTGTAGGATTTCTATAAGGTTAAAAAACTTTTTCTATAAAAAACTGGTTTTATTTCCTGTATTATAGTCCCCAGCCAATTCTCTGCATACAGTTAAACCTCTCATTCTAAACACTGGAGAAGTCAACACCTCCATTTGTGAACACACGTCACCAATCCCATTTGTTCCTTATACAATGAGAAAATACCTTAGATATGTGAACACCTCCTAATGTGAATAATTTTGCCCTGTTCCCAAGGTGTTCACATCTCTAAGGTTTCTCTGTACACTATTTACAGGCATACAATGGTATCTTGTTTTTCCAGCAGGGTTGCAGCACTGCTTCTGGATGAAGATTGTTTCTACAGGAACACAGGTGCTCTGAGAAGTGCTCCCAGACTTCATGTTACAATGTTGCAAAATCTTGGTTACAAAGTAGCAGTGGTATGTTATATATTTACATCCTAAAGATATTTATTTTCTAGCAATTAAGGCTGACATACTTAACTTATATTCTGAAATATTCCTACACGAGCTCTTGAATACAGATAAAGTTATAATATTCTTGTCATTTTGCTGACTCCTTGTTCTCATACCAATCCCATATTTCGAAATCTGACAATGTGCTTTTAAATACAGATAAAGTTATTCTATTCTTGTCTTTTGGTGGACTCCTTACTTCCATACCAGCCCCATATTCTGCAATCCTTTATGGGCATTTGAAAACTTATGAGGTTGTTATATTCTTGTCTTACAGATTGCACTATCAAAGCTTGAAGGTATACCAGAAAGGGAGTTGCCAGTGTATCTGAAGGAACAGTTTCTCAGGGCTGATGATAACTTTGAAGCTTTTCATCAATAATGGTGAGAGGAGCTGATCTCCCTGATAAAGCTGCTATCCTGGAAACAGCCAGTGGAGAATTCAAGCAAACTACGCCGAGGCAGAGGAGTTTAATCTGATATGAGTATACATACGGGATAAGACACAGACAGATTATGTAAGCCAGGCTGGTGTGAGACTCTTCAATACCCAGCTGGCAGCCAGGAATTTGGCATTTTGACTATCATAACATTTTCTGCAAAATTGTGGCTGTCTTAGCAATTGTAAGTGGTTGAGGAAACTGAAGTACAGGGCAAAAACCACTGCTTAACCTTAAGTCACTGGAAAATAAATGTAATTCCCCCACTTTATTTTGTGCTCTGCCGCCGAGCCGTAAGTAGGTACACCAAACCTACAATAATTCAACCATGGATGGTAATAAAACTACAAAACTACAAAACTACAAGAATATTAATACCAGAGCAATACAACATTACAATAGCAATGCAATACAGTGTTGTTGAAATGCATCATCTTATTAAAAAATCATTTTTTTTTAATATTCAAAAATATGGTTTAAGTATGTGTTTTAGTACTAGCTAAAAAAATCACTTTATTTTTTTACCTCCCTCCCGACTGTTTGCTTACTTAGATTTCCATGTGTTAAATTTCTTTTTTTAAATCAAGGTTATTTTTAATTACCTCCCTCCCGACCCTGTAAAATTGGTCTGGGAAGGATCCGGGAACCAATAAATCAAGTAACCGTCGCCTTAATAATTCAATCAAAACTTGATCAATTTATTTCTTATTTAGTTAAATGCAAATGATTATATAAGACAAGCAGGAGAAAACCAAAGTCATAAAACCAGTAGTATATATGTATATACAATAGTAATCTAGGTATGTGTTTGTAGATATGCTTGTAAAAAGTAGTATTGTGTTCTATCTGCCTCTCCCCACTGCCCTGGTTTAGATTCCAGACAGGGCAAGTGAGAAAGTTGCCAGTGATTTGGAGTTAAGTGTTGGTTTTTCCTGGGTACTCCAGTTTCCTCCACCATTCACAAATGGCTAGTCACGGCTTGGCCGCAATATGGCAGAAAAAGTGACAAAACTGAAATTCCAGATCGCACATTGACAAGTTAGTATTAAATTGGGCCCATCTATTGTGAGAACTTGCGCTTTGTTTTGTTGAGAATTCATTTTAATGGAGTGCCACATGCTACTTCAAAATGCAGTATACGGCACGTTATGGTCAGTTGATTAGCCAAAACTAGCTCACAGATTTCTGCTTCCAGTTAACTCATTTGAGAAGTAGGATTATTTCAACAATAGAGAAGCAAAGGGCAGCATTTAATGAGTGTCCAAACTCACTTTAGGAGAGTGGGCATGCATTGAGATTGATGCAAGCGTGAGTTAACAATGTTGTTGTCTTTTCCAAACTGTATATTGTGTACCAGTGAGAACATGGGAGGACAGGAGGTCTGTTGATGATCTTAAGTCTAGACACCTTATGTGTTTTATTTGTTTTTCCTTTATTTTTCAGACTAGCAGACACCTGTGGATTTAGTAGTTTGTCAATGAAACATTTGTAATAATAAATAAAATTGTGTGTTTAAAATGGTATGATTGTTTGTTTTTTCTAATGAAAAAAGGAAAGAAAGGAATGGGTTTTTACGTCACATTCATCATTAGGTCATATTGCGACAAGAAAGAAACCCAGAATCGGGAAGAAATTCCCTATTCTTCACGAATAGTGTATTCTTTTTTAATCATAACATAGAAGGCAACACATAATAGGTGAGGAGTGGGCGTTATGGTACAGTTAGCTGCATGTATGAATGTGTCATCATGTCGCACATGCTACATAAAGCCATACACTTCTATACAAATGGGTGAAAATGAAACATTTGTAATGTATTTCAATGGACCAGCGTGATATAATGGTACAAGGGTACTTTATTTTTTATCATTCACATGGAAGGCCACACCTAATTGGCATGGAGAGGGTGTTGTGGTTCAGTTTCCAAGCAGCATTTTCAAATAACAAAGATGTCATCAGATGCTACTGAAAGAGGCATATGCAAACATGTATGTTTTACCTGTCAGTGTAGCAATATTCTGAGGGCAAGGATATAGATTCTAACATATGTAAAAATCTCGAAATTACTTAATTTTCGCAAATGAACCTCATAAGCCACCTTAAGGAAAGGATGGAGTTAAGTTAAAAGAAAACAAGTTCGAAAGCCTGTAGGAGCTTTTGATTGCACATAAACACACACACATGGATATATACATTTGTCATCAGCTCCATTCTGATACTATCTGATACTGTCAATGTTAGGAGACCAATATAATCCTTTATTGGAATCCTAACAATACTGTTAGGACCCCAAAAAATACCATGGCAACAATAACTTCATTCTCCCTCGACAGAGGTAGCTTTCTCTTAGAAACAAAGATGGCGGCCACTGCTCTCCACACCGCCTATAGAAATTATTTTTTGGCATTTTAAACTCTTAGTGCATTATAGTCTGCCAACATGGTGTATATCTGGAAAGTAAGATGGATTTAGATTTCAATTTGTTCTGTATGAGGCGAGTCTAACGAAGAGATTTCTCGGATGACCGCTGCAAGAACCTTTAACTGAGAACTTGTTGTGCTTGTGATAAATTTGTTACCCTTGTGAACATGGTGTGTAGCAAGGCGTCTGCATTCAGCAGGTGGGTACCCTACTCAGCCTCCCGGCCTTGTCCGATACCAGCCGGCTTCTCGCAGACATCTTGCCATGCACCATTTCACAACAAGGACAACTAATAATACACACACACACACACACACACACATATATATATATATATATATATATATATATATATATATATATATATATATATATATATATATATATATATATATATTTATATACGCACACACACATATACACACACACATATATATATATATATATATATATATATATATATATATATATATATATATATATATATATATATATATATATATATATATACACACACAAAATCAATCTTTATATTGGAGTGGAAGAGTTGGAACTTAGAGAATGTCCACTCGCACCAGTTGAAGGCGGACATATCATATGCTTCAATGTTTTTCTAAACCGCCTCCCAATAAGGCAATAGAGTACAAAGTTTGATGCTGAATTCACGACAAGCAGAATTCTGCTGATCTGATATACTGTAAATCTCATTGGGGTAGTTGGGGTTTTGTGTAACCTCCATATGATATAGTATATGACAATTGGCATGTGGCAAACCAGCATGACAATAACAATCGCAATCAGAATATTGGCTGTCCTTCGTTCCTCCAACTGTCCGCGATTAGTTCTCCTTTCTTTTAGATAACACATGGTCACTACCAGACTGATGTTGAGTATAAGGATTACGCAAAGTGGAGCGAAATATACAAATATGAGAGAAATGTATTTCCGGTAGGTATCCATAAAAATGCTGTTGTGGAATTCCCATAGACCACTGCTTGGCTGCATGCCTAGTAAAAAGAGCTGTGAAATGGCAGTATCTACCATGAGGGGAAGACAAACAATTAGACAACTTGTCACTTGAACCCCAATAACAATCCTTACATTTCTCATAGTGCACAGCCTAGGCACCTTAAAGGGAAAACGGATTGATACATAACGTTCCAGTGTTAAAGGTACTAACATCCAAGTTGCTAAAATTTGAGTCATGGGTTCAAATAATATTGCAATCAAATTAACTATCTGCCAACTGTCCTTGGTAGATGGTTTCCTGTTGTCATGTATAACTGCTATCCAGGATATATAGAAAAGTATTTTGATACACAGGTACAGGGAATCTGTAAGAGCTAAGCTTTGGAGCAAGACAATTGTGACACGCCGCCTTGCAGTATCCCGTGGCAATGCAATGAATGTTAGTACGTTTCCAATGACTCCTAAGATGCATATAATCAGTGCTGGGTAATGGTAGATTTCCCACAGATCAAAGTCTTTGTAATGAAGTGTCGTGTTAGAGTCACTGGAGACATTAAGAAAGCTATCAGAAAAATTCCTATTAGGTGACATGGTGAATAGCGGCAGGGTCACTATTACTGGTAGTCTAGTCTCGTTTCTGTATGGCTTTGTCCCGTTTGTTTGGTAGCATCAACTTATGTACACATGCTTTCTTAGTTGATATTCCTACAGCATTGACTTGTATGAAATGAGCACTGTTAAATCCTCCATGTGGCATATTTCACCCTCTGCCAAGTGTCGTTGTATAGACTGTGTTTTGGTCAATTATTGAAATATGCCTGCTATCTCTGGAGCAGCTGATAAAGCTCTGTGCATAGCTGAATTGCATGAGCAGACACAGCTCAATTAATGGTACTTAACCTATATAGATAGTTGAATAATTGGTCAATTGTAGAGTAATATTTCCATTTGTTAGTATTGCCTTATCAGTATTCCTGGTCTAATGTGACGCACAGGTCAAACGATGACAGCTTCCTCACACATTATTTATGGGAGTGCTATTTGCACACTATCAGTATCAACATTCATATTTCAATTTGCTCTAGATAAAAGAAGTTGTTTGAGGCCACCTTCAAACAGCTCTCAAAGATGGCGATGATTGCAGTTATCATTCATATTTTGTCCTCTCAAAGAAATGATTAATTGTTGAAAGATCACGTCATTCAGGGACAACCCTAATAGCCGAGTAGTTTAATGCGTTGCCACTAACTGTTTGTATTTTTCCACTGCCCAGCTTTATATTTGGCGGAGGTTTGTGTGAGCTTAGGTGTTGCCACTGTCAGTTCACTGTCTCTCACCACTGTTTGGGTTTGAATCTGGCTTAGAGCATGTTAGAAAATTGTCATTGACCTGGAGCTAGGATGTAGTCCCCCAGATACTAGTAATCTAATTTCGTCCACTACTTTCAACTAGCTAGTCACGATTAAGCCTTCATAAATGAAATTCCAAATTCAACTTATTGGTAATCGATAAGAGTTTTCTTTACTTAACATTTGTTGCTACTGGTAAATTTCGAAATTCAAGTTTTGACAGATAATGCTAGATTACTTTCTTTATCGAATACTTGAAATGAAGTGATGGCTTGATTCTTTATCTTGTTTCCTGGTGGTATATGGTAGTGCTGCACACTGCTCTATTGTATCACACATTCCAGTCGACATCCTCTGCCAATATCATGCTCAGCTCTGTGACCATTGACTGCAATACAATACAGATTGTATGAATGTTATGAAATGAATGACATAATAAACAAGCTGCAGCTTGTTGATAATTCTGCAGTTATAATAAGCCTCTGACTTTTACATAACATAGGTAATAACCCATTAGCTTCTGGAATGCACACCTGGGCTGGCAACTTGGAATATAAATCAAAGAATTTAGCAATATTTGTAATTTATTTCAAGAAGGGTTTTTAAAACCAAAAGGAATAGCAAATTTCAATGATAAACTTCTTATAATTGCTTTGTTATAAAGATGTTTCCATTTGCCTCATAGTATGTGTATGCACCAGATGTAAATAGGTTGATTTTATAATATTCAGTATGAATATTTATCATTATATCTCTGCAGCATACATACTAGTATTTGAAAAAGATCGTTAAATTGTACTCTTGGAATAGAAGCATATTCTGTTGTATTGATGTACATGACCATGCACGTCAGAGCACAGTCAATGCTGGTAATGTAAAATGTCATGTACGCCGTAAAACACTGAATTACCATCACACACAATGATTCCAACATAAAAGAAACTGCAGCTAGCAATGGAAAGTGCATAAGTAGGGAAGTGTTCAGCTAGATCACGGAAACAAAGTTTATCTGTACTGTCTATCCTCGTGCACAATTCGTTTATGGGGGCTAGCTTTACGCTTCCCATCATAGTAATGGTATTAATGGCTTCAATCTGCTGTTCGGCCTATTTTCATTGTTCCATAATGCCTCTGCTGAGGCATGTGAACCAACCCACCACATCACCATTAAACCACTAGGCGAGGATAATCTGATTACGTTACACAATTAGGGGGACTAAGGCACACGAATCAACTAAAATGCTCGCGTATATGTATTAGAGTGATACTGAATGTGTACCAAAAGAGAACATACGGTATTTAGAAACAGCAGCAAAAATATAATCATTGTTTAAAGAGAAAACGTCATTAGATTTACAAACAGTATTAACATAACGATGTAGCAATCGGCAAAACTAAAAGAAAAATCTTAATGTAATAATAATAATAATAATAATAATAATAATAATAATAGCTATAAGTGGTACCAGAAGCTTTTTGGATACTGGTTTTGATTGAATAGATGGCCAAGCAAAAATAAGTTTGAGTGCGAGACAATCATTGGGGAAATGAGCTTTTTGATATTGGTTTGGTAGTTCAAGTAAATGCAAAACAGCAGGGCATGCCATTTGCACAATTCCAGATGAAAAAAGAAAAGCTACATTCTTCGCATCTATATGTACAAACGTCATCCTCCAAAGGGTAAATTTTCACTAATTTGTCAAGCACGGTGGGACTGATTTGGAAATATTGACTCTCTTGGTAGGCTGCATATTGCATAACCTGTTACTTATGTAGGAGGAAATTGAAGTACAAGCGCAAAAACCATCACCAACCCGAGTTGCTGACATAGTCCTCACATGCTTTGAGCAGGTTCAAACCTGACACATTGGATTTGGTGATAGATAGACAGCAAACAATCAAAGCATTATGGCTAGGCTACCCAACAACCGAGGAAGCCCCTCCAAGGAATCTTCAAAAGAATATTCAAATGGTTGTGCTGTACTGTTGAATGCAAAACATCTCACGATTTATGTGTATTTGACCAAATAAAGTCACACTTCTATATGTACAACATGCTCTGTGTAATATGTCCAGTATTGCAGGTTCCCATTCATTGCAGCAAGCCTTGGCATTCAACCCATATCCGATGAGAACTTAGGAAACCATAAAGTGATATATAAATATTTTCATTTCCCATCATGTTGATTGATTTGCGGTGCATAGAGAAATAGTCTTTCGACATGTATTTGTGTTATGCGTTTGGACATATTTTGATTCTGACAAATGCTCGTTCATGTCATGACAAATGATTGCTATTTCTACTCCGGCTAGATGTCATCTAATGGCATTATCCATTGTTTGAAGCGTTTAAAATCGTCCTCAACACTTTTAGCTCGGTTGTCTGGCATCCCTTTCAGTACCTCCTTTCAATACGCATCATTGCCATATCAATGCTATAGCTTGACTAAATAGTTTATGATAGTCAACGGCAACCTCCTCACATTTGGATGTTGGAGTCGGATTCCAGTCAGTGATCTTTGGCAGTGTTGAGATCCGGCGAGCAGTCGGTGTGCAATGTTCGCACTGCTAAGGTATCTGATCAGCCACCATGAATAAAATTGTGGGGGTATCATTATTTTCAACATTAAGCATAACTTTAGTTTAGTTATTTAGCAATCGAGCCAGCCAAGGACTAGCTCAAGATAGAAGGCCTTGAGTAATATATTTCGAAATGGCCAATGTGTGACGTTTTACAACCAGAAAATTGCCAATTACTGCCATAAATTATCATGGCCTTGAGTAGCGATGCCTCTGAAGGACCACTGGAGGAAGAATTACCCAGGAAACCTAATAAGCGATGCTTATTATCATTACGAAATTGGCTAAATGCCAGTTTGGCCAATATCCGTCTGTCGTGCAAATTTTATGCTAATCAATGTCAAGATAATTTACTAGCGTTTGCAAAGATGATTTTAGGATAAGAATGAGGAAATGAATAGCTGAATATTCTGACCACGAGTTGTTATTTTTGAGGGATAACTCGGCATGTTCTATTTTACTGAGGGCCTGTCCTGATAGCTTAGTGGACTGCATGCTATCTCTCTTCACGGCCCGGGTATGAATCGTAAGCCGGGAATGTGAGAAAGCTGCCAGTGATTTGGGGTTAGGCAGTGGCACTCCGTTTTTTCCCATCACTTAGAACTAGCTAGTCACGAATAAGACTAAATTAGGGAGAAACTGCGAAACTCCTATTTCCAAATGCAATGACCCCCTGCTTCCCATGCGTTCGCCCTGGTTCACTTTAAGGCTGCTCTAATATAGGTAAAGGGAATCAAAGGAAGAAATGGCAAGATTTACATATCATACAGGAATATGCCTGCGTGGGATGTTTTAATGATTTAAACTCTGTGAACGGTGACGATAAAACCTCTATTCACAGGCAGAGAATTAAGAAACAGAACTATTTACAGTTTTGTAAGCTCTTTTTTTTTTTGCAAATGGAATAACTCGATATGCTAGTGTTCAACTGTCTTAAGCGTGCGTACAATTCATCTACCTATTCCTGTATGTTCCAGCGTCACTCCCCCCCCCTCAAAAAAAAAAGAAAGAATTAAGGACTTGGCGTTATTGGGGGTATCTTTCTGACAAAAGCAGTATTCAGAAATAATGATAGATAAACGTTAATCAGATTTCAACTAGTCTCAATCTATTCTGTCATTCAACTCTTAATTCCAAAGTTTGCATATAGTTGTCTACTTTTTACTATTGGAAAATCAAATTTGGTATTTGGTGTTTCCTTGAAGTTGCGAGCAGTCCCCGCCAAAACGACTTTGATATTATTTACCCCCCCCCCCCCCCCCCCCCCCTTCTCCGAGCAAACATAGGGCTTAGAGCAGTGAGCAAAATCCCTCATTTACTGGCTTAGAGTGCTGTTTAGGGAACCAAACATATACTTATGTGAGCAATTTTCCATATTTTTCATGCACAGTCGAACATTTCAGCGTCAAACGTATAACTAATTGGGCAATTTAGCAGAAACAGATCGACATCTGATTTGTGCATATTCTATTCATCGGCACATCACGCAACATTAAGCATCAGCGTGCTCACGCATGCTTGAATAACAAATAAGAGATATCTTTTTATGTGAGAAATCTAAGATGGTCTTTTTCTATGAATTGTTATCATGTTAGATTTTCACGTTTGGCTAATGAGCCCTGACAATCTGACTAGGAACACTAGGTATTTTCAAAACATCCTTTTGACTAAAGCAGGGGTTTAACGAGGCTTAGTATTGATTAATCCATTGCCACCTCCCATGCTTGAATAAGTACCTCATTTTATCATGTGGATATTCATTTTGTCCTTTTACAAATTGATTAAACCATGATAAATATATAACTAGCAACACACAATCTATGCTACTGAATTAGGAAGTCGCGATGTCAATACTCTTGTTAAAAGGCCTGCCCTGATGGCTGACTGCTCGCTGTCTCTGACCACTGGCAAGGTTCGAATCTAGACCGGCATATGCGAGAAAGTTGCCAGTGACTTTGGGTTAGGCAGATGATGTCGCCAGGTACCCGCGCGGTATTCCGGCTTCCTCCAGCACGAACAACTGACTAGTCACTATTGGATCTATATATGACAGAAATAGTAACGATAAACGAAATTCTAAATTTCAAATATTGTTAAATAATTAGATGTAAGCGTGTGGGGTTCCGAAACATTCTAGGGGAAGACACAGCATACAGTTGTTGTATCCAACAGTGAGCTATTTATTATATCACGTTCATAATAATAACCTACTTAGAAAACAAACATAACATGCCCATTTGAGGCTAGAGACACACATACATCTTGACTTGAGCACAATCCTCATGTAGTTGCAAGAACTGGTGGTCTCTAATATCATTAATGGATAGTCAATGATTTGAACGATATTCTACCCTGCTCTTACTGTAGAATCTTGACCGACAGTATAGAAGCTACTTGCATTTGAGCCGCTATACTCTGTACATGACTACAAAGACCTGTTTGAAAAAGGGATGTAACGAAGTTTGATTTACCATCAGCGACCAGCAACTACTAGTTAAGATGAAACAGAGGAACGTACGGGAGAACACTAGGGGGTACCAACGTACGTACGTACGTATGTACGTATGTATGTGTGTATGCATGTGTGTATATGTATTGTGTGTGTGTGTGTGTGTGTGTGTGTGTGTGTGTAATGATGTTCATGTATGAAACGTGCCATTTGAGCAAAAATGTACAATAACTCACCACCTTGACCAACTGGCGCCTAGAAGAATGGCAATGTCAGCGTATGTGTGCCAGCTTAAATTCTTGCCTAGTAGCCGGTGACTGCTGCGCCTAGAATCAGCGAACACTAAACCCACGAGCACTCAATAGTCTGGCACTTATTGATATATATATTGATATCAAAGCAGTTTTTTTTAAAAAAATTGACTGAAACTTATGGTCTCTCAACGGTTTGACTAGCCATTTTGAAATGTTTTTAAAAGTTCTTTTCAAAGTTGTCAGACCATGTATGCGCTCTAGCGTAAGTGTGTTAATACTGATGTCTAGGGATCAGAGGTCAGTCGCAAGTGTTTACACAGGCCGAGTACCTCACAGAGAGCTGACCAACGTTAGGCTCGGTTACCAGTCTATGGTCAGGCAATCTCCATAACCTAGCTTCTAGGCGCTTATAGCTATGGCTATGTCGTGTCAGAGAGCTGTATTACAACACTAATCAACATCTCTGGTCGTATATATTTTCTCTTAGTCTTACCTTGCCATGCTGCGAGTAGCTAAGGTGGTCAGCGTTATTCATGCGTGTTTCCACTTGGTGGCACCATCAATACCACCTGAAATCACTAGATATGGGAGGACCATACGGTGCAATTGTTGGCTATTATTGGTGATACGCCATTGGTAGTAATACACTGGTTATTCAACTCATGGGGAATTCCAACTCTAACTTTAAATTTCGGGAGTAGGAGCCTAGTCTAGGAATTATTCTAGCCTACCTTCTAGGCTAGTCAGCAATGCCATCCTTTATGGATAATTGGCACTGTGGTATGCTAGCATGTTCAATGTAGAATCGCACTACTGCTCATTTGGCAAGAGTGTGAACTAAATGTCAACATAATGGGCTACACGCCCTAATGTAGGTATGGGTATTGATAAATACATAATTCCTGACACTACTATATGTAATGATAATTCCAGATACTTCAGTACAGCAGTATGTTTAAGTAGCTAAGCTAGGATCTGACTGGCTTAGTTGAGTTAGATGAATATAATACCACCACTGAATTAGATGGTAAGTAGGTAAAATGTCGATGCTTAACTACAGGAGCACAATCATCTTGGGATGCAGATAAAACACTACTCCTCATGGCTCCACCTAGTGGGTTAAAACCAAACGAAACCTGGTCGGAAATTAACTCTAGATAGTTCTGACTCATGTCACATTATTGAGACTGGGATTTAACACAGACGTCTTGCAAGTCTAAGATCTGACCAACATGTGCGTCATGTCCTGGACAATACTGTTGATTGTAATAACAGATGAGACTGACCTTCGGTTCTGCTGTCGGAGCTACAGGGTACAGAGAGAGTAACAGGATCTGTGGAACTTCTCTTGAGAGAGTCCACGCCTAAAGGAAGGAAGTTTGGCATGGGTGGCACCTTACATGTTATACTTCCATTACTGGCCCTTTTCCCACATCTTTTCGACGTAAGTCATTTTTACGAAACGACAACGCCCTATTAACTTTCTTTGCTTTCTCTTTTGCCCTTCATCTTATTTTTTTTCATGTCTCTCCCTGGTTTAACCTAAATCTCTAGTATGTAAATTGTTAGATCTTATGTGTTGTTCTCATTGTCTAGTTATATATTTTGTCCTGTAATAGTAACCCTTTTGTTCTTTTTCTTTACGTGTTATGCTTTGTAAACTAGTTTCTTGCTGTTATGATCTCCTTACTGTATTTTACTTTGCTCTCAGTTATACAGTACAGTGAAACCTCGCTATGTGAACACCCCGAAATGTGAACAGCCCCCTATAGTGAACACTTTCCCTCTGTCCCGTTCTTTTCTGGAACACTTGTCCTGAGAACCTCCTAATGTGAACACCAGTGTGCAAATAGGCCACAATCAATTTCACAGTGTGTGAGTTTTTCTATTGTCCACACGGATAACTTCCACTTGAATTGATATAGCCAAGTTAAGTTTAGCACCAGTGATTGCAATTGCATCTGTGTCAGCTTGTCAGAAATCTTTACTTCTCTTAGCACTAAGATGCCAATAGTTGACCTGCTCTTAAAGAAAAAGGTAAAGCTTATCCACAGATATGACGGTCGGGAAAGCCAGAGGTCACTTGCTACAGAGTTCAAACTTTCTGTTTTATTTCTTTATTGCTCGATTTGCTTCCCATTTTCACCGATTTGGAAGTTATCCTGTGACCATCAGATACATATTTAATACGAATTATTGATAAACATATCCTAAGCTTTCTTGGTGTTCTTATTGTTCGTGGTGTTATTCTGTCACACCTACGCTACCATACATCAATACATATCATTGATTGGCCATGTGCAATGGTTTGGAAAATATTCAGTGACGCCTGCATCACCATGAACATAATGAACAATCAGTATCAATTAACCCATCCGATATGCATACTGCGAGTTCACTATCAATTATGGTCTGTACTCTAAATAATGTATATCCTACAGCACTCTATTAGTGATAGCGGGCCTGCCCTGATGGCCGAGTGGTCTAAGACGCTACCACTGACTGCTTGCTGTCTCTCAACACTGCCCAGGTTCAAATTCTGTCCGGGGTACGTGAGACGGTTGCCAATGAATTTGGTTACTGGGTAATTTGTACGTCAGCTCTTTTGCATTGTATTCAATATTCATTGACTATATCATCTCATACAAAATTATATATATACAAATTAAGTATATACAGCAAATGTACATTGCATTGTATATTTATTAACTATATTTTCTGTTACAAAATTATTGATGTACAAAATACGTCTCTCTATATAGATAGATAGATAGATAGATACATACTCATGTGCGTCTATGTATTTAATAATTAACCTATTTGTAGTTCCGCAATTGTGCATTGTATTATATATTTATTGACTATATCATCTAATACAATATTATACATATACAAATTAAGTGAGGCAAACATACATATTGCATACAAATAAAACATACTAGAACAAAACAAAAGTCAAACTGATGATACATATTTAATACGAATTATTGATCAACATATCCTAAGCTTTCTTGGTGTTCTTGGTGTTATTCTGTCACACCTACGCTACCATACATCAATATACACCACCAATCTTATGGATCAATCGAGAAGCTTATAGCATTGCAGTTAGCTACCTTAGTTCTGTTGGTCAGACTGATTGATACCCTTATATCAAATCCCGTGGAGATTATTTTGTTATAGGTTTCGCTAATAGCTTTTCCGGCGATCATCCATATATTAGTCTGTTCTTTAGTAATTATGCCCGGAATGACTTTTCCTTAATACTCTATTGATATTAGGACATTTTACGCTCATTTTGTCAAACATTGAGGTAATTTCCCCTTGGTTAGGACATAATGTTAAATATGTTTAGCATCTTTTATCGTATATGAGATATTAGTCAAGCTTAGTACACACTCGTGGCCAAACTCTTTGATCTGCAATCATCACTTTCAAGCTTGCTGGCGTGGCAAACTAATCCAGCCATAATCTTGCTTATTCTCATCGAATCGGGAATTCGTCGGAGATCTGCCACCATAACTAATTTGTAGTTAGGGCTGCCTCCATGTCCGGTCGATTTAATGTGTTGTGCCCCTAAGGAGCGCTATGCCTCACTGCATATAAGGTCCGTAGTTCGAGTCAACTGTGACGTGTGAAAATTGCTTGTGGCTTTTGGGTAGTCAAAGGGTTTCCCGGTTATAACCCGAGCAACCCCCATGATAGCAGTCCTTGATGCAAGTTATCTGGATTTTAAGATATCTCATCTATTGTCCTTTTTGATGAGTTATTCAAAGTTGCCAAACCATTTTACTCCTGTTGCAAATATATTAGAACCACTGATAGAGAGTATACCATATGAAGATCGAAAGCAGACCCTCATTTGAAACTCCTTTGCTCGCCTACTATTTCAGTCTCTTTGAGGCAGGCATCTAGAATGTCGCATATGGTCTCATTTTTGTCTTTTGTTTGGCTTAGGCATGGGTAGAACTGCTAGAAGCCAATGCTTAATAGCTGTTTGTTGAGTTTCAATGACATGCTTCGAGTTGATTTTAGTCTAGGTTTAGTCCTGTTTCAATCCCTAAGGGGGTCCACTATACACACACACACACACACACACACACACACACACATATATATATATATATATATATATATATATATATATATACATATATATATATATATATATATATATATATATATATATATATATATATATATATATATATATATATATATATATATATATATACACATACACATACATATCTATGTATGCATGTGCGTGTGCGTGTGTGTGTAACATACTAAGTTCTATGCTAACCAGCACCCCATCACATGAGAGGTACAGCATATGCAATTGCCCCTATAACACCATTTACTGGAACACAGCTGTTTCCTGCCTTTAATACTCAACAATGGGTGATAGATCATCTCCCATTATCCTGTTTGAGGATTCATTAGAATGCCCACTCTGAGAGAGAGAGAGAGAGAGAGAGAGAGAGAGAGAGAGAGAGAGAGAGAGAGAGAGAGAGAGAGAGAGAGAGAGAGAGAGATTTCAATACAATCAGTAAAACAACGAGGCCTCCATGGAAAACCCTATGCAGTCAGCCTTGAGTTCTATGATTTCGTGTTTTTTTCGTGTCTCCTATTGTATTCGTACTTTATATATTTCTCTGTCCTATATTACCTCTATGGTCCATCTTCATCTCATACTTAACTATATCTTTACAAATTCATTAATATTCTTTGGTTTGGATAGAATTCTTCATATACTATTTGTAGTAATTAGAAACTTTCATTAACCTATCCTGTGAGGTTTCGCCATCCAGTTTATGTCAAGGAGAATATAAACAGAAGCCGTGTACGTTTATTTGGGTTTCGTGTGGTCTCCTTTCATACCCTAAGCCACAATGCTTCGTACACCTCTTAAGATGACACTTTTATTAACCCAGTGTACGCATGACCTGACAGCAGTGGATATATCTTGACAGCAAAGCAATATTCGTCTGGAAGTTGTTTATACAAATTATCTTTGTCCTCGGTTTCTATTCTATAACCTAGATATGCTATCACATTCCATTGGTGAAAATCTGTCATTGGATACATTCCAGATTTCTTCATCCGCTCTACACATTTCTTAAGATATACATTACACTACATATCAATATGATATCAATACTATTTGACTCATTCATGCCCACAGTTTCCCCAATGGATTATCATCCAGATGTCTGATACATTAAGGTGGATCCAGTCTGATACATTAAGGTGGATCTAGCTAAAAAGGTATTCTTTTAGAAAATAGATAGTTTACTCGGTGTTACAATCCCCTACAAGCTGTAAATGAAGAACGTGCTAACTCATGTCTTATTAAAGTGCTACGGACAACGTGTTCATCAATTATATAAATATCGCTTATATAACGATTTTCAGGACATTGCAGATATGGATGTATTAGCAGTATCGTTTGGGTTGCTATTAAACTGTGGCTGGCCTAGGGCTCGGCTAAGTGGGTTATTGATGTTTATTACGTAGAATACTGATTATCTAGGGTCTGTCAAAAACTATTGTCATATAAGCATGTATATTGATTGTGCGTTAGTGCAAATAGTATTATTCACCAGGGTTCACCTTAAATTGATCATGTGTTAGAATAGCATCAAGGGACCTGTTACTATTAATATTTTAGTACTTATAGTGATATGTGTTACGTTCAAACATTGCTATTATAGATTTTTCGCAGGTTCAGAAACTACACTTGTTTACCTCTTGCATATTACATTGAATCATCTAATCATGTAAACCACAAAACGCACCATACGATATTTTAACCCATTAATGCTCATAGCAGCCGAAAGCAGACTGACAATCTTGAATAAATCTCGCAGGTAAAAGCAAACAAAAACATCTTAAGTTTGAAATATATTTGAAGGAGAGAAGTTATTCAGAACATTACCAACGGCCCTCCTTGAATTATTACATACAATCTGTCCTAATTCCAAAGTTATTATACACACACGACGGTTTCTTTGGGTACTGATAAGCATGGATGGCTAATTATCCCCAAAGCAAATGTACATATGTTTCGAATTCCTTTCTAACACACAACATTTTAAAGAACTATTTCAAGCACCCCAGCTTGTTTTGAAGTGAGGTCAGATAAGTACAAGTAAATAAGGAACACTTAACCCTTTCGCGTCTGGAGCGTAAACAACGTCTGCCAAATCTGGAAATATGTCTAAATCAAAACCATACTTTAGGATATACTAGTATTTGACCGTATATGATATTCTTGATGGATTTGGCCACAACCCTTGAAATGAGCATTTGGAGGTTTATTTCATGTTTGTCAAATTATGTGTCGAGCCCTTTCAATTTAAAGCTAAATTCCATGACAAGCTATTGATATAATGCAGATCTCCAGATAGCCAGAAAGGAGAAACTGTCAATCGAGTCTAAAACTAATCGCTTCAACATCCTTGTCGCATCAAACCCTGCAGCTTTATTTCGACATTTGCTAGTTTAGTACTTTATTTCTAAGTTAATATATTTAAAAGAATCGTACCATTCGGCGTCACATTTTAAAGTGTACCAGTAAGTTTACGGAATGAGAGGGTTTACACGAATACGTTTCAGGTGATATGTTATCACAGTATTTACGACCCTGTTTTTGAGCGCCCTCAAGTGATCTCACCGACTGAACCACTACCCTGTCTATATACGTGGCATCCACGATTCGGAACCTTCTGTTACCTCGTCCCTGTTCTCACCACCCTAAATTATCGTACTGACTGAAATAATACACTGTCTACACACCCCTTATCAAGGAACGACCCCAACCAGACCATCCTCAAGTTTATGTACCAATTTAAACCACGCACCTATTTACATCCCTGACATCCAAGATTTGCACTACATTATATTGTCCTTCTTTTTTTACCACTCTTCCAACTACCGTACTGAGTACACACTGTCTACATACCTGGCATCCAGGATCAGGTACCCTCAGCCACCATAAGCACCTTTAGGATAGGTATTTTAAGTGCCCCAAGTGATCGTACTGACTTAGAATTCTTTCTACATACCTGACATCCAGCAATTCGATACCTTCTGAGCTGCTGAATACACAGATATGTAGACGCTTCCTACACGAGTGTAACCATTATATTCCTTATCCGAGTCGCTGATGACACACTCCTAGTATGCATACAGCTACAATCAACTGGTGCTGCATACTGGCGAGGTATTGACGTTATATAAAGCTATAGTCAACCATAGATGCTCTACTACCCTGGATTGGAATGTCCTAGTCATGCAGAAGTAGGACTGTAACGGACCGCAGGAAGCCGCTCAGGGCTGGTGTTTTGGAAAGGATTAATGTCGATGCCTATCCACTGGGAGACAGGTTACTAGGTCATACTGTGATATATATATATATATATATATATATATATATATATATATATATATATATGTATGTATGTATGTATGTATGTATGTATGTATGTATGTATATATATATATATATATATATATATATATATGTATGGTCCGTGGTACGCTTAATAATTCAAACTTTCAAATATTCAAATTTTCAAATATCTGTATTTTCAAACTTTCAAACTTCCATATATCCAAACTTCCGTACTTTCAAACGGGTTTGAATATATGATATTACAGCCGTATTTCCATACTTTCAAACTTCCAAAAGTCTTTACACATTTATACTATTGCATGTTTAGAAAAGCCGCAGAGTGGCACACTTAATAAATCAAATTTCCAAACCTTTCGTAGCGGTACGCAAGTAGTTCTGTTACAATGTTATGTTGATATATTATACATTGTATAATATCAATAATATCAAAACAATATCAAATGTTACTTTTCAAAGGAAATTGCCAATTATAAGAAAAAATGATAATTTTCGCAAAGCAGCAAGAATGACCCACTTGTCTAATCTATTATTAGAACGGCAGCTTCTAAAATGCGGAACTGGAATTATGTAAAACTCGTGTCGATATGATGGACCAAGTGTGAAAGAGCAAATAAAGAACTTTAATTTCAAGACCTTCTTTTGGGGAGGGTAAATAGAACTTTATTTGTTCCCGACTAACCCATAGGCAGGATAAAAAAAACTTTATTTGTTCCCGACTTACCCGACCACTCTAGTGAATAGGTATCTATCAATATATATCATCTATCTAACCTGTCTGTCTGTATTTCTGTCTATCTATATATCTTTCTACTATCTAGCAATCAATCTTTCTATCTATTCATGTGTGAGAGCCTTATATAAATAAAATGTTGTTCTTCATATAAAGTGAGAGCATCCAAACACACACACATAGACATATATGTATGTATGCATGTATGTGTGTGCGTGCGTATGTGTTTTATTTACCCTTCCTCTGGAGTGGTCTCCAAGAAATAAAGTTTTATTTACCCTACCGGTAAAACAGTGTTATTTTCCTCCCCCCCTAGAGGGGTGGTATATAAATGACTGTGCGCGGGCGTGAATGCATGCGTGTGTGTGCGTTCCTGATTTGGTTCATAAACTACGTTATGATGGAACCAATGAAGTATATAATCACATCTGCCTGTCTTTCCGTATTTCTCTATCTACCTATCTATATACGCACACATACGCACACACACACACATACATACATTTATGTGTGTGTGTGTTTGGATGCTCTCACATTAGACACAGAAAAGAATTTTATTTATCTAAGGCTCTCACACATAAAAAGATAGATAGATTGATAGATAGTAGATATATATAGATAGACAGTAATACAGACAGACAGACAGAAAGGTAGATAGATAATGTATATTGATCGATATTCATCCACTAGGATGGTCGGTTAAGTCGGGAACAAGTTCTATTTACCCTCCCAAAAAGACGGTCTTGAAAATAAATTTCATTGTTCCCTCCTTCACTCATGGTCCATCATATGGGCACGAGTTTTACATACATTCCGGTTCCGCATTTTAGAAGCTGCCGTTTCTAATAATAGAATGGACAATTAGGTCGCTCCACTTTTCATGTTCATTAGCGTCAATAACAGTTTAAGCAAATCAATATCAATAATTGCAATATTTGAAGATATAGGAAATTAAGAAAGGCGTGTTTCATAGCCTTAATGAGAACAGCGTCTTGATGATAAATAATAACAATGACGAAATGCGGGTCGTGTTTGCAACTTAAGGCAGCTTCTATTAGCAGCCCGATCACCGTATATTTGAAAGTTTCACAGTTTACATTATTAAACGTTCCATGTCAAACTTTCAAACTTCCAACACGTTTTGGAAGTTTGAAAGTTTGGATATTTGAAAGTATGGAACTTTGAAACTTTGAAACTTTGACCAAAGTTTCAAACTTCAAACACGTTTTGGAAGTTTGAAAATTTGGATATTTGAAAGTATGGAAGTTTGAAACTTTGAAACTTTAACCAAAGTTTCAAATTTCTAATACGGTTTCGAAGTTTGAAACTTTGAAAATATACCCAAAATTCCAAATATCCAATACGATTTGAAACTATGGAAATTTGAATTATTAAGTGTACCACTGACCATTTATATATATATATATATATATATATATATATATATATATATATATATATATATATATATATATATATATATATATATATATATATATATATATATATATATATATATATATATATATATATATACATATGTATGTGTAGGTAAAGCAGGAAAGAATAAGATAAGTTATCTTATATTTGAATAGAGGAAAATCAAATGATGATGATCTCAAGTCATCAGTTATCACATACGGTCCAGATTCGATGACATTAACGAATAGGGCGAAAACACACTTTCCATTTCACCAATATATGGATAAAGGCTGGAAATAACTCTTATACTTAAGTTTTCACGTACAAATTAACGTGAGCTTCTGTATATCATAACATCCTACATTAAATGTATTCGAAACATTTTACTAAATAGGAGAGACTACTATCCTACACATCCAGAACAAAACACAAACTATACATGCTATAGTTCATTACTCAACAAATGTTTTTGACAAATGAGTGAACGATGGCCCCTCATCCCCTGTGCCATTTTCAGAAGATTGGATTTCAATCCAATTAGCTTTCTCTGCCATGTTGTTTCTGGATAATCCACACAATCATGTATCAGTTTTCCATATGTAATAACTCAAAATGATGAGGCTTATGCAGAGAATGTGACAATCTCGGATTAAGTAAATACGGTATCATTACAGTACTAGCATGTAAATCAACAATATTTCTTTGTGGAATAACCCGACCTTTGTAAGACCAGAATGCTTTAGAGACTGCTATTCATTAACTCTTAAACTACTGGTAGCTAATTTGACCAATACAGCATGATACAAAAACCTGAAAAACGACCGAAACCTAAGCACATGGGTATTCATCTAAAAAAGCTACCCAATGAATACCAACATAGCAGGGTTTAGATTGTATTCAAAAATCTTCACGTCCTTGCGCTTTGGATGAAAGTAGCTTCAGTAATGGAAGGGTTAAAAGTATTGATTTCAAGTTGACTTAAATAAAGGATGATTTATGGAGATCAAACACCTCTTGGGTTAGATCGAGAATTATAGTTATGTAGATTGGCATGTTATTACGTAGGATTTCCTTCGCATCGTACTATACTGATCTCGTAATCTCCCACCTAGACAAATTGGGCAATCATGTTGTTATAGCTATTTACATGTTCATGGGGTGTTGCATATAGACTAATCAATTACCAATCATTTACCGATTAGGCCGCTAACGTATCCTGGTAAATAGTGCTTTGGTTAGATCAGAGAAATACATCCCCTTGATCCGCAACCCCATAGGTACTGCATGTTAGCCTCTACGGCATCTGCGCATCGGGTTACGCGCTGTAGCCTGGGGTTGTATTGGTCACGTGATCTGTGCAGTAAGCATGCACTGGCTGGCTGGGGGATGTCATCCTATCTAGGTCAGATAGTGAGAGGCAGCGAAATTTGATGATTCATTACCAGCGCCCACTCCCTGTCTACTTCTCTCAGGTTAGATTAGTCAAATACGTGATAAAGGACACTGTACGCATGAAGGATTGGGACGGAAGAAATGGGATCTTATGTCGCTTTTATCACAATAGGTCATATCGCGACGAGAAAGAAACCCCGAACAGGGAAGAAATCCCTTTCTCCTCATGATGGTTCCAATGGGTCTTTCATTTGCAGAAACACCATAGACAGCCCTCCACAGCGAAGCACATTTATATAGCGACCAGGCCAACACGCTTGGGATTCCAGAGGAGACTGGAACTTGCGATCTCACGTTTGGGAGCCAGGCATCGTAATCACGTGACCATGATGAATCTCCTTAGTGTATGTATGTATATTTATTGAGTATGCTCATTTGCATAAAATACGATACAAATATTACAAATATGTGGATGTGCGAATAACAAGAATGGTACTATTATTCCCATAACGCTAATGTTATATTAGACAAACATATTTACAAAATGACCAAAACGAATACACAGGAATCACTGAACACCGATAACGGCCATGTGTGATATCGAAGAGGGATACAAGCCCAGTTACTGAATAGTTCCCTGTTCCCAATTGGCACTCCACTTATATTTGGTTTCTAAGCAAGAAGGTGACACAGAAAGGATTTACCCAAGGATAGCTAGCTGTTAAAATACGTCGACCGGTTTGTTATATCTACCGGCTGTCATTCTGATTGCAATATCTTTCGTAAATGTTACGTCGACATTTTGCTAACTTTTCAAACCTATAAAACATAATATGCAATTACGTTGCAGTTCTACAAAAGTAAAGAGTACAGAAAGGCTATATCACAGGGTGCCATTTAGATTGCAATATCGATTTTAAATGTTACGTATACAGTTTGCTAACCTTTCACACCTTTAATATATAATATGCAATTACGTTGCTGTTCTATAAAGGTAAAGATAACAGGTACGTTCTCTTGAATGCATTATTAACTACGGCTGTATAGAAAAGGTCCTATATCTTACTATATCTAACCGAGGAAATCATTGCAGTACCCGCTTTTAAATGCTGCACTAAATGCGCGGGCAGACCGGGCATGATACGCAATTGCCGCCCAGTTTCCCGGGTATCGGTGCGACCGCAGGCCACTGACGTCACATCTGAACGCAGCTAAATTGTTCATTGATATGTCTAGATCTAGCTTATCTTTATTTTTATATGTTATCCGTGGATGTTTGGACAACCAGACGCTGCCGGGCGTTCGGTTCACTGATGCAGGAATTAAATGTCTTCACTGTAGTAATATACCTGATGAAATCATTGTGTCTTTTGATTTCAACATCTCATATTCCTTGACCATAATAACGTATACAGCTTTAATTTGCAGTGCTACAATTTTTGCTTTAGCTGGAGGGTATTTGTGCTACTTTAAATTAGCACATTCAAGCACTCAGCAAAGTGAAGATACAAAGCAGGATATTTATTTGAAGGATGTTATTTTGGCGCTATCATGGGGATCGCGAAAGGGCGAAAATTAAATGCCTGTAAAAATACCAGTTGTACAGTATGAAAAGAACGTGGCGTCCTTGCCCTGACCGCCATGGTCAGCAAATAATGTCAGCCAACTAGAGGGATAGAAAATCCCTCCATAAATGATAAGCCACAGAATATATTGAACGTTTACAATGCTGAGGCTACTTTTGTGCAAAGCGGAAGGATGCAAAGCTTTTTGAAAACCCTGTAATGTTGGTATTAATTGGATATCTCTGGCTGAGTACCCTCAGATGAGTACCCATATGCCAGGGTTTCAATCATATTTTTGCATCATTTTGTATTGGCCAAATTAGCCACCAGCAGCATAAGGGTTAACTAATATATTTCATGGGCACCTATATGTATACCATATAGGTGTAGGGCGGCAGAAACGACCTTTTCATTTTACAATTTGGAAGTCACCAGCAGCATAAGGGTTAAATTGAATCTGCAGCGACACAAGATTTTCCTCATTCGTCCTTGCCCTTTGCCAATCCGTTTAACCAGATTTATCTATTCAAGACGGCGAAGTGACGCAGGTCGTTTTTCTCGTATAAACACGTTAGCTTAGACTCAAGACATTACCAAACACACTCAGTCCCACAAGACCTACGAATGGGATTTCTCAATCGGCAGTTCTGCAATTATCCAATCCCATTGCATACGGTTTCTTCTCGATGTCACTTGCTCTATTTCTGGGACCTGAATGTCTGATTATTGAGGGAGTGAGGGAGGGAGAAGGAAAGCATTCTAATGATTTAACCGAATACTAGAAATTCGATTAAAACACTACGAATCTTGACTCATATATTTCATGGAGACCAACGTATGTACTACATGTATAATAGTGTAGGTCGGCAGAAACAAGCTTTTTCATTTCCCAATAGGTCCAGTGCTCGAATTGTTCATTAATACGGTTTTGGGATGATATCAAGTGGCCTTGGATTATTTGTCCCAACCGCGTAAATTTTTCTGCAAATTTTAAAAGTCAGCGGCAACCCGTAGTTTCCTGCCTATATCTTGATACGGATATCTATTTGGTAAAGTAGATGATCCAAACTGCTTTAAGAGACTATTGTGAAGAAAAGCATGGCTTCTTATAAACCAAGTCATGAAATACAGAAACTATTGCTTAGATCGGACAAACAGGGATCACACGAAAGTGTCCAAGGTAATCGAACTCCGAGTTTCTTTATACATATTTAAGTATATAAGAAAGATTTGGGAACACTATACTTTTGTCCGCGATACGTGAAAATTCCAGGTAGGCGAGGTTTTCTGTATCTCGGATTAAACGTTAACACGAAATTCATTCACATGCAAGTGAAGATCATCTGCAGCCCACAAAAGCATTCTAAAACTACTTTTCTCTTGGAGGTTACAATGCAATTCGTGTTTGAATTACTGAAACTGGTTAGTCGTGAACTAAATTCCCTTACAACACAGATATGTATTGCGTGCACCAGTCGACCGGACGTGTGGCGTGCGCAGTGCCTGGTTGTACAAACACCCATGGATAACAAGTCAAAAATAAGAGAAAAAAAAACAAATCAATGACCCAGGTAGCTTCCGAATCAAAGCTATATTTAATTGTGAGGTCACTGACGGCCTGTGGTTGCATCCATGTCGAGGAAACTTGGTGGCAATCGGTCGTGTATTATGCCCGGGCTGACCACGTTTTTAGTGCAGGCATTACATGCCGGCACTGTATATGTTTACCCTTATCCTGCTGGTTGCTATGTTTTCAATACAGAATAATTAACAAAGGAAGTTGAAAATGACTGAAACCCTGGCAAATGGGTACTCATCTAAGAATACTCAGTGAGAGCTATCCAATGAATACCAACATGACAGCTTTTAGATGCTTTTCAAAAATCCTTGTATCCTGGCACTTTGGTCGAAAATATCCTCAGGATTGGAAGGGTTAAGCAAGCAGCAGCATTTCTTGATCTTGAGTCTTGTTGTTAAGGATATAGGTAAATCAACATTACTGTTCGGTTGTATAAAGGAGCAACATAAATGTCAGTCTTGGATGCGATATATCATACCACAACCACTGAGCTCTCATGATAAAGAGTAATATATCATTAGTATTCATTACGACTGAGATTGATACGAACAGCACGAATGATTGATATCATCTGATTCAATACGATCAAGAATATTGATGACACTATCACGGCGTTTTCTTGAGATTGAAAACGCAACATCAAGAGGCCATTGATGAGAAATCTGACCTTCTTTCCAGAAAGGAAGAAAAAGCGCATTGGGATTTGGATATCAATTTCTAATCAACCCCTCCTACATCACAGCACTCATGTTGCATTCTAGAAACACCACACATGTTCAATACGAAAAGTACTCTAACCCTTCCAATGTTGAGGCTACGTTCGACCAAAGCACAAGAGCGCAAAGATTTTCGAAAACCATCTCAACCCGGTCATGTTGGTATTCATTGGATACCTATCGACGAGCATTCTCGGACGAGTGCCCATGTGCCAGGGTTTCGGTCATTTTAGCTGTTTTTTTGCATCATTTTATACTGGCCCATTAGCCATCAGCAGCAGAAGGGTTAGGAATATTGTAATTTTGCATATCGTCAAGCTATATGTCATATTGAGAATACATTGTGACAAGCCAGTTGGAAATTGGTAGAACAAAAACAACATGCAATGCTTAGAGACCTATCGACTCAAAGCAGTAACTAACATTTTAGGTTTTTGATTCGAGCAATGTTGTTGCATGCATTTAATTATAGCTAAAACTCTTAAGAGTGTTTTTTCTTGCTATTAAAACCCCATTATGTAAAAATATATGATATACATGTAACATGAATTAATTGTTTTGATTATCGGCGAATGTTCGATTGTTCAACATTTCAAGGCAGTCCTTCGCAAATCGTAAATCGCAAATCGTTTTTTCTCCCTCAGTCGAATCGCGAGTCAATTCAATATTGTATCCAAATTGAAAACTATTGAACACTGTAAAACATCTGACAAGATCGAAAATCATGACAACCTTTTACAGGAATGAATGTGGCGGAGCTAAACTGAATGAAACACAGGGAACAATAACCATCAGTTCTGACAATTCACTATATAATCAAGACATCCTTTATGTATTTTATCAAACCTCACGTGGACATTTCTGGCACATATTGCTTTAAATGCATATTTTCTCGGTAATTAACACTTGTTTAACCCTTCCACTAAAACAGAGCTGCCACACTACAGTGCCGACATATAAATCGTGCACTGAATGCGTATGCAGCCCGGGCATAATAAACGACCGCACGTCCGATTGCCACCCAGTTTCTTGGGCATGTATGTATGGATGACATCACAACTGAACGTAGCTTGTATTCACGTTGCCTGGGGTCATTGATGTGCTTGGCGTACTTTCTGACATGTTATTCGTTGGTATTTGTACAACCAGGCACTGACAGAATTCTGCTCGACTGGTGCAGGATATATATAAACGCCTGTACTGGCTTATTTTCAGACATGTTATTCATGGGTGTTTGTACAACCATGCACAGGCAGACGTCCGGTCGACTGGTGCAGGATATAAACGTCTGTACTGGCTTATTTTCAGACATGTTATTCATGGGTGTTTGTACAACCATGTACAGGCAGACGTCCGGTCAACTGGTGCAGGAATTAAGCGTCTGTACTGTATATTTCGGTGACAATCATGTCACATAGGTTCTGAATGCAATCAGACGGCGTCATAATCAAGTCTCTCGACAACGAACGCAGGTATTCAATTATGCTGGCCGCCCTTAATTCCATCAAGTAGGCACGTTTGTTTAACCCTTTCAATGCTGAGACTACTTTTGTCTAAGGCACAAGAACTCAAAAATCGTTTAAAATTATCTAAACCCTATCTACTTGGTATTCATGGGAAAGCTCTCATCGAGTACTCTCAGATGAGTACCCATTTGCTAGGGTTTCGGTCATTTTCCAGCTTTTTTACATTATTTTGTATTGATCAAATTAGCCACCAGCAGCATAAGGGTTAATGTATCTCTTGAATACGAAGGGGAGCACGATAGATGGCGCCTACTCTGAAACAAAACCCTTTACCCATGTGTGTAATTAGATATAGTACCAGCACTCTCTATTTAACCCATTAACACTCAGAGTTTCTCTAGAAGGTATCGTCTGCTACTCGCATACTTTTGAAAATAACTTTTGAATAAAGCAAAAGTTCACAAATTATTTGAAGGGGAGTTGTTGTTTGGCTTCTGATCAACATTTCTCCTTCAAATGTTTTCAAGAAAATGCTTTTGTACGTAAAATATTTCCAAATGTGTCAGGCCTCTTTTGGCCACTCTGAGTGTAAATGGGTTAAACATATGACTTTGAATTCTGGTATTTTTGAGCTATGATATTTTTTTCTGATTGTAATTAAGTTGATTGGTTTTCTTTACATTTACTACTATATATATTTTTCAACAATATATATTTACAAGATAGAATCTAGGGCTAAGCTAACTTGTTCTTTCAGATAAGAACAATACCTGCAAAAAAGTAAAAACGTAACATAAGTGAAATAAAGTAAATACTGAATATCAAATCTAATTCATTGCATTTGCAAAAGGTTTTACTGAATCCAGATTTTCATATTCATTTCTGTAATGTCGACCGCCTCGGATCAAATATAGATTGAATACTATTTACCGTTGTATGTGACTAGTAAAATATATCTAATTTTCTAAACTTCTTTTACTTTAATGATTTGTTCAGTGTAAAAATGATTACGTGTTTTCGGTTAGCACATGTTAGCCCATTGGGTCTTCGAGTGACGTTCATTACATGGAACGTTCGATGTAACTTATTGACATACGCTGCATGCTGTGTGCCATCTAAAATAACAAGACGACACATACAAAACATTCAATTATAATTCAATTGGCAAATATGTCATGGTCACGGTAATACTATAGTCATAGAGAATGCTATTCAACTCTACAAGAGGTAAATCAATTCGTGCTATAATGTAGTGTGTCCTGTCTTAGTTACAATACATAAGTTTGATTCCGGCACCAGTCGACCAGATGTCTCCAGTGCCTGGTCGTACAAACTCCCATGGATAACATTTCATAAAATAAGTCAAGACATCAATGGTCCACGTAGCTTGCTAATAAAATCTACGTTCAGATGTGAGGTCATCAATGCATCCATGCCCAGGAAACTAGGATGCAATCGGGTGTGCGGCCGCGTGCGCCCAGGCCGCCCGCACATTTAGTGCAGGAATCAAATGTCCGCACTGTACATGTCAGTGCTACAGTGAAGACATTTAATTCCTGCACCAGTCAACCGAATTCCTGACAGCGTCTAGTTGTACAAGCAATTATGGATAACATATTGTAATAGAAATAAGAAAGGCATAGTAATGTTCATGTAGCTGCGTATCTAAGCTATCTTCAGCTGTGACGTCAGTGGCCTGCTGTCGCACCCATACCCAGCAAACTGAGCGATAACCGTTTATGTATGTATGTATGTATGTATGTTTGACTATACTATGTTTGACTATACACAGCGGTACAAAATCATATGGTCACCTTTTTACAGAACAAAAAAATCATGCCGGTCTGCCCGTCAATTCAATTCAGGAATTGAATCCGACACTGTAGGTAGACTTACCTAATATTGGCGTGTGGTCCGATGTCTTGGGTATACTGTCGGATACATTCAACAGAAAAATCCGAAAGGATAGTAAAACTACAACTCCAATCTGTACCTTTTGCCCAGGCGTACAGAAGAATATGGACAACAATAGCACTGACGTCATGATACTGGGTAGAATGACGTTCATGACGTAAAACGTGTGACGTCTTTTCATGAAAATCTCAAAAACCACATTTGAGAAGCGCTCGTTTGGACAACACCCGTAGAAGAATTCGCTCCGATTCGTGAGCGTTCGATAAATTGCCCATTCGCCATTCGTATTGTATGAATCCAAATTCACAGTAGCTGATGAATTTGTCAGGTTCATCTTCGCAGTGTGGTACGACCACGCTCCAAATATCAATTTGCAGCGCTGTTCGTCAAAAGGGTAATAGGTAATATCCACTTCGCACCGGGTCTTGAAAACTCCCCCGGGTTCCCATCGCACGTTCCCATCACACGTGATCATCGCTCGGAACTGTTTGAAATCTTCGTGAATACTGTCTGCACTGTAAAAAAAACAAAAACAGAACAATGACATGGCATGATAAATTCATAATATGAATGGTTGATTTGTGTAATGCATTAAAAGTATAATATTCTTTTGAATTCATCCCACCTTATTCTAAATTATATTTGATTGAATTGTATGGCGTTGTTTTGTGAATTTTTTGTTCAATACGTAATCTTATATCCATGTCATGAACGTACATACTAATATATATTGTAGTGTCTAATTTACCCTTTCATGCATTCGCCTGTATAGTGTTTTATTACAAGGAAAAGCTTTTTAATGATAACTTATGCAATGCGTATTAGATTGGGTAACGTGAAAGTTCTTTTCACCTTGAAAAACATTTTTTATTTTTCAAACATTTTTATTTTCCTGCGTGCCGGGCAAACATGGATAAACATGTATTAACAAATGGGAGTTGAAATCTTAATTTCTCATAGGCATCATTTGATAATGGTGCAAATTGGCTTTAGGACATGTTATTCAAAGAATTGATCATGCTCTATACTTTTCAGGCTAGTGTGCTAGGATATTTATTGCCTTTTGAATCATTTTCTATTTGAGTACCTTCAACACTATTTAGTTGCTCTTGTCTCAGCAGCACTTTCTTTTGTCTGTTAATTTACTATCATTTGTACAAATATATTACCTGTATGTAATCACTTTCATAGCGAAAGCTATAGTCGGTAAACATACATACATAACTTAAATATATATATATATATATATATATATATATATATATATATATATATATATATATATATATATATATATATATATATATATATATATATATATATATATATATATATATATATATATATATATATATATGTGTGTGTGTGTGTGTGTGTTTGTTTTATATTCAAAGCATTTGGACACTTTATTGTAGAGCATTACAAGTATATGATAATATAACATTTTCTTTACAATCCATCTACTAGCACTTAACTGAATAATAATCGTCCCTTTAAATTTAATGGCTAAACACGAGCAAGCAGACACAGTTTGTTTGAAATTCTAGACATTTTAAGACATTTAAGACTGCCTAGTATCCTGATTAGACCATGGGGTATGGCACTTGGCAACTTGACTTGTCTGCTAGGTCGACAGCCATCAACTATCCCTAACCCTTATGCAGCTGGTGGCTTATTTTCAATACAGAATGATGCAAACAACTGAAAAATGACTGAGGCCCATGGGTACTCATGTGAGAGTACTCAGTGAGAGCTGCCAAATGAATACCAACATGACAGGGTTTAGACGGCTTCGAATATCTTTGCGTCTATGTGCTTTGAACGACAGCAGCCTCAGCATTAGAAGGGTTATTAGCTATATAGACGCGACGTATTTGTTCGACTTACCGTAATTTCGCGTGTATAAGACGCACTTTTTTACACTAATTTTTACACTCAAATCGGGGGTGCGTCTTATACACAAAGCTAGAAATCTAGGGTGTTTTACATCGAGTTACCAGGTCACTCGGAGATGGCCAATTACAATTATAATGCGGCCAAGACAATGCCCATCGATGTTCGCCTCGTCATTGATGAATTGCTTTTACCGAACCACCCACCGCTAGTATTTACTGATTACAATCCATGTGACATGCCTAGGACAATGGGTAGTGAGTACCGACACAGGGTGTTAGGCATTGATGTCACGGTGATGTCACATTCACTCATCTCAATATGCGTTTTACAGGCTTTCTAGCGTTATTCATGAGGAGTTGATTTCCTACAATAATTCCGAAAAGGGGGTGCGCACTATACACAAAGCTAAGGTCTATACATCATTTTAAAGGCCTGGACAAGGAGTGCGTCTTATATACGGGTGCGTCTTATACACGCGAAATTACGGTACTTAAATACATTCAAAGACTCCCATTTGGTTAGTCAACGAATTATGGATGAAAAACATTGATATCCCCCTTTAGACTTTGCCTAAACTTCTAAACACCAATATCATGCCACTGGAATGATGATGCAATCCACACACTGGCTTTGGTTGCGCGTTGTTTTTAAATAGCAAGCGTCTGGCACTTTACCATAATGAAGGCAACAGTAACTAAGCACTGGCTTCCTACATTCATAGCTCTCTAGACGGTCATTAGTGGGCTATCTCAACACTTTCTTAGTGGTATCTACAAGCCCTGGGCCCGGAATAGTCCTGCGAGACGAACATCAACTGCATATATCACCATTTTAATCAAAATTATGATGTGCTACTGGCCTTGTGTCGTTTAGGCAATGAATTCGGAATATCGCCAACACCACAATGCATATTACATAAAAGTTGTTTTTTCCTTCCCCTTGTTGGCTGGCGAAATATAGATAACTACATACTATATCTAGCCTACACAAATGGTGTGGAACCTGTGTGAGTCCACGTAGATTCCATTTTGGCAATTCCTCTTTCATTATGTGACGAGGCAATTTGTGTATTTCAATCCTGAATATTCGAATAATAGTGTCCGCATAGCTTTTCCTTACATAAGGCATCATTCACGTAGTTGATGTAAGTGATTTAAGTTCCGTTCCATGATATTCTACGTACCTGATACGCTTATTGTAAATACACTTCACTTCCCCATATGTATATAGCTTATTATTCTTCATTTAAATACTGAAACCTCATTTCCTATGAGGCGCTCACGGAATACTATTTTCAGCATTGGATTTATCTTTAAACTGTTCACAGGATAATTCAGGTGTTGAAAACGGAGGAACTTCGAAATGTCATCCAAAAAGACTTTGAAAAGGTTCTAAATGGAAATTCACTATTTGGCTTAAGATGCATTACGAACCGAGCAGAAACATTCAATACCTTTTAAATAACAATTTTATCTACCACAGAAAAGAGATGTTAAATCCGATATCACCATTGATGAAGTTAGAAAGCCAAAAGCATATTTTTACGCAACTATTGACGTCATATAGCTGAGCACACATCTTTGAACAAGATATGATTTGTGTACCTCAACTAGTACAGTACCAACATTTCATTCCTGCAATAAATGCGAGGGCAGCCCGTTCATAATACACGATCACACGCCCAGTTGCGGCCCAGTTTCCTGGCCATGGATGCATGGATGACCTCCAACTGAACATAGCTTTGATTCTGATTCGCAGGATACGTGGGTCAGTGATGTGCTTGACGTATTTTGTTGGTATCTTATCCATGGGTTTGTGTACAACCATTCACTGGCAGACGTCCGGTTGACTGGTGCAGGAATTAAATGTCTGTACTGTACTATAAAACAATCAATGCAATTATATCTTGTCTGTCTTAGTTGGGCTACTCACTCAGAATTTCACGATATGCAGCCCACTCTTTACAATGTGAATATCAATATGCTGTTGCAGACAGATTACGTCATTTATGTATGTTTGTATGAGATTTAGTAAGTATGTTATCTGTACATTAACACGTATAGTGCATACGTACAGAACGAGAAAGATAACTTTGATCCACCACATATGCGGTAAGTGATAATATACGAATATAAATTTTGCCATTTCTGCGTAAAATATGTTTTATAACGCGGATAATATCACCGGATTATTCATAGAACACTGGGAATGATAACTCATGCATTAAGGTAATCAAATATGATATTAAAATCGCAGATGTTGTGCGAATTTTTTCCATTGGTTAGATTTGACACAGTCCCTAGGGGTAGGATGTAAAATGTACATTTACCCCTTAGCAGATTTATTGATACGAGGATGTGGAATGGCAGTTGACAATTTATCATGCTTCATCACAAATGCAAACAGATGGTGTATTTCTTATCCTATCATAGACAGATACATCTAACAGGTACATATATGTTTTCATTATATCTATGAAAATGGCGCCACTGGGTGTTTCTCCTAAAATGTCCATCTCAGACCCTTAAAGACATAAACATAAAGGTTTTTGTGATCCCTTACAGTATTAATGCTTAGTATCTGGAACATGTGTGCTTATTTTCGTCTCTGAAAAAGAAGTGTATTTTTGTCCATTTAGGTAGTTCTGACATTGGGTAATACACGATATCTCACAAAAGAAAACTAGCAGTCAGTGGCAACACAGACCACACGGCCATTAGGGCAGGCCCTCAGTGGTGAGAGGCAGCTAGCAGTCAGTGTCAACACCTTAGACCACGCGGCCATGATGGCAGGCCCTCAGTGGTGAGAGACTGCTAGCAGTCAGTGGCAACAGCTTAGACCACACGGCCATGAGGGCAGGCCCCAGTGGTAGGAGACAGCTACCAGTCAGTGGCAACAGCTTAGACCACACGGCCATGAGGGCAGGCCCTCAGTGGTGAGAGACAGCTAGCAGTCAGTGGCAACAGCTTAGACCACACGGCCATGAGGGCAGGCCCCAGTGGTAGGAGACAGCTACCAGTCAGTGGCAACACCTTAGACCACACGGCCATGAGGGCATGTACAATGGCTGGCGTAGAATTGGTCTCTGCTGAATCGCACTGCACAGCAAGTATAGGAGCCATTCGTCAGGTTATCAGGCGGGGTCAGACAGGTTAAAGAGGTAATTCATTTCCTCTACACGATGCTGAAAACACGACTGCCCACAACGATAACCCGTACAGAAAGTTTCATGCATGAGAAAATCGTGGCATGAAAATACCATTTTCATGCATGGAAAATATAGTTTCATGCATGAAAATATATTTTCATCCATGAAATTGAACATTTCATGCATGAAATTGAACATTTCATGCATGAAAATGATATCTTCATACATGAAAATGAATATTTAGCCTACGGCATGATTTTTTCGCCCCAGGATTTTCATGGGAAATTGAGCTGTGCACTACTTCATGCATGGAATTCTCAACCATGAAAACCTTTGGGCAAACTTTTCATTTTCATGCATGGAAATTTCATTTTCATGCATGAAAATTTTATTTTCATGCATGGAACAATTTCATTTTCATGCATGAAAATTTCATTTTTCAGTCATGAAATGTTCATGCCATGATTTCTTCTTTCACAATACAATACAATACTCCACACCAACTTGTCTCTGTGGATGGCGTGGAATTGGCCCCTACTCATTGAAGCTGCCCAGCAAGAATAGGAGCCATTCCTGAGCTTATCAGACGGGGTCAGTCAGGTTAAAGAGGTAATTCATTTCCTCAACACGATGCTGAAAACACGACTGCCCACAACGATAAGCTCGTGCGTCTCGTACATAATGGCGTACAGTATGCTGGAAATGGACCAGGCCGGTAACCAAAGATCATCGCGGCGAAATATACTGTAGGAGCAAATACTGTGATTGGATTGTATATCCGCCATTCTGATACTTTTTTATATATATATATATATATATATATATATATATATATATATATATATATATATATATATATATATATATATATATATATATATATATATATATATATATAATATAATATATATATATATATATATATATATATATATATATATATATATATATATATAATATATATATATATATATATATATATATATATATATATATATATATATATATATATATATTTATATATATATATATGTGTGTGTGTATATGTATATGTAAATATATATATATATATATATATATATATATATATATATATATATATATATATAAATTTATATATATATATATATATATATATATATATATATATATATATATATATATATGTATATATATATATATTTACATAAATATATATATATATATATATATATATATATATTTATATATATATATATATAAATATATATATATATATATATATATATATATATATATATATATATATATATATATATATATATATATATATATATATATATATATGCTAGATATGCTTAAGAAAGACATCAATAACTCTATATGTGTTGATTGAATAAGTATCATAAGGGTTAACAGGATATCCCTTGGACTATGCCCCACCCCCTTGCTATGGCATTTCTGGTTAATACTAACCCGTTGATGACGGCGAATTCCGGCCTCCAGAGTTTTCCGGCTTCCACAACAATCTCCTTTACTCCGTGTTCAGTGCTGTTCCACGTCAGTCGTTCATCTTCCCACTCCTGGAAAATATGAAAATAAAATTGTGCTAAAACAACGCAGGTCCTTTTAACCCTTCCAATGCTATGGCTACTTTAGTCCAAAGCACAAGAACGTACAAATTTTTGAACACCATCTAAGCCCTGTCATGTTGGTATTCATAAGATAGCTCAAGCTGAGTACTCTCATATGAGTACCCATATGCCAGGATTTCAGTCATTTTTTGAACTTTTTTGCATCATTTTTTATTGACCAAATTAACCACTAGCAGTATAAGGGTTAACTTCCCCAAAGCATTTTGCAGCGGACGGGGCATGTGAGAAGTTTGCTAGTGATTTGATGTTAGGCGTGGGGTTTCGCAGGGTACATTGGTTTCTTTCACCCCTTTCAACTGACTAATCACGACTTGACTGCAATATAGTAGAAAAAGTGATCATTTCAAATTCTAAATTCTCGGGTATCTTACAAACAACTACATTTGTAGTACTTATGAACAGGCAATATTAGCAAAATTAAGAATAATTCGCCTCATGTGTAGCTAGCTTGCTGCGAAATACCAATGAAACAATTCAACTTCTACCCAGCAATAGCATATTGATATAAGGGAACTGGAACACACTTTTAACTATCTACAATGAAGACATTTAATTGCTACACTAGTCGTCCGGACGTCTGTCAGCGACTGGTTGTACAAACTTATATGGATAATACGTCGAAGAAATATGCCAAGCACATTAGTGACCCAAGTATATGCGTATCAAAGCTTCGTTAAGCTGCGATGTTAGTGGCCACAAACTGGGAAGCACTCGGGCGTGTGGTCGTACGTTCTGCCCGGTCTACCCGCACATTTAGTGCAGGAATTAAAAGCCTGTAATGTAGTATGGAACACCCGCTAGAATGCTATTCTAGAAGTAGAGGCAACACACGCAATAAACAGATTACATCACCGCTTCTTACATAATATAAACCAAACATAGGCTTACACCTAACTGGCCCATACATTGAGACAAACTATCCTGCTTATTGTTTCTGACAATGGCTGTCGCCGTACCCTTGTTTTTGTGAGAGGTGAACGATTTGACATTGATCGAGTTACCCATGGGCATGGCGCGGCAGGCTAATTGGATTGGAAAACGGTACACCCCGGGGACTGTCGTATCAGAATCGTGTTACCCAGATAGATCTGACCAGTCAATACGCGTTGGCCACTCGTAATTGAAAAGACGGTCTAGGAAATGGGAGTAGAATGTACCGTTTGGTTTGCGAGCGAAGTAAAACGCTTTTTCGAAATCTTTCGAAAGAGCGAAGTAAAACGCCTTTTCGAAATCTTTCGAGCGAGCGAAGTAAAACGCTTTTTCGAAATCTTTCGAGCGAGGGAAGTAAAACGCTTTTTCGAAATCTTTCGAGCGATCGAAGTAAAAAGCTTTTTCGAAATCTTTACACTGCGCGTGAATTGAACACCAACTTAACTCGGCATAGATGCATTATACAATCACAATGGATATTCGATGAATCGTGCAATTTTTTGTTTATGGTTAATGATAAAACAATAGAACTTATCATAAGTGCATTATGGTACCTATCATTAAATATTTGAGGAAATTCCCATATTTCATATCCATAACTACAGTGCCGACGTCATTTCTGCACTTAATGCGTGTGCAGACCGGGCATGATACACGACCGCACGCCCGATTGCCATACAGTTACCTGTTTCCTTTGCATGGATGAATGAACTGTTTGTACATCCAGGCACTGGTAGATGTCCGGTTGACTGGTGCAGGAATTAAATATCTGTACTGTACAGGGTGTTGTGAACTACTAACCATTATCTTGCTTATCGATGGAAATGGTGGGCGTTTGTTACTTTT
This sequence comes from Maea johnstoni, assembly GCA_963942565.1. NCBI lineage: Eukaryota > Metazoa > Annelida > Polychaeta > Spionida > Magelonidae > Maea > Maea johnstoni. Next base: position 53,343,628 of record OZ012686.1, read on the forward strand.
GGGAATAAACTTGGAAAAGCTGGCTTTGTGTTTTCATCTTAAGTACAACAGAATATGAAAGCGTGCTTGGATAATTATATCATTATCTTATCTTCCATGATCAATACCCTCCGGAGGTTCTCCTCCTAAGAAGATTTCGAAAAAGCGGAAATATGAATAAGTCATGCAAAAACTAGCCAATTATCTAAATTGGAATGAATAATGATATCCGCACTATCAATTTGTAGAAATAATGCTAATTACCATATCAGATGCTTTGTAATAGGATTACATTAGATGAGTTCATGGCGACCTTAGGAATTATGTTTTTTTGCTTAACTTAATCCCACAAAAAACTACTCCATGAAGTTATTTTTGCTTTTCCAAAAATGAAACCTCGGGCGATCTGCTTGAATATATTTCAAAGTATTGTACCGAACACTGTGATTAGTTATCATTGTGTTTGTTTACGTACGCGCAGACGGTCAAACATATATCCACAGATTCATACACAAACAAACACACACGTACATACATACATACATACATACATACACACACATAAATATAATATGGATAGATACTTTGGATAGATAGATATATAGAAAGATAGATTAAAGATTGATAGTTAGATAGACACACACACACACATAGATAAATAGATAGATGGAAAGATGGATGAACATTCTTTGCTAAATGATAAACTGACTTTGAAAAAGGAACGATACGTCTTGGTCATTCACACAAATTAAGACTCTGCAACGTTCTTTTACTAAGTACAACTTTCCCGTCTACCATACGTGCATTCTAAAGCTAATTAAGCCTTAAATGGCATTCCATCATGTAGAAAGGTTTTAGAGTATGGTCGAACAGCTGATCACCAGAAGAGATTTCTAAAAACGAGAAGAATGATCTCGACAATAAAGGTAGTCCTGATATGAAGTACTATCACCAAGTGCTACTAGTGAGGGGATTGGGACTTGAGCGTGGGTAGAAGAAGTTGGCGATTATGGCGAATGAAATACCATCTACTTTTCATGGCGTAATAATTCTAAAGACCGCCATGAGATGCGAAATCAACAACAGATATGCACGCAACATCTATGACATGGTGGACGGATTATGTCTTACTCAGTATGTATGTATATTTATTGACTACGAATAAACGTAAAAGATACAATACATCCAAATAGTACTAATTCACATGAGAACAATAATTGAAACTTAGTAAACAAAAGAAAACATTAAATACCCTCCTCACCACTGACATGATGGAGGTATGAACAATATGTAGGTATTGTACAGTGGTAAAGTTAAAGAAGGTGTAGGTTAGATGCAGGTACAATGTAGATAGTCTCCGGATGATCCCCCTACCCCTTTTGGGGACCATATATAAATCTGGACATTCATATACTTTTCTAACCCTTGCACACTTACTTATATACCATGCCTTTAGTTTATATATATATATATATATATATATATATATATATATATATATATATATATATATATATATATATATACATATATACATATATACATATGTATATATGTATATATATATGTATGCACACATTCATGGATACATACGTACATACATATGTATATACATACAAACATACACACGTACATGGATACATACATACACACCTACATACATACACACACACACACACATACATACATACATACATACACACACACACACATACATACATACACACAAACATACGAACATACATACATACATACACACACATACATGTACACACACCCACGTTACATGTACGTCGGCTAATCACAGGGCCACCCAGCCACGCATCCCAATCACACCTACCATAATGAGGAGTCCTGTTGTCGTCAACACTTGGCTGCGTACATCCTGAAACAAAGGAGGAGAAGAAATTACGTTAGAACATCCATAAGAGCCAGCTCAAAGTAGAGAGGATTTCTTATTCAACAAGATCAGCCATAGGATGACCAATAAACTCATTAGTACGAGGTATGAGGCTCACCCCACTAAAAGCTCTCAAGACCTAATTCATATAATGATCGGTGTTTATGGAAATTGTATTCAATTTGATGCATATACTTTCTTAACCCATTAATGCTCAGAGCAGCTAAAAGAGGCCTGATGATTTTGGATATATTTTACTTACAAAAGCATTTTCTTGAAATCATTTGAATGAGAAATGTTTATAAGAAGCCTCACAACAACTCTCCCTCAACTTCTTAGTGAACTTTCGCTTCATTCACAAGTTATTTTCAAAAATAAGAGAGGAGCAGACGATACCTTCTAGAAAAGTCTGAGTGCTAATGGGTTAAGATGCAGAGCCATTTTAGAGGATTTATAGATCGATTTAACCATTCTGACATCTACCTTGGGAGAATGAGAAACTAAACTGATCACAGAACCTTAAAGCTAAAGGCGATAACGGTGTGAACTTTTGCTTGAGATGTTCACAACATGTGGGAATAGCCTCTCAAGGTCATGGTCGGTAGATACGTAAATAATTAATACACACATGATCAATTCCTAAATGACCCTCCTTGACAACTATTGAGTTCCAAAATGACGCATTGTTGGACGATAGTATAGTAAGAATGAAGTGCTTTAAATGAGGTCCATTTGAATATCTGCGTGTATTCAATTATTAATATTTGGGTGCCAAAAATCTACATTTCCCCAAAGGCAACGTATCAAACTAGGAAGTACATTCACCTTAGGATAAAGCATCACATTGGCAAGCGTGTGAGTTTGTATCGAAAAGCTTTACAAGTGATATCTGTTCATACTTTTGAATTATGACAATTAGTTCTCAATCCATTGCCAGCAACAAAAAATAGAGTACCTTTTTGCTATAAGTGTCTGCGTGCAACTATTATTACTCTATACTAGTATGTATATGTACTTAGCGTTGTACAGTGCCGACATTTAATTCCTGCACTAAATGCGAGGGCATCCCGGGTATAATAGACGACTGCACGACCGATTGCAACCCAGTTTCCTTGACATGAATGCATGGATGACGTTATAACTGAACGTAGCTTAGATTAGCAAGCTACATGTGTCATTGATGTGTTTGGATTATTTTCTTGACATCTTGCTTTTTAGACAACCCGGCATTGGCAGACGTCCGGTCGACTGGTGCAGGAATTAATTGTCTGTACTGTATGCATTGCCTGAAAACCCCAAGCAGACACTAACTTACTGGATGTCAATATGTATATCATCCTGTTGCTACCCAAAGCTGCCACCCAGGAGAGGAGTCAGATAGACCATCACACATTACGCCGATTGAAAGGTCGCCAGTATCGCCGTCAAATTCAATTTGAGCGAGTACTTTAGGAGCTTAACTCTCTAGCGTGTGGCATCGCACAAAGCCTGTGGCTCTAGGGTACTTATCTAGTCGCCAAGAATTTGGAATTTCGAAATATCGTGACTATATCTGTCAAATTGTGGGTAAGTCGTGACTAGCCAGTTGGAAGTGGAGGATGAAACCGGAGTAAACGGTGATAAACTCTGCCTGACCCCAAGTCACTGCCAACTTTCTCACATGCCTCTGTTGGGAATCTAACCCCGGGCAGTGATGAGAGACTGCTACATGTAGGAGACAGTGGCGCCGCTTGAGAGGTCGCCAGAATCGCCGTCAAATCCAATTTGGCCGAGTACTTAGGAGCTTAACTCTTTAGCGTGTGGCGTCGCATAAATCCTATATCTCTAAGGTATTTATCACCAAGTCGCCAAGAATTTGGATTTTCGGTACTCTGTACTTGTACTCTGTACTTGTACTCTATTGGTGAGTGGTCTAAGTATGTAAGTCCCTTGTATGTGGTGGAGGAACTCTAAGTACATGGCGAAATCCATCGCTTAACCCCAAGTCACTGTCAACTTTCTCACATGCCACGGCTTGGGTGTTGAGGGTTAGCTACATGTAGCAGACAGGTCGCCAGAATCGCCGTCAAATTCAATTTGAGCGAGTACTTTAGGAGCTTAACTCTCTAGCGTGTGGCCTCGCACAAAGCCAGTGGCTCTAGGGGATTTATCAAGTCGCCAAGAATTTGGAATTTCGGTACTCGTTACTTGTTCAGTAATATTGCTGGTAAGTCGTCTAAGTATGTATGTCCCTTGTATCACAGTGATGGAGGAACTCGAGTACCTGGCGAAATCCATCGCTTAACCCCAAGTCACTGTCAACTTTCTCACATATCCCGGCTGGGATTCGAACCAGGGCAGTAGTGAGGGACAGCTAGAAGTCAGTGGCAACGCCTTTTACTACACGGCCATCGGGGCAGACCCATCAAGTAGCTACTTTAGGCGAAATATAATATAATGTATGCTATTTTGAGACATTTTGAAAATGGATATTGAAATATTTATCTTCGTATTTGCTGTCACACGCTGTCAGCATTTATATTGCCTTTTTATTATAGTTGGCCAACAATAGGATTTGAGGATTATATGATTACCTGTGGTTGAAATACTTTATAATGACGCATAGAGTATGTACTTGTATATGCAATAAAAAGCCTTACACCTATTATAATGGTTGCATTGTAAGTCAAATTGACGCATAACGTTAATCTATTCCAATAGCTGAAGAATTAACTTAATTTTCGTACTATGAACATTTTTAGAAAGCGTGTACGAAAATATAAAAAAAGAACAATGCTTGACTATCCCATACAATTCATTTAAATACGTCATGCTTTTTACTCACAATGCTTCTTATTGTATGTTAGTGTTTTAATGATAATTGGTACTTTTCGATTTTGAGGAGTAATAGTTGGAATATAATCTGAATAGCTGAAGGAGTTTTAGTCGCAGAAGCGAATATTCCAAGCATGGTTTGATAAGGCTGACAGGCTAAGGGGCCAGCAGTCAAATACAACCGACACATATGGGTTTTGACATGATACACTTTTATGTGGGTCGCTTCAAGGCACATCCTTTATGTGATGAGCAATTTCCATGACGGCAATCGTGGACATGAATTCGTAGTGATGCGTCACTTATCTCTGTCATATTCAGCGGAGGGGAAACTCTTGAGTAATAGAATGCGAAACACAGGAAGCAAAGCATAGATAGAATATTGGTGTGGCTAAAGTCATTTTTTTTTCTGTATTTGGAAAAAAAACTCGTTGATTTTGGGCCATTCATTGAAAAAAAGTTATTCCTTAAAAGCTATATTATTTTGTTCAAGTTTTATAATAAAAAATTATATATATATATATATATATATATATATATATATATATATATATATATATATATATATATATATATATATATATATATATATATATATATATATATATTTATATATATATAATATTATATATATATATATACAACAAAGATTTATGGTTAGGCTTGTATAACTGGCTTTTCACTTTTTCTTAACTTTTTTAGCGCCCTCTTGCATTGATTTCGGGAAATATCTTCCTAAAACAGAAAAGAGTGGCCTAACATAAAGAAAAAAGAGCATTAAAAGGTACACCCAATCATCGAAAGTCAGTTCTGTATGCATTGTGTGCAGTCCCGTGGGAACGACAAAATAAATGTATTCATTGCTGATTCATATCGCATTGTCATTGAAAGCAATATGAATTCAAAGATAGACGCATTACTATTCATGACTGTGAGCAGTTTTAACAATATACAAAATGTAGAAGATAAGATGTAGATTTTCTAAAATAATACCTAATTTATATTCCGTGTCACGCTTGAAGGAAAGATAATTGTTAACCATATTTCGTCCAAATGTTCTAAGCGATCATATCCAATGACACTCTTAGCATTGTGTTTGACTATTGTTCACTATGCATGTGTAAGGGTAAAAAGAAGTCTAATTTAAAACCATACATGAACTTGGTAGACAAATATCACTAGTTTGCATACCAGTGCGATTAAAACTATCACTATATTTCTGTTGATTGATTTCATGTTCTTTGGAGAGGATTATTTCCAATTTCAATTGTGCACATTTCATAGTCCAGGTAAAATACAATGGCAATGGCGAATAATGCAAAAAGAGGGTACTAAACCTTAGTAAGGGTCATATATCAAAATATTTCAGTTGAATTATTCGGTTGTAAACTGCTTTTCAAATCATAAAGATTTACGAAATAGAAAGTAAGTAAATATATGTCAACGGTTGGTGCATGAATGAATGAATTAATGAATAACTGTTTAAGGGCACATCGGCTCACAGAGGTCACTATGTGACATTTGATATTTGTGCCATAAGATATTTAAAAGTTTACAAATATGAGTAATTTTAAAAAGGTTTTATATTTTGGGTCTAACCACAGCATAATACACTGTACACTCTATGCATACATACGGCCAAGGCATGTGAGAAAGTTGCCAGTGATTTGGGGTTAGGCGTCAGTTTTCACTGGGTTTTCCAATTTCCCCCACGACCTACGATTTGCTAGTCACGACATAACCGCAATATGGGTGAAAAAATGACGAAAATCGAAATTCCAAATTAAATTGCATACATTCAATATCTAGCCGAGTTTTTTAAATTTTATTTAGAGGTGCAGGTCAAGAACTAAATGTTCTTAGGAATAACTTTTATTTGGAACATGTTTGACATTCGCAAACTTTATATCATGGCTAAAGGTGATGTTTTACTGCTCCCCAATATATCATTTCAATCTGTCCTCTTAGTCATGTAATATATACAATTGGCTCCTTGGCCTAAGTCCTGTACATAACTTTATGTTTTAGATAAGGTGCGGTTCTGGAAGGAGTGATAGTATGGACGATATTTTGAATAATTTCCTTGAACATCAGTCTCTTGCTTTCAGAAAAGAGCAATCTATTTAGCTTAGACGTTTTTATCACTGAGGTAAAGAAACTTAGTACAATGAACTTAAATCAGAAATGTTTTTTCAAGAACTCTGAAAAGGTCCATATCTAATCTCCGAGTTTAGCTTGTTGAATGTATTTAGAAGTATTTTCCTGATCCCTAAGGTATTTAAAGAGCTATTGGACGGCACTTTTTGCCTGATCTCTGTCTAGACAGGAAATTACTCGATAGGGAAGGAGACACATTGCATGGGGATCTCTTTTATATATCTCTTTTCCTATAAAAAATCCTTTCCATGGAAGTCGGAAAATCAATGATAAAAAGGAAAGGCTTTTTAAATGACCTAAGGTGAAAGGATAGACATGTTTTATCTAACTTCTTGCACTTCAAACGCTGATATAAGCTGCTACTTTAGGAATATCCATGAGTCTGTTCTAGATATCAAAATCGTTACCATGCCCAAAAAAGCAATATTTAGCAAACTTACATAACAGACTTAACGTCTGCTTAGCTTAAGATTTTTCTAAGACTAAGCTATCCTGATAATTCATTATTGACCGCACTGAATATTAAGCAAGTTTGACAAACATTAAACATGGATAAAGAGGAAAGTGGTTGACGAAGATTTTGTGTATACAGTGCCGATATTTAATTCCTGCACGAAAGGCGTGGGCAGCCCGAGCACAATACACGACCGCATGCTCGATTGTCACCCATTTTCCTGGGCATGGATGCA
>OZ012686.1:53353372-53355872 GCA_963942565.1 Maea johnstoni
ATGCGCCAAAACACCAGTCGACGTCAGGTCCCTAGTTTGATACCTATCACAAACTATCCTTACCACTGATATGGAATGAGTTGATTTTAATATCGAATATGGAACTGATTCTCCGCACTGGGCATGAAAAGCTTGAGTGCTACAATATTAGGTGTAACCATTATGCTATCATATAAAGACATAGTTGTCCACATGATAATGCATTATATGAGGATCATTCGAAATAAATATCAGGGCGCCTAAATCAAGCCAACATCAGGTCCCTTAAGTTAAATACCTAGCACAGACTATCCTTACTAATGGTATGGATTGGATTGGTTTAAATATCGAATATGAAAGATGTATAAAATATGGATATGAATATGAATATCTAGCTCAGGCCCCGCCTCAGGCCATTATAGAGACCATTTTGGGTAAAAGGTCCTCACTCATGCTTCATGTCAAGGCTTGAGTGTCCTTGACCCTGACCTTTCAACTCTGGGTATGTCACTTCCTCTGTAATCAGGTCAAAGGTCACTTCCTGAACAAAGTTGTCAAGAAATGCAGTTCATTACAAATAGAGGGTAGCACAGTAGGAATGAAAAATATAGCCCAGGTGCTAACGGCTGGAGGCGGCGTCCGATTTCACAGTTTATGTGGGGGCGTCCAGAACATTCTCGTATCGGAACTTGGCACGGAGGCGGCATGTAGATACGATTTCTGATATGTGATATTGTATTTCTGATATTGTATATATGTGTGTGTATAGATAGATAGATAGATACACACATTCATACATACAGTTCTGACATATAATTCCAGCACTAAATGCGTGGGCAGCTTAGCCATACTGCACCACCGCGCACCTGATTGCCATACATCCTGGGCATGGATGCATTGATGACGTCCCAACTGAAAGTAATTTTGATTCGCAAGCTATGTGGGTCATTTATGGGACTTGCTTTTTTCTTCAACATTTTATACCTTGGTGTTCGTACATCCAGGTACTGGCAGACTTCCGCTCGACTGGTGCAGGAATTACTGTGTTTGTTTGTGTACACACACACACACGCAACGGGTAATCTCCGTTGTCACACCTGTGTCCCTAATTCTGCGTGGGTTGTTTGGTAAACGAGTGTCTATATGGTTTGCACCGTAAACACATTTAAAAAAATTAAACAATAAGGTGCTTTTAATGCTGATTTTTTAGTTTACAGCTCTCCGGGAGGTCGGTTAACAACTCGAACACAAAAAGCCCAAAACCTCACAATTGTGAGGTCTTTCGGGCAGTGTCAGGAGAGCTTTTGTGGCTGTAAAAACACCTGAGGCTACAAGTATCAGGTAGGTCACGGTCTACAGGTCGACCAGAGAGAGAGAGAGAGAGAGAGAGAGAGAGAGAGAGAGAGAGAGAGAGAGTACACCGCCCCATCTAACTTATCAATGATATATCGGTTAGCCGAACCTTTTGAATTATTGATACATAGATGGCCCGAAATGTGTGGTCTCAGGGATATCTGGGTGCTTTGATATGTTTGCCATTGTAAGAAATTTCATGGTTTCCATCTGTTGGAGGGACTCTTTTCTAGTTGGTGTTTATATATATATATATATATATATATATATATATATATATATATATATATATATATATATATACCTATATTTTACACCTACTGTGCTGCCCTCTTTTTGTAATGAACTGCATTTTGACACCTTTGCTCAGGAAGTGACCTTTGACCTGACCTGATTACACAGGAAGTGACATACCCGGAGGTGAAGGGTTAGGGTCAAGGACACTCAAGCTTCAACATGTAGCATGAGTGAGAACCTTTTACCCTAAATGGTCTCTATAACGGCCTGAGGATTGCACAAGCATGAAACCCAGGGTTGCCAACTTGAGACTGAGTATGTGACTTGCTCCTATATATATCTTGCTCTGCTTCTAAGGTATTGAGCACTCTACTACAAGTTGTTGACCACCTCAACCACTCCTGCTCCTGGTACCCACCTGTTGAGCTCTCTTGTCAACTTACTGTACAGCATGTCTACCAACATGGAGAAAAGGAACTTTGGCTACTCGTTGAAAAACATTCCAATCGCTAGCAATAATGCATACATGAAGAAAATGATGGAAAAGGTGGAGAGCGTGGTGCGCCGAATGAGGTGGAAAGCCATATTCTTTGAAAACGAAAAGGCAGGAGCCAGTAAGATCACTTATGGCTTCAAGACTAACAAGGCTCCAGACAAAATGGAACTCCTGAATCCCTTCGAAAATGATCTCTACAACCTGATTAGTAACATCCAGTTTAACCCAAGGCGTAACACATTCCAGCGACAGTTGGCCTGTGATGTAAAGGAGATCAGTACATCCAAGAATGTCCTTGTGTCCGCTGACAAATCTACAAACCTCTACAGTATGAGTAGGGAGTCATACAAAAAGCTCCTGAATGACAATATTACTAAAAACTACAAGAAGTCATGTGACGACACCAAGAACAAAATCGACCGCGAGGGCAAAGGC
>OZ012686.1:53360872-53400557 GCA_963942565.1 Maea johnstoni
GTTAGTTTACAATTTTATTGCATCACTTAATATTGGCCAAATTAGCCACCAGCGGCAAGGGTTAAACGACAGCTAAGGACATGTTAACCAGGTCATCGCTCTTTAATCGGCTCGCATTACATACTAGTTTTGCAAAGTCTTCACACCTCTTTATAAGGTTTAGTCTTATATCTGGTAGTTTTCACCAAACTAGCTAATTTACATGCAAGCTCGGTGGTTCGCTTTAATAGCCTATATAGAGGGGAGGAAGAGATTCATAACCCACACGAAAATAGAAGAATATTAGGCTTCTCCACGAGGCAATGAAAAATTTGCAAAGAAATGGAGATTGTTCATAAATTGGAAACATTTTAAAATTCATCTTCCGAAATTGGGTAAGGCTTCAAAATGTCTCTAAATTTCTAAACATTCCTATGGAACCCTTCGACATAAAATATGTCATTATGAAAATTGAAGACAGTGTTTTGAATTCTTCCAAAATTGGGCAAGACCCAACATTACTCAAAACATTTCGTGATCTTTCAATGGAACTTATAGAAGCTTATCTACTTTCAATTAGATAATGTGAATATTTGACGAAAAACTCTCACTCACGTTGGTTTGCCATATATGCAGCCTCCAAAATTACCATGACTCTCCCATGGAATTTATGGAAGCTTTTTTCATATTCATATCAAATACGAATGAATTTCATTAAAAGCAACTGTATTGCTAATTTGGCTATATTTTTGAATTTGAACATTGAATTACACTGGAATCACAGTTATTGCACAAAATACGTAAGGAGATGAATTATATAGTAATCAAAGGGACAGGTAAAAATCTTACCTGGACAGCGGGCATCTGTGGCCTTTACCTCCACCTCACAGAGTGACAGATAGTTCTCGTCATTGAGCACCACACTGACGAACTGACCAATAGGAGACTTGGCGCACGTGATGGTGGCACTGCCTGCTGAAGGCACTGCTTCCAAATAGACACCGCACTCTTGATCACGTGGGTTACCATACCCATTATCGCCCACTCGTATAGTCACATTTCTGAGTCGCTCATGGGCTATTTGAAATAAAAGTCAGTGTAAAGCGCAAGCGATCAAATCTGGTATTATATATATATATATATAACTATTTATATATATATATATATATATATATATATATATATATATATATATATATATATATATATATATATATATATATATATATATATATATATATATATATATATATATATATGAGTGCGTTTGAGTGCGTTTGTCCCTAAGCTGTACTCACCTCTCAAACGATTAAAGATGGTCACACTGTGTATATGATACGGTCTGATGAGATTGACAGACAACCAGTTGTTGGCGGATAAACCAGTGTGGGAACAACTGTGTCCTTGAGCACGATCTGGATTCCTTGAGCCGTCAACTGCTCGTGAAGCTTCCCCGCCGGGATATAAACTCTTCTGGCTCGCTTGCATACCCAGAGCAACATTATCTGAAATATTGTAATGTCAATCTATCAAAATGCCTCAAAATACAATATCCACTGAGGCATAACAAAATACTATGGAATTCGATACCCGAAACTATCTTAGGCAATATTTCAATAGATATAAGTCAATATACTGTAATAGTCGCCTCGTTTTATACATGCATATCAAACTGCCATTTCTAGTTCGGATCCACTGGTACTGATTGCGGGTAAGATAAGTGTGAAGAGTGAAGTATGTGCGATACGGTTGAAGGAGACGATAGATGTTATCCTGAATTTAAGGCCAGATACGTGTCTGGAGGATTCCAGTACTCCTAATACTACAATATCTTCCTATAATGTATGTATTTAGGTATGCATGTATGTATGCATACATGCATGTATGTATATGTATTACATATGTATGCATGTTTGTATATTTGTATGTCTGTACATTTGTATGCGTGTATGTGTGTATGTTTGCATGCATGTATGCATCTATGTATATTTGTATGTGTGTACATTACTATGTATGTATGCAGGAATGAGTGCGTGTGTGTGTTTTAACTTTCGAAAAAAGTATAAAATCTAATCTACAATTATCAATAATTGTCTGAAACTTACCAATCGTCTTACAGGCTGAAAATTCTGACCAAACCGTATCTGAAATATAAAGTTTTGGTGACAGTATTCATAAGTCATCCTTGTTGTGAAAATTATAAACGGCAAGATGGTTGCGCGAAGCCAGTGCCTATAGTACGGTACCATTTTCTGAACGCATACGTGGGTGAATTTTCACACCAAAGATCAAAGCTTATGGAGGTATATCGAGCGACCCACACGGATTTCTTACTTCAGGGGTATCCAGAAATAAAAGTCCTTGAGCACAGACGATCAGTCTTGGAGCATAGTATTTATAGTGCGACAAATCCTTCACCGAATGTTACTACAGCAAATAAACATACTATTACTACTACTAACTATTGTAAGTTGGCACTATGATATTGGCCTTGTGTGAATAATGCAGACCTCAATCGAGAAAACGATAACGCCCTGAAAATGATGGGAGCTAACACGTTTAGCGCAATCTGCATAACATAGAAAGTATGAGAATATATCAAAGGCTCTACTGGCCATGCAGTCTGATAATTTGTCGAGTTACGCGCAGTACTTGATGGATTGGGCATGTCGTTGTGAAGCCTCTGTCCCATGCTGGTGCGACATTGGAAACCCTTACACTTGGATTCGCGAGTTACATACTTAAATCCATCTTAATTACTTCCCACCATCTTATCTTCCACTTAAACACCATGTTGGCAGATTGTATTGCGCAGACAATGTTTAAAACACCTAAAACAATTTCAAGCGGCGTTACGTTCAGCAGTGGCTGCCGTTTTGAAATCCCTTTGTTGCCCAAAGATGTTGCCATGGCACTACCGGAAGTAGTATAAATGTACTGGGGTCCGAACAATGACAGTTTTGAAGAGCATTGTTAGGACCCCAATACAGGATTTGATATTGGAGTCTAATTATTGACAATCGTTAAAAGCAATGTAAGAAGCCCAATTGAGTCCACTACAATAAGTGACCAAACCGCCGATAATATCAGAGTTGAGCTGATGACAAGTATACCTATACTTTAGACCAGATACTTATAATGACTTAGTCTATATCTCTCTGTTTAGACGTGGAAATTCCAAGACCAATACATTTGTAAAAAGAAAAAGGTTTTCTTCACATGGACACTTAAATGGACGAATTTTATTCTCAAATGTAAAACTTACGCGATCTGGTTTTGTTCTGGTTCGTTTTGAAAGAACAGTCAGAATTCAACACCAGTGTACTCTATCCCTGCTCTGTAACGGCAGTTTGGACTTCGTACATGCATACACACATGGTGCCTCAAACATGGAAACATCTTGATAAAGAGCAATATTTCATGATATGTTTCACAGTTCAACCATTTCTCTTCACAAATTTTCAAACACATATTACGCTGCTCGAAGATTGTAAACTGTTTTAACCATTTATGCACCCCAGGTGTAAACGTGTTAATGACACGTACAAGTATCTGGTAATACCTTCGTTTGGTATGTATAAAAACTGGGAGCTGCATACATATTTGCAAATACAATTAAATTATTCCTTCTATAATTATTAATACTAGTGCTTATTGTTTATCTAATTCATATGGAATGCCATTAATGCATTTATTCACTACTTCTCTTTAAAGAAAAATGATTTTCCTTTAAAGGAAAATGATTTTTCTTTAAAGAAAAATCATTTTTCTTTAAAGAGAAATCATTTTTCTTTAAAGAGAAATCATTTTTCTTTAAAGAAAAATAGATCGATTTTTCTTTAAAGAAAAATCATTTTTCTTTAAAGAAAAATGATTTCTCTTTAAAGAAAAATCATTTTTCTTTAAAGAAAATTCATTTTCCTTTAAAGAAAAATCATTTTTCTTTAAAGAAAAATAAGCCGCATTTTTCTTTAAAGAAAAATCATTTTTCTTTAAAGGAAAATCATTTTTCTTTAAAGGAAAATCATTTTTCTTTAAAGGAAAATCATTTTTCTTTAAAGAGAAATCATTTTTCTTTAAAGAAAAATCAGCCTTACAACGCCTTGGCTAACCATTTCACTCCAATTCAAGATTATTACGCCGGTAGCATGTTAATTTGATTGCTATCATAAAGCATGTTATACAGGCAGGCAGACACGTGGAGAACCACGTTGAGCGATAATTGGGAGTCTTGCACGAGTATGTCATCCTAAGACGTGAGGATATCTCATTGCGTGATATTTGGGAATTATCAATCGTAGAACACAGGCAAGCAGTCCTGTAGCACAACTAATGGTTTTAATTATTTTCACTAGGTGGCGGAAATGGAAATAGATTTATGCTAAATAGTCCTTTTTATCAAGAACAGCTTCCCATATCTTCCGTTTGTTGACCCTTTTTATAAAACTATTGCTTTTAATTGTGGCCCCCATGAATTGACACGAAGGCTGCATTTATGTAGTTTTTATGCCAAGGCTAAGAGAAAGATGAAGGGAGCAGAAACAATTTTATTCACCTCTTCTGGCCCAGGAAAATCAGGGTTTTTTGCACAAGACACACACCTACAAACTATACCATTAGAAAAGCCTTAGATGACCAAACACAAGTGGATTCGAAACCAGCCGGTCAACCTGAACATGCTAGTCTCAAACAGTGTCACAGTGTCAGCTAATAGCCGCTAGTAGGCCAAAATCGGTGCTCTGGGCACCCCCAGCTGGAGGTGGAGACAAGGTTTCTCAGTAATGTAATTGATGCGAGGGCCCTGATTGGTTCTTGTTCCCACATAAGCTCGCTCTGATGCTTTATCTGGTACTCCTGGCATGAGCCCCGCTCATGCACAATTATCTCTTATCTAGCTTCAAAAGCTACGATACATGTGCTTAACATGTGCACACATCGACCTGAACTACTTTTTTAACTTGATTTTTCTTTAAAGAAAAATCGTCACTATTTTTCTTTAAAGAAATATAAATTTTTTTTAAAGGAAAATGATTTTTCTTTAAAGAAAAATGATTTTTCTTTAAAGAGAAATGATTTTTCTTTAAAGAAAAATCGGTCTATTTTTCTTTAAAGAAAAATCATTTCTCTTTAAAGAAAAATCATTTATCTTTAAAGAAAAATCATTTTTCTTTAAAGAAAAATGATTTTTCTTTAAAGAAAAATCATTTATCTTTAAAGAGAAATGGTGCTTATTTTTCTTTAAAGAAAAATCATTTTCCTTTAAAGAAAAATGATTTTTCTTTAAAGAAAAATGATTTTTCTTTAAAGAGAAATGTCTGATTTTTCTTTAAAGAAAAATCAATCTATTTTTCTTTAAAGAAAAATGATTTTTCTTTAAAGAAAAATCATTTTTCTTTAAAGAGAAATGGTGAATAAATGCATTAATGCCATTCCATAAATTCACAACTATGTAAACTCTCAAATACAAGTAATACCGTGACAGCTTGCATTTGTTGCCTCCACTTTCACCTCACAGAGTGTGAGAATGTCCATTGCATTGAGCACGACGCTGACGAACTGACCAATGGTCGGTGTTGTGCACGTTATGGTAGCTCCGCCTGTGACCGGTACTGTTCCCACATGCGAACCACACACTTGATCACGTGGGTCGCCATCCCCATTATCGCCCACTCGTATTGTCACATTCCTTAGTCGGGCAGGATCTGTTTGAAATATGAAACAAGGAAAAATGCCGGCAATTTATATGCAACTAAAACAAACATCCTGTTTATCCCCACCACAATTGTCAATGTAATCTTTGTAATCATTTCAAAACAAAAGCAGACACTTTCACCAGCTGATAGCGCAAAATGACTTATCAAAAATAATTTTATATTTGCCCATCGTGCATAGCAACTCTATAGCAACATCATTGTAGCCATAATGTATCTCTATATTACAAAAGCAATTTGTTTATATATCATTACCCCAAAGATGATATGTACTTGTTGAGGAATAGCACTTGACAATGAATAGTTTCATCATCAAAGATGTTAACTGTAAATACTTATTGCGAAAAGTGATATTTTCTGCAAACGAGGAATAACCAACACCCAACATATGGAAAGTCGAAAATGAGGTTAAAAACCTGTATTGCCATGAAAACTCCAGGTGTTGCATTGACGGAAAGTGAGACAGCTCGATATAAATATGTGCCATCCTTTCTGAACAGCAATCAGATAATGTAACGCTTACATTTATGGCACGAATTCCTGAATTTGATTTATTTTACATAGAAATACAGGTGGCAGATTATCTTCATGGACAGATTCACTTACTTTATGTATTCATACTGAACACATAATTTTGCCAAAAATGTGTATTAATGCTAAACTTGTAAATATTTGTCCAGCGACTATGAGTTTTAGCTATTCACTTTTTGATAAAAGAGAGAGGTTTTTTGCACATATAGATTTTTTCTGTTATTTAGAATAATCAACAGCGTAGCACTGGTCGCCTATGGCATGCCAACAAGCCCCCATTGCACAAGTTGCTGTTTTTTAATTCGCCGTAAACAGCTGTTTTTATTGTCTCCATACATTCAGGTCAATCTGTTGTAACATTGAGAGTAATAAAATTAATAATGTGTTGCATAAATAACAAAGAGAAATACATGAATTACAATGGACTATCAACAAAGACGATAACAACTTGAACATCAATGAACCATAATACTGTAATACAGTATACACAATCATACAGACGTACTCTAATCATGAACTATTTCTCTGGCTACAAAGATCATCTTCAATGGAGTCCCACTTTTTATGGAAGTTTTATTGATCTAAAGACCATTTGGCTAGTAAATTTTCTTTAATCATCTAATTATAAAGCTTGCACCTCACTTGTGTTAATGCAAGGGTGCATTGTTCCTATAGATCATTGTTTCTATTTGCCTGTTTCTATAGATTATTTCTTCACAGTATTTATAGTAATGTTCATTGGGAGGGTACCAAATATCTTATCTACATTTGGAAGTTTGAAGTGTCTATCAATCACTATTCTTATCCAACATTCAATACTCCTCCAGAATCTGGTAACATTTTCGCACTCTAGAAAAGCATGAACAACAGTTTCTTCTTTGTTACAAAACAAATACGTGGACGAATCAGCCAAATTCATTTTAAGGAGAATCTTATTGGTCATCACCCTATTATGTATAATCTTAAAGTGTATTAGTCTTGAAAATGTATCCAATGTAAACAAGAAAACTCATCGAAAAATTGGTTTTAACAAACTGAAACTGCATATCTTCATTCAGTTTTATGGACCAATGTTCCTGAATATTTTGTAGAAGATTGTCATTTTAGGCCTTTCATGCGTTTGCGAATATTAGAAGAGCCTTTATTTGAACATTGAACCATTGATAATAAAAGTGGCAAGTCTGGACCTATTACTTGCTTTCTGTTATGACTAAACTCACTGAGTTTGTTTCCTATAAAAAAAGCTAAATGTTCATTTTCCATGAAATTACATTGAATATTATACATACCATTTAAATGCACAAGTTGGTGGTTAAACACACATAAACAGAGACAAGTACAGCAGCCTGTGCTGTTGACATGATTTCAATATATAAGGAACATTTAGATTTGCCAAAAGTAAAATGTTACAACCCCGCGGAGGAGGGGGGGGGGGGGGGGGGGGGCACTCAGGTACAGAGGGGGGCCGCACCCGCGTTACATATTTCGCGGAAGGTGGGGTCTCCGCATGTCCGCGATTTTGTAAAAGAAGGGTACTTTTTTGTACCCAGGTATGAAGTATGGAGGGTGAAAATCTCCATACAATCCCCGAAATATACGCGAATCTGACGCCGAGTGACTCCCGAAGTGACTCAGGGCTTCCAAGTTTGCTGCCTAAACAGGCAGAGGATTATAAAATCTAAAGTTAAAATACATGTTCCCGTTCATCCAATGTCAGTGTTTTGATAAAAGAAGGGGTGTTTATTTACTGGAAAAAGTCAGCGTTTTTATTAAAATAAGGGTGCTTTTTGGCCAGAAATCAGTGCTTTAGGAGTACTAGCTAGTTGTAAGTGGTGTAGGAAACTGAAATACCCTGCAGAAACACCGTACAAGCCAAAGTCACAGGCAACTTTCTCACATATCCTTAAATATTCACACAAATCATTTTCCTGTAAGTAATTATATATTTCATTTCTTAAATTGAATGATACGTAATACAACACGAACCATAGCCTGTGGTTTGAGATAATTGACCAAAGTAGCTGTTCTAACTTACAAGTATCGCGGTTGAAAATGGTAACACTGTGGACATAGAACTTCTCCTGCAGATCTACAGCCCACCAGTTGTGACTGGTGGAAGTCTTTGAATAGGTACATGAGTCTCTTTTCCAGTCCGGATTAGTGCTGCCGTCTACGGCTCTTGATGCAGGGGAAGAGTAATCTGTCCTGCTCTGTCTGGCAGGCTTTCCAAGAGCAACATTACCTGAAAATACATCACCGAAAGGCAAAATGATGACATTTGTACATAGAAGATAACTTATTTTAAGAATTTAGTTTCTTTTGAAACAACCTCATATGCACGACTTATGATCTGAAATTATTCATTGTTTTGTGACCATCTTTATTTATTTATTGCTTTGTTTTTTTTCTACAACACCAAATGATCATTATTTTACCAGGCCAAGATTTTACAGCACTAAATGGCCTTTGTGTGCCAATGTGCCCTTAAGCAATCATTCATTCATTCATTCATTTACAAAAAAAGGCAAAACGATGCCAACTGTACATGGCAGTTACCTGATTCCAAGAGCAATATTACCTGAAAATACACAAACAAAAGGCAAACAATGCCATCTGGACATAATAGTAGTTAGCTGATTAACGCAGAGAATTCCGATTAAACGTCTTGATGTTACATATTTTTGTCCGAAATACGAGAAAGGCATCACTTATTTGGTCTCTGCCTGTGTTTTTCCATTTACTAATTTAATTCCGTCCTTATGGCTACATTGGGCTTTTTCTAATTTCCAATCGTAGCATAATCCTTATCCAATTGAATTCGACTTAGTCTCTTAGCGGATCAGTACCCTAAATCCTATAGTATGTTCTTCAATTACAACTCCCTCCTAGTTAGATTTAACAGCTAGCTAACTAGTCCCCTCTCCTAGTTAAATCCGACCACACCCGCCTGTCTATCAACCATTTTTCATCCTCCTACCTACTCTTACTACTGTATAACTGGTTAATTTGGCGTGTACTTAAGTTGGCTTTTTTTTTCAAAAAATATTTTCCCTGTATTTATTTTGGCGTCTGCAACAGTCAGAACAACGCCATCTATATGCAGATATAGGAACCAATGACAGCCGCCATTTTGCTTTTGGCATCGATCAATAACTCCATAACTTGGCAGGAGTTTCCCCAAAAGTGGCCAGGTAAGTATGCGGATTATAATATGATACATTGGTAACTTATTCATAATTTACCAATGTATCATATTATAATGATTTTGTGGAGTTATTGCATTGATTTTTCTATGTTTCAGCCACGACCACCAAAGGGTGACATTCACGCTATGCTGCCAACCGCAGCTCCCCCCATGGCCCTAAAAGACACTGACACTATATTTTTATGCGATCTTTAATTTGGCATTGATGGGCATTCGCCAATAAAACGCCAAATTAAAGACCACGCCAAATTAACCAGTTATACAGTGTTACTTATCAACTTGACTATGTCTGACTGTCACATTGGTTTGGCCATTATTTATAGATGTTTTGTGTGACTTACCGATCACTGGGCAGGTTGAATTGCCAGAAAAGGCTTGCGCTGAAAAAGAATTTGAGTTTGTTTATCACATTTGAATATATCTAGGCTGACATATATGGAAATATCTTAATAACAAGGCATTATTTCAAGAAATCTCGACGGGAGCTATTGTTCCAATTGGGGTTAACAATCCCTCTTCAAGCGTTTAGATAACGTAATCGCATTTGTTACCGTTACTTCGTTAACATGGAAAACCCGAGCTCTTCTTGGAAAGACTGCGAGAGAATTAAAGAATTCCACATAACACCTAGTGCACTCAAACATTTGTGGTAAAACTTTATAATTCAAATTGCTCTGTAATATAGTTATCATTTACCAGCTCGGAACATAGACAGATGTAAGACGGGTTTAATTGTGACCCACTAGAACCTTAATAGGTCAGGGTAAATAGGAATTTGGCCTTGCTTCTTACCATTTGAGTTTGAGAGAATCAACACGACCAATACTCCAACTACCTGCAAAGTGAAATAAAAACACTGGCAATAACTATTCCACATCTGAGTTGTTCTCTTTTATATTCGAAAACTATCAATTAATCCAACATTTTCTGTCAATTAAGCTGCTGCAAAACGCTACACAAAATCATTTATATATAAGAAATATATAAATATATATATATATACACCGGTATATATATATATATATATATATATATATATATATATATATATATATATATATATATATATATATATATATATATATATATATATATATATATATATATATATATATATATATGTTACAGTAAGAGTGTCAAACCAGGGATTTAGTCAAATCCCTAAAACTTTCAGGGATTCTGTCAAATTCTTCTTGATACCGCAAATGTGGAGTCTATCCACAATATGGCTGAAAATGAGTCATTTTATCAGTTTAGTGTCAGATCATGGCAAATGTGGTATCAAATTAAAGCTCCCAACCGTGGGAGTTCATTTATGTGTATTTTGGTCATTTTAGTGGTTGCCATGGCAACGGCAGTCATGAATAAGTCAAAAACAGCGAAAAATCAGCATTTCTATGATGTTTAGGCATGATTTCCCTCAGGTACATACACCTGTGGACCAGTATGGTTATTAATTTTAACTTCCTTGCTCTTTATCAATTGCCCCTAAACTGTGTATGTCGCCCCCTCTCTTACTGATGTATAGAGCAGGCCAAGGAGAATGTCTCTAATAATTGGCCCTTTCGAAAAGGGCAAAGTCATGGGCGGAGAGTTTTTAGATACATATGTCCAGACTTAATCTGCTAAAGTTTGCTTTTTGCGCTAGCCACATACTATAGTTTTGAGAAATTTTTACATTCGTTTTCCCCGATGTTCAGTGCTCTGTCTATAGACTAAAAATGCCTTTGTTGCATGAAATATTCCCTATTGTAGCTGATCCTTCATTTTTATTTTTTTCTGATTTCATTTCACTTTTTGTTTTAATTTTTTTTTCTCTATTTCAAGTATCTTTTAACTTTCATTTTCAAATTTCACAAGACCAAATCGCGAAAACAGATACTTAGTTTCGTCCCAGGAAAGGCTGATGAGTTGACAGGCTCTACTGACCGATCTTTCTCATATACGCATACAGCCGGCAATGTACGTTTACAATAAAAAAAAATTGCTCGCCATTCCGTGGGTCAATTTCAATGCAATTTAGATTGTTAGAACCGCCACAATCTATTCCATTCGGCTATTATATTCGCTTTAAAATCGGTTGCAAAATGTAGATTTTGCGACAGCTTGAAATCGTAATAATGTGTATGCCATTTATTTTAGGTCAATCTATGCTAAACACAAGTCTATGCTATCTCTTGGTCAGAACGGGAAAAAAAATGAAATTATCCAAAGTTTCGCGGTCGCTTCTTGGCCATGCCAGCATCACATTATTGCGCTCAGGGGCACGGTCTTACTGCACTTTGTGATCCGTGACCCAATTACGGCCAGCTGTGACTAGTTCACGTTATGTGATTGTTGCACGTTCAGAAACACGCAACAATCACATTGCGTGGGAGCGTCTTAGCGAGACCGGAAGCAGTCCACGAGATTTAGCTCGCCCTCTGTGGAACGACTCATAGTCATGGGAGCTGATACGCAAAAGAAAGGGAAGAACCCAATTTCTCAGAATATGAAAAATCTGTTTTGGTTTTAAAATGAAGTGGGAGAGTTTAAAGATACATATCTATCCATCAATCTATCTGCACATACATGCATACACATACATACCTATCTTTCTATCTATAGCTATGTATCTATGTATCTATATCAATGTATGTATGCATGTATCTATCTATCTATCTATCTATCTATAGATAGATAGATAAATAGATAGATAGATGGATACACAGAGTAGAAGTGATCACCCCTTTAAGTTTACCACCCCTGTAAAGTGACCACACTCTGCCATTCCCATAATAACCTATTATATATATACGTATATATATATATATATATATATATATATATATATATATATATATATATATATATATATATATATATATATATATATATATATATGTGTGTGTGTGTGAGCGTGTTTTAAGTATAACTCTTAACCATTCCTAGTGATACTTACACAACTCAGATAACTGGCATGTATTTATTGACTTCATAGACCAAAGTATGGGCACTGCTTAGTGATACATGTGAAGATGAATTTGAATTTTTTAATGATCGATTCTTTTCCTGCAATTTGAGGCACATTTGCCAGTGTCAAATGGTGGAGAAAACCAGAATACCAGGAGAAAACCACTACCTAACCCGTCTACTTACAGGGGTGGTAGGTAGTACTTAAAGGTTAAGTAGGACCACGGCATAAGGCCATAAGAGTATTTTAGTTTGTTTTAGTTTGAAAGTCCTTACAACAGTAAGGGTACTATATTGGTTTCTACTGAAATACTGATATTAATCAAAATATTTATTTTCATGGGAAGACTTTATGTATCTAGCGGAATACGATGGGAAGTTCCCTTTCAGAGGAGGGAGTAGAAAAAACAAGATACTGTGGATAGACACTGTATTTGCATTCTTGTCATTTGTATTTAGACCTAAGATAAAGAGAATGGCATGAATTGATCAAGAGCAAGGACGTTTTGTAATAACCATACTGATGTCCGCATGTGTATTGGCTTGTGGTAAATCACACTTAAATATCAGAGAAATGCTGATTTTCTGCTGTTTTCGCCTACTGTCGACTGCAGTTGCCATGGCAACCACTGAAAATTTCCAAAATACACATTAATGCACTAGCAGAAGGAATGAGTCCTGCAGCCCAATTTTCGTAATTTTGAATACTAGCATTCAGGTAGACCTATATGATATGTGTATGAGAATAATCAATTCAGGCTGTTACTTTTCAATGTGTGAGTGGAGAAATATTGTGTGGGAGAAATTGTGGCAAAAGGAAGATGAGGACTGTGTTTTGCTCTATAAACAACCTAACCAGAAATTCCTACTTTTTGAAATCCCGGATAAGCCCTATTATCTGTTATGGTGGATTCTAGCCGACATGTTTCCCGGGAAAATGCACATGTGTGACATAATGGCCACCCGTGTATGTGAGACTGGACTTCTTAAGTCAAACGACTATCGACTCAAGAAGAAGAGCTTCAGTCATAAAATATGTACAAGATGTAATCTAGGAATCTTAGAGAGCATTAGCCGCATTGTGATGCAATGCCCGTTGTATATTGAAGAGAGAAATGAACTTCATCTTTCCTTGAGCCACTTGAATACTGACGTTGCTACTGGAGTTATCAATGATGCCTTGAATTACTTCCATACCATTATAGGGAAGCAACCAGAGTATGTATCCTTACAAGATATGATATCTTGCTGGCGATTACATAAGCAAGCTATACAAACGAGCCCTAATAGGCCGGAGTAAGGAACGTGCATATTCTAAGCACCTAGCATCTAGACTAGTGCCAAACCTTTGGCCACTCCGACCATAGTATAGATGCATAATCGTTATATGTGATGTTTTGTTTAACAAGATTAGACACATGATCTAACACATCTCACCTATACATGTATATAATGGTTTAATTCCTATGTTATCAGATGATGAAACCCATCCCACCTTTTTATGTATAAGTTGTCTAAGTTACGTGTTATCTTTGTAACCTATGTAGAGTTTTGTTTATATGTTTTTTAGTTATCCTTTCTGTTACCCTTTGATTTTGTTCCTATGAATATATGATTTTGTAAGCTGTATGATTTTGCGCCGTTGGAATGTGCAGTCAATAAACATACAAATACAAATACACACACACACACACACATATATATGTATATATATATATATATATATATATATATATATATATATATATATATATATATATATATATATATATATATATATATATATATATATATATATATTATATATATATATATATATATATATATATATATATATATATATATATATATATATATATATATATATATATATATATATATATATATATATATATATATATATATATATGGCATATAAAGCTTTAAAGTATGATAGGAATGCAGTGGGTTCACGAGTAGTTCAATGCATGGTGATGAAATTGATTAGAATATACAGCATGGCCAGACATTCTGTACAACACATAAAGGTACTATTTCAGTAAATTCAATAAATTCCGCCCCTATTGATTTGATCTTGTACATCTTAGCAACCTGTTCATCTATAATTCAATGGCTTGGTCACAAGAGAGATTAGAGCAAGCATCAAATGCCCAAGGAATTGCTATTGAATACAACTACCAGGAAGCGAGTTAAAGGTTCTCATAAACTTCTAGATTATGTGTATCAGTCATGTCATTGTCACCACTGGGTACTAATAGCTAGATGAAAATGTATTGAAAAGAGCATTAATCAGTAATTATTAGATTTGTCGCTTCCAACTAGAACCTTTGTCCATGACTTAGATAAAGTGTCGGTCAAAGTACCTGGTAGAAAGAGGAATAACATCCACAAATTACTAGTTTGCAGATGATGCAGAAAAAACATAAACTGGATAAAGGATTTTGCAATGAAGCAGTCAAAGTAGTAGAAGTAGTAGTAGTAGTAGTAGTAGTAGTAGTAGTAGTAGTAGTAGTAGTAGTAATTTGGAATTTAGAATTTTGTTCATCTTCATGTCGTCTGCCATATGAAAGCAAAAGCGTGAATAGCCAATTATTATTGGTTGCGGAAATTGGCGGATCCAGGGCAGACGACCAACTTATCCTAAGTAACTTCCAACGTCTTTAAATGCTTAGAGATAACGAAAATATATAATACAAACACCCGTGTTCTTATGATGACAGTTTTTTTATCAAGAGTTTGACACTATGCCGATCATCTTCGGTTCATAGGTAAAAGAAATTGCTATTCCCCAATTGATAACATAAACTAATGAAAATATATAGTACAAAAGACGCGTTCTTATTCATGATGGTTTTTGTTATCAAGGGTTTAACACTTAATGCTGATGATCTTCGGACAATAAGTAACAACAGTGGCTATTCTCCAATTGATAACATGAAATAACGAAAACAGATGGTACAAAAGATCACGTTCTTATATATATATGATGTTTTTTGTCAAGGGTTTGACACGTTTCGTAGTGAGTGAGAAAGAGCTAACAGTATCGTAGAACACAATATACGTCAATGCGCTTGATACCAGTGTACAATGCTCTCCAAATTTCCCCCGCCAAAGGTGACAACAACAGAGCTCACTAGCTCAAACAGGTATATGGTTTATAATGGTTAGAAAGTAAAGTTTAGACTTACCAGATTCATTACCGACAGAATCAATAGGGAAACCAGTCCATGACATTATAAATCAATGTGAGGTAGAAAATAAGAAAGGAATTTTGGTAATTCTAGATTTTGCTGAGGCATTAGATACGCTTGAATGGACGTTATAGTAGATAGCTTGAAACAGATTAACGTTGGTGAATCTTTTTTCTACGCCAGATTTTTCTAAGATCAATCCTTCTCTACAGTCAAAACGGCCATCTTTCTAACGATATAATTCTATCCAGAGGTTCTAGACAGGGCTATCCCCTCTCGCCTTATATTGGAGGACATCTATCCCGGATTTCTATATAATTTTGTAATGACCTAAGCTGTTGAAAGCAATGTAAAACCCCATTCCTTCCTTGTGTCTTGCCTTATATGTCCATCAGGGAATTCGCCGTGGCCTACTGGCATACACATGTGGGTTTATCCTGGTTGCTAAACTGTTAGAAATCTGTTAGAAATGGCGTAGTAAAACCTCATTCCTTCCTTCCCTTTATATTTCATAGCGAGAGGTTGCAATACAGGTACAGGTATAACGGTGTTGGGCTGTGAATCAAACTATCACAATACACATACGACACAATGGCCATTTTAAGCGATCAAACTGAACGTGTACAATGACTTATGTACAATCTAAAATGGTTTTGAATAGTTTCTGGGTTAAGCGTTAGCAATGAAAAAAGGGAAAGTAGCTAAAATAAGGGCATTAAGAGGCAATTGCATACCTTTGGAGGGGAAATATAAGTCTGAATGAACAAATACCTTTGAAATTCTAGGTATATCCTAGGATGTTGCGAACATAGGTGGAATAACCGAACTAAATCACAACAAAAAATAGGAGAAACATAGAAGTTGACAAACACCTGGCAATTACGTGTTAAACTTAACATCCTATGGTAAAACAGTAGTAGTGAAGTCTATTCCTTTATCCAATTTTGTTATTATTGGCCGGGTGCCCACCCAAAATTAGAAAAGAAACTTTGCAAGCATAGGTAAGATAATTATAACACAAATTGTTTATCTCAGCTCTAAAACTTAATTGGGTTAAAAGATACCTCAAAACGGACAGCAAGTCGGCTATTTTGCCTAAGGACATGGACTTTGAAAATGCTCTAAAATAATTCATTCTGCCCCTAGAGACAGTCAATCAGACATACAGCATAAATATGAACTTCTTGAAATACCCCAGTCTCAGATTAAAACGCAAGTATATCGTAAATTATCATATACGGATAGACCTGTAACAACTGAACTTTATCCAAGAAACAGCGCAATTTACATTTTTCTTAGCTTGGATAAAAAAGGTGTTTCTAATCTTTATAAACGATTACACATTTCAAATAAAATCATTTTTTTGGGAAATCTGGAAAAAATCGGTTTCCAAAAGTGTCTTTATGTAATGTGCGATATTTAAGTACTTTCTCTCTGAGTAATATATGAACGCTTGTGTACTCTGGATTTTCACCGTTCTAATACACACAGCGCATGTAACCTTATGCCTATGTTTAAATGTTACTTATATCCTTGCTATGTTTGTAAGCGATGGTCATAGCTGACATGCAAGAAATCAAAAAGAGTTTAGACTTACCATTCCCCAGGAGAGGTATGTCATGGTGCTCGGTCCCCAAGTGATGCCTCTCACCCCTCCACTAGTGAATGGATAGCAATGCCACAGAGCACACCAGCAACAACAGGTGCGTGATCTCTTTAACCCCTTAATACCTAGATGACGTATAATACGGTTAACTAGTTACTTTTACGAATACTCAGGAAATAAATAAAACAAACATTGCCGAAGCACGTATGTTATCTGAATGGTATATCCCCCTTAAATGTCTTAATATAAAGGATTCAAAGAGCCTATGTCCGGCCACTCTAAATATAAATAGGTTAAAGCAGCTTCCACCTAGTGATTTGTGTATGATTTTAAACATAAGCGGATATAGTAGATACTATCAATACACCTATATTGATCCTGTATACCAATATTGTGATTCTATCTTTGTATACTAATAGGTTTATCATGGCTCATCAGGGCGTAATGGGATACTATGAATTATTCACTAGCTAGAGAGAGCGTATTTAGTTTTGATTGACAAGAATATATCTACTCCAAAAGGATCAATATACATTCTTGACTGTTAAGACATCCACGGAGTCTTTAGGTTTCAAAGATAACATTCGAGGCAAATAAAAATTGCATATTTTGACAGTTCATGAGAACACCAATCATTGATACACTTGTAGCGAGTGTAAGGGGGCGAAGAGTTGGTTGAGAAGACGGTACACTAGTAGTAGTAGTAGTAGTAGTAGTAGTAGTAGTAGTAGTAGTAGTAGTAGTAGTAGTAGTAGTAGTAGTAGTAGTAGTAGTAGTAGCAGCAGCAGCAGCAGCAGTAGTAGTAGTAGTAGTAGTAGTAGTAGTAGTAGTAGTAGTAGTAATGTAGTAGTTTGGACGATCTCAGCAGGAAGAGTAGTAGTAGTAGTAGTAGTAGTAGTAGTAGTAGTAGTAGTAATAGTAGTAGTAGTAATGTAGTAGTTTGGACGATCTCAGCAGGAATAGTAGTAGCAGTAGTAGTAGTAGTAGTAGTAGTAGTAGTAGTAGTAGTAGTTATGTAGTAGTTTGGACGATCTCAGCAGGAATAGTAGTAGTAGTAGTAGTAGTAGTAGTAGAAGTAGTAGTATAGAAGTAGTTATAGCAGCATCAGGAATAGTAGTAGTAGTAGTAGTAGTAGTAGTAGTAGTAGTAGTAGTAGTAGTAGTAGTAGTAGTAGAAGTAGTAGTAGTAGTAGTAGTAGTAGTAGTAGTAGTAGTAGCAATTGTAGTAGTAGTAGTAGTAGTAGTAGTAGTAGTAGTAGTAGTAGTAGTAGTAGTAGTAGTAGTAGTAGTAGTAGTAGTAGTAGCAATTGTAGTAGTAGTTTGGACCATCTCCGACTGTTTGTATAAAAGGGACACTGGCAGGCAATAGAACTGGACACGGATGTTGCTTTTATTTGCGTTACGATATTAACGTGTTTCTAGACCGACCTATGCCAGACATCCAGACAATATATACACAACCACGAATGAAAAGCTTCAAGCGATCAGTGTCTAAATAATACTACATCTATTGTTCGAACTGAAATAGGGAAGGAGAGAGAGCAAAACACATCTTTCTGGGATTCTCTTTTTTTGTCCTTTGCACTACAGTTAGAAACGCAAAAAAACACATGTGACAATGGAAGACGAATAAAACTATGTTCTTTTACGAAAGAACATGGGCCACATGTACGTTGCATGTAGTTACGCTTATCAAATAATCCCATGCACTGTAGCGTAGATGATCTGAAGTGAGTCTCGTGAAGCATGGTGTGTCTTGACGTTCGTGCGCCAATTCTTTGATTGTTGCGGTCTTGACCGCTATACCAGCTATTTTGACTGCGCTCACCCATTTCCTGTTTAAATACTTAGAGCAGCAAGGGGACTGCAAGTGATCACGTGACCACACAAATAACCCGACAGTACGTTCATAACACACTTCTAAGTATTCTATTATTATCGTCTGTCAGTGGAATGCTGAATCCTTGGCGTCGTTAGTGTTTAGGCGCCCTATATGTTGGTTATAGGCGTTTTTTCTTTCGGATTTTTTCTTGACGAAGTGTTGGGATACATCTATGTTGTTCGGTGATTGCGGCGAGTGGCGATGCGAAGTGATACAGTGACGTCATCGTCTGGTACTTTTTAAAAAAAATGTACAATGTACACATATGTCAGGGTTAAAGTTTACCCACATCGGGTGCAGCTCAGTTGCACCCAAATAGGGTAAACGTTTACATATCATTTTTACAGTGTATGTATCTATCTATCTATCTATATATCTATATCTATATCTATATCTATCTATATATATCTATATATCTATATATACACACACATATATATATATATATATATATATATATATATATATATATATATATATATATATATATATATATATATATATATATATATATATATATATATATATATATATATATATATATATATATATATATATATATATATATATATATATATATATATATATATATATATATATACGCTATAGTCTCTTCGCCTGTGATGGTCATGATTTCATTGGTGAACTTCCACAAGCGTTTTTCTTTTTAGTTTTTACACCACTCGAAGGTTTTTCTTCATCTATGATATTTCATGGTCCATAGCATGGGAGATAATGAGCTCGTCTTAGGGTTTTTTCGCACAATTACCGGAATAGGGCGAAACGCAGACGGTGCTTATGCGCGCTAGCAATAATTAGTCCAATTTGTATTCTGGCCACACTTCTATCACTACTACTACTACTACTACTACTACTACTACTAATACTACTACTACTACTACTACTACTACTACTACTACTACTACTACTACTACTACTACTACTGCTACTACTACTACTACTACTACAACTACTACTACTTCTACTACTACTACTACTACTACTACTACTACTACTACTACTGCTACTACTACTACTACTACTACTACTACAGTGGAACCTGTCTACATTGAACACTCACGGGAAATGAAAAAGTGTTCAATGTACGCAGGTGTTCAATTGCTTCAATGTATCCAGGTTCTGAGTATTTGGAGGTCGGGTGAAATAGAAATAAAATCAAGGGTAATAAGGGAAACATGTTCATTTTATTGCAAGATCTACTATGTCTTTATCTCATTTTCTTCACATAGTTAAAAACATCACATGTTCAGCATTTGAAAAATATTACTTAACAAAACAGTTAATCTTTTATATCTCATTTGACCTCATTTTCAGTGAAAAGTTTTAAATCAGTACATGATTTTCAAAGTAGAAAGGTTAAATGTGGCCTGCAGGAAAAAAAATTGGTGTTCAATGTTCAAGGTAGACAGGTGTTCAATGTAGCCAGGTAGCCTCCCATTGATTTTCAATGGGAGTGTACCGGGACATGAAAAATTGTTCAATGTACGCAGGTGTTCAATGTACACAGGTGTTCAATTTGACAGGTTCCACTGACTACTACTACTACTACTACTACTACTACTACTACTACTACTACTACTACTACTACTACAACTTCTACTACTACTGTTGCTGCTGCTGCAGTAGCCGCCGGTACTACTATAGCCTGGTTCTCACGCTGTGTTAGGTATAATGCCCCTACCACTATTATGCTATACATACTAGGTAGGTTTGATGTCTCTCTCAAATTATAGATGGAAGCACTGTTTTCATGAGTTGGGGCTTGATAACACATGTGATTCAGACTAGAGCTCAGGTGTGTCCCCCTTGAGGATTTATTCAATCTAATACTGGAGTGAAATCAACTCAGTGAAAGTAAGATATCACAGACTTGTAGCAAGTCTAGTACTACTACTGCTGCTGCGATTACTATCAGTAATACTTCCAACACCTAAGTGCCTCCTGATCATAGCTGTTTGAATATTTGCTACTGCTGCTGTACTACCACTCCTAGATGCTATCTGGCAGCACCTGGCGCCATCTATATCCTAATGACGACATTACTTTATAATTCTAAGTTGCTCCGAGCGAGGGAAATAAAGGAATTGATCGCAATTGAAAAAGCCTTACCCACTACGGAATTCAGAAAAAAACACTTGTGGAGTAGCACTGCTAATACGGGTAAAATAATAATGTAGTTTGTATGATGGCGCATATGTGTCAGCAGAAAATGAAAATTAAACAGGTTAAGGGCGAGAGCTTCAATAATATCAATTAAACAACATGTAAAAGTAAAAAACACTAGAAACAGAATAATATAGAAAAAAACCCACAGAGAACTGCAATGAAGATACCATCTATTAAGCAACATAGAGTATACGCAATGAATAAAAGAACCATTGGAAATGGCAGAGGTGATAACGAAAACAATTTGCGAACAGTACAAGGCGCCAAAAACTCGTACTTGAACGAAGGTATGCACGCACACACTCATACACACATGTAAATGTGATATGGACGAAAAGAGGCCATATTCTAACTGAACAATGCAGATTGTAGTCGTCTTAATGAACTAACATGAACCAATTCACACCTGGCGCATATAAATGGTCTGACAAATATGGATCTAATCTGAAGTTATTCAGAAAGCTATTTGACTAAAACCTGCTGTTATTGGTTTACTAGTCCCAATCTCTCTACACTGTTTATAAAATGTTATTTAATTGTATGATTTATGTTCGAAGTTATCACATCACGGCGTGTATGTTCCAGATGTAAATGAGATCTAAGGATGGACTGGAGATTTCACCTGGCTCGTGCACTACATATGACTAGGTGCCTGAGGCTACAGGTCATGTAGTGTATCTCAACTCCTTCTGGGGTCAAACAAATCTAACATCACGCTTGATATGAGTGAATTGAATGTGATCTGAGTTTTTGTGCCATTCTAGACTAAATGATGACTAGCTGGTAGAGAGAGAGAGAGAGAGAGAGAGAGAGAGAGAGAGAGAGAGAGAGAGAGAGAGAGAGAGAGAGAGAGAGAGAGAGAATGCCCTCAGGTAACAAATCATTGTCCTCAATTAAACTCCGTGTTATGCTACATTCTGTCATGTTGGAAGTGCGATCGGCCCAGGACAGTGGGATGGTCAGGTGCTTGTCTAATGATCAATAACCAAGACGTGACTGAAATGAGCACCTGAAACAATACATCCAACACTCCCACAATGTCAGTTTATGGCTCTTATTACTATACCTACATGCTAAATACAACTTATTGCACTCGGAAATTTTTCTTAAAAGATGTTGATTCTTACAATCGTAAATAATGTGTCATGTATCATATTTAAAAAAAGTCCTGTGTATGAAGGTTCAGATCTTATCGATGTGGTTACATACTTTTAAATAATCAGGTAACATGGTATAATTTTGCCAGGTATGGCAGGATGTTAACGTTAACTGAACACGTACTGATTAATGAAGCATTCTTCGTTAGCAGACCTATATAAGAATGCTTGGCCCAACACCTGGCAGTCATTGAGTGGTTTGCTCAGAACACAACAACTGTCATCATGCTGGCACTCGCTTCCTTCGCCGTCACCATCGCTGCTGCTCTGGCCGTGGCCCCTCACGGAGGTAACTTATACAGATACTATATGTCGAGAGAAATCAATCACTTTTGTTACTTTCTGATTCGTTCTTTGGAACAACATAATTGATCAAACGTTTACATAAGCGTACCCATGCATTGTGTACTTCATACTGAATCGTTGTGGAAAGAAATGTTTAGTTTGATAATACTCATTCGTTTAATTTTTTATATGTTTATTTACTTTTTGATCCAGTAACTAAATTTCCATATACCTAATCTATACCTTTTGTTTCAGCTTCTCGTTGCTATGACTGCAACTACGCCCCCTCTGGCAGATATGGGTACTACCACCACTCCCAGGCTGGCCTCCCCCAGTGCGCCCTGCTGAACTATGGAGATGCTGAAGATATTGACAAATGGGCCTGCAAATCTGGAAAATGCTTCATCCGTCTCGACAAAAATGGATGTAAGTCTTATTTTCAACTTACAGTGCATTGCATGAGATCTGTTCTCTCAGGTATTTGACCTAACACTTGTATCTATTGCACCAATGGTTTGGCACACCATGTTAAAATAATCCACACAAGATGAATGACCAATATTAACTAAATAAACTTGACCAGTTAAAAGGCGTTCAATCAAAACATATTTGTTATCCTATATCTCCCAATTTGAGTGCCAAATTAATGCCTCTCACGGTTCATCTATTCTCAGATAAATATAACTTGCCCTGGGCAGGGGACTGTTAGCAGTGGTGAAAGACAACAAGCAGTCAAAGCGCAATGCTAGACCACTCAACTGATGGGGCAGCCCCCCCCTCCTCTGAGTGACCTGCCATATCGCAGGCAAACGGAAAAGCTGATTTATCGAATGATCATACTGTCAAACAAATGGTATGGAAGTTGGATATTGATGTTTTAATAAACAAAAGTTATTCAGTCATTTTCGTCATTACTTTGCTTTAATATTTATTTGTATTTCTGTTTCTCTTCATACTAGTGGTGTACAGAGGATGTGCCGACCAGGAGAACCTGAACTTTGGTGTTGATGCCCACAGACAGTGTGCCTACCAGGGTGGTTCCCTTTACTACTTCTGTAAGGGTGATCTCTGTAACTTTGGTCAGATTGGACACGTGTGCGGACACAAGCCAGCACCACACAAGTACCAGCAAAGTAAGTGTCTTTCAACATATCAAAGTGATTCCTGACCTATTTTTGTCTCAAAAATAATTATCTGACACACGTAAACATGAAATAGCTTTCTGTTAGTTCTTGCCTAGTTCAACAATCTCTCTTGAAGTTCTCAAAGATAACTCCAATGATAAATGTTTAATTTAGATCGTGTAGGCAACTCAATGTGGAAATAGGTAACACCTCTTTCAATAAACTTCTTTCTTTTCTACAGACCCATGTGACGGCAAATGCCACGGTAACCCAAGTGGCCTGTTCCCAGACTACCACAACCCCAAGGGATTCATCCAGTGTGGATGTGGAAATGACTATGGAAAGACCTGCAGCTGCTGCCGTGCCTTCCACCTGAACTGCCCATATGGAACCATCTTCAACACACACACAAAGACATGCACAGCCTATTAAATGTATTTAGAGATTCTCGTATACAGCAACTATTATATTTAGAATGAATTATTTTGTCCTGTAATATATATATATATATATATATATATATATATATATATATATATATATATATATATATATATATATATATATATATATATATATATATATATATATATATATGTGGTGTGTTATTCTATAGAATAAATACTAAATTAAATAATGATACGATTTTGTTTGTTGCCACCTCCCCTCCGCTCATTAACCCATAGTTCCACTCACATAGTTGTCTGCAAGTATTTCCACAGACGTTGCATGGGAAAGATATGATGGAGATACTATCCAAATTAAAGATTTGTCTTATTGTAATTGTCGTAGATCTTCAACAAAGCCTAGAGCATTGTATGTATGTTTAGCAAACCAAGACAGTAGAAAACATACACATTTAAAATAAACAAATAAAAAACGTTGATCAAATATCCATTACACAAATAACGTCATAAATCTTTCCTACATACTATGTGAAATTAATAATTAACATCAAAACATTTAAATGTTCCACATGAAATATGCCTCAGAGAACATCAAAAATCATAGACAGGAATTTTGTTTCACTATCCTCGCCATTTCCAGTCCCCCTCCCCTAACTCATCTTTGTGACTATTCCGTAATCTATCGGCCACAGGACACCACTAGTGCCTGTATCGGTCAAATCACCTGGCAGCTGTCATACTGAAAGATTATCCCCTTACTTATTGGAATTATCATGCAGCCATGTATTGTTCTATGGGATTAAGAAGGAAAGGTGTAGTGTAGGCTAACATCATTAGATAGTATATCAGAAAAAATCAACAATGGCTGACAAGTAAAATCACCACCTCATAAAAAGACAGGTATCTGTGAAAATTCAATAACAAAATGGCTCGAGAATATTCTGATATTAGGAGCAAAAGGGTGATATTAATGTTATATTTATATTATAAACTGTAAATCTTGGTTTCAAAGTTCAAATAGTAGCCAAATCACATTATTTTCATTCTTCAAAAAGAAAACGATTTTCTAGCAAAGTGCCAAAAAACTTCATAATATGCTAAACATAGTTGCATTTGATTTTGGAAGATCACATAATGTATGTGCTGTTGAATATGATCTCTACAGTGCCAAAGGAATCTCTGAGTGTTTTTGATAACTGAAAATATCATCATGCAGCAATTGCGATCTGTTCCATAAAATTAAAGTTATTTGATTAGCAGAATTGTATAGTTATCAATGCAATGGCCTACCCCTAAGCTAAACTACTATCCAGAAACTTGGTGTCCAGGATTGGAACTAAACAAAATACCGCGAAAGAGGACCAAATAGCGAACTGTTGAAATATCCTGACTTTGGATGGTTGAATGTTGACAGGTAGGCACACGACAATTTATAAGAATAAGAATAAACGCACAGAACCAAGGAAAAATGTAACAACAAGAAGGAAAGCAACCAATTGTAAACGACACTAGTACAAGCAAATACAAAAATATATCTGGAAAAGCAGTAGATCAAAAACCAAGAACAAACAGAGAGTCCAAAACAACATCATTTGTAAAATCCGAGAGAGCAGCAGGATAAAACGCATCTTTAACACTAACTCTGTTCAAGTACAACTTGTCAATGTACTTCCCTGCAAACAACTATCAAAGTAAAATGCCCATATTAATTTTCCATATATTTTTACCCCAGATATTACAATAGTGAATGAAAGTTATACTCCAAAAAATGTGAGCTACACAGCATTTTACATTACACTTTTTCAAAATCTCCTCTATATCAGATGGAGAGTGCAAACGAGTTCTTTTTCATATACATCTTTTGCAATATGTTTCATGGTAAGATGGACATCTACGGCTGGAAATGAAATTTGTCTTCACTCAAATCTGTCTTTAAATTGCATTCCCATGTTATAGTGAACCATAGTTTGAAAATATAAGCATCCACCCCAGAGTCGAGTCTGGTTACAGGGACATTTTGAATATTCTGAAAACTTTCCCATCGGACCCAGGGACAACTTCTGGTGCTTTTCTGTTACCACATTTATAAGTCAGTGCTGTATCTTCTCCAGTCATTTTAGTTTCGGCCTTGAAACGAGATGAAGCACCAGCTCTAACATTTCCCAACAAAAGTATGAAATAAGAAGAATTATCAACAACTTAATGCATAAATTAAAATATTATAGGACCACCTACGTAAAAATGAGTTTTTAAATCGTGGCATAGGCAAGGTAAATAATTTTCGAAAATGGGGCCCAATTACGGTTGACAAATGACAAGTGCGGAACTTTGGACAATTGATATTCATGAGCAGCCATAAAACAAAATAGGAAGTCACCCACCGATGTGTAAAGAGTACGGAATTCCACAAAGTGACAAAATAAAGAATCTATCTTTCAATCGATATATTCTAAACTATTCACGAGTTTGATAAAGTTTAAGTTGAACACTTATTCAATCAAATAACTTGCAAAAAATAGAAGTTGATCAAAAACGCTAAGCAGATTAATGTATTGCAATATAATTACAAACTGCATTATTGCCTCGAGTGAGTCATGCGCTCGTTCTCTCACTACGTCTCCGATTTCTAATCAGGTTGGGTCACATGAGAAGAATACAAATGGGTGCCAAGAGTATGTCGGTGGTTTACTCCGGCATCTGTAACAACGTATCCCTGAGCGGCAGAGCAAGCAAAAGCTACGAATTGCTAGATCACAGTTCGTGTAGTATAATGCATTAGAGATTAATATTCAAGTACAAGAGGCCTATACCCTTATACCTGTGTTTCTTCCACTATCCTACCCTTGAGAAGACTCCTAGCCTTAAAAAGTTATGAACAAGTATGTAAATGATACTGAATGACCAAAAAACATGGACAGGACGAATGTAAATGACATACGCTATGCCATACTTTAACATACGAAAACAGTTTTTTGAGTAGAATAAGTTATGAGGGATATTATAAACGGTCAACGCCCCTGCATTTCTTCAGTACAGCCCGTTATTTCTCATTGGTTTATCTGTTTGCCAAGATTGTTGAACAATTGGTACATAGGTTATTAGCCCTAAGTGAGTGGCAGCAGGAATATCTGGATGCTCTAATATGTTTTTCCATTAAAGAAATGCCACACGAAAAATAGGTTTGAGAAGATATGATTAGAATTAATCATGGGTGATATCAAAAACGGACATCCGCATATTTTCATTACAGCCAGTTTAATAACCCATTTAATATCTTCTTTATCAAGTAGTTTCTTTTGCCAATTGAAAAAAAAACGCACATGACGGAAATACATGGCTGACATTTCATAAGGATTTAGTCACATCCGTATAATTAGCAATACCTAGTTTTCTGATGAGTACCAACTGGTAAAATTCAAAGAAAGAAAACAGATCGCTGATCTTATATAATCATCAATTTAACAGATCCTACCCCCCACTTCTGTTGCTAACGATTAATTGGAACCATACTCTCTTTTACTGTGTTTTAGCAATATGTAAATATGAAACTGCAGGATATGCACGAAGCGCCAGTCTGAGGTACTTCTAGCGAAATCTGGTGTTACTGAAACACAACGGAGGTTTTCACCTTTAATCTAAAAAAGAGGCAGATGACAAAGATGAATGTAAATAAATGAGTTTCACATGGAATATAGATAGATAGATAGATAGATAGATAGATAGATAGACATATACATACATACATACATACATACATACATACATATATACATACATACATACATACATAAATACATACATACATACACACACACACACACATACCTACCTACCTTCATACATACATAATACATACATGGCGCCTCTTTCCTTACTATCGTAATATCACATTGGTTTCCACACAAGCAGGAAGAGATTCATGTATTGCTTTCTGTTTAAAAATGGCGATGGATAAGTGAGGTAATTGTGAGTGCCCAAGTGCCGAAGTCCCTTCTCGGCCATTTTCAAACTGAATCCTTATATAATCCCCACGGAGCTACCATATTATAGGAAATGCAGGAAGCACTAGCGGATACAAATGCAAATATGAACTTTATTACTCTCTAACCGCCTTCTGCGCTACATAGATGAAATACAAAAATATCATTAAAGAAAATTATAACCATCGACAATGTTGTCAGAATTACAAAAATACACTTAAGTAGTATACACCCATAAAGATGTGTATGTCAATACATGTATCATACAATGAATGTTTCTGTTCACTGTCATAACTAGATATAAACGCAGTTCGAATCAGCAGTTTCTATATCTTCACCAACGACTTCTGGAAGAGATGTGTACTCCTTCATGCCTAAGTGAACAACAGAATAACAACTTTCATTGAAATCTTTCTATCAATTGTATTTAATAATTGAGTCATTTTTAATGTGCTACATCTATTTCTAAAGTATTTTGGTACAATTAATATAATAACTAAGTTCTTCAAGACTATTACATGTAAATAAGGAGTGAAGTTCATCACCGTAGAGTCTTTTTTCTGCACTCACTGCAGATGCGTCGTCTTTGCCTTGGTATTGATAATTTGGATTTACAATTAACTGCCAATTTTTGACATCCAATTCCAGAGACAAGTAGTGAGTATTTCAGGTATTCTGGCAATAGATCTACATATTCCTCAAATTCATGTACATTTAAATAAATTTTGTATGATGAATAATCTTCCTCTACTGAGATTCTGCTAGATCGTTTCTCTAGAAACAAATTTTGCAATATTCTTTTAACACACTCACTGGAAACCCCTGAGCCACTTTGAAGATGTCCAACTAGCCTGAGGTACTTCTGGCGACATCCGGTGTTACTTGAAGACAACGTAGGTTTTCACTTTTATTCTAAAATAGAGAGACAGATAACAAAGATGAATGTAAATAGATGAGTTTCACTTGGAATATACATACACATATACATACATACATACATACATACATACATACGTTCATACATAAATTCAAACATATCATTCACTCTGCAGTATGATAGAGTCCGTCATGTTGGAAGAATAATCACAGAGGAGAACGGGATGGCCTGGTGCTTGTCTAATAATGAATAACCACATGACTGAATGAATCCCTGAAACGATACATAAAACATTCCAACTACAACATTCTATTGCCCTTATTAGTATACCTACATGCTAATACATGGTGTTGCACTCGGCTTTTTTTTTCGTAAAAGATGTTCATTTCTAGAAACGTAATTAAATTGTCATGTATGACGGTTCAGTTCTTGTCGATGTCGTTACATAACTTTAAGTAATCAGGTAACATGTTATAATTTTGCCAGGTTTGGCAGGATGTTAAGGTTAGCTGCACACGTACTGATTAATGAAGCATTCGCCGTTACCAGACCTATATAAGAATGCTTGCCCCAGCACCTGGCAGTCATTGAGTGGTTTGCTTAGAACACAACAACTGTCATCATGCTGGCTCTCGCTTCCTTCGCCGTCACCATCGCTGCTGCTTTGGCCGTGGCCCCTCACGGAGGTAACCAATACAAATACTAAACGTCTAAACAAATCAATCACTTTTGTTACTTCATGATTTGTTCCTTGGGACGATGCATGTGAGCGAACGTTTAAGCCAACAAACGTATGCATTGTGTACTTAACGCTGAATTGCTGTGGAAGGAATTGTTTAGTTATGCTTAACGATGTTTCGTTTCGTTTTGGTAATCCTCATTTGTTTCACTTTTTATATATTTATTTACTTTTCGGTTTAGTCAATAATTTTTAAGTACTTAATCTATACCTTTTGTTTTCAGCTTCTCGTTGCTATGACTGCAACTACGCCCCCTCTGGCAGATATGGGTACTACCACCACTCCCAGGCTGGCCTCCCCCAGTGCGCCCTGCTGAACTATGGAGATGCTGAAGATATTGACAAATGGGCCTGCAAATCTGGAAACTGCTTCATCCGTCTCGACAAAAATGGATGTAAGTCTCATTTTCAATATACATTGCATTGCATGAGATGTGTTCTCTCAGGTATTTGACCTAACACTTACATCTATTGCACCAATGGATATGCACACCTTGTTAAAATAATCCACACTAGATGAATGACCAATATTAAATAAACAAACTTAACCAGTTAGAAGGCTTTCAATCAAAACATATTTGTTATCCTATCTCTCCCAATCTGAGTACCAAATTAATGTTTCTGAAAGTTCATCTATTCTCAGATGAGTAGAACTTGCCCTGGGCCGGGGACTGTTAGCAGTGGTGAAAGACAACAAGCAGTCAAAGCGCAATGCTAGACCACTTACCTGATGGGGAAGCCTCCCTCTTCTGAATTAACCTACCATATCACAGGCAAACGGAAAAGCTGATTTATCTAATGAACATACTGTCAAACAAATAGTGTTGAAGTTGGATGTTGATGTTCTAATACACAAAAGTTATTCAGTCATTTTCGTAATTACTTTGCTTTAATATTTATTTGTATTACTGTTTCTCTTCATACCAGTGGTGTACAGAGGATGTGCCGACCAGGAGAACCTGAACTTTGGTGTTGATACCCAAAGACAGTGTGCCTACCAGGGTGGTTCCCTCTACTACTTCTGTAAGGGTGATCTCTGTAACTTTGGTCAGATTGGACACGTGTGCGGACACAAGCCAGCACCACACAAGTACCAGCATAGTAAGTAATAACGTTGATATGATATAAATATATATATATATATATATATATATATATATATATATATATATATATATATATATATATATATATATATATATATATATATATATACATATATATATATATATATATATATATATATATACATATATATATATATATATATATATATATATATATATATACATATATATATATATTATTATATATATATATATATATATATATATATATATATATATATATATATATATACATATATATATGTGTGTGTGTGTGTGTGTGATCAAAAAAGAGAAGCAAAGACGCTTCATTAGTTTTTTATTCGTTTTGGCCAGCACCACACAATTACCAGCATAGTAAGTGTCCTTTAACATATTAAAGGGTTTCTTGACCTTTTTTTGTCTCAAAAATAATTATCTGACACACGTAAACATGGAACAATTTTTGGAGAAATAGCTGTCTGTAAGTCTTGCTTAGTTAAACAATCTTTCTTGAAATTTTTCTCAAATATAACTCCAATTGATAAACTATGTTTAATTTAGATCATGTGAGCAAACTCAATGTTGAAATAGGTAATACCTCTTTCAATAAACTTCTTTCTACAGACCCATGTGACGGTAAATGCCACGGTAACCCAAGTGGCCTGTTCCCAGACTACCACAACCCCAAGGGATTCATCCAGTGTGGATGTGGAAATGACTATGGAAAGACCTGCAGCTGCTGCCGTGCCTTCCACCTGAACTGCCCATATGGAACCACCTTCAACACACACACAAAGACATGCACAGCCTATTAAATGTATTTAGAGGTTCTCGTATACAGCAACTGTTATATTTAGAATGAATTATTTTGTCCTGTAATATATACATATACATATATATATATATATATATATATATATATGTATATATATATATATATATATATATATATATATATATATAATATATATATATATATATATATATATATATATATATATATATATATATATGTGGTGTGTTATTCTATAGAATAAATACAAAATTAAATAATGATACGATTTTGTTTGTTGTTACCTTGCCTCCGCTCATAAACCCATAGTTCCACTCACATAGTTGTCTGCAAGTATTCCCGCAGACGTTGCATGGTAAAGATGTGATGGAGATACTGTCCAAATTAAAGATTTGTCTTAGTGTAATTGTCGTAGATCTTCAACAAAGCCTAGTGCATTGTATGTATGTTTAGCAAACCAAGACGGTAGGAAACATACACATTTAAGATAAACAAATAAAAAACGACCAAATATCCCTTACAAAAATAACGTCGTAAACCTTTCCTAAATACTACGTGAAATTAATAATTAACATCAAAACATTTAAATGTTCCACATGAGATATGCCACAGAGAACATCAAAAATCATAGACAGGAATTTTGTTTCACTATCCTCGCCATTTCCAGTCCCCCTCCCCTAACTCATCTTTGTGTCTATTCCGTAATCTATCGGCCACAGGACACCATTAGTGCCTGTATCGGTCAAATCACCTGGCAGCTGTCATACTGAAAGATTATCCCCTTACTTATTGGAATTATCATGCAGCCATGTATTGTTCTATGGGATTAAGAGGGAAAGGTGAAGTGTGGGCTAACATTATCAGATAGTATATCAGGAAAAAATCAACAATGGCTGACAAGTAAAATTCACCACCTCATAAAAAACACAGGTATCTGTGAAAATTCAATAACAAAATGGCTCGAGAATAATCAGAAATTAGGAGCAAAAGCGTGTTATATTTAGATTATAAACTGTAAATCTTAGTGTCAAAGTTTAAATAGTAGCCAAATCACATTAATTGCTTACTGTCTTCAAAATAAAAATGATTTTCTAGCAAAGTGCCAAAAAACTTCATAATATGCTGAACATAGTTGTATTTGATTTTGAAAGATCACATAATGTATGTGTTGTTGAATATGATATCTTCAGTGCCAAAGCAATCTGTAACTGAATATATCAGCATGCAGCAATTGCGATCTGTTCCATGAAATAAAGTTATTAGATTAGCAGAATTGTATAGTTATCAACATAATGGCATACTCCTAAGCCAAACTACTATCCTGACCCTGGTGTCCAGGATTGGAACTAAACAAAATACCGCGACAGAGGCCACAGCAGCGAACTGCTGAAATATCCTGACTTTGGATTGCTGAATGTTGACAGGTAAGCACATGACAATTTATAAGAATCAGAAGAAACGCACAGAACCAAGGAAAAAAGTACCAACAAGAAGGAAAGCATCCAAGGGTAAACTACGCTAGTACAAACAAATAAAAAAAATCTGGAAAAGCAGTAGATCAGAAACCAAGAACAAACGGAGTGTACAAAACAACACCAGTTTTCAAAATCCGAGAGAGCAGCAGGATAAAACACATCTTTAACACTAACTCTGTTCAAATACAACCTCTTAATGTACTTCCCTGTAAACAACGTTAACTATCAAAGTAAAATGCACATATTAATTTTCCCTATATTTTAACCCAGGTACTAGTATTACAATGGTGAATGAAAGTTATACTACAAACGATGTGAGCTACACAGCATTTTACATTACACTTTTTCAAAATCTCCTTTATGCCATCTAGTTAGATGGAGAGTGCTAACGAGTTCTTTAAAAAAACATTTTTTGCAATATGTTTCCTGGTATAATGGACATCTACGGCTAGAATTGAAAATTGTCTCCACTCAAATATGTCTTTAAATTTCATTCCCATGTTATAGTGAACCATAGTTTGAGAATATAAGCATCCACCCCAGAGTCGAGTCTGGTTACAGGGACATTTTAAATATTCTGATAATGAATCTGTCTTTCTCATCGGACCTAGGGACAACTTCTGGTGCTTTTCTGTACCCACATTTACATTATTGACGGTTTCCAAAAATAGTTTCCAAAAATATTCTAGTGTTTAGTTTGAACCAAATATCTGCTCTGGAGAGCATGAAAATTACTATTGACCTAAATCCAGAAGCTGGCCTTAATTTTGAGAGCTGTCTTAGTACCAGTAAATAGGTAGTGTCCCGAGTATTTATTTTCTGTAGTAGACAAACCTCATAAAACCATGTCGTAAGATCTAATTAATTTCGCTACCTTTATGCTAAAACACTGTATTCCAACCCAAACTCAAAATACCACATTGGCTTCCACACAAATAGGATAGGAATCCTATACTGATTGCCTTCTATATCAAAAACACATTTTCAGGAGAAATCATTGGTTCCCTGCTGTATCTTCTCCAGTCATTTTAGTTTCGGACTTGAAACGAGATGAAGCACCAGCTCTAACATTACCCAAAAAAAAGTATGACATAAGAACAATTATCAACAACTTAATGCATAGATTGAAATATT
Source organism: Maea johnstoni (assembly GCA_963942565.1). Taxonomy (NCBI): domain Eukaryota; kingdom Metazoa; phylum Annelida; class Polychaeta; order Spionida; family Magelonidae; genus Maea; species Maea johnstoni. The sequence goes on from OZ012686.1 coordinate 53,395,175, forward strand.
ATACGACCACCTACGTACACATATGGTTTTAAATCATGCCATAGGCAAAATAAATAATTTTCGAAAATGGGGCCCAATTACGGTCGACAAATGACAAGTGCGGTACCTTTGGTCAATTGATATTCATGCGCAACCATAAAACAAAATAGGAAGTCACCCACCGATGTGTAAAGAGTACGGAATTCCGCAAAGTGACAAAATAAAGAATCTTTTTTTCAATAGATATATTCTAAACTATTGACGAGTTTCATAAATTTATAGTTGAATACTTATTCAATCAAATAACTTGCTAAAAATATAATTTGATCAACTACACTAAGCAGATTAATGTATTGCAATATAATTACAAATTGCATTATTGCCTCGAGTTAAGCATGCGCAATCAGCGATTGCGCTTATTCTCTCACTACATCCCCGATTTCTAATCAGGTTGGGTCACGTGAGAAGAATACAAATGGTTGCCAAGGGTATGTAGGTGGTTTACTCCGGCATCTGTAACAACCTATCCCTGAGCGGCAGATCAAGCAAAAGCTACGAATTGCTAGATCACAGTTCGTGTAGTATAATGCATTAGCGATTAATATTCAAGTACAGGAGGCTTACAAGTACACGAGGTTTATACCCTTATACCTGTGTTCCTTCCACTATCCTAACCTTGAGAATACTCTTAGCTTTAAAAAGTTATAAACAAGTATGTAAATAATACTCAATGACCAAAAATCATGGAGAATATCTTTGACTAGGATAAATCTAACAAGGATGAATGCAAATGACATACGCTATGCCGTACTTTAACTTCGAAAATAGTTTTTTGAGTAGAATTAGTTATGAGGGATATCATAAACGTACACCGCCCAGTCATCTCTTCAGTACAGCCCGTTATTTATCATTGGTTTATTTCTTTGACAAGATTTTTGAACCATTGGTACATAGGTTATTAGCCCTAAGTGAGTGGCAGCAGGGATATAAGGGTGCTCTGATATGTTTTTACATTAAAAGAATGCCAAACGAAAAATAGCTTTGAGAAGATATGATTAGAATTATAATCATGGGGGATATCAAAAACGGACATCCACATCTTTTCATTACAGCCGGTTTAATAACCCATTTAATATATTTTTTATCAAGTAGTTTCTATTGCCAATTGAATAAAAAAAAACGCACATGACGGAAATACATGGCTGACATTTCATAAGGATTTAGTCACATCCGTATAATTAGCAATTCCTAGTTTTCTGGTGATAACCAACTGGTAAAATTCAAAGAAAGAAAACAGAATGCTGATCTTATATAATCATTAATTTAACAGATCCCATCCCCACTTCTGTTGCTAACGATTAATTGGAACCATACTCTCTTTTAGTGTGTCCTTGCATGTAAATATCAAACTACAGGAAATGCAGGAAGCACCAGTCTGAGGTACTTCTGGCGAAATCTGGTGTTACGGAAACACAACGGAGGTTTTCATCTTTATTCTAAAAAAGAGGCAGATGACAAAGATGAATGTAAATAAATGAGTTTCACATGGAATATAGATGGATAGATAGATAGATAGATACATACACACACATAAATACATACATAAAACATACATACATACATAGTGCCTCTTTCCTTACTATCGTAATATCACATTGGTTTCCACACAAGCAGGAAGAGATTCCTGTACTGCTTCCTGTTTAAAAATGGCGATGGATAAGTGAAGTAATTGTGAGTGCCCAAGTGCCGAAGTCCCTTCTCGGCCATTTTCAAACTGAATCCTTATATAATGTCCCCTCGGAGCTACCATATTATAGGAAATGCAGGAAGCACTAGCGGACACAAATGCAAATATGAACTTTATTACTCTCTAACCGCCTTCTGCGCTACATAGATGAAATACAAAGATATCATTAAAAGAAAATTATAACCATCGACAATGTTGTCAGAATTACAAAAATACACATAAGTAGTATACACCCACACAGATATGTATGTCAATACATAAATCATACATGGAATGTTTCTCTTCACTGTCATAACTAGATATACACACAGTTCGAATCAGCAGTTTCTATATCTTCACCAACGACTTCTGGACGAGATATGTACTCCTCCATGCCTAGGTGAACAACAACTTTCAATTAAAATTTTCTATCAATTGAATTTAATAATTGAGTCATTTTTAATGTGCTACATCTAGTTCTAAAGTATTTTGGTATAACTAATATAATAACTAAGTTTTTCAAGACTATTACATGTAGTGTAAATAAAATGTGAAATTCATCACCAAGGAGTCTTTTTCTGCATGCACTGCAAATGCGTTTTTGCCTTGGTAATTTGGATTTACAATTAACTGCCAATTTTTGACAACCAGTTCCGAAGTCAAATAGTGAGTATTTTAGGTATTCTGGCAATATATCTACGTATTCTTCAAATTCATGTACATCTATATGAATTTTGTATAATGAATAATCTTCCGCTACTGAGATTCTGCTAGACCATTTCTCCAAACTGATCTTGCAATATTCTTTTAACACACTCACTGGAAACCCCTGAACCACTTTGAGCATATCCAACTAGCCTGAGGTACTTCTGGCGACATCCGGTGTTACTAGAACACAACGTAGGTTTTCACTTTCATTCTAAAATAGAGAGACAGATTACAAAAATGAATGTAAATAGATGAGTTTCACTTGGAATATACATACATACATACATACATACATACATACATACATACATACATACATACATATATTCCTACATAAATACAAACATATCATTCACTCTGCGGTATGATACAGTCCGTCATGTTGGAAGTATAATCACACAGGAGAACGGGATGGCCAAGTACTTGTCTAATAATAAATAACCAAGACGTTACTGACTGAATCCCTGAAACAATATATCAAACATTCCTACTACAACATTCTATTGCCCTTATTAGTATACCGACATGCTAATTCACCGTGTTCCACTCGGCTTTTTTCGTAAAAGATGTTGATTTCTACAATCGTAATTAAATTGTCATGTATTCGGTTCAGTTCTTATCGATGTGATTACATAACTTTAAAGTAATCAGGTAACATGTTATAATTTTACCAGGTATGGCAGGATGTCAAGGTTAGCTGAACACGTACTGATTAATGAAGCATTCGTCGTTAGCAGACCTATATAAGGATGCTTGGCCTTACACCTAGCAGTCATTGAGTGGTTTGCTCAGAACACAACAACTGTCATCATGCTGGCTCTCGTTTCCTTCGCCGTCACCATCGCTGCTGCTCTGGCCGTGGCCCCTCACGGAGGTAACCAATACAAATACTTTATATGTCGAGAGAAATCAAACACTTTTGATACTTTATGATTCGTTCTTTAGAACGACGTAATTGATCAAACTTTTACATAAGTATACCTATACATTGTGGACTTCATACTGAATCGTTGTGGAAAGAAATGTTTAATTACATTTTGTTTCATTTTGATAATACTCATTTGTTTTACTTTTCATATGTTTATTTACTTCTTGATCCAGTAACTTAATACCCTAATCTTAGTACCTAATCTATACCTTTTGTTCTCAGCTTCTCGTTGCTATGACTGCAACTACGCCCCCTCTGGCAGATATGGGTACTACCGCCACTCCCAGGCTGGCCTCCCCCAGTGCGCCCTGCTGAGCTATGGAGATGCTGAAGATATTGACAAATGGGCCTGCAAATCTGGAAAATGCTTCATTCGTCTCGACAAAAATGGATGTAAGTCTCATTTTCAATTTACAATGGATTGCATGAGATGTGTTCTCTCAGGTATTTGACCTAACACTTACATTTTCTGCACCAATTGATCTGAAAAACCATGTTAAAATGATTCACACTAGATGAATGTCCAATATCAACTAAATATACTTAACCGGTAAATAAAACATAATTGTTACCTTATCCCTCCCAATTTGAGTGCCAAATTAAAGTTTCTCGCAGTTCATATCTTCTCAGATAAGTATAACTTGCTGCCTTTTCCCTGCCCTGCGCCGGACACTGTTAGCAGTGGTAAAAGACATCACGCAGCTGAAGCGCAATGTTAGACCACTCGGCTGATGGGGCAGCCCCTCTCATCTGAGTGATTGCCATATCAAAGGCAAACGGAAAACTTGAATTATCTACTAAACATATTGTCAAACAAAATGTGTGGAAGTTGCATATTAATACATTAATATTATGATACACTATACCTATTTGGTCATTTTCGTAATCAACTTGCTTTTATGTTTAACTTTATTCCTCTTTCTCTTCATACCAGTGGTGTACAGAGGATGTGCAGACCAGGAGAACTTGAACTTTGGTGTTGATACCCACAGACAGTGTGCCTACCAGGGCGGTTCCCTCTACTACTTCTGTAAGGGTGATCTCTGTAACTTTGGTCAGATTGGACATGTGTGTGGACACAAGCCTGCACCACACAAGTACCAGCATAGTAAGTGTCCTTCAACATATCAAAGTGATTCTTGTCCTATTCTAGGCTCAAAAGAATCTGACACGTGTAAGAGTAAAATGGTTGTCTGAAAGTTCTTGCTTAGTTAAGAAATCTCTCTTGAAGTGTTTATGAAAGATAACTCCAATTGATAATTATGTTCCAATTATATTGTGGTGGTTTTGATTTGATTTTGATTTTATTTTATTCGGTCTAGTACAATGTGTATTACATAGCATTTGGCATACAAAAAAATATCATATATAAAGGTGACTAGTTGGAGTGTCATTAACTGCTATGCAATAGAAATCTAACCAGACACAGGATATATACACTAAAAGTTAGAAACTTATTTCCATAGTGGTCCCAGTCTGCCCAGAGTCCAATGGCATCACATGTAATGATCAACCTCACTGCTCAAGATTGACATAACAACAATATATCAAATAGTATAATACAAACATTCAGACTAGAATTGATGAATTTCTTTTTTTTCTTATGAATCAGAGAGGATTGACATGAAATGTTTTTTGCATCTCACTTAAAAAAGAGATTTACTGAACGTAGTCTGGATCTCATCTGGCAAAGAGTTCCAGATTTTGGCACCTATGTAGTGGAAGGACTTCATACCATATGAACCAGCCTTTGGTAAAATCAAAGCATTAATACTGTGTCTGGTGTAATAGTGGTGTGATTCATTTACTCTTTCAAAAACCTGAAGATACTCTGGGGCCTGTTCATCGATGCAGTTAAATACATGGCTTGCGGCCAGATATTTTATTCTGTTTTCAATGCTCATCCACTTAACCTCATTGAAGTCGTTGGCTACCAAGTGTGTTCTGTTTGAGTAGTTTAAAACGTATCTAATCATTTTATTTTGTACGACCTGAAGGCTCAAGTTTTAAGGGAAAAATGTCTGCTCAAGAAGTACACGCTA
>OZ012686.1:53400757-53458257 GCA_963942565.1 Maea johnstoni
ATTGATTACATAGTGTGCGTCAATAAAAGTCTACCCATTTTCATATTCAATTAGTAGTAGTAGTAGTAGTAGTAGTAGTAGTAGTAGTAGTAGTAGTAGTAGTAGTAGTAGTAGTAGTAGTAGTAGTAGTAGTTGTAGTAGTTGTAGCAGTTTATGCATTGGCCATGTTAATATAAAATGAAAGATACATTTACAAAATGAATAGAATATGGTTATACAAACAACAGAGGCGACAGAAAGTTAACAGACGACAATACTTATAAATAAAGGAGATGAAAAACCCCAAAGAACTAAGAACAAGGAACGAAAATGCTTTCATACCAAATACCAAATACCAAATACACAAGGATATCAAATAAATTCGGATAGCTTCCCACAAACTTTTCAACCCTACGCTAATTGGGTAACAGTTCATCAAGTATGTAAAACAAGTCATTTTCAAAAAATAACAACAATCAGATGAAATTTCATGTTCTTCTGCGAACTATTTCTTGCAACTTATGTCTAGAAGATCAAGTTCTAGTATTTTACATATAACCCCAGCGTAATTTTTGCCATCAAACATTTCCTAGATCGCGGAAATTATCACATATTTGGCACGTATGCAAACACAACGTGGATTCAGGTGGGTTTGCTCTACAAATGTTGTTTGGCGCAGGATTTATCAGTTGCCAAATGGTCGCTACACTGCATTTCCTTGACTACGGGCTCTTATGTAATTGCTCAAGGTGGCCCAGCACACGTTAGGCCATCCACTACACATGCTAATTTCCTTTGCTAAGTGTATTGCCTAGCAACCCCAGATGACTGCTAATGCTGCGAATTGTCCAAATTGTTGTCTAAGGTACGCCTTGTTATTAACCTGTCTATAGAGGTCGATAAGATGGCCACTCGTCAACGACATACAACTAATCAGATCAGGGAAGGCTATTTATCCACTTTTTATCACTTTATCACCCATTTTCCTGATTAATTCCGAGAGGAAGTGCATTCATATACGTCTTGTGTACTTGATGTATCGCCATCATTTACTCAGGCCTACGCCATTTTGCGAGCAATCTATTCTTACAAATAAACGTTTAAGTGAAACCTTGTACACGTTGTTTGTTTTTTAAATGCGAGAAGGTTACCAATGACAAAGGTAGTGATTTCCCCGGGTACTCCGATTCCGTCCACCACTAATTGCAACCAAAAAACACAACAAATTTTACTTCTTTAGGATTAGAATATAATATGGATGATATTGAACACATAACAAAATTGAATATTGAAAATAAACTAGCTAAAGACAGGAAATTAATTAAAATCTGGAAACCACGTGCATTGACAGTGTTTGGAAAGATAATCGTAATTAAAAGCCTACTTATCTCAGGATTCATACATAACCTGTTGTCTCTCCCTAGTCCTACAGATATTGTTAAATCTGTATGAATGATTTCAAATGGGAATTATATAGCCAAAATGTGTATTGAAGAATATAATGCAGAAATTGAATAGTTTGAAAAGTTTCTCTCAAAATGTGAATTAATTTTCTATGATATGAAAAATATAGCTTTAAATGAGTCTGAAAATTTCGCCTATATCGAAAAAGGTATCAAATAATTGTTTAAAACATTATATTTTAAGATTTAAATGGTTCAGTATGCCACGTGGTATATTAATATAGATATCATTTCATCTGTTGACATGTTTTTGTTGTTGATTTGTCTGCGTCTTTGGTGTCAAATGTATATCTATATCTACTTGTTGAAAATGAAAATCGCTATATATATAAAAAACAAACTACAACCAAAACCACCAATATTAGACACCAAAAAAGCGACATCAAACCACTGAAACCATATTATTTCTTATCTCGTGGTTAATTTGATATTAAGCTTACTTCAAGAAAACTCAATAGAGAACGGTATATTTTTTCATACCTGAATATAACATGAAATACAACCACGTTTTCCATGCGGTTCTTTTTCACCTCAATGCTATAGATTCTAACTTGTAATTCTAATATTCTTTTTAATTCTAATATTGTGTAATAAGTTGAGTTACGTGATGCTCATATCCCTAACACAAATACCTGATATTGGTGTAGCCGAAAGAAAGAAGGCAGCTCATACTATGCTAAATCATAAAATGATTTACGTTCTATACCATACGAATCTTGCTATTTGGAATGGAGTCTAATTAAACGCACTCAGCACATCAGCTGTCACTGTCCAGCCTAATGAGTGGGAGTCCTATTGTACTAGAAGCGAATTTGATTCAGCAGACCGAGTTCCAATGAATATTTGATGTGCCTGCTATGACGTGCGTTGACCGATTCACGCCCGGAGCGTAGCGTAAACATAGTCTGATACATGCAAATAGTTTAAACTCTCTTCTTTGAGAATATCTGACTGTAATGGTTTCTCGTGTTTAGTTTAACGATCCCTTTCCGAATATCTTCCCAATATGACTGGTTTAGATGAGCGGTAGTAAAGATGTCAGACCATATGTGCACTTCCTCATAGACACCAAAGGTTGATGTGGTATCACGCAAAACGAACGTAGCATTTTCTATAGATAGCCTAAGCCAGCCCTGCCTACAGACCCTAGTGTTTCGCTCAAATAGAGATTACACCAGATTCTTATTTTTTTTCAGATTATTTATCTTACAAAGTTTTCTGTACGATTCCACGTCCGTTAGACTAACCACATCGTCCTACAAGTCAATCGACTTCATTTGAGAGCAGACATTGTGGATATTGGAACATAATACGAATAAGATGTTTCTAGATTGTAAGACGATTAGGGGATTCTTTTGCATATATATTATTTATATATATATATATATATATATATATATATATATATATATATATATATATATATATATATATATATATATATATATATATATATATACGTATATTCGTATAAGGCAGGTTTGATTGTAGGCAGGTAGGTAGGTATATCGTAGTAGGCAGGTATGTAGATATATATGTTTGTACATATATGTCACATCGAGCAATTTAAGCCCATGGCATTGGAATATACAACAACCAAATCACTGGCGTTGAGACCAGGAAGAAGAAGGACATATGCAGCCTAGCATTGTTCCTCCTAACGCTATCTGCTTTAATACGATATAAAGTGTGCTCCTGCGTCTATAACGCATCACGAACCGTGTATTACCCGAAGCGCACCATATTAAGTCCTGGCAAGAAGCGGCTAGCAGTGCCAGCAGGGGAATAGCACTAGATATCACAGGGTCAATTGACATACAGCAGTGCCAGAGCCAAAATGGCTTCTCTCCTACCATGGACGACTAGCTGTAGTGTCAAATGACGTTTATCTGTGCAATAGCACAAGTGACCTCGCCTGTAGTGTTTGCATGTTAATAGGCCGAGGGTTGGTTGACTTACGTATAGATCGTCTATTACGTGGTATATATATATATATATATATATATATATATATATATATATATATATATATATATATATATATATATATATATATATATATAGATATATATATATATATATATAGATATATATAGATATATATATGTTATATATATATATATATATATATATATATATATATATATATATATATATATATATATATATATATATATATATATATATATATATATATATATATATATATATATATATATATATATATATATATATATATATATATATATATATATATATATATATATATATATATATGTATATATATATATATATATATATATATATATATATATATATATATATATATATATATATATATATATATATATATATATATATATATATATATATATATATATATGTGTGTGTGTGTGTGCATATATATATATATATATATATATATATATATATATATATATATATATAATATATATATATATATATATATATATATATATGTATATACAATTATATATATATATATATATATATATATATATATATATATATATATATATATATATATATATATATATATATATATATATATATATATATATATATATATATATATATATATATATATATATATATATATATATATATATATATATGTATATATATATATATATATATATATATATATATATATATATATATATATATATATATATATATATATATATATATATATATATATATATGTATATATAAAGTATCTCTCGTAGGTACTCTAATCTAGATAAAGAACAGTCCCGCATTCAAAATGGCTTCGTAATATTTCAATTCCAGAATAAAATGATTATTCACCGAATAAGCACTTGTTTTAGTATCTCTTCTAATATACATGAGTATAAGGCACCAGTGGTGATAGTCCGCCTACACCTGATTCAAAATGTCCCTTTAGAGGAATGCTATTCCAAGCTCTCGCTCGACATTGAGAAGTGTTACATACTCGTGTTGGCCTCTCCCCAAGCTTTAAGGGATCAGGTAGCTGTATGGGCTGGACACACAGACATCAGCGCGAGAATCCCCATGGCTTCTCTTGGTGTATAGGAGCTATTGCACCACTGGCAATCCACATTCAACATGTCAGGATCAGATAGGATTCTCTCCAAGTGTGAAAGTACTAGTTGGTGATGCGAATCACTGCTACCTAAACAAGTGAACGAATCAGAATCAACATGGCTTCCCTCACGTTCCAGCGAGATGATAAACATGCTTTGTGGTAAATCAGCAGCGACCATTGTAAAAGTCCAAAGGCTTCCTAACCAATATGATAGGGTACATACATTTAGGCGAAGGGTAAATCGTCATACGACAGTCGAGACGGCCATCATATTGTCACATTGGGCGCTTTCAGAGTAACATTCAGAGATATCATCCAGGGTGTGAGCGGTTCAGTACTAATATGGATTGCTTATGTTAATGCTTTACGTTTATGTTTATAATTTCTCGTCTGATGCCTTCGTATTTCAGACATTGCATAATAAGATGGTTGGGGTCTTATCGTATCCCTAGGTAACAGGAACTACATATCCTATGACTGAAGGATTTGCTTTTTAGTCAATGATCACGACCTTTCAGTAAACTAGCGCTACAGACGAGTTTTGCCATAATTTCACAGTTGCTTGTGAGGCTAGGCATCATGTCAGCTACGATCCACCAAATCAAGTAGTAGGGGCGCTCTATTATGCTACACATTAATGCATTACATTACAATATTTCATACTCATTATCTACCATGCACCACGCAATTCCCCATACTAAGCTTTTCCATTCGGCTTTACTGAGGTGAAAACCATTAAGGACCATCCCGAGACACATTTATAAAATACCAAATCCATCGCATACGTTAAGTATCTCAACAATGGGGTTCACCTTTTCATTTCTCGCACCTTTTATAGGATCATTACGATACTCTTCTGCTTTATGGCATAACATCAGCTTGCAAATCGCTTTGTTTGGCATAAAGTGCCAAGGCTAGATTATTTAGTGATTTAGGCAACCACTAAACACCCTTGCTCTTCACTTAGACTCTCTGTTCTTCAGTCACAGTCTTTGACTTGAAACTAAAACACTGATCTTGAAATTGGCCTCTACTCTATGCAGTGCGTCACCATGATGAGTTCCAATATAAAAGTATAAATTCTTTACACATAAATTTGAGACAAGTGAAAACATGGCGACGAAACAATGTAGTTCTACCAATGTCCTACCCATTTTGTCAGATTCAACACAATTGTTTGATAAAACATTGGATACGGGTAATTCAATAATGTCTGTATATTTCATTAATATGCTACGCATTTCCATCGGTATTTTGGTGCACCAAAATCTAAGAATACAAAAATGAAGTTCAATTCTACACAGTTTAAGACAATCTGGATCTAAGAAAGGTATTCGCAGTCTCTCACGTGGCTGCGCGGTGACACTGTGAATGCGCGAGACTTCGGCGGTGACGCAGCGGCGCAACGTCGGTGCGGCCCTGCAGGGCTGCCTGAGTGGACCCAAGTGGGCCCCAGCATACAGGGCTATGTGGCCTACTGTCAGCATACGCCGTCGCAATCAGATTAACGGCCCTGTCAGGAACTCACCTCTGGCTTTGAAGCGCGGATTTTGTGCTGCGGTTTTGTGTGACATGTCTCGTGCCGCCATCCATTGCCACATGCTACTTATCTGCCAAGTCCAGGTTTATTTGATTTCCACCGGCAGAGGCCGCAAGGTACCTTCTGATTATGCGTCCTTTCAACGTGAGTCGGTTTCTCACTGATCGACATTTATCACTTGATGATGATTTGGGCTCCTAGCTGTTCCCTTATAATGTAGTCCAGGGCTTTGCTATTGACTGCCCTCTGTCTCTCAGCTAAGACTAGCAAACTGAGGGGATCAGCCAGTAGATCTCACGGTATGAACTGGGGTATGGGTCACAGCAGGGGATCAGCTGATATACCCAGTTTGCAGCCGGTAGCTGCACTAGAAATACGAGGGATCGACCGTCAATGACACGCGTGCAGCACTGATTACACTGCAGGTGTGTTAGCCGCGCTGGCCAACACACGTATTAATTAGTATACAGCGAATTGGTATTTGTCTGATTAGGCGAACGATTGGCAATAAGTTCACCATCCGCAATTTCTGTTGGGTCTAATCTAAATGCGAACAACAAAGGAGTTCATCACTTCCAATCGTTTATATTTCCGTCTGATATACAGTGTCAAGCCACGCGATTAATGTCATTGAACTTACCTATAATGGGGACCTGCCCTGATAGTAAGTGGTACATGTATAAGGCATTGCCATTGACTGTTCGCCGTCTCTCACCACCATCCCGGCCAGGGCACGTGCGTACAATTGCATATGAGTAGACTAGTCAAGTTTTAGACGCAATATGGCAGAAAAGAGACGAAAATCAAAATATCTATTTATTTTACTCTAAAAGAAAGACCCTAGTGGTCAGATTTCCATTTACATTTCCAATGTCAGAAAATACATACTAGTACATACATTGTGGCGACAGATTGAGGTCTGGTTAGGAATGGTACCAAGAGATAATATTAAAATTTCAGATTCAGAAAAAATATTTGGTACTGCCTGCAGGAACTCCATAATTGATACAGTGATTTTATTGACAAAAAAGAAAATGTATAAAAACAGACAGAATGGTAAAGTGACAAATATCGCTGAAATCAAACATGAACTATCAGTGCAGTTACAATATGAACAGTATTATGCTGAAAGTGAGGGGAAACTTCCAATATTTGAACAAAGCTGGTTAGATCTAATTCAAATTTTAGGGTAAGATTGAAAATCTTACCTCACGAAGTGTAGGTTATTACATTTAAGATCTGTGTATATAAATCCAAAAACCTCCAATATTGTACAAAAAGATGCATTTGTTGCGTGTTATATGTGCCAGTATGTGCTTGTTTGTTTTTCTTTTGTTTGTGTTATTAGGAAACAAAAAAACATGCGTTTTGAAGAAATTAAAAAAAAAAAGATTTCCATTTACATCTGCGCTCTGCACTCACAACTTTAACTGCTTTTGTACTCAAACTTACTGAACCTTTACTATATCTGAGCTGAAAATATCTACTGCATTTACCTTCTCAAACTATTCATTGTGTCTACACTGTCTTCTGGCACTAAATGAGTATACCTTGATAAGTAAAATACCTTGTTGAAAGTTGTTTGTCCAGTTGAGAAAAATGTTCCCTCTTCAAATGATTCACAAATATCACTCTCTTGACCAATAACGTTTGCAATGCTTACAGAGGCCAAAACAGTGTGACACTTTTGATGAAATCTTTCAAGCAAAAGTATAGTTGGGAAACTATTTGAAGGAGTAATGACAATCAATACACTACCAATAGTTCTCCCTCAAATAGTTTTGAAAAATCATTTTCTATTCCAAAGCCTTTATCAAAAATATCATGGCTCCAGGCGACATTGGATGGCTTGAGCCGTTCTTTGAATAGATTTCAATAGGCCGGACTACGCACCTCACATTTGGAGAAGGTCAAACAGTCATTAAACGGAAATGTTATTCAGGGTTTGCTGAAGGTCTTCCCAATATTGAAAGAAGCTTTCATCCTCATGTGAGCTTACCTTAAGATGATTTGAGTGTGATAAAAGTTGTTTTGTCGGAGATAAGTAGAACGGAAAGGCCTTTAAGGTGATTGCAGACATGTTTTGTCCTGGCTTTATTGGACAAATCCTCCACATCCATTCTTTCCAATATCACATTTGATAAGAGGTCCTGGATTTGAATTGAATTCGGATCGCCGCATCTGATCCATCTGGAAGTTTTCTTTTTAACTTCAAACTACACAAATGTGTAATCGGCCTTTTATTTCACATAAATACAAGAATTTATATATCATCCATAAATATCATAGTATATATACTTATATTCAGTATAAATTCGCATATACTAGTAGAATAATCAGCAAAGTACATATGAACATGATCTGGCCTATATTTATACCACTTGGGCTAAGAACAACTTGATGGGATTTTCTCCATAGAATGGGAATTAATGGTTCACCATTACATGCTCATTGCATCTGGATGTTATCCTATTAGATATTTGTTTTTTGCATAAAATGATAAGCGTTTAATAAGCACGCTCTGTTGGGCCTAAAATAGTATACAAAGGCCTAAAACTAGTTTTAATAAGTTTGTATATTGAAATATTTCAGTCAATGAATATGTAAACATTTTGGTACAAATGTGCACACTCGCACACACGCGAGGTTTCCAAGTTGCTAGTCAGTAAACTGATAGTCAGTTTCATAATAATGTGGGCATTGTTCTTCATTAAACTATAATCAAATCTATCGCTTAATATGTTTTAAGGTCATTCCTGTTTGCTTCTGTGCCATAGCTGAGAAGTCCTTTCGATAACTATTGACGCCTACTTGCCTCTGATTAGGTTCAATTGTGGCTAGGGTAATTTTTTTCAAAGTTGCCCTTGACTTTGGGTTAGCTCCGCCACTCAAACAGGCTTGCCACAAAATTGAAAATGGCTGGAAAAGTGCCAATTCAAGAAAACCACAAGTTCCGCACCGCCAGAAATTATACTTTGGTTATATAGGCCTTGAAGTACAAACCACATTTCACCCACTGATCGATGTTGTTTGTCTAATGATAAGTCATGGTCGGAAAGAAGAAAGAGAGCATCCTGTCATGACATGCATCACTTTATCGTGATAAACAGCCATAAAGTGAGAGGCACTTTCTTTAAGGTGACTCGTCCAGCCCTCGCACTCGCCCACGCCTCTCAATACTTCCTCTTCCTCCCATTAGAGCCACGGCCTTCAGGCAAGCGTCCGCATTCAATCACCACTGCGCATGCGTGGACAGATATCTGACTGAAGGGTTCAGCGAGGGTTAAAACCGGCTAATACACATGTCTTTGAGTTCGTTCGAGTCAGGAACAGCCCTTGGACCGAATCGCTTCATGATCATCGCTTTCAACGAAATAGCTTTCCTCGAGGTGTATACAGTGTGCGACTGCCAATAGCGTGTACTGAAGGCGCCTCTGTGTTTCGCTGTATCTCAGCGAATAGCACTTGGTAACCTACTATCTGATAGCTCTCACCTCCTATCACACAAATGCAACTATCTTGAAAATTACAGCCGGTTTGAAACAATCCTTTTATAAATAAATAGGTGTCATTCGTCTTTCAAGTAAGAAATAGCCCTCAAATAGTTTCCGTACATTTCCATTTATCTCCAAAGTGATGGGTGTGTGTGTATCCACAACGCCCCATATAGGCTACCCAGTATTTCAGTGAACTCTTCCAACAAAAACATTTTTTGAAAAGGTATTTAGGGAGTAATATGGATACATCAGCCTGTATCTCTCATTCCCTAAACCGCATCTCTCTCTCTCTCTCTCTCTCTCTCTCTCTCTCTCTCTCTCTCTCTCTCTCTCTCTCTCTCTCTCAGAGGCATGTTGATGTACATAGACAAATCAAAGCAGGCAGAGAATAATGGCGTTTGCTCCTGTTTAGCTCAAGGCTGATCCTCGCAAATGCAGTAACCCATAGCTATATTTTTTCATTGCAAGTTTGTGCCCAGAAGACATTAGTACCACTTTGATAAAAATTAGTTTAATCTCATAGTGATTTGTGAGTATTATATGATTACTTGAGGGGAATTAGCAACACTGATTAGGGTACCTGTTCACTTATAGTGCTATTACGAAATAGGATGTTAAGCTGTTTTATGTTTTCATTATAATTAGAGTAGATAGACCAGAAAATGAGTTATGAGTGTTATATGATGAACCTGGGGGAATTTGCAAACACTGATTAAGGTACCTGTGCACAGGTACTAGTGCTATTATCAATGGGATGTTCAACAATTCATCGCATCTAATCAGCGAATGACCCATCCCCCTGTCACCCTGTCAACGCCAACAACCAAAGTGAATGACGCCCAACACAAAAGACAATTTAGCTAAGTGACTTTTTACTGAAGCAAATTGTCTACCACGTCTCCCTCCTGATAATACGGCTAATCCACTCGAACATTAACATCCCGAGAGGTTTAGGGATATGTTGAAGTGACGAGACTTTGATAAAATATTAAATCTTACCCTAAAAATGTCAACTATAATACTTCGGTAAAGGGATGTATTCGAGAGGGTTGTAGAAGCGCACGCATGGGAAAACATATGTTAACTACGTGTCCATCGGAAGGAGAACACAATCTTTATACATTTACTATTTACCGTCACGTGTTGACACATTAGTCGTGATCAGGCAACAGTTGGTGGTGTGGGAAACCAAAGTACCTGGGGACACCACCTATTAACCCGAAGCACCAGAAACCGTTCTCACATGTCTTTAGCTGGAATCGAACTCATGGCTTTTGGAAATGTAAAATAGAAAGAGAACTCAACCGTCAACTCCTCTGCAAATAGGTCATTGTCCATTGTCTGTTCTAGCCAGACCCACTTTACATCATGCCTACCAATGTAATTTGTACTTTCAACCCAATGAATTTCGTCTCGTAAGTTCCTATTAATCCAATGCCAATCCTCCCTATTGATATTTTATTCAACAAGTAAAGTGGATATGGGTACTCTTTATGCTAATCGAGTGGCGGATTGAGTGTCTGTTGACAATACTGATTGTGTAATAGCGATTAAGGGTAGTTCATACACCTGGTTATGATTGTGGTATTAATTCATCAAACATACTTAAACGCATGCATCTCTGAAGCGGCCCATAAAAGCCTAACCATTTTGATGATATTCCTGTATCAAAAACATCTTATAGAAATTAATTGAAAGAGAAAAGAGTTATACAAAGCGAATATATGCTTTGTTCCCAAGATACTATCATTGGTCTCATTGCCCACTGATACTAAGCTGCATTCGGCCTGTGATGCACAAACTCCCAGGTTCCTATCAAGCTGCTGAAGACATGTGATAAGGCTGCCGGTGACTAGGGATTACACGGTTGTCTTTCAGGACATCTCTCATTTCCTCCACCATTAAACTTGTATAAATACGTTTATCAATTTAAGTTCTACTTGTATTTTTGTAATTTACTTATTATGTTGCTATTGTCCTTTACTATTTTGTATTTGCGATGTTATGAACTTTTATATCTGATGCTGCAGTCAATAAAATACATACATACATTAACAATTAACAACTTGCTAGTCATAATTTAGCTTTGATATTGCAGAAAAAAAGAGATTCCACATTAAAAAATCCCAGGTTTGTTTTAATGACACTTAGCCATACTCTGATGAAAGATCTTAACAGTTGGGGGTCTGAGTGACAAAACAGGAAATATTTATGAATACACAGATAACATGTATACAGGTAAGGTGAAACATGTAACTGATCTATATGACTATCTGCCTGTAACTGGAAATGAAGATGAAGGAATAGACCTTACTGAATGCAACAATTACGATATAGTGAAATGGATAGACGTCGGGCTAAGAATAGATAAGAAATATACAACTATAAAATATAGAAAGAAAGAAGACAATGTTTCATATCTTCATCGAGAGAAATGTCTTTTGAAAGTATTTAAGCGAAATGTGGATAGAATATTGTTTAAATCTCCTTCATTTACATACTATAAACCCCTTCATTTGTACTGGCTTTTTACATTTCCCTCACTTCCCGTTACACATACATGGTGAATACACGTATTTGACGGTAGCTTTCAAGATGCCGCTTTCCAATAGGTAGCTGTAAGGAACTGTAGTGTATTTAAACTTCCATAGTTCATCTGTTATTAAATGGCCAACCACAGATTTATCGGGCAATTACGTAAAGAAAAAGAGCGAAGAACCACATGGGTCCTCACTGGCGAATAACCGGTTCTATATCACTTGATCCGAACACTTTGGCCCCTCTTTAAGTTCCAAGGTTGAAGAGACTAGCGTTTTGCCAAAAGAGAGTCGGAGTGATTTTACCACTTAACCCCTTTTAGAGGTTCATGCATCTGAAAGTTTGGAACGACCAATGCTTTGACTGATTTGGTAGGAAGTATGTATGAACGCTTTACTTTACGACTGTAAATATAAATCTACAAAATTCTAATGAATACAAGAAGAATCAGTATAAGAAAAACATAAGCGGAAACAAAGAGGAACACAAGAAGAGTAAATATAGGGGATTCTGCGGTAAATAGGTATACATGATAGTGACGTATTCAACAGATAAAATAGGTTACGGTGTATTTTAAGCGTCAATGACTTTGGTTAGAACGATACCTCTTTATCTATTTTTTTGTTTTGACAGATGAATTTTTTATTAAAATGTAAAGAGTAAATACACGCAGTCTGCATGTCAATGCATCATTTAGTAGTGCGAATTAATCCTGTGTTCGGCAATCTATTCACACCCATTCCCTCTAGTAGTAAGCGATACACCCTAAATGAAGGTGTAACTCACGGAACAGCAATTTATTGAAAGATTGCACTACAGAACGTCAGAGAAAATAGCTTAACCCATTCACGCCTAAAGTGCACATCTGATCTGACAACTGAACTAATTGCGAATTATTCGAAATGTATATGAAGATGAATTGTTCAATACAACAGAAACTGCAACCTGTTCTCAATCACATATCATTGAGACCATTTTTATTCCAAATATGTCATACAATTTGTATGTTCTAGATATGAATATGGCAGGAATTCCGAATCGTTTCATTATCAGCGGAAACATTGTGAGGTGTTTTTCGAGTCCAGAAGGTGCAAAAAGTTGCTTTATCAATGGCATTCATTGCTTCCTTTGTCGCTGGAATATAATGATGGAGTCTTAGGAAAGAACTAATGTCTAAGACGTTACGGCATGGCACAGTCAGGTTCGGTCGCCATGGTGACAGCATTCGCTTTGCATTTGCTAGTAAATCAATCCCACATTTTGACAAGAAGTGTCAGAGAGACTCTAGAGAAGGAACAACAGTCGATATCGCAGGTCCTTGTATCTTCTACATCTTTGAAGTAGAGTTATGTATGCTTAATTAAACCCCCAAGTGCGCAACAAGCGCTGGAAGCTACATTGTGAATAGCATCTCACAAAGGCACTTTTTTTGTTCGTGTTTTCTCCAGAGAAACATGACAGCCTCTATGTGAGTTGACGCAGTTTCCATACGGCAAATTGCCAACTGTCTCTTATGACATTCAATCCGGTAAAAAGCATTTCCTGGTATTCCAAAAAGATAACGTCATACCTTAGCAAATATAATGCGATGATAGTTTAATTAAGCTTTTTATAGTAATTATAAAGCTATACTTCATATTCCATATTCTCTAGATGTTTTGGAAACATTTAAACAAAAACAAGGCAGGCGCTCTGCTCTAAAACATTTACGTTACCACATATGTTATACCGTAAACAATTTCGGAGCTCAATAGAACCTTTCCCCTCTAAAACCATTCTGCCATTTTGTATATGTGGAAATCTCTCATATAATTAACCTGATCGTACGGTCAACGTTTATTATAGAAAGGTAAGTGGGCTGAATCTGTTGTAACAATGGGTTTAATGCACTGGATTAAGTGAATAATGGCCCTGCTCTATTCAGTTAGAAAATCAATATCTAGCCACAACTCTTACGGATTATAGGTTTCTCCGTCGAGAATATCGCCTCTTGTATTGTTGGGAGCATCGATCTTGCGTGGAGACTCCAGATATCCCTTGAGTACGTACGTGTACGTGGGCAGAGAGTACTGTCGGCTTATAATGGAAGAGGGTTTAGAAACTCAATGGTACCGTTCTGCGCATGTCAGTGAATGTGGCATCGGGTGGTTTTTCTCAGATGACCAGATTGTCGTGCATTTAGTACCTACAGGGACGGGTTAATCTTTACTGTCACTGGTCAGTCACGAAACGATGTAGTCTCCTAATTCACTGAGCACGGCATCCTCTCTGCCCTGCGTCATACCCGCTAATTATTCAACCCCTGTGCAATGTTTCCTCAATGATGACGCATATGACAATACATAATCAACGCCTAGTTGTTTCCCCAAGGCTACAGTGGCTTTTTTGCACTGGATCGCCACAGGAGTGCGGTTTCTCGTTGTCTCCCAGCACCACGCGGATTATCACCAGCTAGGGCACATGAATGGCTTGGGCGTAGGCGGTGGTCTTTACCGGGTTCTCCGGTTTCCTCTGCCACCCAGACGGGCTAGCCACGACTCAAGTGGACGTGTTCTGCTGATAGATGTTTCGTGAATTTCCGTTTAGACTGTTTCCCAAAAGCCATAAAGTATTGTGTACGAGTAGTGTCTGATATGGTTTTAGAAATATTCACCGTATTGCTACATGGATCAAAGAGATATGTACTGGTATTTCATGTTGTCATGAATTGTCATGAATACTAGTACAATTATCTAACATGTAGCATCATGTTATCATGGCTAACTGCCATCACTACCGAACAACCAGCTTAATGCCTGTTAAGAACTTTAAGTTTTAGAGTTAAGCATTGGTTTCCCGCTTGTCGTTTTCTTTCCCTTTTCTTAGTTTCGATTTTGATTTAACAGACCTTGTAGTTATTATCACATCCATACTAACTGTTCGTATGTAAATCTCCAGGGAGACAAACATTTTCCAAGAACGAAAAGCGAGCTTTCGAAATGAATATATTCAATCAATGATATGTGCTATGGCTTGAAATGTGTGGCATACTATTTCATTTAGACTCTTTGGGAGGAGTGTTCGAGATCTGTATGTGGCCCTGTCAGACGTAACTATATATGCTCGGTGTCAATTGCACAGGAAATGTTGGCCCACAACAGGATATTACCTAGACGCATTTATTTCAATCTGAATCACACAGAGAATTGAATTCAAGTTAGATGATACTTCTCCCAATTACATAGGATGTAGTGAGATTCATCGCGTTTCCTCCCACTTAGCTATTGGGATTGGCGTTTTGACTCAAATTGCCATCCTTACCTGCTGGATATGCTACGCTTTTCTTCATTTCCTCTCTAATATGCTATATCCGAGAGAGTGCCATATGATATAATGGTGGAGTTGTGAAAATAGAAATAGCTACATGATATAGTGGTATAGTTGTGAAAATAGGGTTAGCTTTATACGATACTAGTGGCAGAATTGTGAAAATAGAGTTAGCTAAAACATATGATAGTTGAGTTGTGAAAATAGAGATGGGTATAGGATATAATGGTAAAGCTTTGAAAATAGAGTTAGCTATAGGATAGTCAGTTCTTGGTATCCAAGCCACTTTTAATAGTACCATTTATGTAACATTTAGTTCAAATAAAATCATTCATGATTAGGTAGAAATATACTTGTCTATGCTATGACTTAAAATTATTTGTATTGAAGGCAACTCAGATGGAACCTACTCACATGGATGTATTATGCTATGCATTGTATCAGATGCAGAAACAATTGTCCACGTACAGTTATATACATGCTCGATGTAATGGCCAATCACTTCAATCGTTTATGTTTTATAGTTTTCTGTCTTGCAAGCTGCGGTAGGGAATATCATATTTTGGCCCCGAACTTTCCCTTTCTTATAAAATGAACGACTATTGTGCAGCTTTTAACACATAAAATACTTAACAAGCTATGGAAATGGTTTAAACATTTCTAATGACATGTAAAAAGAATATGGTTATAGTGCTTAATTCGTAAAAACCTTTACCAAACACCTTTTGCAATCTTGCCAATACGCTCGAAAACGAATAACGGATACAAATCGAAATTCCAAACAGGCATATTTCAAAAAGTATATATACCTGCATATATATATATATATATATATATATATATATATATATATATATATATATATATATATATATATATATATATATATATATATATATATATATATATATATATATATATATATATATATATATATATATATATATATATATATATGTATATATATATATATATATATGTATATATATATATATATATATATATATATATATATATATATATATATATATATATATATATATATATATATATATATATATATATATATATATATATATATATATATATATACGTTCTTTGGATAAACTATCATCGGCAAGATATCAAAGAGGCAAGATTCTGAGCCATAAAATCCATGGAAAATTCATTCGAGGGAACCTGTGTCTAAAGGCTCACTTGTCACGTCGGTCTCGACGGACAGCTTTGGTTATTCCTGTTAAGCCAGTGTGCAAGGACTCAGTCCAGTCTCAGGGCACAGAGAGGTTAAGGCCTGCCCCCATGGTCGAGTGGTTTAAGGCGTTGCGACTGATTGCTAGCTGTCTAACCACTGCCCAGGTTCATAGCACGGCCGGGGCATGTGCGGTAGTTACCAGTAAATGGTGGTTTTCGCCGGTTTCCTCCACCATGTACAACTGGCTAGTAACGACTTCGCCGTAATGTCACAGAAAAGTGAGGGTAGTCCAGAAATAATCATACTCTGGCACCTAACACTTAGCTACATTCAGGATACACTGGCTAACACTTCCATCCATGTCAAACACTAAGCTACCTTGAGGATACACTGGCTAACACTTCCATCCATGTCGAACACTTAGCTACCTTCAGGATATACTGGCTAACACTTCCATCCATGTCGAACAGTTAACGCAAGAAAGGGTCGGCCCCCAAAGCTGGGTGGTCTATGGCGTTGCCACGGGCCACTCCTTGTCTCTCACTACTGAATGAATGTGCATTCTACTTAAGCATATTGAAATCAATTCATCGATACAATTGAGAATAACGACCTTAATAGGCTATTTGGTGAAGGTAATCAGCCCGGGAATGTATTAATTCCAGCACCTTTTTATGAGAAACATTATACTTGGAAAATCTGAGCAGTAATCAAATCAGATGTAAATGAAACGAACAGCGGATGTTCTACCAGTTTCAATTAGGATCCATCTTCCAATTACAGTGTTTAGCGATTCAGGTGGGTGTAATTATAATAATACAACGTTGCTCCAGAGTTTGCCATTTTTTTGTATTTCATGTAAAGCAGAGTCTGGGCGATGACGGCAGACTCGAGCTATGATAGGCCGTCAACTCTAACATGGAAAGCCTTTTAGTGGCCAACATGGCGTGGTTTTAGTTTTGATATTAACTCATTCAGTTGATGTAATGGCGATAGCTTGAAGTTGACTCGTTTATATGATGGCAGGTGATGGTGATGGTTGGTTAGTTGTTGTTGAAGGGAGCGTAACATTGGATCAATACTTTCTATTTGTAAACCCATATCCACCTGGAGCACAAACGGGCTCTAACAACTTTGAACATAGCTCATCATCAAAAGTAATACTTAAAGATATTTCACTAGGTATTGCAAAACCTAAATGAAAGACATTTAAAATCAAATTTCTCATACTCCATTCATTTGTTAGGCACATATGACTCACTTTATGACAATATTAAACTATAGTGCATGCTATTCATTTGCATATGATATTGTCAATAGTAAATACCCTTAGGCTAATCATGGCAACAAACAGTGTAATTTTACGTAAGTTCTTCCCAATTTTATCTCAGAAATATGTTTTTCACATTCTAAGTTTGTTCATATTCTTCTGCTTTCAACTAAAGAACATCTCATATTCTATATCATTTATGTGGATGCTTTGTTTTTGATGATGTTCTATAAGTAGTGTTCGCACTGTAAATATCGTGCGTGTCCTAGGAGATAATGTAACTGCCATCTCAGGTTAAGCAGCGCACGGTGATGAGTAATTCATCAATAGGCAAGCTCTATGCAGGCCTGACACCCTATAGGCCCGTCTCTCTGCGGCAGCGTCTGCAGGCCGCGGAGATCAGCCAACAGTTCTATCCCAACACTACTTCATCAATGCTAGGCCGGGAGCAACTGGAGCTCAGGCACACGGAGAATAATAACAATAGGTGATTAATGGGCTGCGAGGAAGGATATGCGCTTAATATACACACCTTTAAGGCGAGCGACTAGAAATACGACACCTACAGAAACACCATGTATAGGTCAATGGTCAGGCACACGGAGAATAATGACAATAGGTGATAAGTGGGCAGCGAGAAAGGATATGCGCTTAATATACACACCTTTAAGGCGAGCGACTAGAAATACGACACCTACAGAAACACCATGTATAGGTCAATGGCTAAGTAACCTAACCATGCAAGTAGCCCACATAGATGTACGAAAATACATGCAACATCATGAATGTCGCATCTACATGTAGTATCGTCAGCGTTTGAACAGTATGCATGTAGCCCACTAGAATGACTATGAAAATAGGTTTTATATGAGAAATACATTAAGTAGCGCCTTCTGTTTAATGAGAAGTATACGCCCTGTACGATTAAAATATTGCTTAACCCATTGATGCTCACAGCCACCAAAAAGGGGCCTGGCAATTTTGGTGAATTCTCCTAAGAAAATGCAAAGTTGGGAAATGTTTAAAGGAGGATTATTGCCAATACTTCTTCATGAACTAGCTTGCAAAATCCTTCTTCTTACTTCCCAAGTTTGATATTGTCAAAGGTAACAAAGATCCCCTCGACAATTTCTAGAAAAACTCTCTGGGTACGAATGAATTAAACAAGACTAGATTTCCAACGGTGATTGTCACCTTTCAAATATAAACTGAAACTTTCTTATACATGATATCAGTTTTACCATTTTGCCACTTTTTGATTATATAAGCGTTGCATACTTCATTGAAGTAAATATAGTTTGTAAGGAAATATGTTGAACATTTCCTGTTAAAGACTCATGCATGTGTACCAATTCTGGTGGAGCTCCATTTCAAAATAAATTGACCACTAATTTCACCGTAGAATGCAACCCATAACGTGTTTCTAAAATGTGATTGTTGATGACTTAAAAATGTTTTAATGGAAGTGTCTTACTTTGCTTGTAGTGATTTCAGATTCGACTATCTACCTTCACACTTCCTTACTGATATCATTTTAAAAGGAACAAATAAATTGTTGCATTTTAATATCTTCATTTAGAAGTGGTGTTGAAAGGTTCACACTAAATGCTATGACTTACGCACCACTTTCCTCCTTTTATTTGAAAGGGGCAATATCTCCTTGCTCAGCATTTCCATCTAACACATCCGATAAGAATTTGATTAACGTAATGAATAAGGGTTGCTGAAAGCAGTCTAGGCAGGGGACGTACTACATAAATCCATGGAGAACCCTGAATTCATCAAATCGCACTTAAGTTATGAATCCGGGTGAGACTTTATTAAATTAATTGAAAGAATCGTGCAGTAAATGAATGATGTATATCAGCTTCGCGGTGATGAATATAATGCTGAAGGTATGGTGTTTGTTTCACAGACTTTCTGAGTTGCTCATAGTTATGCAGTTTGTATGCTCGTTGCGAATACGGTAACATGTATACATCATCATCGAAAATCAAAGCAGTCATGCATGCATGGTCACTCTCTCATCACTGTTCGAGCTCGAATAGACATTAAGGCATGAGAAAATGGCAAGTGATTTGTGGGAAGATGGTGGTTTCACTTAGATAGTCACGTTTCCTTCACCATTAAAAACTTGACAGCTAGTCCCGATCTAGCTTCTTTATAGTTGTAAAAGTGACAAAACAAAATTTCTAATCAACATCTAAGTAATCATATTACACAGTTGGTATATAAGCCAAGGGCAGTATTTCACCACGTTTATATTGCCTTTCACTAGAGCAATATTTGTATAAGAAATACGCAGTTTATCTAAATTAATCTGTACACCTAGGTCAAGGCTTTATACGTGGTCAGTTTATAAAGTTAAAAAGTAGTCGGGTTTTAAAAAAGGAGCTGCCATAGTTTATATGCCTAGTAAGAAAGGATGCAAAGGGATTTCGAAATATATAATTCTATATCATATTTCTTTAAGCTGGATTTGAACATGAGTTCAGGTCTGGACAATCAGATGATCGCTTACAGGTTCCTTAATAACGAAACCTACATGTTAATAGGTCAAACAAAACGTCATCTCCATTTTCAATCCTTTCTTTCTTTTTGCAAAGTATTCCCTTGGTAATCCTGAACTCAATACTTGGGAAATGAACCAATCAACTTGCTCGACTATCTTTCCCTTTAACTGTTGGATGTTGGTTTCCCCAGATAAGGTAGTTCTATTGATTACACTGATTCAACTAAGCATTGCGCGGACTAGTTGAATAGCGCATAGCCACAGGGGAAATTCGCTCTCCTTAATGGAATCTGGTTTCCTATTGCCTTGGAAGTAATGACCAGTATTTATTTGCACTCAGAATCCATACAGTTAGGCGGTCACCTGTTCAAATACAATTAGTTTTTCATTCTAGAGAGTATTGTTTGTAATAGTTGAATCTCATTATATATTGTTTGACAAATACTTCTTGGATATTTCCATTCGTCTAAGGTGGTATTGAAGCACTATATATATACATGCAAGTGAAAAAGTAAAATTAGCGTAAGAAACTATACATATATATATATATATATATATATCTTATTGTAAAAGTATGTCTCGCCTTTGTTTTACTTCTGTTTTACTAGGAAAAATAAAAGGAACTTTTTCTTGTTCAAACAAACAAAAAAGCTATGGTTAATGATAAGTATAACAGTCACTCTTCGTTCGTATTAAATTGATAGTGGCAGTGTTTCCCAGAGAAGCAGACTGAAATGGATATATAAACAACCTGTTAGTAAACATACATCTATTAGTGTCTTAATGAAGTACAGTAAAACATTTCCTCTGTTGCCTGTTATCATTTACCAACCCTAGGTGCCAGGTATGATTTACCAACCCTAGGTGCCAAGTATGATTTACCAACCCTAGGTGCCAGGTATGATTTACCAACCCTAGGTGCCAGGTATGATTTACCAACCCTAGGTGCCAAGTATGATTTACCAACCCTAGGTGCCAGGTATGATTTACCAACCCTAGGTGCCAGGTATGATTTACCAACCCTAGGTGCCAGGTATGATTTACCAACCCTAGGTGCCAGGTATGATTTTACCAACCCTAGGTGCCAAGTACGATTTACCAACCCTAGGTGCCAAGTATGATTTACCAACCCTAGGTGCCAGGTATGATTTACCAATCCTAGGTGCTAAGTATGATTTACCAACCCTAGGTGCCAGGTATGATTTACCAACCCTAGGTGCCAGGTATGATTTACCAACCCTAGGTGCCAAGTATGATTTACCAACCCTAGGTGCCAGGTATGATTTACCAACCCTAGGTGCCAGGTATGATTTACCAACCCTAGGTGCCAGGTATGATTTACCAACCCTAGGTGCCAGGTATGATTTACCAACCCTAGGTGCCAAGTATGATTTACCAACCCTAGGTGCCAGGTATGATTTTACCAACCCTAGGTGCCAAGTATGATTTACCAACCCTAGGTGCCAGGTATGATTTACCAACCCTAGGTGCCAAGTATGATTTACCAACCCTAGGTGCCAGGTATGATTTACCAACCCTAGGTGCCAGGTATGATTTACCAACCCTAGGTGCCAGGTATGATTTACCAACCCTAGGTGCTAAGTATGATTTACCAACCCTAGGTGCCAAGTATGATTTACCAACCCTAGGTGCCAAG
This sequence comes from Maea johnstoni, assembly GCA_963942565.1. Taxonomy (NCBI): domain Eukaryota; kingdom Metazoa; phylum Annelida; class Polychaeta; order Spionida; family Magelonidae; genus Maea; species Maea johnstoni. The sequence goes on from OZ012686.1 coordinate 53,422,803, forward strand.
TATGATTTACCAACCCTAGGTGACAGGTATGATTTTACCAACCCTAGGTGCCAAGTATGATTTACCAACCCTAGGTGCCAAGTATGATTTACCAACCCTAGGTGCCAGGTATGATTTACCAACCCTAGGTGCCAGGTATGATTTACCAACCCTAGGTGCCAAGTATGATTTACCAACCCTAGGTGCCAGGTATGATTTACCAACCCTAGGTGCCAGGTATGATTTACCAACCCTAGGTGCCAGGTATGATTTACCAACCCTAGGTGCCAAGTATGATTTACCAACCCTAGGTGCCAGGTATGATTTACCAACCCTAGGTGCCAAGTATGATTTACCAACCCTAGGTGCCAGGTATGATTTACCAACCCTAGGTGCCAGGTATGATTTACCAACCCTAGGTGCTAAGTATGATTTACCAGCCCTAGGTGCCAGGTATGATTTACCAACCCTAGGTGCTAAGTATGATTTACCAACCCTAAGTGCCAGGTATGATTTACCAACCCTAGGTGCCAGGTATGATTTACCAACCCTAGGTGCCAAGTATGATTTACCAACCCTAGGTGCTAAGTATGATTTACCAACCCTAGGTGCTAAGTATGATTTACCAACCCTAGGTGCCAGGTATGATTTACCAACCCTAGGTGCCAGGTATGATTTACCAACCCTAGGTGCCAGGTATGATTTACCAACCCTAGGTGCTAAGTATGATTTACCAGCCCTAGGTGCCAGGTATGATTTACCAACCCTAGGTGCCAAGTATGATTTACCAACCCTAGGTGCCAAGTATGATTTACCAACCCTAGGTGCCAGGTATGATTTACCAATCCTAGGTGCTAAGTATGATTTACCAACCCTAGGTGCCAAGTATGATTTACCAATCCTAGGTGCTAAGTATGATTTACCAACCCTAGGTGCCAAGTATGATTTACCAACCCTAGGTGCCAGGTATGATCTACCCACCCTAGGTGCCAGGTATGATTTACCAACCCTAGGTACCAAGTATGATTTACCAACCCTAGGTGCCAGGTATGATTTACCAACCCTAGGTGCCAGGTATGATTTACCAACCCTAGGTGCCAAGTATGATTTACCAACCCTAGGTGCCAGGTATGATTTACCAACCCTAGGTGCCAAGTATGATTTACCAACCCTAGGTGCCAAGTATGATTTACCAACCCTAGGTGCCAAGTATGATTTACCAACCCTAGGTGCCAGGTATGATTTACCAACCCTAGGTGCCAAGTATGATTTACCAACCCTAGGTGCCAGGTATGATTTACCAACCCTAGGTGCCAGGTATGATTTACCAACCCTAGGTGCCAAGTATGATTTACCAACCCTAGGTGCCAGGTATGATTTACCAACCCTAGGTGCCAGGTATGATTTACCAACCCTAGGTGCCAAGTATGATTTACCAACCCTAGGTGCCAAGTATGATTTACCAACCCTAGGTGCCAGGTATGATTTACCAACCCTAGGTGCCAGGTATGATTTACCAACCCTAGGTGCCAAGTATGATTTACCAACCCTAGGTGCCAGGTATGATTTACCAACCCTAGGTGCCAGGTATGATTTACCAACCCTAGGTGCCAAGTATGATTTACCAACCCTAGGTGCCAGGTATGATTTACCAACCCTAGGTGCCAAGTATGATTTACCAACCCTAGGTGCCAAGTATGATTTACCAACCCTAGGTGCCAAGTATGATTTACCAACCCTAGATGCCAGGTATGATTAACCAACCCTAGGTGCCAGGTATGATTTACCAACCCTAGGTGCCAAGTATGATTTACCAACCCTAGGTGCCAGGTATGATTTACCAACCCTAGGTGCCAGGTATGATTTACCAACCCTAGGTGCCAGGTATGATTTACCAACCCTAGGTGCCAGGTATGATTTACCAACCCTAGGTGCCAAGTATGATTTACCAACCCTAGGTTTCAAGTATGATTTACCAACCCTAGGTGCCAAGTATGATTTACCAACCCTAGGTGCCAAGTATGATTTACCAACCCTAGGTGCCAAGTATGATTTATCAACCCTAGGTGCCAGGTATGATTTACCAACCCTAGGTGCCAGGTATGATTTACCAACCCTAGGTGCCAAGTATGATTTACCAACCCTAGGTGCCAGGTATGATTTACCAACCCTAGGTGCCAAGTATGATTTACCAACCCTAGGTGCCAAGTATGATTTACCAACCCTAGGTGCCAAGTATGATTTACCAACCCTAGGTGCCAGGTATGATTTACCAACCCTAGGTGCCAGGTATGATTTACCAACCCTAGGTGCCAAGTATGATTTACCAACCCTAGGTGCCAAGTATGATTTACCAACCCTAGGTGCCAAGTATGATTTACCAACCCTAGGTGCCAAGTATGATTTACCAGCCCTAGGTGCTAAGTATGATTTACCAGCCCTAGGTGCTAAGTATGATTTACCAACCCTAGGTGCCAGGTATGATTTTACCAACCCTAGGTGCCAGGTTTGATTTACCAACCCTAGGTGCCAGGTATGATTTACCAACCCTAGGTGCCAGGTATGATTTACCAACCCTAGGTGCCAGGTATGATTTACCAACCCTAGGTGCCAGGTATGATTTACCAACCCTAGGTGCCAAGTATGATTTACCAACCCTAGGTGCCAGGTATGATTTACCAACCCTAGGTGCCAGGTATGATTTACCAACCCTAGGTGCCAGGTATGATTTACCAACCCTAGGTGCTAAGTATGATTTACCAACCCTAGGTGCCAGGTATGATTTACCAACCCTAGGTGCCAGGTATGATTTACCAACCCTAGGTGCTAAGTATGATTTACCAACCCTAGGTGCCAGGTATGATTTACCAACCCTAGGTGCCAGGTATGATTTACCAACCCTAGGTGCCAAGTATGATTTACCAACCCTAGGTGCCAAGTATGATTTATCAACCCTAGGTGCTAAGTATGTTTTACCAACCCTAGGTGCCAAGTATTATTTACCAACCCTAGGTGCCAAGTATGATTTACCAACCCTAGGTGCCAAGTATGATTTACCAACCCTAGGTGCCAAGTATGATTTACCAATCCTAGGTGCTAAGTATGATTTACCAACCCTAGGTGCCAAGTATGGTTTACCAACCCTAGGTGCTAAGTATGATTTACCAACCCTAGGTGCCAAGTATGATTTACCAACCCTAGGTGCTAAGTATGATTTACCAACCCTAGGTGCTAAGTATGATTTACCAACCCTAGGTGCTAAGTATGATTTACCAACACTAGATGCTAAGTATGATTTACCAACACTAAGTGCTACATGTAAGTATGGATTGTAATTGGAGAATGATTTACCATGAGGTTTGATTGACGTCATTCGCGCCAGACACACAAAGGAAGTGTTGCATATTCTGAGTGCTATCACATATCGCTTGGTGACAGAAGACGGCATGCAGGATTTATGCGTTAACCTTTTTGCACCTGGAGTGCACACATATTCTGACAACTTTGAAGATACATCATCAATTAGAGCAATAATACAGATGTATGACGAGGGATTACTAAACCCAACAGACAGGAATATCAAGTTTTATTGAAATATTTCGCTAAATACTGCTTCCCTATCGAGAAGTTGTATATCTATCCACTGATGTGTACGATACGGAAGTTAATGGGTTGAGAACGAACTGTTGCCTTATAAGTGGCGTGTTGTCGCATTATTCATCAATGTCTGAACCAATATAGTCGTACATAAGAGCTACTTGGCTAGGGGCCCGCCCACCACAAGACTAAGCGGCACTGATCTCTCGCAAGTAAAATAAAAAAAACGGTCCAATACTGATATTGAATATCGGTACCAAACGACCGGTCGACCGTGCGTGACGTAACAACACACTTGTATGGCGTGTAGTTCAATGCAAGGATGATGCACGTTAGAACTAACACTTCGAGAACATTATAACCGTTTCAACCATTAGAAGAATAGAACATATGCTTTGTACTGTACACTACATACCTGGCCCCTTTAACCGACCGGACAACTGGACGACTGGGGTAATAACACCAACTGGAAACAGGAAATAGGATATAGATGTAATTTAAAGCACTAGTGATACTACGATCCTGTTAGAGATGAACTTATAGCCAGTAAACAAACACATATAAACCACTTAGAGGTCAATTTGAAGTGTGTCGTCTGGATCTGTGCTCACAAAAATTACAAAATCACAACATATTTGCAAGAGAGTAGAGGTGTTTTTTTCCTACAGAAATCTCATCAAGATGTCTTCTTCTGAAGAATATCACTCGAACAGCCTGGCCTTTTTTGACTACTACAGGCGTGAAGCACCCACAGGGAACAAACTGAGCGATTTATAAAACTTCAAAAGAGCACTTCTATGACATCATCTAATCCGCTATGGGAAACACTCTCGCTATCAAAAGGCTTTACAAAGAGACAGCATCAGGCAACGTATACAACAGAGCTGAATGCGTGGGCTTACCGCTGAACAAATACAGGCTTAATTGCCCATTTGTTACAGACCTTAGCTGGCACGAATAATCAATATTTCAGTATTCATTCCCCGCGATAGGCAATCAGTAAAATTATTCGTGATTCTTTCTGCATTGCATATACCTGTTGCTATGTCAAGTTCTATGAATAAATTGAGATGAGAATCAAGGAATCGGTTTCTCTCGCAACACCTTAATGCTAATTTCGTTTGATTATGCGTGTCGTCGGGTTAACTTCTATAAATTCCTCAGGGTGCCGTATTTCCTATACGGAATATTGCGATAAACGTATATGTTTCACTGGATAAGCTCAAGTGTAATTCACAAATAGCAAGAATAAGGTGCGTGATTGAAAGATGTGGTACAATTTAACCAAGGCTTCCGGAGTTGCACAATTGTACTTAGAAATGTAATACCAAATTATCCCAAAACGTTCTGCAAAACATATATTAAGGATATCAATCACTTAAGAAATGGGAAATGAAAATGAAAATATCATATATATATATATATATATATATATATATATATATATATATATATATATATATATATATATATATATATATATATATATATATATATATATATATATATATATATATATGTTATATATATATATATATATATATATATATATATATATATATATATATATATATATATATATATATATATATATATATACATATATCATATATATATATATATATATATATATATATATATATATATATATATATATATATATATATATATATATATATATATATATATATATATATATATATATAATCTTCCAACAACACTATGCACAAACTATTGATAGAAGTGCCGTGATATCGCCTATTTGATTAATCATTTGACATTTCAATAACGTTCACCCTTTGGCCGGACGGCTTTTATACAGATAGGATGGCCTAAAGATATAGTGAAGGAAACATCAGTCACTTCATTCAAACGGGCACTGGTACGGCGAATACCTAAAAGCAATTATCATAGATTTCCCTAGAATCTATTCTGCACTCAAGTGGATGGGATTTGATTTCAGCCAGTAACGAACCCTTATTTTAGAAATTTACTAGGCGTTGTAGCGCGTATCACGTTAGTTACGTATCATGCTACATACTTGACAATCTTCTTGTAGAATATCTCTTCATGCTGCTATCGATAGATTACTATAGATCTTGATTTCGTATCAGTTTGAAATAGTCACTATTTAAAGGAAATTAAAAATACGTAATTAAAAATATTTCATTGCGAATAAGATGGTAAGGGGAAAAAGATAAGAACCTACTCATCTTTCAGTCAATACAAAGCTTATTCATGACAAAGAAACAAATGATATCGTACGAAATCTGCAATACACGGACAGAAATGACGTCATGCAACTGTCAAAACCCAGTCAGTGGTTGCCATGGCATTTCTGGAGTCAGCTCCTACCATCCTTTGTTGTATGATATAAGAACATCCGCTGAGAGAAGCAGGGTTTTGGAATGACTTAGTGGGACTAATATAGTAATATGGTAATTCTGCAACAGAACCATACCATACATCACTGAAATCTAATTTGAACCTTGTGTATGTCTGAGAGGCTTTTCCATTTAGGTTGTAAAATTGCAAAAGTCTTTGGCATGCATTGCAGTTTTAGCCAAAACGGGGGGCGTCCATGGATTTTATATGGAGAGAGAGAGAGAGAGAGAGAGAGAGAGAGAGAGAGAGAGAGAGAGAGATTTAAGCTATCTACATTACATGATATCCTCATGTCTCACAGTGGCCAAATGCAGCCTGCTACTCATTTACACCTAGCACCATATGTAATGGTATAGCAGTCCTCTAGATCGTAATGCTTCTAATGACTGGTGGCACCATTCGCCCTAGTGACATCAGGCAGGGCGTACGATTACCTAGCAGGCATTTGGTTTGACTGCGATATTCATGCTATGCACACAATTGCATGGTTCACGCAATGATAAGAACCAATAGCCCGGATGATAGAAGTTGACTTAAAGCACAACAGTAGTTGTCGTATCCAACGAACTGTATGGACCCGATCCAATCAAATGTATTTGACACCGTGACCTTCTATTGAATGGCTATTAAACTACACACATGGTTGCTATTAGGATGGTACAGTTGTTCATGGCTATACGTTTAGTTGTCGCATGAACCCTCGATTATTTGACACTGTATTATATCCACTAAGCGCTGCGTCATGTAGTTATTAGACGGTGGTTTTCCGCTGGTACTCCGTACCTCCACCACTTTCTAAGATCTATCCTGAGTATGGCAAGATAAGTGGCGATTACATGAACTCCACATTCAAAATTCCCCATCATATGTACATGTAAATGCATCGATAGTGTTACACACACACATACACAAACCCACACACACACACACACATATATATATATATATATATATATATATATATATATATATATATATATATATATATATATATATATATATATATATATATATATATATATATATATATATATATATATATATATATATATATATATATATATACATCGTGTGGTCTAAGGCGCCGCCACTGACTGCACGCTGTGACTCACCTCTGCCTGGGTTCGAATCCTGGCCCGGACATGTGAGAAAGTTGCCAGTGACCTGGGGTTAGGCGGTGGTTTTCGTCGGGTACTCCGGTTTCCTCCAATACTTACAACTGGCTAGTCACGAATTAGCCACAATTGGCATAAATGTGACGAAAAACAAAATTCCAAAAAATATATATATATTTCATATATATATATATATATATATATATATATATATATATATATATATATATATATATATATATATATATATATATATATATATATATATATAAATATATATATGTATGTGTGTGTATGTTTTATGTATGTATGTAAGTATGTATGTATGTAAATGTGTGTGTGTGATTTTATGGCACTGACGTTTTATTCATTTTCCTTCTTCAGATGCTTGGATCCGACTCGGAGTTTCATTTCATCCACCGAGGAGTACCGCATATACGAGCGCGCAGGAGTGTGCCTCACACTAGAAAGCTAAAAGCAGACCCGTTGGTGAGTTGCCTTTATTGAATTAGCAAATGTTAATCAAATAAGAGAGAAAATCAATTAGGTTCTGTGTACTTTACACTCCTGATTTTGCTGAGATGGCTGCATTTAATTCCCTTTTCACAGAGATTCCACACTCCCACTTGCACTCGCGTGGTTGCGAGACAGGATGTTGATTTCAGTATTGCGCAATGTTAAATGGGATGCCTTATGAATAAACTAATGCCATACATTACTCTTACAGTGCATTACAGAAATAAGATTAAATATGGTCGTAGACTTTGTATTTGACGAAACCTATCAGCTGTGAAGCTCTTCAGTATGGAATCAACGTATTACATTTACTTCTATGGAGTGCTTACAGTATATTAATATACAGAAATAAGACCAAACACACATTTACGTGTAAATGCATCGCTATCGAATCCTGCGCTTTAGCATTGATTCTCTAAACCCCTCTCCCAATTCTGCTTGTTTGTACAATAATGTATTCAACATGAGAACAATATATGTGCCTACATCCCATACCTTTTCGAATAAATCCATTCAACCCATATAAAGGTATATATATATATATATATATATATATATATATATATATATATATATATATATATATATATATATATATATATATATATATATATATATATATATGTATATGTATATATATATATATGTATATATATATATATATATATATATATATATATATATATATATATATATATATATATATATATATATATATATATATATATATATATATATATATATATATATATATATATATATATATATATATATATATATATATATATATATATATATATATATATATATATATATATATATATATATATATATATATATATATCAACACAAATATGCAGTAACCTCCCGGAAAGGGCGAAAGTAATCATCTACACTTTCAGGTTACCTACACTAAATTTACTGGACAGTTATATTTTGTAGATAGTAAATATCCCATAAGAAATAAGAACTTGTAATTTACTATACCATTTGATTTATGTTGATAGTTGTATAAAACATTTACGAACCAATTTAAACGATGTAGCGGAAGACTTTGCTACCATTATAGTCTAAATGTCAATACGATTTAGCCCCGCAAAAGTGTTAATTAATATCTTTCTCCAATAAAAAGGTAAAACAATGTATACATTAATTAGGTAGTCGCATACAAAACTATAGGCGTGTGTGATGTGTGTCTGTACCAATAGTGTATCCTATGGGAAATTTGCTAGTACACGCCATGCAGGACTAATATGTAATTTCTATGCAACACGACCGATCTATCAAGCGACCGGTCGACATGATGTCTCCCGGTCGACCTACATTGGTAATCCAAATGAAGTACAAATAAAGTCTGTAAAGATCTCAAATACTACAGCTGCTTGGATTTCTGTATTTCAACTAATTATGTAAATTTTCCAAAATGAATATTATGCGACGTGTAGTCAAATAGATTAACATGGCGATGATGACAGACCGAACGCCCAAGAGGACTGGTCGATAAAATTGGCGCGAGCCCTTGTGTATGAATAAAATATCCATATTGCACTCTGAACATTTGACGAGAGACTTACTGCGGGAAGCCTTCTTTTGAATGCACGAAAGAAAGATCATGTATATTCTCACGTCTTGCTAGATGCGTTGTCATCTAGGGATCTCCTAGAGGAATCATCTCACTATCTTCACACCAAGAGTCTCGTGACCTTAACGGCTCTCGCGTGATTTAGCGAGGGAAGACTATTTTGGAATGCTTAAGGACATGTTTCGCGCATTCCCATACTGCCCTGCAGAACTATTTCCCTTGACATCTTGCGTGAGAGTAGAGTTAGTAGCTATAACCAATCAGCGGCGTGATCCTAGGCAGTTGCATGGCAAACAGATGAGGAGCGTCAATACAGATAGAATGGGTATGTGCATTCACTGATAGTGGTGCAAACATATTTTTGTTTAACTTGTGACTTTTTGTGGGGATTGTATGACCGCTCAGCATTGATGACACTTATCGTTTCCAACGCTATCGATTTTCTAGCACTAAATGACATTTCATGGAGGTTTACCTTCAATCATTCACACATTCCTTCATCAAATTAGTACCATAGATGCACACTGCAATACTATTTTACAGGCCGAATTGATATAATATATCTTACATGGCATCGTTACAGATTACCTTTAATGTTTCAAATGTATTTAAAAAAATATTCGCTGATTTATATTCGCTGATTTATATTAATATTGTTTGTCGCAATGAAAAATGTGTTGTTGTAAGAATAGTTACTGTCAGTAAACATGCTACTACTACTACTACTACTACTACTACTACTACTACTACTACTACTACTACTACTACTACTACTACTGCTTCTTTTTTTTCTTCTTCCACTCCTTCTTCTATGCTTAAATTTGATAAGTAAGGTCTTTTGAACAATGTATATGTAGTGGCATTACCTAGGATGCTTGGCATATGACATCGCTCATTTATGTAGTAAAACAAGAATGTAAATGTATACCTAAAAGCTTTCCAGGAAACTGTCTACATCAAAATGGATAAGGTGAGCTATAGGCCAATTCCCCTTCCCCTGGTTCCGCTAACATTCAGGAACCATGACAGTAAATATGCACTCCAGCTGTGTGAGCGGTATTTAAGCAATCGCATCGCATTACCAGCGCGTACTTGGTCGAAATATCTTAAGAAAAAGTAGTATTTTGAGAAATATTTCGCAGACAGTTGTTGTTCCTAGAGGGTTAAGAATCCCTCTCTATACAGTCTCTAACCATTAATTACTATATATTTTATTTTAAGAGTTAAATTAGAATTTGTCAGAGCTCCTGTGCACTCTCGATGCTAAGTGAATTTGGCGTTGATTTGATAAAAGCGTTCCTGAAAAGATCAGTCTTCCTTAAGACGTTTTTTCTGAGTATCAAGCCTCCATCTGGTTGAGTTAACGACAAATAACGGTGCGACGCTGCGCCATTTATTATGTCAACTACATCACTAGTGATGGGGGGATTATAAGACTAATGCACGGAATGTCAGTAGCAGATTTGTGGGAAATGCCAGAGGCAGTAAAATCTATAATCATCCAGGTATGGGAGAGAAAGTGCTTCGAGACTAGATAGAAAATGGATGGGATGGGAGGCAGCCTAATCCAGTCTGATATATAATGACGATGGCTGATTAAAAACTCCATTACCCGATCCAACAATGGGCTACCCCCATGACTGAGTGGTATAGCATGCAAGGTAAAAACTGTTTTGCGTGTCTCACCACTGCATACAGTACCCATGATGGTCTGCCCCCATGACGCATAAGTCTAGCGTACAATATGTAAACTGTTTTGCGTGTCTCACCACTGCACACAGTACCCATGATGGTCTGCCCCCATGACGCAGTAGTCTAGCATACAATATGCAAACTGTTTGGCGTGTCTCACCACTGCACACAGTACCCATGATGGTCTGCCCCCATGACGCAGTAGTCTAGCGTACAATATGCAAACTGTTTGGCGTGTCTCACCACTGCACACTGTACCCACGATGGCCTGCCCCCATGACGCAGTTGTCTAGCGTACAATATGCAAACTGTTTGGCGTGTCTCACCACTGCATACAGTACCCACGATGGTCTGCCCCAATGACGCAGTAGTCTAGCGTACAATATGCAAACTGTTTGGCGTGTCTCACCACTGCACACAGTACCCATGATGGTCTGCCCCCATGACGCAGTAATCTAGCGTACAATATGTAAACTGTTTGGCGTGTCTCACCACTGCACACTGTACCCACGATGGTCTGCCCCCATGACGCAGTAGTCTAGCGTACAATATGCAAACTGTTTGGCGTGTCTCACCACTGCACACAGTACCCACGATGGTCTGCCCCCATGACGCAGTAGTCTAGCGTACAATATGCCAACTGTTTGGCGTGTCTCACCACTGTACACAGTACCCATGATGGTCTGCCCCCATGACGCAGTAGTCTAGCGTACAATATGCAAACTGTTTTGCGTGTCTCACCACTGCATACAGTACCCACGATGGCCTGCCCCCATGACGCAGTAGTCTAGCGTACAATATGCCAACTGTTTGGCGTGTCTCACCACTGCACACTGTACCCACGATGGCCTGCCCCCATGACGCAGTAGTCTAGCGTACAATATGCAAACTGTTTGGCGTGTCTCACCACTGCATACAGTACCCACGATGGTCTGCCCCAATGACGCAGTAGTCTAGCGTACAATATGCAAACTGTTTGGCGTGTCTCACCACTGCACACAGTACCCATGATGGTCTGCCCCCATGACGCAGTAATCTAGCGTACAATATGTAAACTGTTTGGCGTGTCTCACCACTGCACACTGTACCCACGATGGTCTGCCCCCATGACGCAGTAGTCTAGCGTACAACATGCAAACTGTTTGGCGTGTCTCACCACTGCACACAGTACCCACGATGGTCTGCCCCCATGACGCAGTAGTCTAGCGTACAATATGCCAACTGTTTGGCGTGTCTCACCACTGTACACAGTACCCATGATGGTCTGCCCCCATGACGCAGTAGTCTAGCGTACAATATGCAAACTGTTTTGCGTGTCTCACCACTGCATACAGTACCCACGATGGCCTGCCCCCATGACGCAGTAGTCTAGCGTACAATATGCCAACTGTTTGGCGTGTCTCACCACTGCACACTGTACCCACGATGGCCTGCCCCCATGACGCAGTAGTCTAGCGTACAATATGCAAACTGTTTGGCGTGTCTCACCACTGCATACAGTATCCACGATGGCCTGCCCCCATGACGCAGTAGTCTAGCGTACAATATGCAAACTGTTTGGCGTGTCTCACCACTGCATACAGTACCCACGATGGTCTGCCCCAATGACGCAGTAGTCTAGCGTACAATATGCAAACTGTTTGGCGTGTCTCACCACTGCACACTGTACCCACGATGGCCTGCCCCCATGACGCAGTTGTCTAGCGTACAATATGCAAACTGTTTGGCGTGTCTCACCACTGCATACAGTACCCACGATGGTCTGCCCCAATGACGCAGTAGTCTAGCGTACAATATGCAAACTGTTTGGCGTGTCTCACCACTGCACACAGTACCCATGATGGTCTGCCCCCATGACGCAGTAATCTAGCGTACAATATGTAAACTGTTTGGCGTGTCTCACCACTGCACACTGTACCCACGATGGTCTGCCCCCATGACGCAGTAGTCTAGCGTACAATATGCAAACCGTTTGGCGTGTCTCACCACTGCACACAGTACCCACGATGGTCTGCCCCCATGACGCAGTAGTCTAGCGTACAATATGCCAACTGTTTGGCGTGTCTCACCACTGTACACAGTACCCATGATGGTCTGCCCCCATGACGCAGTAGTCTAGCGTACAATATGCAAACTGTTTGGCGTGTCTCACCACTGCATACAGTACCCATGATGGTCAGCCACCATGACGCAGTAGTCTAGCGTACAATATGCAAACTGTTTAGCGTGTCTCACCACTGCATACAGTACCCACGATGGCCTGCCCCCATGACGCAGTAGTCTAGCGTACAATATGCAAACTGTTTGGCGTGTCTCACCACTGCATACAGTACCCACGATGGTCTGCCCCCATGACGCAGTAGTCTAGCGTACAATATGCCAACTGTTTGGCGTGTCTCACCACTGCATACAGTACCCACGATGGCCTGCCCCCATGACGCTGTAGTCTAGCGTACAATATGCAAACGGTTTGGCGTGTCTCACCACTGCATACAGTACCCACGATGGCCTGCCCCCATGACGCAGTAGTCTAGCGTAAAATATGCAAACTGTTTGGCGTGTCTCACCACTGCATACAGTACCCACGATGGCCTGCCCCCATGACGCAGTAGTCTAGCGTACAATATGCAAACTGTTTGGCGTGTCTCACCACTGCATACAGTACCCACGATGGCCTGCCCCCATGACGCAGTAGTCTAGCGTACAATATGCAAACTGTTTGGCGTGTCTCACCACTGCATACAGTACCCACGATGGCCTGCCCCCATGACGCAGTAGTCTAGCGTAAAATATGCAAACTGTTTAGCGTGCCGTACCACCGCACACAGTACCCACGATGGTCTGCCCCCATGACGCAGTAGTCTAGCGTACACTATGCAATCTGTTTGGCGTGTCTCACCACTGCATACAGTACCCACGATGGCCTGCCCCCATGACGCAGTAGTCTAGCGTACAATATGCAAACTGTTTAGCGTGCCGTACCACCGCACACAGTACCCACGATGGCCTGCCCCCATGACGTACTAGTCTAGCGTACAATATGCAAACTGTTTTGCGTGTCTCACCACTGCATACAGTACCCACGATGGTCTGCCCCCATGACGCTGTAGTCTAGCGTACAATATGCAAACTGTTTGGCGTGCCGTACCACCGCACACAGTACCCATGATGGCCTGCTCTCATGTCTGAGTGGTCTAAGGTACAATGCACAAAGTGATTGGTGTATCTTACTTCTGCATTTCACGTCCCGAAAGTGCCATGATTAACTTAACCTTAATTGCTCGACCTCTATGACGAACGTTGCCATCAACAATTTGTTGAACCATAGTAGTAACAGTACTCAATCAAAACCATATCAGAAGCGAGGTGGGTAAAACGCCTAAAATATATCTGCCTTTGGTGTTTGGTAAAAACAGCCCTAAGTAATACTGGTAAGTACTGTTCGACATGACATTCATTCACTGCGTGGTCTTGAATTCTGATCATCTGGCCGTTAACAAAAGTCAACTCCCTTGATATCGACTACCATCCTGCGTTTTAACTTGCTGATATGGCCAAATATCAAAACAGGTGCTACAGACCGCCGTCATTATTACAGTCTCTGAATAGTAAAAATGTATTTTGATGAAATAAATTCACCATAATTGGCACCATGATTGCGCCCATATTGACGAATAATAAACGAATATAAGATTAGCTTTAACATCACAGTACAAGATGTAACTGATATGAATGATACGGTTTTGTCTTCAGTACTTTCTAGGGTCACCGGTATGATCGATGTTGGTACGACGTTGCTCCATTTATCTTTTTCCACAGTATCCGGTCTGAGATGCACTGAGATCATTGATGTTAGCCTGCCGCCTGTCTCTATTTGTTCCGCTTGCCGTGATCAATATGTATTATTCCTCTAGCAAACTATTAGTGTGGCTCTGACAGATAATTCTAAATATATCAACTGTCTTCATTTAAATTAATGCATTTATATCAAAATTAGAAACTGCAAAGCTGAATGTACAGTGAATAAATATCTTATCTATGCATTTTCTAAAATCAATATATCAACAGTTGAATGTTATTGTCATCAATATATCCAAAGATTAATAAACGTAAGCAGAATTTAAATAATTTGAATTTAAGCCAATCAGGATCAAAATAGCTAATTTGCTGCGGTATGGAATTACATTTTGATCATGGTGGGCATATGACGCGAGTCCTTCATCAGCATACATCACATGCTGACCTCGGTTAACTTGTTTTTCTCCAGTATGTGACGTCCTTGCGGGGAATATAATGTTATTTATGAGAAGTTCTTTGCCACATAGTACATCATATATCAAAGCCGGAAAATATGATTGTGAAGCGAATCAAAAAATGAATCAAAAATTCGAATATATGTCGGGAAATACTAAGGCTAGAATTTGAAACAAAAATGTTTTCCTAAAATAATGAACGAATAAACTTTAGCGTTAGCACAGTATAAGTTAAGCGTTTTTTTGGGTTTTTTTGTTAATTTCGCAACAGATTGCTGTTTTTTATTTTCTTCTTTTCATAAATCTTGTAGCAAAGATGTGATGATATACAGATATGACGATATACAATGTAACATGTATTTTTTCATTAAATAGCATACCTTATTATTTTTGTTGCAATATTCAAAAATTGATCTACCTTTATATATAATATACCTTTTCTTTTTAATTTATTCATTGATTTTGTTCAGTTTGGGAATACGTTGGTTAGTTCTCCATTTAACGTTATTATACCTCACTTTAAGATCGTAAGCCGTGATTGGCTGACTTAACAGTGAACAATCATCATGTTGCCTGATGCCATCAGTGAGGGCTTCATGTTGCCCGTTGCCACTAGTGACACCTAGCGGGGAATGTGTGAATCACCAGTCATCTGTGACCTTGCTTTGTTTACAATTACAAACGGGGTTTGTTCGGTATAATAAAACAAATATGCCATGTCAGTGTGGGTAACATGATGGAATGTCTCCCCTCGGGAGGATGGTTTTCCCTCGGGCTCGGCCCTCGGGAAAAACATCCTCCCTCGGGGAAACATTCCATCATGTTACCCACACTGGCATGGCATATTTGTATATTAAGCTGTTTCTCTTGCCCACTCCCGGCAGTAATGGGTTAACTTGATAATCCTGTAACCTTGTAGAAGACATCTATTATTTCTAATTCATTTTGACTGACGGAACAGAAAAGATCGCCATGCATTATAACCATGCTTTATGAATTATATTACAAGTACACTGTACTAAATTGATTCTATCTAGTAGGGACGGAGGTCACGTTCATTTGATTTGTTACCTTAATTTCCTCCAAACTATACGCTAACCAGAAGGCGTCCGTTTCACGTGTTTATCAACAGCGTGCGGTAGAGACATTATGTTCGACTCCTATTTAACCCATTCATGCCTGGAAACCTAAACAGGCTCCTTCTTGACTTCCTTTAAGATACCTGATTCGTTACCCTGCTTCCTGTTGTCATATCCTAGTACTGAATATGTTCAATATTTATGCATGGATATCTCTTGATCTTTAACAGAAATTCAAAGAATATACTACTACTACTACTACTACTGCTGCTGCTGCTGCTGCTGCTGCTGCTGCTGCTGCTACTACTACTACTACTACTACTACTACTACTACTACTACTACTACTACAACTACTACTGCTACTGCTACTACTACTACTACTACTACTACTACTACTACTACTACTACTACTACTACTACTACTGCTACTACTACTACTACTACTACTACTACTACTACTACTATCTGACTCATTTGCAGAACTAGAAAATTTCTGGAGCTGCTGATTGATTTTCCCTTTGCTATCAAGAAGATTAGGGACTGTCTTTTTTACATCTCGAAGGAAAGACAAGAAGCATATGCTTTCTTTGAAACACTTGATTGCATTGCATTCACTCATGACAGAAAAAGAAGAAACTTTCTTATTTGAAATACACAAGAGTATACAGGGAAGGAAGAGTGTGGGAAAAGGAATTACTGTCACACCTATTACCACATAGAGAACCCACCCCATAAGACATTTGATAAGGATATGGGCATGATTGTGTTGTATCAATTCCTCCCCTCTAGTATACCCTTCTGAACACTACCTGGCTAGTTTTTACATCACCAAAAGGAAACAAAATGGTACCCTCATGAGATACCTTTTGCAATTGGTTTGAAATGCAATTACTCGATAACAGCTGTGGGGGTTCTTGCTAAACTTTAAAACGAGCTCTTTCGTTCGGGTAGGTAATGATTTTGTGGTTTGCTATCCCTTTAATAAAGGCACACCTTTCTTCTATATTCTAACGCTAATCAGATATTGTGAACACTGGCATAATCTGAAAATGCTAAAGTTAGTAGAAAATAACTGGCTTATTCGCTTGTGGGCGATGGGAGCTGGAGGGAGCATGTGTTGAGAGTGTGTTGCTTGATCCCTGTGGCATGGTGCTGCTGCTGTGCTGCCACGGGGGTAAGATGGAAGAGAGGCACGGCGGCGGCGGCGGCTACATTGTACGTGTCCTTGGAGGGAGACAGCGGCAGCAATGTTGCCCGGCAATATAGCATGACAACTTGCCTTACAACACCGCCACCGCCGCTAATGAGCAATCTTACATCAGCCTCTGTCGCCGTCGTCATGGATACATAATGACGAAAATCCTGTTTTGAAAAGCAATCTCAACTTTCAAACAACAGGCGGACTATGAAAGAACGTGTTAGTGAGAAGATCAGAGACAGGGATGTTACTGATGCACGCCGTCAACGACGGCTTCTCTGTCTCCCCCAGCCTGATAAGGAAATAGGAGTTTCGTCCATCATCCCTTTAAGACATATTCACCCGTTCTATGCTGAGGCTATTTATTTCAGCACAAGACTGCATAAATGTTTGAAAACAAACCAAACCCCATCAGATGAGTGCTTATATGGCAGCGTTTCAGTCCGATTTCTGCTTTTACACAGCAATTTTCGCTGCAATTTGATCAATATATATCATGATAATAGCTAAATATTTTGTAAAACATTTGACTGAAAGTTGTTTAAATCTGAGGTGTAAAAATCGCATGGATATATTTCTGATAACAAAGCAATATTTTGAGCAATGCTTATTTGAAAATTGTAGTTCGGTTTGAGTTTGAGTATACCTATTTAAATACTTTTTCAATTATCATTTTATGAGTTCACCTTACAACTTCACATCATGAGTTTACTTTATGGGTTATAGTCAACGATATGAGAGCATCTGTGAAATAATGGTGCAAACGTGACTAGTTAGATATTGGTAGTGGACGAAACAGGAGCACCCAGAGGACAGCACCGACTAACCCCACTTACCTTTCACATGCCTATCGAGTCGTATTAGAACCCTGTGTATTTTGCAGTGGTGAACGAAAGTAAGAGTAGCGCCCTGTGTTTGGCCACTCGGTTATCTAGGCATACTGCTCACAGCGTAACATATTCTGTCAGTCAGAATAGAGACTTAACACCAAATCACACACAAGTCACAATACATGTAAGTGTTCGAAATTAGTCAAATACTTTATTTTGCCCTGACCATCGGCTGACAGTGTAAACTGACATTAGTGATGCATATTGCTTTTTGCATATCATACTATAGGTTTTGATCAAAAAGTATTTTTCAAGTGTAGAGAACATTTCTCTATAAAGACCCCTGCGAGCAAATATTATGAGTATTATTAACCGAAGTATGTCCAATGGCGTCTTTGAAAAGTGGCGTCTGGACCTATAATACTTTTGCAAGTAACTATATTATGAAGCATTATTTCACAAGATATTTGATAGAAAGTTGTTAGCTAGGTTTAGGCTAACATATCTCTTTCAAAATACTTTAGAAGCGTGCTTTTCTGAAATGAATATCATTCAAATAGTACGGGTGTTTTTGTGCAGGCAGGACTTGATTAATTGATGGCCTCTTTTGGTGATTTACTTCAAGTTGACGACGACGAATGGGAGATGAACTCTTACCTTTATTATATATTGATAGCTTCTGCGATATATCTTCGTGCGGGAGTCCTTATCCGTGATTCATCACATTAGGGATGTCGTGAAACACCTCTAAAGGAGAGGTGTGCGACCTTTTCTATGAATTATGGATACTAAACACCTTTAACCCTACACTAAACGACGTAATGTGCTCGGCTGGTTTACCCCTAGCTAAAAAGCAACATCATTTTGGGAAGCTGACGCTATTATATATGCATTGCAACACGTGCTGTATATTAACCTTAGGCTGTATATCTACATTATGGAGGTAGATGTTTTAAAGAACGCTGAAGGTGACACCTCTAAATAGAATATACTTGTATAATCCAGCCTTATCTGGCTTGCCAGTCAGGAGGCATCAAGACAAATGGTGACCTTAACAGCGTCGACGTGCACAGAAAGTGACTTTTAAAGTATGTAAAAGTGGTTGTTTGTGAGCTAAGCTGAGTTGTTGATCTCCCTCATGCTGACAAGTTTGTGCTATATACAACAATACTGCTACACACTGTGTTATGTTGGTAGTGCTGATCTCTCAGTAATACGCGCGTCATTAGTGAATGAAAATATATTGACGTATTCACCTGAAATAAACTCTCCATAGTCTTGAGCTACTTTTAACAGTTTGCTGTATAAAGCAATTACCATAATAACAACTGTGTCATTTCTGCGTATATTTTCATAGCTTCGTGCTTATAAATAGAAGAGTAGACAAGCTTATTGGTACACATTTCTGGCAAATATATTTGTCCATATCAAGAAAGTTTAATCATCGATGGATGTGAAACACAAAATCTTATATGATTAAATCCATCGAAACCCCTTCCAATGAGAAGTCCTTTTCATATAGAACAATATGACAAAACCTAAATGTTCAATCATATATTTTTTACTTATCTTCCAGGTGAAAAGGGCTATCCAGCAACTGGGATACCTGCGCAAAAAGAGGGGGATGGAGAAACAGATCCGAGGCATTCCTATCAAGAACTCACCTCACACAAACAACGCACGCACTAGCAACCTGCCTAACGACCCTCTCTACGCTAAAGAATGGTATATCGTGAGTATCAAATTGCAATATCTCATTATTTCACACCGTATTAAATTACTTGCTAGGCTAGTGAGAAAGGATGACACGCTGTGTGTGTGTGTGTGTGTGTGTGTGTGTGTTAAACTAAGGTCTGACCTTTTTTCATAGGCAGATTGAACCCCTGTTAACTTGAATATATATATATTATGTAAATCAAATTAAATGCTCACACCTAAAAGTAAGGGCCCAATCTGAAGCAAGTACCCAGTTGCTAGTTTATTGCTAGAAAACTTAGAAGCCTCTCAAGAGATTGAGCATACGCATTCAAAGGACACTGAATATTACTATTGCACGTGTGGATACCTGCAAAATCAAAATAATTCTAGTTGGATTGAAATTTGTCGTGTTTTCCAAAGTTTAAATAAAACGACATTCTTTAAATATGCACGAATTAGAGTCATACATAAATAAAGATACTTATTTTTGCTGCAATGCTTTCATACTTAACACAAAAAAACATAAAAAAATAAAGCAGATATTGTACTTTTTGGATTACATAAGGCATAAATTAAAAATTGATCGTACTAATTTACATTTTCGATGCATTTATAATTTCAATAATTCGTTTTCTAAGCCTTAATGATAATATTGTCTTAATTCGTTTATTGTCCTCTGCATCAGTTAAAACTTCAAAAAAAATTCAATTCAGTAAAACGAAATAGGGAAATAGAAATGTAAGACTAATACGAGTATTTTATAAGGGAAAATAATCCATTTGTTCGTTCTATTCATTCGTTGCTGTAATACATTACAATATATTTCCCCAAAGGCTTACTTGTATTCATCCACTAAATGTATCCCTACCGGAAACTAATTCTAAAGTACTAAGCCTTCTTAAGCAAGGGAGGTAATTAAGGCCAATCTTATGATGCCGCGAGACTGATACATCATCCAATTAGCAGGGAAGCCTTATGACGTCATCACTTGCAAGATAGTTTGTTGCCGTGTGCAATGTACCACATACCTAAGTTAGTGTTTGTTGAGCTTGCGTGTTTAGATCAATCATGCTATGGAAAGATGTCTGATGTCTGGAGGACCCCCTGGGGGCCTTTCTGCCCATGCCACTTTGTGTATTAAGTTCAACATCCGGAACCCTACAAGATGTCTTCTCTCTCTATTCTCGTTTTGGTTTGAAATTTTTAAAATGTTACTCTAGCTTCTAGCGGGCTACCCGTCTAGTCGAGCGGTCTCGTGCATTACGCGTAGACTGCTTGATATACGCCATAAGTGCGCGACTTACGGGAATATAACACGGCTTTCGTCATGTTGGAAAATTGCTAGTAATTTTGGGTTAGTCGGTAAGTGATAGAGGTTTTCCCGGGTACTCCCGATTCCTCCTTCATTCACCGCAGGGTAGTCGCGATGAGGCGTAAATGGTGGAAGGTAGCGATATTATCCAATCCAATTCTTGTTGAGGATAAAGAACTGCGCATTCCAGAAAGGTCAACCCTGCGATAGGATTTCCTTATTCAGAAGAACTCTCAAACACTTCAATTATACGCCAGCATAGTTTTCAATTTACTTTTTAAATAATGCAATTTTGGACTGATGTGCACCTATGTTTGTATGAACCTAAATAGTAGATCAATCTCTATGCACGATGTTTCACTTTTCTGAATCCATACAATACGTTTTGAAATATCGATGTCATTAACACAAAACAAGAAGACACATTGCCATTTTACCTGTTATATCCTCCTATATAACAATGACAATAGTTAAAGTCACATAGTTTGTTGATTAGTCATACTTTTTTTTCATTTCTTCTTGGGTGAACAGGAACAATCTGGTAAACCTGGCTTATCCAGTCAATGGAGACACATTACTATCAAAAAGTCTCTCTACCTACTTTGTGCTTTTATTGCCTTTATAGGCACAAATTACATATCCACTAAAGGAAGGGGATTCGTAGGATATCGCCTCAGGCAAATATTGGCCTTGATTGCACGGTCACTGTGCTCTTTTATTGCCCGTAGAGAAACGTATCATTGCATATCCTCTGCACGAAGGGTTCGCCACGTAGTAGGAATTCGCCTCAAGCCAACATTGCCCCTAATTGCGCGGTCAAATCCAACTCATTTTCTTGTCACGAAATCGATTTCTCCTATCATGAATAGCGACAGAAATGATGTCAAAACTAACTCCTCCGAATCGAACACACCCGTGACAGACGGAGGCGTGACGCATGCGTGACGCTGGCTCACAACGAGAGCGCATCGGCCATCATGAATTATCTGGACTGCTCCAATGGATGAGTCGTCTAGCGTGCAATAAGCCCTTAGCCATTGAAGATGCAGGACCAACTTGCTCTAATTTCTTGAATACATCTCATCAATAAGAGTAATGTTGCAAAAGTATATGAATAAAATTGCTAAATTCAACTGGAAAAAATATTTTCAGTCACTATTATTGGAAAGAATGCTCTTTATCGAGCTATTTCCATGAATGTTAGACTTTGTGCGTGTGTGTGAGCTTCCGGTGAAGATAGATGGAATATAGTGCAAGGATAGGTTCCACAAAAGTATACTCTGCACAAATACCGACTATAGCACTTGATAGAAGCCTCGAAGGGATTTATGATATAAATGTATTGTGTATTTGAGCGGCCTTCCGAATACAAATCCATGAAAGGACCTCACGCTTCTACCTTCCTCCATTTGTGCAAAGTGTAATTTCCGTGGCGGATGTTTTAAATGACTGTGTACCGGTGTCCCCTTGCTGACTGCCCCCGAGCACGACAGGAAACTCTTAGCTTTCTGACCTTTCTAAGAGCGCCCATTAGCCCAGGCTCAATTTTGAGGTCGTCACGTTTACAGCACAAACAGCAATGATGATAAAGATTTAAAGCAACCCCCTTAAATACCAGCACAATTTCATCCTCGGACAAAGAATCTTAGAAACATATTCGAAGAGGGATTTGGTTGATTAATTTAACAGGAAGATCAATTTTCAGACAAATATATCTCAAAATGTTGCTTCAATATAAAACATTTTTCCATTTGTGTCAGACCCTGTGTACGTTCCAGATGTGAGGTAAAGGTAGATCGAAAGAGAGCCTTGTTTATATTTTTTCTTTAATGCCAAAGCACTAATCTTCGTTTAAGTGCTCATACATTTCATATATTAAACGGACATATGGTCTGACGCGCAAGAAGATATCTTGGTAAAAGAGAACTATTCTGGGAAATATTGTACAGAGGCTTTTGTTCTGTTTATATTGACTGATAAATCATGTTGCGAGATCGTGTGTGTGTGTGCGTGAGATACTGTTGGATTAACCAGGGATGTAACCACATAAGCCACACATATATAGGATGCATCGAGGCATATATAGAAGGCATCTCTTCTGATGCATACATTTACATTCATTATGCATGCAGTTCGCGATACAGCTCCTCTGAAATATAAGGAAACACCATCACTCTCTCCATAGCTCTTTGATCTTATGGGAATTACATGTCGGTTGATACCTGACTCTGGAATTGACATATAGGGTTCTGGGCTCTGTAATAGTATACACTAGCGAGGAAGATCTATAGAGAATGGCAATTGCACAACACTCGCTATAAATATACTTCTCACTCCGGTGAGATACTCATAGCCCACCATTAACACATTTACATCTGAAAAGTAAACACGGTCTGACACTGAAGAAAAAATGCCTTGGCAACAAATTGGTGTTAGAACGACTCAGTCGTTTATACTTTCTCTCCATAAATATATGCTCTAGCACCCTGATAACAATATATATATATATATATATATATATATATATATATATATATATATATATATATATATATATATATATATATATATATATATATATATATATATATATATATATATACATATACATATACATATATATATATATATATATATATAAATATATATATATATATATATATATATATATATATATATATAGAGAGAGAGAGAGAGAGAGAGAGAGAGAGAGAGAGAGAGAGAGAGAGAGATTGTTTATTGAGATGGAACTCTATCATCCGTATTGCCATTGTTTATTTTAATGCAATATCCTTTTCATCCTACAGAACAACACCGGCCAAGCAGGAGGAGTTCCAAAATTGGATTTGAACGTTGAAGCGGCCTGGGCCTTAGGATATACTGGGAAAAATGTCACAACTGCAATTATGGATGATGGTAAGGGATGCATTCAATTTTTTCATGGCATTTTTGTTTTGCGCACATTCCAAATGTATTTATTATAAATTTTCAGTTTCGATAATATTTTGTCAACAGTTGAAGTGTTTTATACTTTTTTCACTGTATTTTCAAGTGCTTTAGGTATTTTTTGATTTTTATATGCTTCAAAATGTTGGCTAAGCTTTAATTGTATTTACATTTTGTTCTATATACTTTCCCTATTTCTGTTTTTTGATACTTCAACTGATTGTTATAAGATACGTTTATGAAGAATGATGTATGTAGCAATACGGTTATAACAGCTAAAACCAAACAAAAGACGTTATCTGTCCTCAAATGCTTAATGTATACTATCCCATACATGTACTTTCTTTCTTTACAGGTGTTGATTTTCTTCATCCTGATCTCTTTGATAATTACGTAAGTATTCAAATATACTCGCAATCGTGTATTGGCAATATATTAAGGATGCCCGCACCTGTTTCGTCTTCAATTGTTGGAATCGCCCATTGTTGAGAGAACAGCAAAAGAGAGGAGTAACCACGTAATCCGGGGGAAAGGTCCGTCAACAAGGGATGTTTTTTGCAATTGTTCCGATAGCAATAGGGAGATTTACCTAGAAAAATGTATCGAAAAAAATAGATCTCTGGACAGGATTCTTTTGCAGTTGAATGTAATGATATATCACCAATATTTGCACCCTTTTTTGAGTAAAAGCGCCTTATAGAAACACAACTTAAAATTCAAACTTATGGTGTGTCAAATATATAACAGTATTTGAAAAGTAGTTTGTGTGCGAAATATACAATCTCGTAACTACTTGTAAAATTACATTTATAAAGAACGACAATTTATTATTATGTGCCCGAATAACTTTATCCACGATTGGAGACCCATAAATTGATTCCAAACAGCACTAATCGACGGAACACCCTCCTGCATAACATATTCTATAATGAAAAAAATTCTTCATGCAAAATAAGACTGGTGCGGGCATCTTTAAGGTATGTTTATTTATTTCCACAATGCAACTACACAACAAAAGCACTATTCTTGTTCATTGTGGATAGCGTGTTCATGTTAAAATAGGTTTCTGTATTATTTCAATCGAAATGAAATATGAAGAGCTATCAATTTTGTTGACAAATATGTGAACGAAGATCTTCTGTAGGATGCACACTTGTAGCACACATTTAGATATGGACCTATTTCACAATGCGATGGAGTACAGACTTTTGTGGTGTAGGTCTTTGTGAAACTGATAGTGATGCGTTTTCGGCCGATGGAAGCTACACTTAGAGCACGAGTGTCAACACCACATCACAATGCATTGCCGATGATATGAACCTACTAAGATCTGATCTATGTATAGGATGAGAAGCAGAGACTGCTGTCACGATTCCTTCCGTATTTTTGCGCGATCACTTCCCCTATGTCCACGTGATTGCATAAATGTCACGTGCTTGCATATATGTCACGTGATTATCTAAATGTCAAACTCCACTTGGGGCTACACTCACTTCTCGTCTTGATGGCGCGTCCCGTCTTGTCAGCCTGCCACCTCTCGCATTACGCGCCGCGACAAACCTTTCCCAAGATAATAGGCTCGTTATGCAACGCAAAAAGCGCTCTCACATTAGGAAGTGAGGAGCTGGTGCCCAAGGCGGACTGCAAACTATCCATTTGTTTCAGACAGTATTTTGAGCATGCATGGAACTCCTAATGATTCGAGGAACATACAGGAAGTAAAGAAGAAACGATCGTTTCTGCTGTATGTCATAATGCGCACACACAATATATATATATATATATATATACTAGTATATATATATATATATATATATATATATATATATATATATATATATATATATATATATATATATATACATACATACATACATACATACATACATACATACATATATATATATATATATATATATATATATATATATATATATATATTTATATATATTTATATATATATAAAGAGACATTCGAAACTGCATGGTTCATTTTCTAAACACGCCAGATCTCAACACATTCCTTGAATCAGTATGGTATGGCAAACCAGTCATGAAAGTAGACATACGCTAACGGTGGATATTATGAATATGACTCGAATTAGGTAGTACTGACAACTTCCCCAAGAAGATTTTGAACATGCTTCTCTACTTACATAAGTTCTGTATGGCTATTGCTCGAAAAATTATATCACGTCTGTCTATTCGTATGTACTAATGTAGCTCCACTCATCGTTTCAACAACAGAAACAACGGCTTTTATTCAAATATTTCTAAAGATATCGCTCTGTTATCAAGATATGTCCATTTCTATCATGTGTGAATGGGTTAAAGATTGCAAAGGCGTTGTTATATAACACACCCACCATATATGCTGTAAGACATATTCTAGTAGTGCAATTTACAAACATTGACCATCTGTTGACGGCAAGTGGGCGTGGCCTAAGTAGTGGTTGCATTCGTGCCATTTCCCATCTTAACCTACTAAGCCGCGTGGGACTGACGGCAACTGTTACCGATGTTGACCACTCAGTGTCAGTCAAGATTATATGTACATTCAATCACAACAGTTGACTGATATGGTTCAAATTAAAAAGGCTGTATGTAGGAGTTGCGCTGCTATTTAAGAAATCAGCGCTAACGAGAGTGTAGGTGATCGTAGAAAAGAAACTGACTTAGTTAAATGTATTAAAGTACATGTCAAAAGGCCGCATATTGCGCCCTTGTATAGCGCGCGTAACGCAACCTATAAAACATAGAAACACTTTCCTTTAACTGTTATTGTTCTATTCTACTGAGTTGGAATGCATTGTATTGTACTTGTTTGACCTGATCTAAGTCAGAAATGGATGTAGCACAAGAAGTGTACACGCAGGTAAATGCATTAATACAGTGCCCAACAACAGCAAAACATTGGTTTGAAATTGAATCAGACAATATATTGATTACCATTTAATACAAGATTTCTGATATACAAAGAAGGAAAAAATACATTTGAACCTATTATAAATGTTATTTTAAATGTACATAAATATGAAAACAATGGTAGCTGAAAAGTAGCTTCAGAAAGAAAAATGTTAAGGTTTAGTTTTACTCGGTTCTTTGGTGACTTCTTTCCCTCTTAACATATGGCCATGTACTCTATATTTAGGCTTAATATGGCAAATTAGACACTATACGTTAAACATAATTCTAATCGTTAATTCGACTAAGCATGCAGTGCATACCCACTTTATATGATTTCAAAGGCGATGAAATCAATGGCAAAGCGACACAAATCGTTAAAATTCCACATGTTCCATTTAGAATAATTTCAATAGAGTAATTCTCTCCAAGGTGATTTCCTGTGGTGGAGACTGCTTACTTTAATGATACGCGTACTGTTAGAAATTAGTTTTAACTCATGACATGGAGCATATACATGATCTGATCAATACAATGGGAAAAAACCTGATAAGATATTTGACTGAAAGTTACACACAACATGGGTTGGGTATGACAAATTCTCTTCAAATAACTTGCAAATATTACTATTTTTGCTGATGCTAGTTGCACCGTCGTAAGACCATGTGAGCCAAGGGTTAATTCGGAATGCGTGCTTTGGTAGTGAACATCAGAAGACATGAAAGATAGCTAAATCACTCCGCCGCTTGCCTAAGGAGACACAAAGCAATTACGTACAGGCATCAAGTCTGAGTAATGGCGTCAAATCATCTACACAGCCATGCCAAATACACCTCCTTCTAGGAATGCTAGTGATTCTACCCAATCTATACTCGACTTATTGTATGGAGAAGGAACTTCCTACCGCCCCTGCAGTTAGAGGAAAGGTAAATACTCCCACGTAACTGCAATCATTGCAGTGGGAACTCGCTCTTCAAAGTTATCAGAGGAGAATGTGTATGCTGCATTTGAGGAAAAAAGGATGTAACCATCTTTGCATAGATAAAATGTGTGACTTCTTTATAGAAGATGATGATGATCGTTTTGTGAGCGGTATTTATCAGTGCTTACACGGAACATCTTCGTCAAACATGGCCGAATCTCCTCCCTAGCCGCACTCTATCCATTGCTGGCGGCCAGTCTTCTCTCAGTTTATACTGTAATGTCAACCGACTCGCAGGCAGACAGAGCAAATAACAATGGCATTCGGTAAACTAAATGGGAAATAGATAATCAATATGTATGTGGGCGTTACGATAAACATATACGTAAGGAGATTCCAATGGAAGTGTTATGATATTCCGCTATGCAAACAGTCATGGTCCACTAATACGTGAGAGATATCAACAGCCGACCAGTTATTAATTACTTCGTGGAGTTATTATCCTTGCATTTAATAACTTTTGTGGCAATTGTTTGCGTACCTAATGCTGATCGACTGAAAATTGAACTGCGTAACTCATATGAACAGGTTGCTACATATAAGTGCGGCGATGAGAGGTGCATTAATATTTCTTTTCCTTTCAATGTCTTTGCCATTTTGAGTCTAAATTTTGGAAAACCTGGAAAATGTCTCACCGGATTCGAACCCGGTCAGTAACAATGTACGTAAACATTGAACTTAGACCTCGACCGATTATTCATTCACGTCCAGGATAAACAAGCGTTCTCTTCACATGTACAATATTTTGGATTCCATTTCCTTCCCTTTTCCTATGTGTTTCTCATTTAGTTGCCATTTTTGTTGCAGAAACCGTCAGTTTACTTACACCAACTTAAACTTTTTTTCAAACCAAAGACGTTTGTTGATGTTTGATTACACACGCGGTTTAGCTAGTTAAGAATTGATAGCAATTCTAACTTCATTGTATAATGTTTCGAAGTAAGCTCGGGGAATGTGATAGTCATATCCCATATTGTGACGTTGAGAGATGATGATAAAACATCTGCACTGAAGAATCAAGCACCTACTATCTCCGCAAACGAATATTGAAGAATACATGGCGCCAGTAGACCTTTGAAACTTACCTTTGTATGTGTATTGTAAGTATTGAGTGAATATATATATATATATATATATATATATATATATATATATATATATATATATATATATATATGTATATATATATATAGGTATATATGAAACGTAGGTAATTTCGTAGGTAATTTCATAATGAATCTGATACGCAAATCTTCAACTTATTCAGGTTTTATTAATTTCTAGACCGTTTATAAACTATAAGAAAATACGAAATATGACATGGTCAACGATCAGTTTATCTCTTCGCGCAACTTGATACATTAACTGGTGTTTATCGACAATCTGCGCCCTTCCTCCCGTCTCTACCCATGTCTATATACTATCATGCATCCAGCTGATCATCTAAGGCTTCCGTAGTCTGGCAATTGTTCAGCAATAAGAATCTTGGAGGGTTTCTGATTACACGAATAATATCCGCCGCTCAGGGCGTTCAGTAAATGGCGAGGGACTGCATTAAACGGTAGGTGGATCATCGCACAATGGCGCCATTTTTATGATTTCCGCTGGCGGCCAATTCACAGCCTTGCAGACGTAGCATTTAACCCATAGATGTTTACGCGCTCCTCCAAAAGTTGTCGGCAGGATCTCTGATACGTTTGGCAATAACCTCAGAATCATGCTTGATTTTACAAAGTATTTGAAGGAGAGTTGTTGGAAGTGTTCTGTTTAATATTTCCCATTGAAATCATTTTCCCGACTATGCTTTTTCTACAAAATTGTCTGGCTGCTTTTTGGCACTGCGAACATTATTTGGTTAAGATAACTCCAGCATGCGCTCCGAGCCTCCAGGAAATTACACGCCAGCCGAAGAATGAAAAAATGTCACCAACTGCGCAAACAACCCGTGTGAATTGACAACAGATCCGCAACATTGTAGTGATTAAGCACTTATGTAATATATGAAAAGCATTAATCAAAATTGTCAAATAACATTGAGGTATCAACATTCACAATTATATCCACTTTGTATTATGCTTAGTCCATAATTGACTAGATCTACTCCTCGTCCTGAATTGCAATTCAAATATGCAGCCTAATTGAGCGTGGAAATTTGATTGTCTAATAGGATAAATGCAGAGGTGGTTGTAAGTGTTTGAAAATAACTTTGAATGCGTAATCAACAACGAAATAACGACAAGAATAGACGCTACGCAACAATAGAAAAAGAAATACCAGAAGTGGCGAGATTCCTGCTGGTCAATATCAACAACAACTGCCCGCACAGAATTCTTCATAGATAGTTTCAACAAAATCAACAATCCAGTTATCAAAAACCTAATATTAATAAGATACTGGAACTAGTTTTGAATTGTGATATGGATAGTTTAAACTATAAGCACAAACACAGCCACTGCAGAGGTGATTAAACAAACTCGACCTGATTGACCATATGGAGAATAACACATAACGATGAGAAACGATTTACAGGGAAACAAAATTTATTCCATAAATGGCAAGGTTAGATTTCTTTTTGATCTCTGAAACTTTACTAGATATCTATGCTGATTCAGAAATTAGGACAAGTTATAAATCAGGAAATCCTCCACCCTTTCTAAGATTATTTATCACTAAATCAAAAAAAAGGGGAAAAGAAGCCTGGAAAATAAATATTCGCCTTTTATTCGATCAAATGTTACGCCAGGAAATCAGTAGCGAAATAGATATTATTGTTAGTACATATGCCTACTATCCATTCCACCAAGATTCTTCGCTCAGGGAAACTGACTTCAATTTCATGAAAAACATAGATTTGTTCTGAAATATTATGCCATAACTATTGAGAGGTATCATTATAGACTACGTTACCAAAATCATGATATGGACAAAAGAGAAAACACACAAACAAAGAAATAGAAAATGCCCCGAAACATAATACTGTAGATAAATACATGTGTGATACGAAATGCATTGTTTAAATTTCATACAAAATGGAAAGACTGACCACATATTTTAAAACTGTGCTTTAGTTTGTATATATGATAAAACACATGCCACACCTTTTACTCATACATGTTATGAATATGTGGTAATTGCATCATTTTTTCTCGCCAAAATAGTTTGTCTCTCATATCTTTGCTACTCAGCCACTATTAGAAAAAGATCTTATTTCCTTACAATTTTAATATGTTTGTTTATATCCATTGAAAGCTTAAAATATCGTATTTTTTCTTTCAGAATGCAGAAGCCAGCTATGATTTCAGCAGCAACGATCCGTTTCCCTACCCTAGATACACTGACGACTGGTTCAATAGGTCAGTACCTCAGTTGCAATCCATGTTCTATATATATATATATATATATATATATATATATATATATATATATATATATATATATATATATATATATATATATATATATATTTATATATATATATATATATATATATATATATATATATATATATATATATATATATATATATAAATATATGTGTGTGTGTGTGTGTGTGTATATATGTTACAGTAAGAGTGTCAAACCAGGGATTTAGTCAAATCCTTCAAAACTTTCAGGGAATCTGTCAAATTCCTGTTTCACTCAAGGATTCGGTCCCTAAATGTCTACGGATATGACTAAACCCCTTAAAATAGGTGGGTCATTTTTGACTTGTTTACTGGAGACCTTTCAGAGAGATTGTTGAATGACAATTACCTTTGTTTTATGCTTAGTTGAGCGCCACTTATGATTCCTGATTATCAAAGTAATGAGGTACAAAGTAATGCTGAATAATCAATGCTCAGCCAAAAGTTATTGCTTGATGATGATGATAATTAGTATCCCAGTCAACGTTTATCAATTTCATCATTCTGACCCTCATATTCTCAAGGATTTAGTCAAATCTCTAGACATTTAGGGACCAAATCCGTGAGTGAAACAAGAATTTGACAGATTCCCTGAAAGTTTTAGGGATTTGACTAAATCCCTGGTTTGACACTCTTACTGTAACATATATACATATATATATATATATATATATATATATATATATATATATATATATATATATATATATATATATATATATATATATATATATATTTATATATTTATTTATATATATATATATATATATATATATATATATATATATATATATATATATATATATATATATATATATATATATATATATATATATATATATATATATATATATATATATATATATATATATATATGTGTGTGTGTGTGTGTATATATATACTGAGTTTGTTGGCATATTGCATGTAATAGTCTATTAATTCTTTGTTTTGGTAGTACAAAGATCTTTCTCTTTAAAGCGTTAAATACCACCAGACGAATATTAAGCGCTATTTGGTTTATAAATTTATGCTCAGAGTTCGCTAGTGTCTTAAACCGATATAAGAATAATTTGGTGAACATTTTTAAATTGTAAAATATTTTGAGAAAGTTGGTGATATTCTATTTCGTTTATCTTCCGAATGATTGTTTTAGATAATGAGCCAATTTCTGATGCCTTTGCAAATTAGACTAAACTTCCGTCTGGAGCAAACTCATGATCAGACAAGTTTGAACATAAGTTGCAGCTTTATTTGAAAAATACTCAAAGAGGTATTGTCTAACTCGACAGATGTTTTCAGATAACAGGAAAGTGCCATGCCAGTCAGCTCGTGTGTTTGCACTAGATGTGAATGACTTATTGGTGAATGCCTTAAAGTCACACATTCCTGGTAACTTCTCACTAAAGTTATCATAAAACTCACATTTTAATCATAATCAAATCTATTTCCAGTCATGGAACCAGGTGTGCAGGAGAAATTGCTGCAAAACGAGACAACAAAATATGTGGTCTGGGCGTGGCTTATGACTCCATGATCGCAGGTGAGTTCTTTATGACTTTGTGTAAACGATTGATGTGAACGGATTGATATTTGAGGAGCTTGTTGTATCTTTAGCACAGGATAAAAATAGCACATCATCAGATTAGTGTAAAGTACATGTTGGAGGAGGCCTCAGCCTACGATGCTCACATGATAATAGGCTATAGGGTTTGAACACTGGGTTTTTTTAAAACGCGGAAAACTGCAGTGGCATCAACGAAATTTTAAACAAAACCTGCGTGACCTCTTATGTCGAAGAAAATTTCCGTGAAACACTTGACATATTACTTTAATTTAAGGGAAATTTAAGGTGGATGTTCCGTTAATGAAAATAATGGTAACTTATTGGAGTCGTACTATTATATAAGGCGAATGTTAACGAACATTATTGACGATGTGTCGACCTTTGTATTCTCTCCAGTATTCAGTTGTGAGGTCTGCATTGTGTAGTCCCAATACGGTGTTCTGTCCCTGTAGACTACTAGTCTATACTATCAAGTCAGCTCAGCCTACTCTCTTTTACACGCAAACATATTCATAATGTTTTAAATGCATTTCGGTGTAGAGTCGATGAACCCATGGTCTGACACCTTTGAGCATATCTTATCAAATGGTGGTAATGTACAACAATATTGACGTTGAAATTTTTTACCAAATATCTCACTAAATGTTGCTTTGTTATCAAGACGTTGTCATGTGTGACAGTGTGTGTACGGTTCAAATGCGGATAATTTAATATACTATCAATCAAATCAATGGTATCTATCGGCCTACCGATTCTTTCTTGATTAAACGTGTTTTCTCTACTTTGAATGTTTCGTTGACTTTAAGATGTTTTTTAATTTGAATGTTTTGATCTAAACTGAATAAATTTAGTATCGACTTTTTAAGATAAACAGCATGCCATACAATTGTAACAACCACATTTTTGGACTCGATTTCTAAACGAATGCTTGATATTTGACCTGATTTGACGTTTACAGGACTGCGCATGCTCGATCAGCCCTACATGACGGATCTTATCGAGGCCAATTCCATGGGCCACAAGCCTGATATGGTGGACATATACAGCGCTAGCTGGGGACCTACGGATGACGGCAAGACCGTGGACGGGCCACGTAACGCCACCATGCGGGCAATAGTGAAAGGAGTCAACGAGGTAATGATATCACATTTATAGACCAACAAGCCCTGCGGGGAGTCTGCTGGCAGTTAAATTGCACTCAGAGAATGGAGTTATATCCAAAGGAAAATATGAAATATTAATATCACTGATTCTTCAGTGGCAAGACAATCCTAGACAAACGATGCGATACCAATTATATATAGGTGGTTAATATGGGCTAACAGTCAAACATGATGCTCTGGACATGTCAAAGCCTTCACAGTAGTCACAAATAGGCCCTACCATCCAGGTGCATGTAATATCTGCCTAATAAAGGCATACTTTGGGCTAATTTCAAATGGTGAAAATGCAAAAATAAAAACAAAACAACAACTATTGATTTATAAATTTGTACTTGTACTGGAAAGTACCCGCCCTGCTATTCTCCACAAACTCTGGTCATTCAGTAAAATTTACATATTTGTTCGTAATTTCATAACGCTACGAGTATTCTCGAGGGTAGGGTAGTGAAGGTATCGCATTCTACACGAACTGCGATCTTGCAGTTGGTAGACCCTGCCTGTGCTGCCGCTCAGGAACACGTTGAGACCAGAATTTGGAATTTTCATTTTTTCATTTTTTTCTGCGAAATTGCGGCTAGGGCGTATTTCGGCAGTTGTAACAGGTGGATGAATTAAAGAAATCCTTTTTTTTTCGGTTGGCAATTCTTTTAATGAAACTATGAGTATTCTCGAGGGTAGGGTCAGTGAAGGTATCGCATTCTACAATAACTGCGATCTTGCAGTTGGTAGACCCTGCCTGTGCTGCCGCTCAGGAACACGTTGGGTCCAGAATTTGGAATTTTCATTTTTTGTCAGTTTTTTCTGCCAAATTGCGGCTAGGGCATATTTCGGCAGTTGTAACAGGTTGAAGAATTAGAGAAATCCTTCTTTTTCGTTTGGCAATTCTTATAATGAAATAAATATTAGAGAACACATATATACCTGCGACCACACACTTGGCTAGCTAACTTATGTACCAAAAGTCAAAAAGCTCGGCTAACAGATATGACATTGATAAATGAGATGTTAAACCGGCTGAAGCACATGTCATTTGCAGTCGTCCTAGTTATTCTCCACGAACTTTGGTCATTCAGTTAAATTTACATATTTGTTCGTAATTTCTTAATGCTACGAGTATTCTCGGGGTTAGGGTAGTGAAGTTATCCCATGCTAATGCAATCTTGCAGTTGGTAGACCCTGCTTACGCTGCCGCGCAGGAACATGCTAAAACTTAAATTTGGAATTTTCATTTTTGGTCAGTTTTTCTGCCAAGTTGC
>OZ012686.1:53463257-53466802 GCA_963942565.1 Maea johnstoni
ATACCTGGGCCGAGAACCCACGAGGCACCTGGAAGCTCTACGTCATCTTCGAATCTGATGCCCCTCAAAACGGCACCCTGTTTGACCTAGAACTGGTGCTTCACGGTACGAGAAAGGCGCCCTACGCCCACCAAATCCCCGACGGAAAGAAGCACTCCAAACTGGCGGTGGTCAAACGCGAGCATGCCGGGAAGAATTTCATCTTTGAGTAATTCGTAAGATGGTGTCGGGATGGACAGAGAACTTGGCGTATAAAATGAGAGGAATACGCTGAGAGGAATACGATAGAAAGGCTCGGACAAGATCTCATTCTCGCGAGACCTCACGACAAGGGCTATTCGTTTTAGTAGGTCAATGGCTCTAGAGAGAACGCATTATTCTAAGCCTCTGTCAAGCATTTAATTGACCGGCTACAGTAATGGGTAGCCTTTGCAATTAGCCTATTTGCATCTGGAGTGCACACACTGTCCGGCAAATTTGACTTGAACACTTGAAATAAAGTATAACGTGAAGGATATTTTAAGAGGGACTGATTGACCCAACTAAAGCAATAACTTTCAGTCAAATATCGATCTTATATTGCTTCGTTACAAAAACATCTATATGTATTAGACAGTGTGTAACCTCCAGATGTGAATGGGTTGTTAGACACGTTATTCCTTCGGTCTAATCTTCTTTTAAATGATTTGTGTTTAGGCAATCCGGATTATCTTGCACAAAATATATATTTTGAAATAGAACGTAGATATATCCATAAAAAGCGTCCCTGATCTTGGGAATCAGTCATCCCTTAATGATATGAACTAATGCATTCGGCATGCATAGGTATCGATCCCTTGATATGTTAAAGCTTTGGTAATCTGAGCACAAATGGATTGAAAAGTGGATATGACTTGGTATGGTTGAATATCTAGGTATCGACTGCCCATCCCTACATGCATTACTACTTGACCAGGATTGTTGACGTATCGTGAGGAACTTTCAAAATTTCATTTTTGCAACAAAAGATTTATTTCATAGAAAATAGTAACTTAAGATAAAGAATAAAATACAATGACAGGCTAAAATCTACCTATTTCTGTCCAAAATCATTCCATGAATTCAGAAATGTTCTCTGTATTGGTTAATAATTAAATTTATAATCTATAATTCATCAAAATTACTTGCTTTCAGATAAGTGGTAAGGAATTCTTGACATACTTTATAATTAGGTTTTATTTACCCACAATGCTTTTATGGAATACTTACCCTTATAAGTCAAAGGGCTATTTGTGATGACCACTTAAATATGAAGTATGTGTTATAAAACCGAAAGACGTGATTAACATGAATGGAATATTTGTTGCCGAAGCGTACCAATATACTATAAAACACGCTATCAGATCCCAAAAGATATATATAATCTAGTACCAGATAGAGAACATTTTGCTTTAAAAATGTTCGTACTTTGATCAAATTTTGGTATCTGACGAGTTGAACAAAACACTACTTTCGCAATGCAATCATCGAGACCAATTTACATATAAAACTTAAATTAGACATAAGGTACGCTTTTTTTCTAGTTATATATTCTTTTCAGATTTTATATACTAGTAACATTTGCGCAACGGACAACACT
Organism: Maea johnstoni; assembly: GCA_963942565.1. Classification (NCBI taxonomy): domain Eukaryota; kingdom Metazoa; phylum Annelida; class Polychaeta; order Spionida; family Magelonidae; genus Maea; species Maea johnstoni. The sequence continues at coordinate 53,464,876 of OZ012686.1, forward strand.
ATCTTTAACTATTAAATAAAACTTAAACTTAGTGCATTCTTGACTGCGCTGATCGTTTTTCACATATATGTTTAAAACGTATATGCTATGTACTATAACGACGGTTTGCTGATATGCACGTATGTATTATTTGATGCTAACTTCACTATGGATATGAATATTTTGTGATTATATTTTCAAAAAGGTAGATTAGAAATCGTCGTATTCAGTACGAAAAAATGTGACATGTGCATTCAAAATATCCAGCAAATAGTGCGCAGGTGACGCCTTTCCAATTATTAAAGGTTAAAAAATGATAGATTATAAAAGGTTTAAAAATGTAGGTTATTTGGTTGTTTTGAAAATTCGATTTGCTAAAAGACGAATAGATAAAAATGTCAGACGAAAGTCACTTGTAAAAATGACAAAACTTTTAGTTCACTTGGCGCAAAACATTCAACGTGTGTCTGTATATCAAAACGCATTGAATGTGGTAGCACCTCACCCTGTGGTTGCGCGTCAATTTCGACTTTCAGTATTTGATAAGCTGCGCCAAAACGTTTCCCTAAAGTTATGTATTTCACAAACCAATAACTACAAGTGAGAATACATATATACGTGTATAAATATATATCGAAATGTAAGTAGAACAGTCTATATCTATAACGCTTGTGTCAATCTTTGGTGCTTAACAAACTAGGCCTGTTTACTATGTGTACCTATATGCATTTAAGCTACTGTATTTATCCAGTACTCGCTCTCCTTACACGCAAAAATCCTAAACCATTACTTACTGAACTTTGGCATGCAGTATTTTTGAAAGATGCCACCAAAGCCAAACAACTTCAATTTCTGACTAGGCCTTCTTTCTAACACACCCATGCTTGTACCTATAAAGACTCTTTTTGGTGGTATCTTCCTAGCAAAAGCATATTTTGTAAAATATTTGAAAAAATGTTAATCGGAAATGCACTTACAACTCAACAAATATTTAACAAATTTATGCTTTATGAACGTTATCCTCGAAAGTATCAAGCACCCAAAAACACATATAGAAGGGAGTTTTAAGCATAACAGGCTTAAAATACAAATTTAAACAAGAGGTTGCCCAACAGACTATTTTGCGAACACTTTAATTTGCCAATGTATTTGTCTTTGTTTTCTATGTCATGTAGCTGTGGTTGTATAACTGGCCAGTTCACCATTTAGACGTATGTTGCAGAACAAGTGTCAATCAAACAAAACAGTTGCAAAGTTGAGAGAAATCTAATTTATGATTCGATAATTTACAAAAGTACTTCAGAGTAAACATGTGGTTATCTAAAAGTCAGTGATACCAGCATACTAAAATGATGTTTTTCCTTCAAAGACAGACCTAAACCTTGGCCAAATCTTCTAGATTCATGTCGTAAATGCCACATGTTGTTCTGGCCCAAAACAGATATATACACTGTAAAAGACCTCTATTTACCTTGCAAAATATAATTCATTTTAGGTGATTATTATACAGCAGAAAGTTATGGTTCACACACCTTTCTGTATTCTTCAGCACACAACTTGATTATCTTCCCTCTTTGTTATATCTATCCCTTGTCTGTCGAAAAACGTGTAAATGTCTCTTCTATTTTCACAGAAAGAACGATTAACATTGGTTAAGTTGCTGATGTGCTGATGGGCAAGATGGAATAGATCGATTTATCTTCCTATCAATTGTCACTCCTTAGTCGAATCTAATGCTCGTAGGAATTTTAATTTCACGAATGTCAAATATCAAGTATATTGCATTAACATATGCAGTATACTGTTTAATTCGGTGATGACAGAAATGTAGGTATGCTGTTAAAATCAAACAAAACAAACGCAAACCTGTATCTTATCAAAACTCGTTCTCTAATCAAATTCATGCATAGCACATCAAAAAAAAAACGTTTTGACAATACTTGATAAC
>OZ012686.1:53467002-53522002 GCA_963942565.1 Maea johnstoni
CTAGGTAGTGTGATTACTAATATACGTCGACTCAAAATTGGAGTGTGTTTGTCTCATCCTCCTCTGTATTAAAAACACATTTTCAGGAGAAGTTCAGGGTTCCCTGCTGTATTCTCCGGTCATTTAGTTTCGACCTTGAAACGATATGAAGCACCAGCTCCAACTGTTCGCTCTAAACCTACATGTATGATATAAGAACAATAGGCTATATTCACATAAGCGCTTGTACCACCAGAGTGGTACAAACAGCAGCTGGGGGCCCTTTTACTGCTGTGCTAAGCATAGCAGAATAGCTTGTTTTCCAACGTTCAAGTTCAATTTATGCTATTCAAAAAACTGTTATTTTGTGGGAAGTTGAAAAAGATATCCTCTAAATGTACTTCAGCAAGCATAACTGTGTAAAGGAAGTAAAATAAATTTGAGTGTGGCATTTTATCTTCTATTTAAAAGGTCTGATCTATTTCAGTTGACATCTACCTCTCCAGAGCTCTTTCAACATAACCCACTATCAATGTTATCTGACCTCTTCATTTCCTTCTGCATTTCTAAATTAACATTTAATGGTCCCTTAAGAACATTATGTCACGCTTTAATAGGAAGCATACTTCTTCAAGGGTTTTACCATTTCCTGCCATCCACTTACCGCATAGTTAATCAAGAGTTTGCATTAGTTTACTTCATTTTCTGTGGACAGATCTATGGTTGACTTCCAAACACAGATAGTGCCTCAACTCAGAGACCACCATCATGATGGTGGTCTCTGCTCAACTACAGCAATTTCAGAAAATGATTGTGGCAGTATAACTAATGGTTTGTGGAAGCCAACCATGATCTCTGTGATAGGCGGCAGTTGCCACTGGTACTGAGGTAAATCCCATTAAAAAACATGTTCATTTCCTATTACTTGCTAGAAAAAAAAATAGGGTAGGTAGGTAGGGAATTCATTTTATCTTATCATATTTTTGTCTCTCCTCCTTGCTGCATTAGATGAAATTTAAAGCAAAATAGCAACATCTAAAGTAGTGGGGTATCTAAATCTATATAAATCCACTAAAATATGATTATATGTTGATATTTTGATGTTTTCTTCTTTCTTTTTTCAATTTCTTTTGTATGCCATACATGGAATATGAAGCATTTACAGACTTTTACCTTGCCTTTTAAATGAAATGACATGTCATGGTCTGACACTTAGTGTTCAGGCTAGGGGCCCAAAAAGGTCTTTTGATTAAAAATGTGTTTAAAACATACTATTTTGGGCCCACAGCAAAATCTAGGGACATATGCCCCTGGGAAAGTCAAACACTGTATATTTTGGGCAATAAAAAGATTAGGGTAGGGCAAAAAATTAGGGTCGGTAGGGTAATAGGAAACAAGCATTTTTCTTTTTAAGCCTTAGTGCTCACTCGACCAAAAGCAGCCCAACAATTTTGATGAAATCTTGTTGGCAAAAGCATAGTTAGGAAAATATTTGGAGAAATGCCAATCAGGACATATCAACAACTTTCCTTCAAACATTTTATAAGATCATTCTCAATTCCAAAGTTATTGTCAAAAGTATCTTAGATCCAGTCGACAATTTCTGTAGGAACTCTAAAGCATAAATGGGGTAAGAAAATTTTGAGAAAGTGGTAGCAGCCAAGGTAGAAACAGTTAATTCTCATCATGGTTATTGAGATTATGACCAAATATTTGGTAGAGAAAAGCAGTATGATGTGTAGAATACTTGGGTGCTAGAGAAATGCCTGCTCTCTCCAATCGAAAAAGTTTCCAAGAAGCTGTACTTACACGATATCATCATGGCTAATGTCACAGCTAGCCCTTCTATTAAGGCACTTAATCCACGAAGAAAAGCACCTATGGAGACCAAGATCATGTCCGGAAGATGGTTTTGCAGGTGAAAAATTGCTATGCTTCCACCCAGGGCTGGTACCATCAGTTTAACACCTGTGAAATACCCTATGGGCACTGTCCCCCAACAGAGTGGGGCATTAAGCAAATAAAGTATTTCCACAGTAGTCATGCCCTGCTGTAAACCCTTCGCTATTGCGACTAGGCATAGGCATAGTAGAATCTTTATCTTCCCATGGCGCGCACGAGGCTTGCTATACACCTGCTTCATGGAGTTCAAATACGTCTTGAGCCGGTTCGGACTTCCGCCGTTGTCACGAGGCTTATATGTCGTTTCCGGGAGCAAGAAAACTACATAAAGAACGCTGAGGCTACATATACACATTTGGATCACGGCTGTGTAGAGGAACCCAACAATCTCAGTCATATAACCCCCTAATATCCCGCCAATTAAAGACCCTACGCAGGAGGTGACCGTCAGTAACTGTGTGCGAAAGAGCCTATTGCTGTCACTTGTAATGTCACTTATGTAGGTGAAAATGGCTCCCCAGAGCCCAACTATTGTCCCGCCTACTCCATACAACACCGAGCCACATATTAGCCATGCTTTTGGGAGATGAAATAGTATAACAACTACATGTGCTCCTCCAAAACAGAGGAAGCCTATGCAAGGTGGAATGATGGCGAGCTTACGTCCAAAGTGATCACTGTGTAAGCCATATAGCATCGAAAATATGAGTGCAGGTATCAAATACGAAAGCTTTTGGTAAGTGATCCATTTTGCAGCCTCGGCTTGTACAGTCTGTTCCAGTATGTAGTATGTATCACTGGTATTCACACTGCACTGTACTGTCTGGCCAGTGCTGGTCACATTCAGGCCATACTCCTGATCAACCCTGAGCGTCATGTATTGCAGAGCGAAAACACTGATCATTCCGTAACTGATATGCTGTAGCAACATGACAGGTTCCACGGTTATCCGTCGACTACAGGAGGTCGTGGTGTCTGTCTTGTTCTCATTCACATCCTCTGCTACTTCCTTCATATTCATACTGATAACCATGTTTCCCAGACACTGCTAGATAAACACAAATTTACCTTCAAAACTCGACCAATGAAACTCTTTAACCAAGCATAGCCTAAATGGTTATTTACTGCTTCGCCTTCTTTTTCTACGTAAGACTGGTTGTCTAATTGGTTTCCAAAGCAGCAGTGTAAGGAGCTTTTAGTCAATGCATTTATAGAGAAACGTCATTAAACATGCGGCAGTCGTAAATAAGACGTGAGTTGATAAAGGTGTTCCAGCTGTGGATAACAACTCCCACCTGTAGCATACGCCACTGTATGCTGTATACGATAAGCTGAGCACCAAGAGATCTTCAAGTTGATAACACTAGGAAAAAGGATTTATCACACAGCAACTACCCATCGAACAAAATAAATTCAAATGGACGTTGAGAATGTTTTTTTTTTGTTCTGCATATGTGTTACAACTCCTAATAAGGGCTATTCCATTAAAAAATACATGGGGGGGTGGAACGCCCACAATTTCAGACCCCCCAATGATTTTTTTTCATGTAAACCCCCAATTTCTTCATCTTGACCCCCTCCCCCATGATTGTTTAATAGGTGAGCAGCGTTCCACCCCCTCCCCCCTATGTATATTCAAATGGAATAGCCCTAATGTAGAAAGCACGCACCATAGAACTCGCCGTGGCTCGTTCTCAGGTCTGAACATGATACACGCGATTTCAGAAATTGGGTTCCTACACTTTACTCGCTAGGAGACCTTGATTTCTAGAGGGATGGAGGTTATCAAATGGTATGAAAAGGCTATCTTTGCAGATCTTCTATTCAATCACAGAGTAAAATGTCACACTGAAAATTTAAAAAGAAATACGTGAAACATCCTAGTTTACAGTTTTCTGAAGACCTATAAATCAGTACATGTAAATAGATGGGAAATCTACGTTATGTTTTTCATAATAATATGCTAATTCTATACTATGATAAGGTCTCACAGTTTTAAATTTATTTTATCCAAAATATCTGAGATTTATGGAATCAATGAGATAACCAGATGATGTCCATGTCAACAATACATACTTTTATCAAATTAATGTTTTATTTTACCATTTGTAAGATGGTATTTTCGCATGTATTCCAAAGACCCAAGAGCCCAAACACTTGCGACAGAATATCCTCTTCTAATCAAGGACTTCTTTTAATACCTTTAAGCAATATCATATATGTATTATACCTCACGTGAATATTCTTGATTCTGGTTGGTCACGGGCAATGGATTAATCGTCATGTTTTCCTGACACCGTCGCGACAGGCTATTGTCCTTAACAGCTATGTACTAATTGATTAGTTACCGCTTGCCCGAAGAGTAGTTACTGCTAGCACGAAGAACACACACGAACACCTACGGAGTTTGCCGAGTGACCTAACGGTGAAACTAGTTCAACAATGCAGACGACGAGTATTTATCCAAAATCTCTGGTGTTTGCAATTTTTTCCCCTTTTGTGCTTTGTATTTTGTTTGGTATAATACGCCCTCGAGCGACAATCCTCTCTCGGGGAAGTTATTCCTAGTGGACACCCCACAGGGATGTCATATATGTATACACACAGTGGAACCCGTCTACATTGAACACTCACGGGAAATGAAAAAGTGTTCAGTGTACGCAGGTGTTCAATGTATCCAGGTTCTGATTAATTAATAATAATATTGTCATTTGATATTGCGCCCTTTCCATATAAACATGCTCAAAGGCGCATTACATTCATTGTCAGAGGATAGATGTTGATATCCACATAGTTATTTGATAAATACATCTTTGAACAGATGTGTTTTCAATTGTCGTTTGAAGATTGCCACACTCCCAGCTGCCCGAATATTATCTGGGAGCTGATTCCATAGTTTTGGGGCACAGGCACTAAATGATCTGTCACCGTAGGTTTTCATGTTGGTTCTCGGCTCGCAGAGTAAGTTCTTGGATGTTGATCTCAGTGTCCGTGGTGGGACATACTCTTTCAGCATTTCCCTCAGGTAAGAGGGTGCAGTTCCATGCAAACACTTGTACGCCAGGAGAAGAATCTTGAATTCAATTCTCTTCCTGACTGGTAACCAGTGAAGTTCCTTTAGTACTGGAGTGATATGGTCATACTTCTTTGTGAGTGTGATCACCCTGGCGGCATTATTTTGTACTCTCTGGAGCTTACATATTAGCTCTTCAGGTATTCCACAGAGAAGTCCATTGCAGTAGTCGAATCTTGAGGTTACCAGGGATATGACAGCACCTTTAGTTGATTCTGCAGTCAAGTATTTCCTGATCCTTCCAATGTTTCGAAGGTGATAGTTTGCAGATTTGACTGCCTTTGACACATGTGCGGCCATATTCATGCTTGGATCAAAAACAGAGCCCAGATTGCCGATAGGTATATTAAGAATCTTAACAATCTCACCATTTACGGAGATGCTAGGCACAGATATTTTGGCTCGCTGCTTAGGGGTACCTAGCACTAGGACTTCCGTTTTGTCTGCATTCAGTTTTAGCTTGTTCTGTGACATCCATGTATATATGTCAGTGAGGCAGCCCTCCAGCCTAGCAACTCCTATGTCCACAGCTTGTTGAGTGATAGGTTTTATTGCCAGATAGAGCTGTGTGTCGTCTGCATATATGTGAAGCTCTAAACCATGCTTTCTGATGAGTTTTCCAAGGGGTAGGAGGTAGATCAGGAACAACAATGGTCCTAACACTGATCCCTGTGGTACGGATCACAGAATGTCCTGTAACTCAGAGAATGACTTGTCAATCTTGATGCGGAGTGTGCGTCCTGACAGGTAAGACTTAAACCAAGCAAGTGCTTGACCCGTAATACCTAATGTATTTTCCATTCTGCTGAATAGAATATCATGGTCGATGGTGTCGAACGCCGCACTCAGATCTAACATGACCAGTATAACTACTCCATGCTGGTCAATGCTGGTTAGAATGTCATTCTGTACTTTCACTAGGGCAGTCTCAGTGCTGTGACCAGGCTTGTAAGCAGATTGTAAATGTTCATGCAAGTTGTTCTCAGTCATGTAGTCAGTGAGTCGCCCCGCCACCACCCTCTCCAACAGTTTTGAGATGTAAGAAAGGTTACTGACAGGACGGTAGTTCTTTAGAATATCTGGATCTAGGGTAGATTTCTTAAGTAACGGTGTTACTATAGCCGACTTCATGGATTTCGGTACCTGGCTAGATCTGAGAGAAGAATTTATGATGTTAGTCATTACTGGAATAATTCGCTTCTACTTTCTTTGATGAGCCAAGTTGGGATTGGATCAAGCATGCAGCTTTTCGCAGGAGACTTGCAAATTATCTTCCATACTTCCTCCTCTGTAGTATTCCGCAGAACATTCAGAGTGGAAACAGGTGGTGACTGTGCTATTTCCAGGTTGATGTCAGAGCAGTCAGGGAGGTTATCCCTGATTTTATCAATCTTTTCCTTGAAAAAGCATGAGAACCTATTTGCAAGTTCTTCTGCAGAGCTGTGTTCTGGGAGTTTTGACACTTTCTGCCTGAAGAGGAGTTCATTCATTGTCTGGGACATCGCTTTTGAATCCTGCCCACAATCAATAATCCTCTGATTGTAATATGACACTTTGCTACTTTCAAGGAGCTTGTTGTATTTGTCTCTTTCTTCCTTGAAGATTTCACGATGAACTGTCAGGTCAGTTCTCCTCCACAGCCTTTCAGCTTTTCTTTTCTCAGATTTTGCTCGATGGAGATCATCTGAGAACCAAGGCTGTTGTGGTCTTATTACAATAGACTTTTCCTTGGGTGGTGCATGCTTATTCAGCACATTGGTTAGTTGTGTATCATATATGTCCATGAGATCAGTGACAGAGAGGTTGTCATCAGGATCCCCCAGTCCTTGTGAAATGTCTGTTCTAAAACTGGGCAGGTTAATGGAGCGATAGGCCCTTGTTATTATTTTTGTCTTCTGAAGGTGTGGCTTGGGGTGATGGACGTTGCATAACAGTAGATGGTGGTCTGTTATCATATCACCCACCTGGACCTCTTGTACAAGATTATCTGTGTCTCGACACATGATAACATCCAATACTGTATAAAGGGTAATGTTAACGTGTGCTTAATGTTCCCGAATTTACCGAATGGGTTTGAGACGGGAAAAATAAAAACGTTATCTTTAATCACTTTTGTTGGTATGCTGGGGCAAGCGATGTTCGTATTCAGATTGAGTAATACAGCCGTATATTTAAGTAATTCGCTTGTCCAGCAGATGGCGACTTATGTTATCTGAATAGTGGCGGTTTTTATGTCCAAAAGTCAACAAACAACGATACACAGTAAAACATATTCATTTGGCTAAAACATGACAGTAAGTGAGTAGTAACTCACAATCATGTCAAATAGACATTTTAAAGCTGTCCAGTGTAAGGTGCCACATGTATTAATAATGGATAAATTCAGGCGGACTGATAATTCGAGTGTATTCTAGTACTGTTTGCAGTACTCACAAAGTTTCTCAACCTGCCCACGAACCGGTCTGACTTGGATTTATGCTGCTCTAATTGCTATTAATGCGCAGAACAATAGAGCCAGCCATGTCAGATTAATTGAGCTGTGTGGTTCTGCACACCATGGCACATTCAGTGCATACAACATTCGTCTGCACTAATAGATTCAGAAGCGAAAACACACACTTTCGGTAAATTTAATATCAGTGCAGCTATGTGCAGTACGGGAAATTAAAAAACGGGAAAAAGTAGAAAACATCATTTTTCGGGAAATAAAAGTCCCGGGAAATATACCCGTTATACAGTATATGTCCAGACATGTGAGTGGGTTTATTGACGTGTTGTTCGATACCCAGTGACCCCAGCATATCAGTAAATTTGTGGGTGGTGTTGTCAGTCTCTTTATCAAGATGGAAATTTAGGTCACCAACCATCAATAAGTCACCTGAGCCAGTGACTTTGTCCTGGAGAAATGAAGAGAACTCCTCGAAGAACTGACCAGTGGTGAACTTATTCTTTTGGTTGGGTGGTGGCCTATACAAGGTAATTAAATCAAGGCAGCGTGATCCTGTGTTAAACTTGATCTGCATGTTTTCAAAGCTGTCTGACTTGTAAACATCTGTTTTGATGATTTTGATTGAAGCCTTGTGTAGGACACCAACCCCTCCATATCCTTGATTTCCACGTCTTGGTGTATGTTTCAGTTCATACCCAGGTAAAGATAGTCCTTTGACGTGGAAATCATCCTTATCTTTCGTGGTGAGCCAGGTCTCAGTTAACGAAAGAATGTCTATGTCATGATTAATGACAATGTCTCTGATGATGTCTGTTTTATTCCTGGCAGACTGGATGTTCAGGCATCCCACAGTCAGTCCTGATGTTTTGACTGGAGTGGTGGTGCTTATTTGTAGAAGATTAGAGTGAATGGCCCCATTTCTATTGGGACCCACTCCAATCTTCCTAGCAGACTGCCCTCTGCGAGTCCTAGGGACTGAGCATATTTCATATGCTCTGAGAGTCAGTAGCACCTGTAATGGGATTCTGGGCCGCTGTTGAACTGTGGTTTGTTGTATTCCCAGCAAGAAGTTTCTTGTATAGGCCCTTAGAGGGGTCATGCTGGATCACGTTAGAGGATGCCAGGCCAGATAGCATGGAAGATGTCTGCAACTGGGTCAAGTATCTTTTACGACCCTTTTTATGATGTGCTGGTAACAGACCAGCTATGTCCTAAGATAGCCAGTTGTCCAAGATTCATATGAAAGTATCCAGATTGTGCTGTTTTTCAAGCACAAAAGTGTCTTCTGACTTCATCTAGTTGATCCTGGTGATGTTATGCAGGTCCTAGGTAAGTCTTTATGGTAGAATCCTCCTGGTTCTCCAGCAATTGCTGGAAAACCCAGGAGCTGATGTCCAGGCTGGCAGCCAGAGGCGCTCAGCTTATCTTATCTGAGTTTAATTGGAGGTCGGATGTTCTGCATTTGAAAAATATCACTTAACAAAACAGTTAATCTTATGTATCTCACTTGTCCTCATTTTCAGTGAAAAGTTTCAAATCAGTGCAGACTGTTCAAAGTAGACAGGTTAAATGTGGAACAAATTTGGTGTTCAATGTTCAAGGTAGACAGGTGTTCAATGTATCCAGGTAGCCTCCCATTGATTTACAATGGGAGTGTGCCGGGACATGAAAAATTGTTCAATGTACGCAGGTGTTCAATGTACACAGGTGTTCAATTTGACAGGTTCCACTGGATATATATATATATATATATATATATATATATATATATATATATATATATATATATATATATATATATGCGCACACACACACACACACATAAATATAATGTTAACTATTTCAAGGGGTATACTCTGCCCTTAGATTTTTCTTAATCTGTAGCTTAGAGGAATCTCACATGGACTTTTCGCAAGCAGATCTCCCACGTGGCGGGTCAAAGCAGAGGATCAACTCATATAACCTACTTTAGCAAAAAGGCGCAGCAGATTAAGGTCTTACGATACTCTATACCGGCGACACCTATTGGGTATTAGACAAACTAAAATAATTTACTACAATTTACCTGACATCACTGGAAAAATTGAAAAGAAATTGATTTTTAGTGAATATGTACCAATTCTGATTGTCCCTGCCTATTATAAATAATATCCTATGAGTTTTTTGTTTTTGGCTACAGTGATTTCCATATTCATAGAATTTAATGTTTTGATACATTTTCAGGAATAATGCGTGATAATTCATGTGTATAAAATGGGGTTCTAATGCTCAGCAATATCTTGTATAAGGATGGGCAAGTACGGTAACAATTGAGTAACTCTTTTCTAACATTTTCATGAAAATTTGTCCCCAAAAAGTCCTATTTCACAATCTTTGACCATCAGTGGTTCGAAAACTAACAAGATGATTTATCATTTTCTTTATGTCTTCTTATTTAGGGCATTGTGTAGATAGTGTAGACAAAAATTGGTGAAAATTAAACTAGGCAATTCTGACTTATATCAATTTTGGGTTAAAAACTTGTTTCTCGAATTCCTTGATCTTGCCCAATAATTCCCATATAACAGCAGAAAAATATTTTCAACAAGGCAGAACAGTATTTCAGGCAGTGTCAGTATCTTTGAAGGGATAAATCTGGCAAAGAAAGTCACCAATTTTGGAGAAAGTGATGTTTGTGACATAAATTGCATTAATTTTTCAAAAATCTGTGAAAAAAAAGTCGATGACCCTATTATTTTAATTTGTTTTGAAGATCGCTGTGCTATGTTCTTTCCTCATGCAAAATTTCAGGAAAATTAAACAGATTTCCTAAAGTGTCGTAAGACCTTAACACGCGACGGACCATTAATGACCCGAGCGCAGCACTGGTCGCGCTGGTCAACGCACGTCTGCGTCCACTGCACCTAATGTGATTGTATGTTAAGGTGATGGGTACCATTGCAAGCTAGATAAACGACCCGCCCAAAAACACACCTCATAGTAGCATTATCATATAACAAGGTGTACCTCTAGGTTCCTGAGTGTTATCGGGTAGATAATATCATAGCCAACAGTCCTTATGCAACCCATACTCTATTTCATTTCAATATTTACAACTTTTCACTCAAATGACATACTCTCATTACTTACGCAAGCGATGGTCACTACAAGTTCACAGATGCCTTAGGGATGTCATTAACTATGGCCTACAAAAAGTAATTTTTTGATTCTTTACTGCGAAAGATTTTTACGGGCCAAAACATTTGAAAATTTTAGTGAGATATCTTGTGTGCGGAGCCTATCCCAGTGGTGGTTGAACAAGGACAGGCCACGTTGATCCCATGTGGGCTTGGAACAAAAGACAGTCGTGCAATGACACACCTCAATGGTCGCGCGTCACAGTCATGCATCATTGTCCGGCATGCTATAAATAGTTGGTAAGCTTTCTCCTAACGTACTTGGTGTTAATATTTCTCACTAGAGTTTTCAATGTTATGGCCTGTAAAAGTCTTCAGCAGTAAAAAAAAATCAAAAAATTACTTCTTATTGGGCATAGTCAATGATATCCCTAAAGAAAATGTGAACCTGCAGTAACCATCACCTGCGTAAGTAATGAGATTATGTCATTTGAAAGAAAAGTTATAAATGTTGATATAAAACAGAATATGGATTGAATAATGACATTTGACGATGATATTCTCTACCCGATAACACTCAGGAACCTGTAGATATACATTGTTAAATGATTATGCTGCTGTGAGGTGTGTTTTGGGATGAGGCTTTTAACTAGCTTACAATGGTACTCATCACCTTAATCAGCCCCGAGCTGTATGTATCTACCTCTCTGTTCTTAGGTATTGTTTATCGCCAATAAAAACAGCAAAGAAATAACAGAGTAAGTCAAAACACCCTGTTCTGCAGTGATGGCATGACGATCTTTTACATTTCCATATCAACTCACTGTATACACGTTGATCGCACTGTTCGTGTAATGGCTAATATGATAGTCTCAATTCTCAGCGAGTTGTATCTTTTGCACCTGGGGGTAGAGGCGTTAAGAACGAAAAAAAACGTAGATATGCAAAGTGGTTGAATTATGGATGATGCATGCGTCAAAAAATATTTCAATGTGTATCGGATTACTTTGAGCAGGTTAAGACTGAACGTATTAAAGTGTTAAAGTATTAAAAACGTATCAAGTGAAAAAGTCAAGTCGCCTAAGTATATCCCACTGACGGCCTCTAAATTTGGTCACCTCCTGGGCTGGAATCTCAGCCGGGGTAGGTGAAACAGTTACCAATGACTTTGGGCTTGGCGATGGTTTTCGCAGGGTACTCCAGTTCCCTCCACCACTTACAACTGCCTAGTTACTACCTGCACCATGGCAGAAATAAGGGCCGATAAATTAAACTCTAATTTCCAAACAAAAAATTGTTTAGTTTTTTTTTAAATAAGGAACATAGTTGGTGCTTTCTTATGTTAGTGCATGTACATGTATGATTAGATGAAGAATTTAACTGATCTAAGATGCATGTACATGTATATTGCGACTCGTGGAGATAAATAGACATTTAAAACAGGTTTAGTTTTTTTTAAATATAATTTTTATCATTTGTTTTTAAATTTCTTATTTTGGTCAAAGCATTTTAAATGTTAATCTGGTGTCAATTTAGTATGTTTCATTTAAAATCCATTTTAAATACAAAATTTTACATTGGTTCAGTAACAAAATGCTCTTATGAAAACTTGATTCTAATTCCGAGTCAATATATATATATCTTTTATTGACTGTAATAAATTACAAAAACAAGAAATGCAATATAACAAATAAAGGAACTAAACGTCAAACTGAGGGGAAAAAAAAGACAACATAAATAATATATAAATTATATATAAGTGTAATCAGGAGGATTTGCCTATCTCATAATGCGGAGGAAAGCGGTCAGGAGTCATGAAGATCTGTCTAATAGCCTAGCACTAGGCTATTATCCAAACCCTCTCTTAAGGGGGCACGGGACCTTCGCACCTTTGAATAGGGCATTTTTTTGTTTTTTTATATGTGAAAGCTGAAAAGGTTTGCTACTTATTCTTTGGAATTAGAACTCTCTACTAGATCTACAAATGACAAAAAACAGGACTTTTGTAAAAGCTGACTGCTAGATGATAGAACATCCTCAGGCACCCAGCTGGGATGTTTATCTAAAGCCCCTTTCACACCAACTGGCGACGTCTGGCGATGCACTGGCGACCAACGATTTTGGACACGTCGCCAATGCATCGCCAGACAACGTCAGTACATTGCCAGTACATCGTCAGCGGTCGTCAACGCTTCGTCAAGCTTGGCGATTTTTTTGGAATGTTCAAAAAAATCGCCAAGCCTCGCCAACGGTCGCCAGTGAATAAAGCATCGTCAATCGGTCGTCAGCGCCTCGCCAACCATCGCCAAGCTACGCCAGCAGCTCGCCAATGCGTCGTTAACAGATCGTCAGTGTTTTTGGACCTCCAAAGGTGAATCTCAATAGATATTTTAATAGGAAATATTGAGATAATATTAGATTGTCATAATTATACTTGAAGATTTGATAAATGGACCCTCTCTCTCTCCATGCATGGCATACAAAAGAAATTTTATCAGCATATAATACTAGTTCTGTGGATTTAAATAGATCTACATACCCCACTACTTTAGATGCTGCTATTTTACTTTGCATTTACATCTAATGCAGCATGGAGGAGAGAAAAGAAATGATATAAAATAAGATAAATTCCCCACCTATCTACCCTACTTTTTCTAGCATGTATTAGAAGACAAACATATTTTTGTTCAGGCCTCATCAGCCTTTGGAGGACCATTTACAAGAGTAAATGAAGAATGTCATTGGTGTCATCTTTGATAAAAGGGGAGGGACACTAGTGATTTAACATACTTTGATAATAGCCTATCTCTATGATGAAATAGAGTTAGAAGATTATGGCTTTTCTGTGAAAGTTGTTCTTCAAGGTATATTTTCTTGAATGATGAAAGAGAGGGTGCCATTTTCATATCTAATGATTAGGAATTCACATTACTATGCCTTCATAAGTGTATGGGTGTTTAAATTGCTGGACTATGATTAAAGAATCATCTGAATGGCATACCTGTCAACATTCAACCATCCACAATCAGGAGATTTCACGCGGTTCACTATTGGGGCCTATCTTGTGGGATTTTGTTTAATACCAATCCTGGCAACCGAAGTCAGGTTATAAGTTTAGCTTAGGAATGGGTTATTATATTTCACAGGAGTTTGCAAGTTGATAACCATACACATATATTAATGAAGTAACTTTTATTTCATAAAGCTGATATATTCACAGTTATGAAAAACACACAGAGAAAATATCATAAAAAGATTATGTATACTTTCAAGATCAAATACTTCCATTTTCAACATATTATTATCAGGGGGTATTCTACAAAGATGGCACTTGGGTGAGTGCAATACCAATTATTATGATAGAGGGACAAGTTTTGCCCTCCTTATATACCTCTTTGATCACGTGACAACTCGGTCGCCACAACGTCTTCAACACATCGCCATGTTGCCAATATGTCTTCACCAATTCGCCAAGAAGACGCCAGTGGTCGTCATGATGTTGCCAGTGGTCGTCAGTGCATCGTCAGGAAGTTGTCAGCGATCGCCAGCGGTCGTGACCGAGTTGTCAGCAGACCGTCATATGTACGTTTATGTGTTGCCCCTGGGGCGTCAATAGGTCGTCAATACGTCGTTAAGCAAATCATTTGGCGATGTACTGGCGATGCACTGGCGATTTTTGATGAATTAGCAGTCGTGAAGACGGCGCCAGTGCATCGCCAGACGTCGCCAGTTGGTGTGAAAGGGGCTTAAGATCTTAATATCCTTTCCTTATCTGATCTCCTGGGAGTGTGCTTTACTGGCTGATGGGTGTGAATTGGGGGTTACAGTTCCTGGCCAGGACCACAATGTGTATTGTATCAAATGGGAGTATCCTGCTACCCAGGAAACAGGCACTGAGCAATGATTGCATTGCAATTAGGGTATTGAATAAAAGGTGTAATTCTTGTGCATCAGCTGTCTTGCTTTACAGGTGAAGGTCAGACAGTTCAGGTAAAACCAATCAAATGCTCCAGATATATTCTGGTGTGTGATTGGCAGGATGTTTGGGATATCTTACCTAGGTGAAGAGGGTTTCCTGTATGGTTAGGAGAGAACATTTAGATGCTGATCCCTGGACAGTGCAGAGTCTTAATGTATTCTTACAATGGGAAATAGATCCAAAAGGAAGAGAAAGAGGGGGTTTGAATGGCATGAAAAATCTTCTGTACCAGAAGATTTGGATACATTAGAGGAAGAGGAATCTGAGAATGCACTAACCATTCATAGTGCAAGTTATAGAAAGCTTAGACTGCTGAGTACTAGCCCCATAAACATGCCAATGTTGGGCCGACGATGGGCCAATGTTGGGCCAACCATCTGCCAACCATTGGTGCGACGTTGGGCCAACGTACCAATGTCCACCTGCCCCAACATCGGGCCAATGTTGGGGACATAATGCCAACATCATTCCAACATTGGGCCAATGTTGGTCAACGGTTGGCATGCCAACCATATTTTTGGCAACTGGATAATCACAGAAATGCTATTTTTAGAATTTGCCAGCGTTGGCCCGATGTTGGGGCAGGCGGACATTAGTACGTTGGCCCAACGTCGCACCAATGGTTGGATTACCATCGGCATGTTTACTGGGAGTTCAGATGACAGTGGCATAGCAATTGAAGATGCAGACTCTGAGTACTTGTTATGGAGCGGATTCACTGCCAGACAGCCAATATGCAATTAGCAGTCAGTAATAGTCTCTTATCTTTCCTTATCAGCTGGGGGGAGGAGTGCTCACTAGGGGGTCCAGCCTCTACCAGTAGAAACCTCCAAATATTTGTTAAAAATCCCTTTTTATTCCAGTAATTGTGGTACCAAGTGAACTATCAAACATTCAAACTATTCTACCAATACATGCAAATCATATTCTTATTCCAAATTATCCTTAAAAGTTGCATAAAGGGGCAGAACATCATAATAGGCTGTAGGATATGCAGGGCTGGCTTTAACAGCTGGTTTGAAGGCTTTCTGAAATCACCATACTTCTCATTTTTAAAAGGCCCCCATTCATTCAATATTGATCTTAGAATGCTGAGATTTAGACACATGACCAAAAACATCCTTGGGCAGATTCTAGTTTTTCATTTTTTTTATATCTGCTCTAGTTGTTTCTTAATTCAACTTCAAAAATGAAGAAAGGTAAGATTCAACAAAAAAATATTGATCACAACTTTAACTTGCTGTAAATTCCTTTAGGAACAAAAATGTAAAAAAATGAAAAACTAGAATTTGCTCAAGGATGTTTTCTATATGATATATAAATATCAACTGTGTTAAACCTTTATTGAAGCCAGGAGGTACTTTGCAAAAACATATGTATTAGAAATCGCATCACTGTCTTTAGGCCCCACCCCCAGGGAACTGTGATGGTATCATAAAACATGTTTAGGATATTTGACCTCTCCAGATTCTCAGCTTTCATAAAATATATAGTTTATTGTGGTTTTCTTGTACAATGACCAAGATATTGGTCAATCTTTACATGGAAGTCTCAATTAAAGAACGAAGGTCCCGAGCCCCCTTAATTTCAAGTTAGTAACGAACAACACAAATTTTCAGATTGTAGGTGAGTGGACTTCCGTGTTCAGTCGAACGGGTTGCACAGTTTGTAATGTGTGCAAGTTTTACCAGTCATAATCGCCCGGATGTTGTCGGCGTGAAATCGTATTTGTAAGTCTTCCTCCTGCACGCATCATTTAGGATGTTCAGTCAAGATCTAAGAGATAATGATTATATTGTGGAGTTTGACAGCGACCAGGAACGGGCAGAGAGGTAAATGACTAAAATCGAGCTCGATAAGCACAAGTCTTATCCCGCCCGCTCTCAGGAATTTAAGTATTTTAACTGACCGTGGCGTGGGTGCATAAATGATCAGGAAGCTCGATGATAATTTTGAATTCGGACCGTGAAATGCAGTCACGAAGTGTGTAATCCGTGACATCAAGATTTGGATTCCGTCTCACCATAATGTTTGCTTACTCTGAATCCGTAACCGCATTTGTGTCACAGGGTCAACTCCCAAGGGAGGACCCACAGAGAGCTCCCTTGGTTACCACCCCAGCCATATTCGTCACCCCCCCCCCCCCCCCCCCGGCATTGACCAGTTGACTGGCTTCGTGTTCCCTGTCCCTCTGTCTTGTACAGATATCCCACCAAGTATCTGGTCCATCCCCTCTTTCAGTCTCTGTCTTCCTCTTGCTGTCATACAGTGGTAAACATATATTTAAACCCCACATTTTGTTTGTTTGTTTGTTTGTTTGGGATCCGCAACCACATTTTTCCCGCGGGGTCAACTCCCAAAGGAGGACCTACGGAGACCACCCTCTACCACCCAGGCCACTCGTCACCCCCGGGCCTTGTGTCAGTGTCTGTTCCCTCTCCCCCCATACTTTTGTCTTGAATGCCTCCTGCATCCGGTCTGTACCCTCCCCTGTCCTCCTGTCCTATACATATACCCTATCGAGTCTCTGGTCTGTATCCCTGTCCTACACATATATTCAAACCCCACAGAAAATAACCCCTCAACATATTTCAAACCCCACAAACAAACGATGTTAATTCATTATCTCAATAAACGGAACAATTAAAACATCAGTGAACCTCTATCTCGTCTCCCCTCCTGTATCCTCCGTGCCTACCTGTTCGGTGCCCCTCTCTTACCCCACCGACTTTCTTCCCCTTTGCCATTTAGTCCAAACCAACAAATGTGTTAGACAAAGATAACAAACATATATGTAGACAGGCACACCCCTATCGTTTCTCCCCTTCTCTCTTCTTCATCATCTTCCTCACACCATCTCCCACTGTTCTAGCCAGTACCTCTGATGTCTCCCCAACTAAACCCACTATTTCCTTTAGTTGTTCTCCCTCTTCTTTGCCCCCCCAAACTTCCCATCTCTCTTCTCCCCATATTCGCCTTACCTTCCCCAACATTCTATTCCTTTCTATTCTGTATGCTTGGCATTTAAGCACTAAATGTTGTTCGTTTTCGATCTCCCCTTCTGTACATTTCTGGCAAGTTTTATCTTGCACTGTCCTGCCTGTCCTATTCCTCAGACCTAGTGATCCTGCTCTGATGTTGAAAACCGTTCTGCCTTCTTCTCTGTCTAACCACTCCTCAAATTGCTTATCTTCCTTACTTCTGTATTTTTCTAACGTACTCTTATTTCCCATCCCCTCTTGCCACTTTCGCCTATCCCTTTCCGTTACTGCTGACTTCACTTCCATTTTCCATGTGCTTTGGCCTAACCGTAACCTTTCTCCCTCCAGCCCCACCTCCTCAGTCATTGCATTTATTTTGCCCATCCATGGTAGTCCTTTTTCCTCCGCCATGTTCCATGCCTGCCTAGCCCACCTCTCCCGCTCAAGCGATGCTACCCTGCCTGCAAATACCAACTTCTTCTCCATTATCCTATTTTCTAGGCTAATCCAACCTAAATCACCATAAATTGCCTCATACCCCGTCCCTTTTTCACCCCCTATAGCCCACCTTCCTACTTGTCTCTCAATTGTCTCTAGCTTATGCTTGTCACTCTACATGTACAATAACCCCCTCAAACCCCACATATACAAAGTGTTGATCAATTTATATTACTTCCAACAAGAATGCCACAACAGTTTTACTCCACAACATCTCCCCTCATGTACCCTCCATGCCCACCTGTTCCTGCACCCCTCACTAAATGGTATACAGCTCGGGACCTTCCTTTTTATTGCCTAGTAAGTTAGTATGAAACAAAATAAACTGTGTTAGACAAGTAATGATAATAACACTGTATGTATGTAAACACACAAACACACCCTTGTGCCTCCTTTACCCCTTTTACCCTTCTCTCTTTTTCCATGATTTTCTTCACTGTAATTCTTGGCTATTCTCTGCCAATAGAGGTTGTGGAATTAAGTTGCACACATGACCGTTTTCTTCCAAATGAACTAACGGTGACTGACAAAATCTGGCATAAACGCTGCTGGGTTATTCAAGTGTTATTCAATTGAATGACCCAGGCAACAGCGACGGTCATTTAATTCAATGACCCACGCTAGCCCGGATACCCACAAACATTCATGGAGTTTGCCAACTGACCTACCGATGAAACGAAGTCAACAATGCAGATGACGATAGGTATCTTGCTACATCTTGCCACTGGTCACTCACCAGTGGTGAGGTCCCCTGCTGCGCTAGCAGAACAAATAGAGCTACTTGTAGATATTGTACCGTGACTCAAAAGGAAACTTTAAACTACTTTGACTTCTGAACCTACCGTTTCTATGAACATTTGATTGTAATTTGTAAAACTTATACAAATAAGTACATATCCAAAATCTCTGATGTTTGTCATTTTCCCCCTTTCTTGTTTCGTAAACATTTTTGTTCAGTATGATAAAAGAAATATGATATCCCTGTGGGATGAACAATAGAAATGACTCCCCTGAGAGAGGATTGTTGCTCGAGGGCATCAATTATCTTGCCGTTTAATTGTATATATACTATGCTGATTCAAACGAAATATTTCAAAAGTTTCACTCATACAAGACAATGGGTATATACCCCAATATTTCGGAAATCTTCTGTTTTGACCCCCTGTTTCCAAAATCTGGGTAAGACCCTGAGCATGGCCCAGGTTATTGAAGGTAGTTACATCTCTCGTTGCTTCAGCTCTGATGATGAGATTGGTGTGATCCTGCATGGCACGCCGGAGCAGAAGCGTCGCAGGAGCCTCGGACAGGACTCCTCCAGCGAGGATGACTTCGAGAAGGAGATGGAAGATGAGCTCAGTGCTACAGTCAAGAGTCTGGAGGATGAAAGAAAAATACCTGCTATATCTTCAGCTGCAGCAGCACAAGGTAGAGTTAAAGGAAGACATTTTACATAAGAGGTCAATAGATTTTTTTTTATAAATATCTTATGAAAAGATATATCCCTCGCACAATCCTATCTTATGACACTTTTTTGAAATTTCAATTTAAACTTTGCATGAATAAGGAACAGAGCAAAGTAATCATCGAAATAACTTTTATTCACTCACTTAAAAAAAACAATCCAATTTATGTTATGATCATCTCATTTTGACCCCAAAATTGTTTTCTTTCATGCTGATTGTTTTCCTACAGAGATACTGTAACTGGCTGAAATACTGCTTTGATAAAAGCATTTATTTGCTCCTATAGAGGAAGTATTTTAACCGAAAATTGGTATGTCATAATTGCAGAGTTGATTTTTCATTTTGACACAGTTAGTTTTCAAACCACAGATGGTTCAAGTTTGTGAAATAGGCAGAGTTTCATAGAAATGGTACAAAGGAGTTGCCCAGTTGCTACATTTTTGCCCATTCTTATATAAGATATTGTTTAGAAAGGGAGCCCCTCTAATACATAGATGAATAATCATACATTTTTCAGAAAATGCAGAAAGAGAAGGTGACCTCTATCAGTGTCACTACCTTCATGTTTTCACATTTTAAAGTAATGGTTTTATCATTCTGTGCTTCATGTTTTCCTTGTAGGGTTAAGTTCTCAT
Organism: Maea johnstoni; assembly: GCA_963942565.1. NCBI lineage: Eukaryota > Metazoa > Annelida > Polychaeta > Spionida > Magelonidae > Maea > Maea johnstoni. Next base: position 53,487,078 of record OZ012686.1, read on the forward strand.
TTCAGGTTTTAGCTGATAAATAATCCTCTTCATTTAATAGTTCTAACCCCTTTCAAAGGTTATCGTTAAAAAGATTAAATTTTAAGAATGTACAACAATTCAAATGTTATTTACTACAAGGCTTATTTCTACCCAGTCCTATTTGAATCTATTGCCAATGATTTCTCTTTGCTTATCCTTCTTTTGAATTTGAGGAATCCATAGATATATGTGTGCATGTTAATGAGTGTATGTGACTGTGATGTGGGTGTTATATGTGTTTGTGTTTGTATTTATATGATTATTCTTTAATTCTTTATAGGCTCTGAAGTTGCCATGGATACTGGACAGCCATCCACTAGCAGCAAAGTAAAGCAACCTACGACAGCTGCCAACTCTTTCTACGATGACATGTACTTTGATTCTGATGAGGATGAGGATAAAGAAAAATCGGGTGAGGACCGGAAATACATGTTGCGTTTTGATCACTTGAAAATGATGTGATTTCAGAGTGTTATTTTCCAACTCTGTTTCTCCAAAGTGTTAAAATAGTTCATAAACTATGGTTATATTTATTGGTTAACCTATTCATTCTAAGAGTGCCAAAATATGATATGATGGGATGATTTTTTTAGAGGGGGGGGGGGGGGGGGGGGGTGGGGTGGGAGGGGTTTAGTGTCATTCTCATCTAAGCCTTATATTTGGAAACCCGAAAGAAAAATCCTGAGTGCAAAATAATGATTGTTGAACTCAACAGTAACTTTCTAAATACAGTTAAATACTCTTTAATGAAAAAACTTCATATCTCACTTAAGGGGACTATTATCTGATAGACGAACCTATTTCTCGTCATCCTTAACAAACTGTATCTCCTTAAACCTGGTTCTTTTACTGTAGATAATTTTAACTTCATATTTCTGTTTTAAATGTCAAAGTGTATGATAGCAAAAGACTAAAGCTTGGTATAGGATAATTATATAAATAACATTTCCTAAATGTACTGCTTTTAAAGAGTTAAAAAATATAATTGCTACTTAGTTTTTCAAAGGAAAAACTACCACCCAACCCTCTTTGTTTTCTGAGGGAGAGAAGAATCTCCACCTACCATAAAATTGTTGTATTTATCATTTTACAGGGAAGTCTCAAAATGAGAAGCACAGAATACTCTCAAATGATGAATTGTTGTACGATCCTAAAATGGACGAGGAGGATCAGAGCTGGGTGGATGGACAGCGCAGACTGTACCGCGATCAGGCCGGTCAATCTCAGAAGTCAACACCAGGGGGAGCTGTGAAGAAACCTCGGCCAAGTCCCAGCAGCGATGCAGTCCTCAACTGCCCGGCTTGTATGACCACATTGTGTATTGATTGTCAAAGGTAGGTAAAATAAAAAGCTTGTTTAATCACATTGTGTGTTGATTGGCAAAGGTAAAATAACAAGCTTGTCTGACCACATTATGTGTTGATTGTCTAAAATAGGTAAAATAACAAGCTTGTTTTACCACATTCTGTGTTGATTGTCAAAGGTAGGTAAAATAACAAGCTTGTTTAACCACATAATGTGTTGATTGTCAAACCCTGGTTCCACACTAAGTATTGATAGTCAAAGGTATCTATTCTCTTAATACCCAAACGATCAGCCATGTCTGTATTTCCAGAAAACATGGACCACCCCCAAATTACTGAGACTTTATGGTAGTAGTCATGTGGAACTGCCTAGGTGTATGGTTATTATTTGGTAGTTAGGAGTTATTCCCTTGGTTATAGACCAATCACTATACACACTTGTACTACAGAACAACTTAGTTTCAGTCACAACCTCCATTTCTTTTCCTTGTTTTTGCAGGCATGAGATATATAAACAGCAATACAGGGCCATGTTTGTGATGAACTGTCAGGTGGATAGAACAGAAATGCTGGCCTTTCCCCAGCAAAACAAAAACAAGCACAAAAAGAGCAAGAAACACAAACAAGCACAAAATCCACAGGCGGAGACCAACAATGGTCCCAGTCAGACAGACAGTGAACAGTTTAACCCTGTCAGGTGCACGGAGTGTACGACAGAAGTGGGAGTTTACGACACGGACGAGGTCTACCACTTTTTCAATGTCATAGCTAGCTATGGTTGAAAGGAGCATGTTTTAGATGTCAGGTGCATACAGTGTACAACAGAAGTGGGAGTTTACGACACGGACGAGGTCTACCACTTTTTCAACGTCATAGCTAGCTATGGATGAAAGGAGCATGTTTTAGATGTGTGGTACTTAGATAAGTTTGAGTATCCTGGTAACCTAACTTATTGGAAATATCAAGTTGGTATGAGTGCCTTTCAGCAAAAAAAATAGTTGAGAAAGTAAGAAAGGTGGCACAGATTAGTAGGGTGAATTACCTGAAGTGTAGTTGGGTACTGTACTGAATGGAATGGAAGTTTGCGTATCGTCACTTTTTCTGTCATTCCAGGCTGCTTAATTGTGACTAGCCAGTAGTTAATGATGAAGTACATATGAAAACACTGAATAACCCCAAGTCACTTCCAATTATCTCACACGGCCCAACTAGGATACCAACCTGGGCGGTTGTGGTAAGAGACAGCAAGCAGTCAGTAGCTGCGCCTCAGCCGTCAGGGCATTTCTATGTCATTTTGGCATCACTCGGAAAGTGTATGTACAATCACAAAACATCAGTTGGCATAGGCATCCAGTGAGTGTTGAATCATTATTTAGGTAATTATGCAAATACTGTATATTTTTAACTAAATTAAAAAATAAATTTATATTACTTGTTATACTTGTCATTGATGCAGTTCAGCTTTAATATATATATATATATATATATTATATATATATATATATATATATATATATATATATATATATATATATATATATATATATATATATATATATATATATATATATATATATATATATATATATATATAATTTTAGGCTTTTTAACCTATTTGCATTTGGAGTGCACACATGGTCAGGGCAACTTTCACTGTAACTCATCAAATTGAGCACCATTTGAAAAAAAATAAAAATAAAAAAAAGTGTTGTGAGAGGAATTATAACTTTCAACCAAAGATTTCTCAAACCACTGCACTATTATCAAGATATTGCCATATGTGTATGAGTAAGTGCCAAGTGTTAATAGGTTTTTCATCTGGAATACATGCCTAGAATTTGACAATGTTAACCCTTCCATTGCTGGTGGCTAATTTGGTCAGGACACAATGACTTAAAAATGCTGAAATATGATTGAAACCCTGGGCAATTGGTACTCATCTGATAGCCTTCAACAAGAGCTTTCTTATGAAGACCAATATATCAGGGTTGAGTTTATTATCTAACATTTGTCCAGTCTTGTACCTTTGAGAAAAGTAGCCTTTGCATAAAAAGGGGAAAACAAAACTCATCCAAGAAAGCAATTTTCAAAAAGTAATTAAAGAGGATTTGTTAGAATGAACAGGATCAACAACCTGTCAAAGAATCCCCAAAGTATTGTTTTATTGGTAGGACATTTTCATTAGTGGCAGATCATGAGTACAATCCAGATATGAATCGGCTTAAGTTCGCAGGGACTGTTAAAACACCTATTAAAAGTCCACTCATTCATCACAACTTTACGGTAAATATATCTCGCTCTTTGCAGTAAGTATTTCAAATGTGAATACTTCAAAAAATTCTTAAGTAAGTATTCAGTCTGTTGCCTTTATATGCATTCATGTGATCGTCTCTTGGTTGGCAAACTGTTAACTTATTAATGAGAGAATGCTTATCTCTTGAAGGAAGAATGAAGTAGATAATACAATATCATAAATTCAAAATGTATTTTCATTTCATGGAACTCCACCAATCTCCTAATCTCTTGTTAGGGATCAAGGCTTATGGTTATTCCAATCCTATGACAAGGAATCTAATTCAATTTAGATTTGAATCTTTGTAACTTTTACACAATAATAGGCTATATTCATATCTAGGCTTTAATCTTTCCTTACAAAAAAAAAACTCCTTTTAAATGTGGGTGGACATGCATTTTTTAAATCCTAGCGCTAGCTAAGTCCTTACCTATCAGAATATGTTTTAACTAATCACTTCATCTTGATGATCATGGACTGGCATTTGCATAACTTAAGAACTCAATACACATTTGAAAACCCAGAATGTAAGAATAACAATCATAAATGTTTCAAAAAAGTATTTATTTGGAGACAATATTCACACAGTAACTTTTTTTTTCATACAAAAATACTTACTAGATTATCAACTAAAAGAATTGTATACGCAAATAAGTATGAGTCTTTAAGCAATATTGATATTTCCTTAATGAAATAATATCTTAATATTGAAATGATACTGCATAACCCCAAGGGATATACTTTTATTAAATTTAGCACTGTCAGCTTCAGAAATTCTGCTATACAGATTTTAAACGATATGAAACTTCCCAATTGGATATTGGTATTCGGTACCACACCGGGTACTAGTACTAAGCTCTATTTAATGGTAGTATGCAATCATTTCAAATGAAAGGCAGCCAGAATGGTGATCCTCAGGTTTTCATTGTTTAAACAATATTGTATATTGCAATGCAACTATTCTTTAAGGCCTTACTGACCCGTGGTTGACTCTTACCACCATTCCACCACAGGTCAGCGATGTGTCCACCACGATGCGGGATTGGTACATGGTAGTAAAGTGGCAATGCCTAGGTTGTGTGGTTAGTCTGTGGTAGTAAAGTGGCAATGCCTAGGTTGTGTGGTTAGTCTGTGGTAGTAAAGTGGCAATGCCTAGGTTGTGTGGTTAGTCTGTGGTAGTAAAGTGGCAATGCCTAGGTTGTGTGGTTAGTCTGTGGTAGTTGCATGGTAGTTCCTAGGTTATAGACCAATCACTAGACACACTTGTACCACAGTATAACCTAGTTTCAGCCTTCTGTGGCACTAAGTATTCCATTTTTTGCCATGGCTAAATGTGTGGTATTGTGAAGTGCACTCTCTCCAATATTTCTGCTTACCGTCCCCATGGAACTCTTTCCAAAGAGAAGGAAATTTCTAACCAATCTCAAACTCACCCTGCTGGGATAAGAACTATGAGCAATAAAAAAGCCTAAGGAAACAATCAATGTTTATTGAAGTTAGATGGAAGTGAAAATATTAACCTGTTTTCAGTTATCCCAGTGTGTAATATGACCTAAAACTGCTAAAAGTTACTAGAAACACAGCAAAAACCAATCATATCCATTGTTATGCTCACAGAGGCCAAAACCAGCCTGTCATATTTGATTAAATCTTGCAGACAAAAAGCAAAGCTTGGAAAATATTTGAAGGAGAAATGTTATTCAGAATATTACAAACAGTTCTCCTTCTCCTTTTGTAAAATCCTACTTGATTCCAAATTTTCTTATCAAAAGAATTGCAGATTCTGATGACAATTTCTAGAGGAATTCTTAAGCATGAATGGATTAATTAGACTCTCCACAGTCGTGGTGGGATGATGCCATCATCAGTGCGAAGTTGGAGTCTGCCCTGTTCAACAGCTTCTGAGGGGAATCACACTCTACTACCTTCAAACAAAGAAAGATGATTATTGTAACAGTTGGTCTTAATGCTGAGAATGTCATATATCTGTATAACTAGTATTTAATTTGTAAATGTCACACTATTTAAATTTTGAAAAATTGCACAAAATGAAAGCCGCATGAACAAATTGCTAATTGACCAGTCAATCATATAGCACTGAGAGTCAACTCTCTTTTGATGGGATAAATCTGCATTGTACAAAAGTATACATTTGTAAATTCAAGGTTATATCACAAGGCAATATCTCGACTTGTACCAGAGCACTAAGCATTTTCATGTTATTCCGTAAGGTTATTCAAAATTGAGCCTAGTATTTCCAAACATCTTTTAGGAATTAAGTATATAACTGCTTTTCCTGTCATGTGAAGGTTATATCATGTCTATCTAGTCATAAGTGGTACCTGGAGGAAACACTGCAGAGCCTCAATTCACTGGTGACAATCAGAAGAAAAGAAGACAAGAACAAAAGATTACTCACTTTCCCCTGACTAAGCACTATAACGCGGTCACATGAGAGTATGCTATGTAGGCGATGTGCTATAATAAGCAGCGTACAGTCAGAAAAGGCTTCTAGGATGGTCTGTTCCACCAGGGCCTCCGTCTCAGCATCCACTGAAGCAGTGGCCTCATCCAGCACCACTATCTGAAAAAATGAATAAACAGAATTTGGGATTTAGTATTTTGTATATTTTGTCATATTGTTGTTAGTGCTGGGGGAAACCTAAGAATCCAGCAAAAGCCACTATTTAACAACCAAGTCACTGGCCGGATTTGTCAATGAGCAGTCAGTGACTGCATCATAGACAGATCGGCTATCTGAGCATACACTGAAATGAGCTGAATTAACTTAACTTTTTTAAGTTTGAAAAAGTTGCTTATTTATTGAATATCACACAATCTAATACAAATACATGAAGCATTTCCTTGATTCTCATACATTTATAATTTTAGACTATTATTCATTGCATAGATAAGCGGATGTGCCCGTGATGTCACAGCTAAAGATAACTTTAGCATGCGGCAATGTGTATCATGAATATGAATAATCACGACCACACAATTAGTCATGCCAGGGCAATTTGCAGCATGAATTCAAAGGTATCTATAGTTTCAGCTCATCGTGTGCTCTGTCAACATGCTTGTATGTAATGTGTATTGGAAAAATGAAAATTAACAATATTCTTCAAGCAGGGGTATAGTACCTTGGTTTTCTTGAGAGCTGCTCTTGCTAAGCACAACAACTGCCTTTCTCCTACTGAGAAGTTATCACCATTAGGTGTAACATGATGATCTAAACCGCCCTCTAGCTGCCAGATCTGAAGTTATAATAAATAGCATAATGATGCTGGTGTTGCACATGCGTGTGTATATATATCTATATATATCTATATATATATCTATATATATATATATATATATATATATATATATATATATATAGATAGATATATATATATTTATATATATATATATATATATATATATATATATAATATATATATATAATATATATATATATATATATATATATATATTTATATTGTAATTGTGGGCAATCTTCAGAAGTGGACATTGAATAAAATAGTGACTCACAACAAAGAAAAGGAAAATATCGAATACAGAGTGGATAATTTGTCCCACATTGTGGAGGTAAAGGGTTGACTTTTCCAAGTGATAAATGCCAAAGGGAAGAATTTCCCATATCATGAAGGCAAGGAGGGTGAATTTCCTTGAAAATCTAAGGAGGTGAAATTCCCCTGTTCTAAAGGCAGGTGTGTACATTTAAATAATTCGTTTCAGGAACACTTGCAATTGGTCCTGGAACAAAGCATAGTTGGTGGCCGATGTTCAACCATCGGTTGATAAACAATGCTACCAGGTGGCACTGCCATATGATAAAGACCTGGACCAATCAAAAGAAAAAACAACAAAAATTAATAAAAATTCAGTCGTTTAAAGATTAATTTTGTATAAAAAGTAAGTGTAAGTGAAATATCTGGTAAACTCAAGCAGCTGTGCTTCCCTTGAAGTTAAACGGATATCAGCAAAGCGACAATGCATCACCTGGACAGCTGTGACAGATGAATAACTGTGAAGGGGCTGCCTCCACAGCTGAGCAATCTAATGCACTAACCCAGTGTTCTATTGCTGGACAGGGTCATGGATTTAAGTCTTTGGCAAGGAAGAAAATTGAGAGAAAGTTTCGGTTCATCGGCAGTTTTCCCCAGATTCTGAGATTTGTCCGCCATTAATCATTAATCATTGGATACTGTGATTGGTAATGTATTAGCCTTAAATGGCAGAAATGGTTTTTAACAAATTTCAATTTCAAACTTCAATAAAATTATGTGGCGCTCTCGAAAATTTCATTCAATATTTTCAACTTCAATCTTTGGATACCTTTCGTTTCATATGTGCCTTCTCAATGGCCTGCCAGATTTCATCATCAGTGTTCATCTCATAAGGGTCCAAGTTCATCCTACAAAATCAACAGGATACGTCTTTAAATGCTCACATGTCATCACTGCAGATTATAAATGGAAGCATCAAATTCCAATGAAATGCAAATTGTGTTAAGGTAAATTTATATGTATATAGATGCTGTTTTGCTTCTATTTGTCATTAGCCTGCTTTAAGTTGATTTATCCATGTGTGCCTGGAGGCCTCCTGGAGTGTCATCTGGATTCTTTGACACTTCATACTAATGGGCAAAGCGTAACGTCACCAAATATTTGAAGGGCCTTAGCAATTAAATCTTGCTTTAAATCATATATCTCCCCCAAATATCTGATGACAAGAAATTGCTCATACTTACCTCACAGTTCCAGTGAACATGACAGGTTCCTGTGGAATGACAGACAGTCGTGCTCTCAGGACCGCCAGTGGTACTGTTCCTATGTCAACGCCATCTATGCTGATAGACCCTTCTGTTACATCAACCAATCGAAACAAGGTGTTCCCCAGTGTAGACTTACCTACAAGTCAGTAACAGTATTATCAACCATGATTCGTCATTACAGTGAAGACATTTTATTTCTGCAGACCGACCGGGCATTTTACACGACTGTGAGAACAATGACAATGGCGTAGGGTTAGTCGGTGGTTTACAAGTGTAGTCAAATTTATCCACTATAAACAAGTGAGAGACCAAACTTGAGCCTTTATACAAAGAAGGAAAGTGACAATAAGGGAAATTGCAAAAATTATGGTAAATTTTAATTTAGGATCCGAGTCTGAGTTGAAATAGATCAAACTACCTATCAATCCCATCAGGTATGGAGCATGCACATGCCCGGAAACATCTGTAATATTTTGATAACACAGCAATATTGTGAGAAGAAAATACTGACTGTAAGGTGCTGTGCCTGTCAGGGCAAATAATCCATATCTTACAACTATTACTCTGACTTACTCTAATTAATATATATATATATATATATATATATATATATATATATATATATATATATATATATATATATATATATATATATATATATATATATACATATTTATATACATATATATACATATACATGCACACACACATACATATATTCATATATAACTCACTAACCGGATCCGGTCCTTCCCACAATTCCTATTTTCTCCTTTGGTTGAATCACAATGTTTATGTCACACAGACTATCAGGAAGTTCTTTGCGATAGCGAACACAGACCTCATTAAATTCGATGCCACCCAAGTGGGGCCAGTCAGACGATGTTGGCAGTTCAGAAGAAGTATTTTCTTCTTCAACCAATTCCTGTAAATGCAAAAATCACACTTCATAAGTAAAGGTAACAATTTCAAAAATAGTGTTCATCTCTCTCTCTCTCTCTCTCTCTCTCTCTCTCTCTCTCTCTCTCTCTCTCTCTCTCTCTCTCTCTCTCTCTCTCTCTCTCTCTCTCTCTCTCTCTCTCTCTCTCTCTATATATATATATATATATATATATATATATATATATATATATATATATATATATATATATATCATGCATATGTGTGGAAGAGAGAGGGAGAACGTCTATACTAGGATGGTGTAGTGATAATTGTCTACTTCTTTGAATAAAACGCCATTATAAATGGCAAAATAAGTTGCATGTACTTTGGGTTATTCGAATTTGAAGCTGATGCTAATTTTATAATTTCTATCCCTCACAGCTGTATAGAAGTTATTGTAATGTTTGGACTTGCCTTCTGGAATTGATGAATCCTCTCAACTGACATGAACTTGGCCTCCGTTTCTGACTTGACGCGCAGTGTGAGCTGAAACAGCCCTGCCATCTATAATACACAAAACAAATTAAATCAGAATTACAACTGGTCAATTATGGAATGGTCAACTGTGCACCTAATATCTTGAAAATGGCTTTGCTTTGGTTCCTTCATATATCAAATGACACCAATTGAAACTCGGTGTCTATATTGGTCATCACACTTTCCCTTAAATTTCGTAGCTTAAGATAACATGCGTTTAGATTAATCAGTATGAAAATTATGCAAATAAGTGATTGAATGAAGGAGAAACATTATACAAATAGAGCTACCAAATGCTAGGAGATGCCTCTCCGCCCGGGTGGTCTATTATGTTGCACAGCCACTGAACATAATAGTTTAAGGACTGACGTTTGAATCCGACTAAAGCATGAGAAAGTCCCTATTGATTTACGTTGGTCGAAAAATGAACCTGTTTCTCCACAGCAAAGAACTGACATCAAGCATCTCAAAAACAACTGCAGTCAATAGAATTCAACTTACAATTTTGAAAGCAACACTGGTTGATAAGTCACTGAATCAATGACTCGAGAAAATACATTAAATTACAAAGGGTAGACACGGATTGTGCTGTCTATTCAAGCCACGCTTTTAACTGATGTTTCTGATTGGCCGGAATCGACGGGTCTATTCAAAGGGGTACCCACATTGGATTATTTGCGCATTCCCCTCACCAGAAGAAAGCCGACTACCTGTGCTACATATTAAGATCCCAGAGGTGTGGTAATGCAGGTTTAATTTCGCGCACTTCCTCTGAGTGAGAATAATATAAAATCAAACATGCCGCAATAAAACTAGAATTTCGATTATCATATCTTTTCTGATTTGTGACTACAGTACTGCCAAACTCAAAGTCACTGGCAACATTCTCATATGCTCTTGTCTGGATTCAAACCAGAACAGTGATGAGAAACAGCTACAGACAGTGACAATTTTTCTCACATGCCCCTGCTGCAATAGATACTAGATATGAAGTAATTAACGTTACCTGTGTGGCGTAGGTGAGAGCTAACCCAGCCAGGGCTGTGGGAATGGCGCCGTGAGTGAGGACCACTATGAGAGCTGTGCTGAGAGTGATACATGACGCCAGTAGGTCCAGACTTACCTGTGTGGCATAGGTGAGAGCTAACCCAGCCAGGGCTGTGGGAATGGCGCCGTGAGTCAGGACCACTATGAGAGCTGTGCTGAGAGTGATACATGACGCCAGTAGCTCCAGACTTACCTGTGTGGCATAGGTGAGAGCTAACCCAGCCAGGGCTGTGGGAATGGCGCCGTGAGTGAGGACCACTATGAGAGCTGTGCTGAGAGTGATACATGACGCCAGTAGGTCCAGACTTACCTGTGTGGCATAGGTGAGAGCTAACCCAGCCAGGGCTGTGGGAATGGCGCCGTGAGTCAGGACCACTATGAGAGCTGTGCTGAGAGTGATACATGACGCCAGTAGCTCCAGACTTACCTGTGTGGCATAGGTGAGAGCTAACCCAGCCAGGGCCGTGGGAATGGCGCCGTGAGTGAGGACCACTATGAGAGCTGTGCTGAGAGTGATACATGACGCCAGTAGGTCCAGACTTACCGGTGTGGCATAGGTGAGAGCCAACCCAGCCAGGGCTGTGGGAATGGCGCCGTGAGTCAGGACCACTATGAGAGCTGTGCTGAGAGTGATACATGACGCCAGTAGCTCCAGACTTACCGGTGTGGCATAGGTGAGAGCTAACCCAGCCAGGGCTGTGGGAATGGCGCCGTGAGTGAGGACCACTATGAGAGCTGTCTGTGCTGAGAGTGACACATGACGCCAGTAGCTCCAGACTTACCTGTGTGGCATAGGTGAGAGCTAACCCAGCCAGGGCTGTGGGAATGGCGCCGTGAGTGAGGACCACTATGAGAGCTGTCTGTGCTGAGAGTGATACATGACGCCAGTAGGTCCAGACTTACCTGTGTGGCATAGGTGAGAGCTAACCCAGCCAGGGCCGTGGGAATGGCGCCGTGAGAGAGGACCACTATGAGAGCTGTGCTGAGAGTGATACACGACGCCAGTAGGTCCAGACTTACCTGAGTGGCATAGGTGAGAGCTAACCCAGCCAGGGCTGTGGGAATGGCGCCGTGAGTCAGGACCACTATGAGAGCTGTGCTGAGAGTGATACATGACGCCAGTAGGTCCAGACTTACCTGTGTGGCATAGGTGAGAGCTAACCCAGCCAGGGCTGTGGGAATGGCGCCGTGAGTCAGGACCACTATGAGAGCTGTCTGTGCTGAGAGTGATACATGACGCCAGTAGCTCCAGACTTACCTGTGTGGCATAGGTGAGAGCTAACCCAGCCAGGGCTGTGGGAATGGCGCCGTGAGTCAGGACCACTATGAAAGCTGTGCTGAGAGTGATACACGACGCCAGTAGGTCCAGACTTACCTGTGTGGCATAGGTGAGAGCTAACCCAGCCAGGGCTGTGGGAATGGCGCGGTGAGTGAGGACCACTATGAGAGCTGTGCTGAGAGTGATACATGACGCCAGTAGGTCCAGACTTACCGGTGTGGCATAGGTGAGAGCTAACCCAGCCAGGGCTGTGGGAATGGCGCCGTGAGTGAGGACCACTATGAGAGCTGTGCTGAGAGTGATACATGACGCCAGTAGCTCCAGACTTACCTGTGTGGCATAGGTGAGAGCTAACCCAGCCAGGGCTGTGGGAATGGCGCCGTGAGTCAGGACCACTATGAGAGCTGTGCTGAGAGTGATACATGACGCCAGTAGGTCCAGACTTACCTGTGTGGCATAGGTGAGAGCTAACCCAGCCAGGGCTGTGGGAATGGCGCCGTGAGTCAGGACCACTATGAGAGCTGTCTGTGCTGAGAGTGATACATGACGCCAGTAGCTCCAGACTTACCTGTGTGGCATAGGTGAGAGCTAACCCAGCCAGGGCTGTGGGAATGGCGCCGTGAGTGAGGACTACTATGAGAGCTGTGCTGAGAGTGATACATGACGCCAGTAGCTCCAGACTTACCTGTGTGGCATAGGTGAGAGCTAACCCAGCCAGGGCTGTGGGAATGGCGCCGTGAGTCAGGAGCACTATGAGAGCTGTGCTGAGAGTGATACATGACGCCAGTAGGTCCAGACTTACCTGTGTGGCATAGGTGAGCGCTAACCCAGCCAGGGCTGTGGGAATGGCGCGGTGAGTGAGGACTACTATGAGAGCTGTGCTGAGAGTGATACATGACGCCAGTAGGTCCAGACTTACCTGTGTGGCATAGGTGAGAGCTAACCCAGCCAGGGCTGTGGGAATGGCGCCGTGAGTCAGGACCACTATGAGAGCTGTGCTGAGAGTGATACATGACGCCAGTAGGTCCAGACTTACCTGTGTGGCATAGGTGAGAGCTAACCCAGCCAGGGCTGTTGGAATGGCGCCGTGAGTCAGCACCACTATGAGAGCTGTGCTGAGAGTGATACATGACGCCAGTAGGTCCAGACTTACCTGTGTGGCATAGGTGAGAGCTAACCCAGCCAGGGCTGTGGGAATGGCGCCGTGAGTGAGGACCACTATGAGAGCTGTGCTGAGAGTGATACATGACGCCAGTAGGTCCAGACTTACCTGTGTGGCATAGGTGAGAGCTAACCCAGCCAGGGCTGTGGGAATGGCGCCGTGAGTGAGGACCACTATGAGAGCTGTGCTGAGAGTGATACATGACGCCAGTAGGTCCAGACTTACCTGTGTGGCATAGGTGAGAGCTAACCCAGCCAGGGCTGTGGGAATGGCGCCGTGAGTGAGGACCACTATGAGAGCTGTGCTGAGAGTGATACATGATGCCAGTAGCTCCAGACTTACCTGTGTGGCATAGGTGAGAGCTAACCCAGCCAGGGCTGTGGGAATGGCGCCGTGAGTCAGGACCACTATGAGAGCTGTGCTGAGAGTGATACATGACGCCAGTAGGTCCAGACTTACCTGTGTGGCGTAGGTGAGAGCTAACCCAGCCAGGGCTGTGGGAATGGCGCCGTGAGTGAGGACCACTATGAGAGCTGTGCTGAGAGTGATACATGACGCCAGTAGGTCCAGACTTACCTGTGTGGCATAGGTGAGCGCTAACCCAGCCAGGGCTGTGGGAATGGCGCCGTGAGTGAGGACCACTATGAGAGCTGTGCTGAGAGTGATACATGACGCCAGTAGGTCCAGACTTACCTGTGTGGCATAGGTGAGAGCTAACCCAGCCAGGGCTGTGGGAATGGCGCCGTGAGTCAGGACCACTATGAGAGCTGTGCTGAGAGTGATACATGACGCCAGTAGGTCCAGACTTACCTGTGTGGCATAGGTGAGAGCTAACCCAGCCAGGGCTGTGGGAATGGCGCCGTGAGTGAGGACCACTATGAGAACTGTGCTGAGAGTGATACATGACGCCAGTAGCTCCAGACTTACCTGTGTGGCATAGGTGAGAGCTAACCCAGCCAGGGCTGTGGGAATGGCGCCGTGAGTGAGGACCACTATGAGAGCTGTGCTGAGAGTGATACATGACGCCAGTAGGTCCAGACTTACCTGTGTGGCATAGGTGAGAGCTAACCCAGCCAGGGCTGTGGGAATGGCGCCGTGAGTGAGGACCACTATGAGAGCTGTGCTGAGAGTGATACATGACGCCAGTAGGTCAAGCTTACCTGTGTGGCATAGGTGAGAGCTAACCCAGCCAGGGCTGTGGGAATGGCGCCGTGAGTGAGGACTACTATGAGAGCTGTGCTGAGAGTGATACATGACGCCAGTAGGTCCAGACTTACCTGTGTGGCATAGGTGAGAGCTAACCCAGCCAGGGCTGTGGGAATGGCGCCGTGAGTGAGGACCACTATGAGAGCTGTGCTGAGAGTGATACATGACGCCAGTAGGTCCAGACTTACCTGTGTGGCATAGGTGAGAGCTAACCCAGCCAGGGCTGTGGGAATGGCGCCGTGAGTGAGGACCACTATGAGAGCTGTGCTGAGAGTGATACATGACGCCAGTAGCTCCAGACTTACCTGTGTGGCATAGGTGAGAGCTAACCCAGCCAGGGCTGTGGGAATGGCGCCGTGAGTCAGGACCACTATGAGAGCTGTGCTGAGAGTGATACATGACGCCAGTAGCTCCAGACTTACCTGTGTGGCATAGGTGAGAGCTAACCCAGCCAGGGCCGTGGGAATGGCGCCGTGAGTGAGGACCACTATGAGAGCTGTCTGTGCTGAGAGTGATACATGACGCCAGTAGCTCCAGACTTACCTGAGTGGCATAGGTGAGAGCTAACCCAGCCAGGGCTGTGGGAATGGCGCCGTGAGTCAGGACCACTATGAGAGCTGTCTGTGCTGAGAGTGATACATGACGCCAGTAGCTCCAGACTTACCTGTGTGGCATAGGTGAGAGCTAACCCAGCCAGTGTGGGAATGGCGCCGTGAGTGAGGACCACTATGAGAGCTGTGCTGAGAGTGATACATGACGCCAGTAGGTCCAGACTTACCTGTGTGGCATAGGTGAGAGCTAACCCAGCCAGGGCTGTGGGAATGGCGCCGTGAGTGAGGACCACTATGAGAGCTGTGCTGAGAGTGATACATGACGCCAGTAGGTCCAGACTTACCTGTGTGGCATAGGTGAGAGCTAACCCAGCCAGGGCTGTGGGAATGGCGCCGTGAGTGAGGACCACTATGAGAGCTGTGCTGAGAGTGATACATGACGCCAGTAGGTCCAGACTTACCTGTGTGGCATAGGTGAGAGCTAACCCAGCCAGGGCTGTGGGAATGGCGCCGTGAGTGAGGACCACTATGAGAGCTGTGCAGAGTGTGATACATGACGCCAGTAGGTTCAGACTTACCTGTGTGGCATAGGAGAGAGCTAACCCAGCCAGGGCTGTGGGAATGGCGCCGTGAGTGAGGACCACTATGAGAGCTGTGCTGAGAGTGATACATGACGCCAGTAGGTCCAGACTTACCTGTGTGGCATAGGTGAGAGCTAACCCAGCCAGGGCTGTGGGAATGGCGCCGTGAGTCAGGACCACTATGAGAGCTGTGCTGATAGTGATACATGACGCCAGTAGGTCCAGACTTACCTGTGTGGCATAGGGGAGAGCTAACCCAGCCAGGGCTGTGGGAATGGCGCCGTGAGTGAGGACCACTATGAGAGCTGTGCTGAGAGTGATACATGACGCCAGTAGGTCCAGACTTACCTGTGTGGCATAGGTGAGAGCTAACCCAGCCAGGGCTGTGGGAATGGCGCCGTGAGTGAGGACCACTATGAGAGCTGTGCTGAGAGTGATACATGACGCCAGTAGGTCCAGACTTACCTGTGTGGCATAGGGGAGAGCTAACCCAGCCAGGGCTGTGGGAATGGCGCCGTGAGTGAGGACCACTATGAGAGCTGTGCTGAGAGTGATACATGACGCCAGTAGGTCCAGACTTACCTGTGTGGCATAGGTGAGAGCTAACCCAGCCAGGGCTGTGGGAATGGCGCCGTGAGTGAGGACCACTATGAGAGCTGTGCTGAGAGTGATACATGACGCCAGTAGGTCCAGACTTACCTGTGTGGCATAGGTGAGAGCTAACCCAGCCAGGGCTGTGGGAATGGCGCCGTGAGTGAGGACCACTATGAGAGCTGTGCTGAGAGTGATACATGACGCCAGTAGGTCCAGACTTACCTGTGTGGCATAGGTGAGAGCTAACCCAGCCAGGGCTGTGGGAATGGCGCCGTGAGTGAGGACCACTATGAGAGCTGTGCTGAGAGTGATTCATGACGCCAGTAGGTCCAGACTTACCTGTGTGGCATAGGTGAGAGCTAACCCAGCCAGGGCTGTGGGAATGGCGCCGTGAGTGAGGACCACTATGAGAGCTGTGCTGAGAGTGATACATGACGCCAGTAGGTCCAGACTTACCTGTGTGGCATAGGTGAGAGCTAACCCAGCCAGGGCTGTGGGAATGGCGCCGTGAGTGAGGACCACTATGAGAGCTGTGCTGAGAGTGATACATGACGCCAGTAGGTCCAGACTTACCTGTGTGGCATAGGTGAGAGCTAACCCAGCCAGGGCTGTGGGAATGGCGCCGTGAGTGAGGACCACTATGAGAGCTGTGCTGAGAGTGATACATGACGCCAGTAGGTCCAGACTTACCTGTGTGGCATAGGTGAGAGCTAACCCAGCCAGGGCTGTGGGAATGGCGCCGTGAGTGAGGACCACTATGAGAGCTGTGCTGAGTGTGATACATGACGCCAGTAGGTTCAGACTTACCTGTGTGGCATAGGAGAGAGCTAACCCAGCCAGGGCTGTGGGAATGGCGCCGTGAGTGAGGACCACTATGAGAGCTGTGCTGAGAGTGATACATGACGCCAGTAGGTCCAGACTTACCTGTGTGGCATAGGTGAGAGCTAACCCAGCCAGGGCTGTGGGAATGGCGCCGTGAGTCAGGACCACTATGAGAGCTGTGCTGATAGTGATACATGACGCCAGTAGGTCCAGACTTACCTGTGTGGCATAGGGGAGAGCTAACCCAGCCAGGGCTGTGGGAATGGCGCCGTGAGTGAGGACCACTATGAGAGCTGTGCTGAGAGTGATACATGACGCCAGTAGGTCCAGACTTACCTGTGTGGCATAGGTGAGAGCTAACCCAGCCAGGGCTGTGGGAATGGCGCCGTGAGTGAGGACCACTATGAGAGCTGTGCTGAGAGTGATACATGACGCCAGTAGGTCCAGACTTACCTGTGTGGCATAGGGGAGAGCTAACCCAGCCAGGGCTGTGGGAATGGCGCCGTGAGTGAGGACCACTATGAGAGCTGTGCTGAGAGTGATACATGACGCCAGTAGGTCCAGAATTACCTGTGTGGCATAGGTGAGAGCTAACCCAGCCAGGGCTGTGGGAATGGCGCCGTGAGTGAGGACCACTATGAGAGCTGTGCTGAGAGTGATACATGACGCCAGTAGGTCCAGACTTACCTGTGTGGCATAGGTGAGAGCTAACCCAGCCAGGGCTGTGGGAATGGCGCCGTGAGTGAGGACCACTATGAGAGCTGTGCTGAGAGTGATACATGACGCCAGTAGGTCCAGACTTACCTGTGTGGCATAGGTGAGAGCTAACCCAGCCAGGGCTGTGGGAATGGCGCCGTGAGTGAGGACCACTATGAGAGCTGTGCTGAGAGTGATTCATGACGCCAGTAGGTCCAGACTTACCTGTGTGGCATAGGTGAGAGCTAACCCAGCCAGGGCTGTGGGAATGGCGCCGTGAGTGAGGACCACTATGAGAGCTGTGCTGAGAGTGATACATGACGCCAGTAGGTCCAGACTTACCTGTGTGGCATAGGTGAGAGCTAACCCAGCCAGGGCTGTGGGAATGGCGCCGTGAGTGAGGACCACTATGAGAGCTGTGCTGAGAGTGATACATGACGCCAGTAGGTCCAGACTTACCTGTGTGGCATAGGTGAGAGCTAACCCAGCCAGGGCTGTGGGAATGGCGCCGTGAGTGAGGACCACTATGAGAGCTGTGCTGAGAGTGATACATGACGCCAGTAGGTCCAGACTTACCTGTGTGGCATAGGTGAGAGCTAACCCAGCCAGGGCTGTGGGAATGGCGCCGTGAGTGAGGACCACTATGAGAGCTGTGCTGAGAGTGATTCATGACGCCAGTAGGTCCAGACTTACCTGTGTGGCATAGGTGAGAGCTAGCCCAGCCAGGGCTGTGGGAATGGCGCCGTGAGTGAGGACCACTATGAGAGCTGTGCTGAGAGTGATACATGACGCCAGTAGGTCCAGACTTACCTGTGTGGCATAGGTGAGAGCTAACCCAGCCAGGGCTGTGGGAATGGCGCCGTGAGTCAGGACCACTATGAGAGCTGTGCTGAGAGTGATTCATGACGCCAGTAGGTTTAGACTTACCTGTGTGGCATAGGTGAGAGCTAACCCAGCCAGGGCTGTGGGAATGGCGCCGTGAGTCAGGACCACTATGAGAGCTGTGCTGAGAGTGATACATGACGCCAGTAGGTCCAGACTTACCTGTGTGGCATAGGTGAGAGCTAACCCAGCCAGGGCTGTGGGAATGGCGCCGTGAGTGAGGACCACTATGAGAGCTGTGCTGAGAGTGATACATGACGCCAGTAGGTCCAGACTTACCTGTGTGGCATAGGTGAGAGCTAACCCAGCCAGGGCTGTGGGAATGGCGCCGTGAGTGAGGACCACTATGAGAGCTGTGCTGAGAGTGATACATGACGCCAGTAGGTCCAGACTTACCTGTGTGGCATAGGTGAGAGCTAACCCAGCCAGGGCTGTGGGAATGGCGCCGTGAGTGAGGACCACTATGAGAGCTGTGCTGAGAGTGATACATGACGCCAGTAGGTCCAGACGCTGAGTAAACCAACGCATTGCACCATAAAACAACACAAATGGCACTGAGTTCTCGTCCAGCACTTTCATGAATCTGATCAATGGAAGAGTATGTATAAAGATAACATACAAAAATGTACAAGATGTACATTACAAAACACTTATAAGATCATTACGTGATATACAACTTATATAAATACATGTAGTAACACCCATTAGCAATGGTGTATTCAATACCCTACAATGCAAAAAACATTTTAAAATCATAATGCACATTATAATTACATAATAAAACCACCTGTAAACATCTGAAAAGACTATACGTCAATACAATGTGAGGCACCTGTGAAAAGATGCTTTTTACACCCATATCATGCGATACATGTACAAATATTGCCTCAATGTTGCCATTTGATCCCATACTGTATAGATCATGATAGACTACAACTCTATAGCACAAAATGTGTTAAGTTCAATACGCCATGATAGCGTATGCCTTAATGATGAAATAATGATAGAGAGTATTTAAGCTTGATGAACGTAGTTAATGCAAGAATCCTATAGCCTGTAGGTTGGTACCTCCCACATTTTAGTGGTGGAGGTGACATTTTCTATGTGGGTTGTACAGACACTTGCAATACGTTAGGATACTGCAAATTTGCACTACTAATTTTTTCAAAATACCTTTCAGAGGCACAGTATTTCTGTTCGTGAAAGGGGAACTAAAAAACATCGCAGATAATGCAATTTTTGAATTTTTGGGAAATGTTTGACAAGCATTAAATTTTAAGTGGCTGAATATGGCCAAAACCAACCCATATTATTTGCCTCAATTCCAAGCAACCTCTTTCTTGCATAAACATAATAAAACAGAAGCTCCATAGATTGTATGAGTTTGATGTCATGGGGACTTTCTTCTGCCCTATCCTTATCCCGTAAAGATAATGCAAAATCAAATAAAATGCTAGAAGATATATTTTTAAAATCTGAAATGATCATTTGATTATGACATGTATGATACCAAAAGTAGCTTGAATATGATAAAAACTAATAGGGCTGTAATATGGATTACCAGGTTTCCCAGAACAACGCAATTTACCTATATTAGCTTCAAATCCAATTAATTAGCTGTCAAGAGTTTCGAATGGACACCTGATTCTGTTGAAAAGGTATTCAACCATCTCGTCTGAGTATACCAAGAGAACTGAATTCGTACTGGTTTTGTAATTTAACCTAAGCTGTTGAAAGCAACGTTAATGCTACCAAACAAAAAACAATCTCAAGTGATCCAATGGCCTACCTTTCTGTGAATATTTGTCCCTTATCTGCAGCTTGGATGATGTCTCGACCTTCCATCGTACTTTTGATGCAGTTTAAAACTGGTGCTCGGCTCATGATGTCTAGTTTCTTTAGGTTTCTAATCCCTGGTCCAGAAATAGCCATCAGAGACAGAAAAAGTATCTACAAGTGAAAATGATATTCGTTGGACTATCCTATGATTTTCCTTTTCTTCCCTTAAAAGTTGAATGAAATTATGGAATGCAATTGCAATTATAAAAAGAGTGCCACACATATCTAGGTTATTTCTATTCTTCTTGGGTGAATATGTAGAATAGAAATGTATCTGACACACCAGAAGTTTATCTTGGTTATAATGATATGCATTTTCATTCTACAAACTAATGTATTCACATTATCTAGATGTACAGTATCTGTATTTTCATGCAAGTCATAGTCATTGAATAAACATGCCTTCATTGTAATACTGACCTCTCATGGAATTGATAAATGTATTTTGACAAGCAAGATACGGACTCCATTCGGTGCAGTACTGATACTTTACTTGTTTAGCCACACATGCTACGACAAATATGAATATAGAATATTGAGAAATTTTGCTAAACATTCCTCCAAATGTGTATGAGTGAACAAGTAACTTTGGATTGCCATTGACTGAATAAGAAGCATGACCTAAAACAAATTCTAGGCAATACTGATCCATACTGAAGTTTAATCGTACCTTTATGAGGAAATGGGTCAATATATAGTAGAAACGAACAAATAGTATAATAAGGACTTTTAGCAGTAGCTTGCTGTTCTTGTCCTATTCATGCCAAAAAAGGTGTAATTCCTCTAACAGAAGAAACACATTTAGAAAAATATTTAAAGTACCTACCTAAATCCGAAATCAATTCTTTTTGTATATATATATATATATATCTTTTATTCTTGCTTTATGCATATGTTTGTTTCTTCAGTATCTGAAAAAGGCTTTTCAGAAGAATTCTAGGTATGAACTTATTACTCACTGCCAGTGGGATGAGTGCGATGAGAAACCACGGGAAGACGGCAGCTATGAGTGTGATGGCCAGTAGTGTCATCAGAGTATTCTGCAGAAAAACCTCCAGAACACTGGGCAACATAACGTCAACTACTCGTCAAAAAGAAAAAGGAACATCTGTTATATGTGCAACTTAGTTAAATAACCAACTAAATAAATACATGAATAAATTTGTTGAACAAGAATACACATGTACACATTCACACATAATTATTACAATGTATCATATTATACTATATTTATATAATATCAAGCATCATATCTTCTTATATTGTATTGTAATATACTACACTATGCTATATAACATCATATCACTTTATTTCATATTGCATTATATCCTATAATCATAGCATTTTCTTACCTTCATCCTGATCTTTTGAGAATCTGTCAATTATATTACCAAGAGGAGTTGCGTCAAAGAATCTCATTGGACTGGTTATTACTTTGGTAAACAACTTGTCGTGTAGTGAGCTGGATGCTCTCAGGCACATCTGTGGTTTGAAAAGACAATATATGACTGCTTACTTGTTTTATATATATATATATATATATATATATATATATATATATATATATATATATATATATATATATATTTATTTATATATATATATATATATATATATATATATATATATATATATATATATATGTATATATATATATATATATATATATATATATATATATATATATATATATATATATATATATATATATATATATATATATATATACATTGTATATATAAATATATATATATATATATATATATATATATATATATATATATATATATGTATATATTCATATATATATATATATATATATATATATATATATATTCATTGGAATCTGTCACTACTAGCTATAATGTGTAGTAATGACATGTGACCATTTGAAAACAGATCCTGTTGATCATTATCATTATAAGTTTATTCATTTCCAAATGACATGTATCCTCCTGTCAATTCCCAATCCCCCAAACATATTTTAAAGGCCCTTTTAACCTAGGTTAGAGGACCTTTTTGATAGGACATGGCATTTTTAATGTCTAGACCGCTCTACATATGATGAGGCAGGTTAAGAGCCAATATGGTTTAATAGGGTATTGAACTGTAGTTATAGAACAAAATGGGGAAGAAGGGGTATAAGGTGGATAAATGAACACATTTATGTGGCCTAGAGAACAAATTCAAAGACTACTAAACTCCAGTAAATGTTTTCGACTACAATGGTCGGAAAGTTTATACATAGAATATATGTGTTAAAGGTTATAGGAGAGTTATGTCCAGGACCTAATAACCTCCAGCTCTAATGAATATAATAAAATGTTCAGAGGAAGCTGGATTAAGTATTTTCAAGAGATTGATAAGAAAAAATGTTTTAGATAAAATTTGTAATAGATGTTCCAACGGGTAAATAAAGAAATTGATTACTGGGTTATAGCACATAGATATACGTCGATATGAATCCATTGCTTACCTTAACATACACGATTCCCTTCAGGAAGGCCAGTATCAGTAACGCAATGGCACTCGTGCAATACACAATTACATATTCATCTTGCGTTAATTGTGCACCACTATTAATATCTGTAGCATTATCATAACTGCTAGTAGTGGCAGAGGTTATAGTAGAAGTTGAATGAGTCAGTGTTGTGGTGGTACCAGGTGTGGTCGTGGCAGTATTTGCTGATGACGTGTGCGCCGGTGGTATTGTAGATGCACTTTCAGTCCTATTCATGGATGGCGAAATGGTAGATTGTGAGACGTTGCTCATGGTGGTCATAGCGATGGTTGAAGCCATGGTTCCATTTATAGTAACGCTATTGTTTTGATTAAGTGTCATTCCCATGGCCGTTGTTGTTCCTGAACTACTGTTGAATATTGAAAAGTTTGCATCTATCAAAGAATTGATATCTGGATTTGAGGATGTTGATTCAGAAGCTGAAGACAACAGTTCATGGATCAGTGGCGCAGTTCCATTTTTTAAATTTCTAATCCCTTGCCAATCACTTCTTAATGTCCTCCTCATTCCATTGCTGTTGTTGTCAGCATCTCTTACCAAATTCTACAAAATGAATTCAAAAACAAAATAAAGATAAATATATCTCCCAGACAAATACCTATTCGAGAATCATTGGGTTGGATCACCGAGGTGTAAATATTTGTGATTGTAGGTATTTAATTTCACATTATATATTGTGTTCGAGATTAAATTACTTAGTAATATAATTTAATGTGACTAATGCTGCCACCTAGGTATTGGTATGCAAACTAATATTCACATGAGCCATGCTCTATGCAGGATTCCTATTGTTTGCATGTGGCCATGTGATAGTAATTGCTCTCCCAAATTAAAGAAGCAAATAGAAGGGGCTTGGCAGAAGCCATATTGGATTCAGTATAAACACATGAATAAATGTAACTTCTCTTCATCTGTAACCTCACCTGTGCTGATGTATTGCTCAGCCAGTAACTCAACCACCAGTTGCTAAATGTCGTACTTCCAATAAAGAGGAAGAAGAGGATAAGAACAACAACCAGGTTAAGGACACCTCCAGATCTGCTGACGTAAGACTTGACGGTCTGCCATGATGCTGGCTGGTTACGTTTAACATCAGGTTTGGTCATCTTTGCTGCAACATAGGAACAATTAATACACTTTGTTATAGAGTAGTCTTCTCCCAAATGTTATTATATGCTATTGTTCTAAAAGCAATACTCTGTAAACTGAAATATAATGATATGTAATTGAACTGATATAAACATCTTCTAACATACCTCAATCGCAACTGATAACTATAATTACTGGTGAATAAGGACAGATATTACGTGAACTTTACTCTCTACTCTACCCACGGCTCCCTCCGTGACCAAGGGATCGCATGCAATGTGCGCAACAATGCAAAACTACCAAAACGGGAAACATACCATGCAAAACAGTACTATGTTGAAATTAGAGAGTTATGTACAGTTTTTACTCTCCTATAGCTCATTCATGTTAAGTAACATATATAATTGTGTAAAAAAGACTTACCAGGGGAAGCTGTGAATGAAGACTTTGGTTCTTGGTTAAGATTGATATCGCCGTCCACTGCTAATAAGAGTTCAAATACAAATACGTAAAAAGAATACATACACACAAACGTAAATTGAATATTTGATGAAACCCTGTGACCATTACCATGATGTTATTTGACAGATTGACAAATTGACATTAGATAAGTTATTTATTATATTGGCAATAGAATATATATATTGGAATACATCAAAACTATATCTAAACATACCATCATCAGCAGTGGCACATTTTTCTCCAGTGTGCTGAAGTAAGGTGCGATAACATGAACTGTTTTCCATTAGAAACGTGTGTTGACCTTGAGCAGATATATGACCTTCTTCCAGCATGACCACGTGATTGCAGAATTCAAGGAACTATAATTGTAGATAGAGATGTGTTCATGTGTTAAATGAAATAACTTGTATAACTATATATTAGTATTTCGTGTTTTTTGGAATCATTTACTGACTTTTAAAAAAAATTTTCATAACGAATATGGTTACTTGAGAGATTCCTGACAATTGTAGCTGTAACGATAATTTTTTTCTAGATTGTTGAAAAGGTTCGTTAAGCATACAGCACTTCACATACACCCATCCTTCATTTTAGATATGTATATATTAGTACAAACAGCATGCGTGTAATGTAAAAATAATACATCGAATACATTCATTATATATCTAGTTTCGAAGACAGTAAATAGGAAAACTTCCCATTGTTTTATTTTGTCAAATGAGTGTTGTTTGGTTAAATTGTAAATTGACAATATGACACCTAGACTTGTGGCCTACACTGTGGATGAAATGCAATACCCCTCAACTTATTTCTGGTTGAAAGACAGACCCCTGCCATCCTGAGTTCATCTTTTCACACACCTGCCATCCCACTCACATCGTTAATGTTCAATGCTGATTGAAAATAATGATTTCTTTTACAAATACAATTAATACAACACAATACATGTAGTTATTGTATATGTATTATCTAATCCGATTGCTATGATGAACTATTCTGTTTCAGCTAGAAAGCATTGACGGTTCTAAGCGCTTCCGAGACGCTTACTAGACACGCCACCTATAACCACATTTTTAAAGCTAATTTATGACCCCTTTTTTCTTAGTTTTCAGCTTTTCCCCTGTATTTGTATTCTGAAAAAAAAAACGTTTTATAATATGGCATATGCATAAACAACATTCAAAATAGTAATTAATATCAATTGACCATGATGCCAGCATTTGTTATTTACCTTGTCCTGATTAGAGACGAGTATGACTGTTTTGCCTTGCAATAGCTTTAGGATACCATTCTGGAAGATGTGATGGGCTAGTTCAATATTAACAGAAGACAGCGGATCGTCTAGGAGGTAGATTTCCTTCTGTGAGTAGAGCGCCCTTGCTAGGCACACACGCTGTTTCTGGCCGCCACTTAGGCTGGTACCACGCTCTCCAACCTACAAGTACAGTGAGGACATACAAGGAGACACAGCAAGGGGTAATCAGCACACAGTTACGCTGGGCTCAGTGGGCGGTTGACGCACACATACAGTGTATTACACTGTGCTCTGTGTTCATTAACTGCATGACTGAATTTATTTACAGTGCAATAAAAAAAGTATTATAAAAGGTAAATCATGTATAGGTCAATCAGCGTCTTATCCCCAAAGAAATGAAAGCATGTTCCCACGTTCGGATGTTCTAATGCATTTCACCCCAACTGATCGGTGTAATCCACTACTGCAAAGGTTTTAGGTTCGAATCCTGCTTTAAGCATGTACACATATGGTAGTGTCTTGCGGTGGGTCAGTGATTCTCCTGCACACCTAGAACCTCAGAAATGTAAATGCATATTCAAACTTTCAAATCCAAATAAAATTAAAAAACAACAGACACTTTCAACTTTATAGTCTATCATTCCCAATTTGGCACATGTAATCCATTCATTCTTAAGGGCTGCTCCAGAGGATAATGTCAATACGTACGATACTATTGCTGATAAATATTGAATTAAGAGAGTGGTTTCACAAACTATTTAATAGAAAATTGTCGATAGTGTTCTGATTAACATTTCCCCTGTAAATCATTCTTCCCAAGTATGCTTTTGCTTATAAGATTTTACCATATTCTCCCGACTGCTCCGGCTGCTGCGGGCATTCGTGGGTTAACTGATTATCTATTTTAATCAATTACCTGAGTTTCTTCTCCCATTGCTAGTTGCTGCAGGTCAGGTAATAGTCCACATCCATACAGCACATTTTGGTACCTAGGGAACAATATCGAAGATGAAAATAATGACCACACGTCTTTTTCTGAATCACGATGATTATATTTCCTAATAAGACTCCTACAAGGAAGTACTTCGGGCAATATCAGAAGAATTTCTGTTATGATAAAATACTCATTACAGGAAAATCAATTTGAATGTTTCTAGACGAACGCTAAGTAAAACATTCATTCCTTTGCTATGTCAAAAGCGAAACCCTTAAATTTCCCTCTGAAAAGTGACGAATGGCTGATATGCTACGTAGAGAAACAAGTTGGTATAGAAAGGAACTGATATTGTTTATACCAGTTCAGGATATTATGCGAAAAATATGTTATAATTCCTTCATTAATGCTTTTAAGCAAAACATTAAACCATGTTGTATTATGATGAATCTAGTGCACTTGCGCTTACTTTTGTTCATCGTAACTTTCATCAAACAGGATGTTTTGTTTGATGGTTCCGCTGAATAGCCAGGGCTGCTGTGTAGCAAATGCAATGCTCCCTATAACGGCTATATCCCCTGACAAAACCTGCATCTAAATTAGACAATGACGGAAACATCATTCAACGAAGGTTCTACCTAGATACCATATACAAATAACTCAATACGACATGAACAAAATTTCAAATCCAAAGGAAGTTAAGGTGAAGCATGTATAGTATGTTACTGTTATTTGGTTTACGTTAAGCCTTTAGCCTGCCACTAGTTGCTTTTCCATGAATATTTTTCTTGGCAATAATTCTTTGGAGTTTGATTCCAACTTGATAAAGGTCTCCAAGTATCCTAGGAATATATTCCTACAGATACGTATTCCGTTTATTCGACGTAAACGAAATTTCTATACTGATAATTTAATTTAATTTACAAAGGTGAAATCTTACCTTATTTATTACTGCTGTAAGTAGGGACGTCTTTCCGCTACCAACTCGACCGCACACACCAACCATCATACCCTACACAACAAGAGTAGTACACGTCTGACATAATGGTCCTTTTTAATATTGTTATACATAGGTATAGTCCAATTATTACACACGCACACACACACACACACACACTATATATATATATATATATATATATATATATATATATATATATATATATATATATATATATATATATATATATATATATATATATATATATATATATATATATATATATATATATATATATATATATATATATATATACATACGTAAGTGGTTGTGCGTGTATGTGAATGTAAAGCACTTGAAAGCATACTTTACTGAAAGCATACTTTACTGAAATCCTAAGTAGCAACAAGCAACATGTTTTCTACATTGAGCAGGTGGTCTCTTTACAAGAGAAACGTTGAGTCAAGTCATGTCACATTTTAACCAGCTTATAATCAAAACTGAGTAAACTATATCTCATTGAAAGTTTACAATCCATATAGATATACGAGTAAATTTAAGTATATAATCCATATGAATATACAAGTAGTCTACCTTCTGGATGTGGAGATTAATATCTAACAAAGCGACTCTTTGATTCATCTGATGGCCCTTGCTAGTAAGTCCATTTTCCTGGCCTGGAGAATGATAATTTCCAACTGGTGGTAAATTGATACATGTATTTTGGACAAACATCAGATATGAATAACATACACTTATACGTAAACGTTTGTTAAAACAAATACAACTTTGGTACGGTCATTTTCCTGAACAGAAGGCATACGCTATTAAGTATTCATGTTTACAAGATAATTAACCAATGACCCTTTTATGACGTTTCTTTTGGATGTTGAAGGGAACACAGTTCATCATTATTCATTCTTTAGATTTTCAACCGATTTGATAAGTTATTTTGTCTTGTGCACGTGTACATTAAGACTGTATGAGTTGATTTTTAACAGTAAGTAGAATTGCAAATTTTAATGAAGAAAAAGAGTTATCTTCCCGCGTAGAATATTTTCAATTGAGTGTTTGACGTTTACTGGGTACACTGAGAAGGATTACATTAATTCAAATGTTTTCGTACCAACTGAATTTCGAAACTTGTTCACATTTTGAAAGTTCTGTAAATAAAACTTCGCGATAAAAGTTCCTGTTCTGCAATACTATAGTACAGTAAAGACATTTAATTCCTTGACATGAGGTCGTAAAGTACAAGATGGACAGTCAGGTCAACGCTTTGCTATGCAGCAAAGATGGCCATACACACTCAGTCTAATTGTATTGACAACCCAGCCAGGCAACTGCTATGCTGGCTGTTGGCAGGCGACTGGTCAAATGGTGCAGGAATTAAGTATCTTTGTTGTATGTATTGTTGTGACTTGCGTGGTAAGCTAGGTATTTCGTAACGTGTTGTGTGATGCAAGCTGGTCTTACCTTCATGCTGTTCTTTCCCAGGCCATCCACATGTTGCATTTTTTAAAGTTAAAGCATAACTGTTGTTTTCAGGAGTGGGGAGGGTATCGATATCCTGAAGAACTAGAATATCCTAGTCAAAAACAAAAGGATGGAACAAATAGCAAACTTTATCATAAATTACAAGGATAACTTTCATCGTGAAAAGAGTTCTTGTGAATTGATTAATAATATGTACTTTGAAATTATTCTAGTCACACTTTCCTACCCTGGGATGCTGTTTTAATAAAATTAAGAGCACCACTATCGCTTTCAGCTTCTGAAAGGATTTCTATATTCAGAAGTGCAAGAATAACCAAAGTAAATCGAAATAATGGAATAACTTAATACCTTATGCATTATAGAAAGTATGATTTAACTATGAATACTCTCTCTCTCTCTCTCTCTCTCTCTCTCCTCTCTCTCTCTCTCTCTCTCTCTCTCTCTCTCTCCTCTCTCACTCTCTCTACTCTCTCTCACTCTCTCTCTCTCTCTCTCTCTCTCTCTCGATCGATCGATCGAAACGTTACATACTATATATATATATATATATATATATATATATATATATTATATATATATATATATATATATATATATATATATATATATCAACAATTATTCCACATGTATCCTATCTCACAATAACCTAAAAGGAGGGTACGCACATATTTAATACCGTCTACTCACCTTGATTCTTCGTGTGCTAATCCTTGCCTCTGACAATGCTTTCGTAGCTGTGGGTAATATGATAAGCAATGCCCTCATATATACAAAAAACCGCAATTAGTGTGAAGGCCTGAAACAAGCACCGTTGATACATTATCAAACTAGATACTAGTGTGACTATGGTGATGTATTAGACTTCATCGGAATAAATATATATATATATATATATATATATATATATATATATATATATATATATATATATATATATATATATATATATATATACTATATATATATATATATATATATTATATATATATATATATATATATATATTCAAAATCTCTTAGTTCCTAAAGAACACAGAGTTCATTATTGATCGCTAACGGCTAATGGAACTGTAGTTGTTCTCATTATGCTTTTCCATTTTACGAGTGGCTAAAGTAGTAGAACACAGAAACTGGGTTCTTTTACTTTACGAATGAGGTAGGGACTGCATGGGAAATAAAAAAGGAAAATGCTAATAACATTCCAGCGTGCCACGAATTTGGATTGATGGGTTTATCCTCTTACCTTTGATGCTGTTAGGGCATTTCCCGTCAGAGTGTACCCCACAAAAGTAGCTGTCGAGGCCAGGATTGGAACGGAAGGCATGATAGACGCGAAGAATGTCTGTACGTAGCCAGCTTTTAATAATTGTCTTTTTTCCGATTCTCTTACATCTGAAATAAGTTAAAGGTGATGTAATACATCTTTGTACAAGTTGCTAGCTTGGATGAAGCGACCTCTGTCGGGGAAGAATGTAGTTACTGCAGACATGACAATGAATGGTACTTTATGGGTCCTAATAATTGAGCGTTGTGAACAGTTATGTTAGAATTCCAATAAGGATTTGATTGGCATCCTAACAATGGCAATTGTAAAAAGCAATGTCAGAAGCCGGTATAGTCCAATACAACAAAGACATTGACCAATGAGCTGGTAGTATCAGAGTGGAACTGATGATAAAGTTCGTTATAGAGTGGGAAAAGGTGGTTGGTGATCATCGACCACCTTTACCCTCTGTAATCATCTACAACCTTTATCCACTATATAGCATTGTTTCTTATATATGAACCGGAACCTTTGTGGAGAAACACAAACCTGTGTAAATGCATTAGACCACCCACATATGGGACAGCCCCTAACTCCCAACATGAATGTATGCTGCTGATAACACACATTTCATATATGGCCAAGTCAATACCTTTACAGCAATATAAATCAAATTGCAATAAGAGGATTTTAGAATGTATGAACCAGTGATGACAAAATAATAGCAGTGAAACATAGAAGATGCGTTTACACAATATATTCTTATGAGCTACATCAATAAGCAGTCTGTTCACTTATAGTACTTTGCCTTTACTGAGTTGTTATTTAGGATGGGAAAATAGTAATTTTCCCTTTTGTATTCTTCTTGTCGAGTGTATGTCTGTCAGTGGATCACTGACAGAAAAAAAACTCGAGTAGTCTGTAAACTTTGCCGTTCGCTAAGTTATGAAGCTGCAACGACATTATCAAAGATTACCAAATCATTTTGAGAATTTGTTAAGCATTTGTCAATGGCTTTTTTACATTAAAGATATCTCAATTTTCTCTTGGCTGTGTATGATATGTTGCGATTGGTAGTTTCTTATATTAACCACCGTCTACACATGGGGGTTCTACCTTTAATTCGGTCTCTAAAAAAAGAATCCCATCCATACATCTTGATCATTTTGATATTGGTTAACACTTCAGTCATCTGCTTGATCTTAAACAAAAGAGAAAAAAATCCATTACTGTTTTGGGAAAAGAAGCAAAGCATCAATTATTTTGAGTAAGATATTTTATTACAAGCTTATATCGTAGGAGAATTTCCCATCCATGCAAAGTAGGACACTTGTTTTGATTGACACATATGAACATAAACAGTCCTTTTATTGTTTCGCTATAATCATAAAATTTAGAGGAGCTATCCATTTCTCAATTTTTTTGCAATGCCTTTTTGCATTGAATAGGCTTTTATGAGAGCATTTCATAATGCACGTACTTTACAGCACTCGCACAAGAGGTGTTCATTGTATTCCATTTGAGCTGAACCAAAGTGTTTTATATTGTCTTCATCGATCTTACTTACTCGCGAATCGGTGATTTTTATGCACGTTCTACGCAGTCTAGTTATAAGACGGGCTAGAGGTACCTAAAACAAGTAAAAACACCTAGAGATAATTAGTTAATTGGTGCATAGCGTTGGATCCATTGATAATCACTCACTTCATCATACTATGAATTAAATGATAAAGTTACCGGAAATAGTAATCACATTTTCTCCTGTCAAAATGGTTCATCTAGGGATGTGTGTTCCTCAGTTGAACAATATGTTGATGTTATTTTCAGAATAAATCCGTCTAATCAATAAAGCGTACCAGTTGAAGTTCAATGGACCCTCGAGCCAAACATTACCTTATAAAGCTTATTGCTTTATTACATGTACAAACAAACACGTATATATCCGACCCACGGATAAAAAGTATGTACAGAAAATAACACTACTTAAATACATTTTAGATAACTTATCGTTTCTCCTAAAACAATGTGTACTCACTTCTTACAAGTACAAATAAGCGGTGTATATACGCCTTACGTAGTTCGAGCAAC
Organism: Maea johnstoni; assembly: GCA_963942565.1. Classification (NCBI taxonomy): domain Eukaryota; kingdom Metazoa; phylum Annelida; class Polychaeta; order Spionida; family Magelonidae; genus Maea; species Maea johnstoni. Next base: position 53,519,603 of record OZ012686.1, read on the forward strand.
TCAAACTGTGGTATAGGCCGTTGTTTACTTTATGCTGGTCTATTGGCCTTATCAATGTGATTAGGCCAATAGACCAGCATATACTAAACAACGGCCTATACCACAGTTAGAGTTGCTCGAACTACGCCTCACGTAGATAAGTATAAAGAGAACATAGCACTATTTCACTAAATTTCATGTTTAGATATGATGAAGGCAGCTCCTCATAAATCATATAATCACTCCTTTTCCAATTTTACAATATAAAAGGTAAATAAAAAGTCCAGGTAGAAAGGTATGAATGCAAAATAAAATCATTTCAAAGAATTTCGTGTATCAAAATATGAACAACGTCACTTCCCACAAATCATATATTGTATACCTGTCCCTCGTGTACAAAAACAAAAAAGTGTAAAGACAAAATATACTATGTTTACAAACTAAAATGGGTATACCTGTCCAACATAGGAGAGTATGAATACAAAACAACCAAGAAAGGACCATGGACCTAGCGTGTAGTAGGAAAAAAATATTCCAGACAAAATGGCCGCCGGCGCTCCTGCTAACATCACACCAAAACACGTGCCATCATATATCCTCTGTGCATCATTTGACACAATGTTCACCAGCTGAAAGAGAAAGGGAGATCCACTATTAATGACTGTTTTTAAGCATGGAAATGAGCTATTTCTATACTAAAGTCTGCATATATATATATATATATATATATATATATATATATATATATATATATATATATATATATATATATATATATATATATATATATATATATATATATATATATATATATATATATATAATATATATATATATATATATATATATATATATATATATATATATATATATATATAGTCAAACTTGCCTCAACGACCACTTCTCTTAAACGACCACTTGCCTTGAACGACCGTTTCAAATCCCCCCAAGGCTATTCCCTGTATATTTTACCTTGATTAAGCGACCACTTGCTTGACGCGACCAACGACCATGAAATCTCATCCCTAAGAGTAAATGGTCCTTTATTCAACGGCCACTTAAATGCCTAGACGCCTTGTATATTGGAAAGGGCACAATAAAATGATGAATAATCGCTAAGAAATTGAAAGTATATCATCTCTGAGGGTCCTCAATTCATGATATAGTTCAAATTTTATTTTTCTGAATTGTTTATTCTTGAAATATTAATGAAGAAATTTTAACAAACGCAGCTAAACATAACAACCTCACTAATTCCAGGTCATTGTTGGAAATTCTTTGTTTTTTCATAACCTCGCTCAGACCCTCAACCCCTTCTTAAGAGACCACCTCTTTTAAAGACCACTTTTAACATTTCCCTTGAGCGGTCGCTTAATAGAGGTTTGACTGTATATATATATATATATATGTGTGTGTGTGTGTGTGTGTGTGTGTGTGTGGAAAGACACCATCATAATAATCAACCCATTTCGCAGCGCTAGCGGCATGAACACAACGTTTATCTACCGTTTATCTTTAACTGAACAGACCCCAGCTAGAGCAGATACATATGATAATCATCCCTACCTGGCCTGTTTTGTCCAAAGATAATGATTTCGCAGTTAGTATTTTTCCGTACAGCACTGCTATCAATGCTCCTCGAAGACGAATTGCTAAAAGAAAAAAACACCAGATCAGTCACCTTTGTATAACTCAATACATCTGCTAGGACTAGCTTAAAGGTGATGATTGATGTTGATCTCAGGTAATTCAAAGGTTTAATTTCTTTGATTTGAATTATGAACCTTATAAGAACTTTATCTATCTAAACTATTTTACATTTATGGTTCTGGTATTTATTAATTGTGACACAGGTTTCGTTCAGTGTGAACTCAACAACCAATTATTGTTGTCATTGATTGATTCGTATTATATGCATCAGGGTTTGTGTGGTACAGTCTCCCTGGTAACAATATTTTGATTTTTAAATCAACTATCGCACATCAATCAGATCAGCAAACCGTACGTGCTGTGCGTCAAGATCTATTGCTTGTACTCTAAGACTTGTATACTTGGGCACTCCTGTCGTTTTAGTACTGAGAACTCCTAAAAGGTGTCCACTCTAACCAATTGTGTACACAAGTAAGAAAACGAGAAATGAACTCTAGCTGCTCTGTTAGAATACTCAATTGATGCAAAAAAATACAAATAGAGTAAACAGACCAAGAGATAGAATTTTTAAAAATATGAGATTTTTTTCTTGCCACTGATTTCTTGCCACCTTTAATCCCAGTCACAATGATTTAATAAGGTACTTCACAATTGGGTAGTAGTCTGCACATTGGAATGAGGCAAGTAACAAGATAATTAACTAATACTCTACCTGCTTGCATGTTGATGGTCCAGGTTGTGGTGTATAGTAAGAGACGTCCTGATTCTGCC
>OZ012686.1:53524502-53589502 GCA_963942565.1 Maea johnstoni
GCAGATAAACAATAGTAAACTGCTTACCTGTCTTTCTTAATGCCCTCGTGTTGCGTAGTGACGCCATTTCTCTTTTTCGCCCCCTTGTTTTTATCAGGTATGCTGGCGCCTTGATTATCGTAACAGAGCCTTGTTTCGACATACTTGCCATACCTTGTGTTTTCTTTTTGCTTCTGTTTTTTCTCATCGTCAACATCATCCCCATCATTATCATCCACATCTATATCTGCCGCATGATTTTCATAACCACACTCAATATTTTCATCGATAATGTCGATTTCATCCAATTGTGCTGTGTCGTTGAGTTTCTTGACAGTCAGTAACGTAGCCATCTTACTTACACTATTGCCGTGTTGCGTGGAATACTACCATACAACATGCTCCATAAAAAGGCATGTCATAAACAAGCAATTCTTACTTTCCAGAACATCAAGTGGCGACACCTACAGTTTTCGTCTATGTTTTTGGCATCGTGCCATATTGTACTTGTGTAATGAACCGGGAAGTATAGGTGTATTTTCGTAAGAACGTCAACATATATGGACGCCTCTCGTATATCAATTACATTTGTCTACCTGATTCTTGGTAGTCTACGTGTGAACAGCCAACGCAGAAGGGAGATTTTTCCTGTTTTGATTCACCCGTAAGGCCGCACCTAGCTTGTGGCCCGCTACCTTGCCTTTATTTGAAAACATAGACGGTTTGGTCTTCCTCTAGCAATGGCTATTTTCTTTCATTTGGTTTCACATTTTTTGAGAACTCACTTATGTAAATGGTACAATTGTTGCTAGTATATGCAATCCTCTGACAAATTTGTGTTTTCCTTTACAACTTAATACGTAAAACTCTGTATTTCTAGTGCATTCTTATTTTGATAATATAGGGTTTATTTCTAGGATTCATTGACTTCATTTTATATCATACGTACAAATGTTGTTTTTCTATAATTAAGACTATTTCTACACTCAGATTACATCGTTTTCCTATCAAACATTACATACTATATTTCTGTCGATAACTGAAGTGAATACTTTTTCAGCCAGATGCGTATATCTTCTTCATTAATAGTATACATTAGGTAAAAAAGCATGTAGAACATTGTTCTTAGTAAAGCTGCCAAATTTCTCGTCTCACTTCTAGTTAAGTACCAGCCTGTTACTTTAACAGTGACCTGTTTTCACATGCAACTTTGCAATGCCGCACAGTGCAAAACCAACACTGATGTATCTAGTTATTAGGTGGTGTTGTAACAGACACGTAACATTCCCGTTACACAATGCCTGTTAACAAGCCCGTTAGAACGGGCCCGTTAATGGTATGCTCCGAGGGTATTCGACAAGCTGACAGTGGCATCTGAAACTAAAAATCCACTTAGTTTTATTTAAAATATACCCCACAATAAAAATTCCATGAAACTTTGCGTAATCTATACTTGTCAGATCCCCTTTGGGAATCCAAACTAAAAAAGCGGGGTCACCAGTCATGCCGTCCATATAGGTGGCGCCAAAGTGGTAAACAATGTAATTCGCAAACGAAAGTGCCACCTTTTTAGTCTAGATATTCAAAGGGAACCTGACAATGAAAGCCTGTGCAAGGTTATTGCGGGATATCTTTTAAATAGACTTTCAATTTTAGACGTGAAATTTGCAAATTTAGCGCCACCTATATAGACGGGATGACTGGTGACCTCCCTTTTTTATTTGGGATTTCCAAAGGGGATCTGAAAAGGATAGCTTATGCAAAGTTTCATGGAATTCTTATAGTGGTGTATATTTTAAATGAATTCAAATGGATTTTATGTTCTAGATGGCACTGTCAGCTTGTCGAACACCCGAACATGTCTTTAAGATAACGGGCTGGCAACAGTTTTACGTGCATGTAACGGGCCATCAGCGGGACCGTCAATAAATGGCTCCGTGTGTAGGTAAATTTCAATATGAATTGCCATATTTTAAAAAATGTAACTGTTTGAATAGCGTTATGCTTCTGAAAACTGATGTCTGTGCATATTCTGATACAAAAATCCAACAGATCAATTTTGCCTCTCAACGATGGTACTGAGATTGCCTCGACAGATATTTGTTTATAGATGATTAAATGGGATATTGCTTATTGTGAGCGTTGTTGTCATAACTAAACCAAATCGTGACTAGGCGGTTGAGAAAGTTGTGAGAGTACCCGAAAAAAAAACCACTAGTCCTTACAAATTATCTCAGATGTCTTGAGTAGGCTTACATATGGTCTAGTAGGTAATAAGAAACAACATCGATAGTTTTCTAGCCTTTTATTAGCTATACAGGTAAGACATTCCAGGGTTGTTTTATAGATTTGACAACATGTATCAGGTGTTGCCACGTGTATCTTCAAATGACACAGAACTCTCCTTTTATACTGAGAATCCCCTTGTTGGCTTTTAATCAAGAAAATTGGTCTTACCTGAGACATAATTCTTAACTGATAAAAATGATGAGCATATTGTTTAAAAAGAAAACCATCACGTTTCCATACAGAAACAACTTCACCTTGCAGGCTTTTCATTGAAATGAGTGGTATATCATATTCGATTTATAAGGGTACTTCTAATACTTAAAGTAAGTTTTTATTGCCCGTCACTAGTCATAAATTGCCTAGTTTTAGAACTTCAGTTTTTCCTAGAAGCCCTTCATAACTGTTATATGCTCATTGACTGTTTACTTAACGATAACACATCATGCCCTAAATCAAGGTGAGAGAAAGAGAAAGTAAGAATACAACGCATAACCCATACATTCAGGAGAAGGCTGGCGGCAGGCAACACGTGTATGAAGAAAATACACAGAAGTATTGATACCAATACAAATTTACATAGTACTATCCGGGTTCGAACCCTGTTCAGGGTGTGTGAGAAAATAGCCAGTGACTTGAGGGGCGGGCGTTGGTTTCCGCGGCTAATTTGGTTTCCTCCGCCAGTTACAACTGGTTAGTCGCGATTAATCCTTTAAATGACAAAGATAAATTGATGAAAAACTAAATACCAAATCGAAAATCCCAATAATTGTAAAGCTCTTGGCCCCTATGGCCTTCCGTTTATCCATGTATTCACCCGGCTAATATTAAGCCCCACTATTTTGGTGATATCTCTTTAATATAGCATCTTGCAGAAAATAGTTGAAGGAAAACTGTTTGCAAAAAACGCAATCAACAACCGTCCTTCATGTTTTTGTGAATTTTTGCTTTATTTCTAAGTTATTTTCAAGAGTATCATAGAAGTAGACGACTCTAGACAAATTGATCTCTGTGAATGAATGGATTAAACCGAAGGAATGCATGACATGACGACCAAATATATAAAAACATGTTGAGATACTTCCTGGTAGGGTATAGATAGTATCTTAGAATCTTCCTAGTATGGTGTATATAGCAGGTCTTGCGATTTTCTTTGCAGGCTTTTCATGTATCCAAAATGTATATCTATTTTTTCAAGAATTCTAAGATTCATATTCTTCCAAGAAAGGAAAATCTTTGCTCTGCGGATACGAGCTTGAAACACAATACAAGCAGCTCTATTGGTTGACACTTATTGGTTGAAACCCATGCAGACTATTGCTACTATCACGAGTTTTAGTAAGATACGCCCATACGCCATGCATGCATGGAACAACCTTTCAATCGATCATATTTATGACCTTCTGAAGCTAAATACATTATTTCAGCAAAAATTGGGCTTTTACTATTTAAATCTACCCTATTTTGGATGAATAATCAAGTTGTGATCAGCCCACATTCCTTCTACATGTTTTACAATAAGCCCAGGCTTCCTTCCATTTTTAAAAGTATGTCTGCTCCAATCAATTGATCATGAACATAAAGTTAAAACATATCAAAAAATCGGTCAAACTTGCCAAAAAAGTTGCCAGCATGTTACCAAAACTGATCCGATAATATCTCTTATCATCACATATTTCACACAAATATACTTTCACAATTAAAGATTTTTCCAGGGTAAAATTTGATGAAAAGATTATGTATTTATGTTGAGAGCTGAAGTTGCTAGTTCATTATAAAGACCAAAGGTTTTGTGGATTGAGATGCTGACTTTGTGATAAATGAGATTGTAAGGTGCAACTGTCAATCATGTAGTCTCGTGATTTGTCAGAAGGATTACATGTACTTTTAGATATACTTAAAATCACTGTGTGGTGTAAGAATCTATTCTAAGTGCTACTTCAACTTTCTGTATTAACTTAATTTCCACTTTTCAAATGCACTGTTTTAAAAATGATAATTACATGTTTTATATGTCATCTGTGTGATGAATCATGAATAAAGTTCATTTAAAAGACATCCGTTCTTTGAAATATTCAGGGATTTGGCCAAATTACTGGACCCCTATTTCAGTAATCTGACTAAAATCCTAGATATTTGGGGATTTGGCCAATCAACAGTGTCTTGCAGTTGGCCATTTTTGCTGGGTCGTTCACCACCCAGTATTCTCTGGTCGGAGACCGGAAGTCTTTAAGGCGAAGCGGAAGTATGTAGCTATCTTGAATGAAGATTCATGGTCTTGCCACAGTAGTATTTGCAAGAAAGCAATGTATCACTAAACTCACGTAGATGCTCTGACATACGAGTACTCGAAATAGAATAGTTTCAAAATGTTCACTCGTAATGTTTTGTCTGCTTGCCTTCCAAATATCAACTCCCAATCTTGACCATGATCTTGCTTCCGTGTGTACGATCGATACAATACATGGCTTCGTCTACTTAGTAGAAACCTGGTATGCTTGAAGTAAACATATGTTATTGTATTTAGATATTCCTAAGGATATCGCGAAATGAAATGGCCATGAAGAATTATCGTCTTGCCACCCTGCTAGTTGCAATAAAGCAATGCATCAATGTCTTTACGTAAATACCCTAACATACATTTACTAGAAATGGAATAGTTTACTATTAGTTCTGTGCTAGCATGCCGAATAACAATCGCTACAATTGACAGTGATCTTATCAATGTGTGTACAATTAGTATACTAAATGATCCTGCTCACCTAGTAGAAACCTGGTGTGCTTGAATGACTTGATTTGGTTGTTTGGATTTATATCAAACCATTGGAATAGCTTGCAGTACACGGGGCACAGCAACCGATTATTTCCAAAGCAATGATAAATTTCACAAATAAAAACAGTTCTATAACATTATAATACATTTGAATTTTTATCAGCTAAATTAGGTTTATGTCTGAGTTTTGCTTGCTTCACCAGATTGTTTAAACAAAACTAAAATAAATGTTGCTTGTGATATGAAATATATTTTCTAATCATCACTTGTTATGTTAAGCCAAAATTTGTTCAAACCCATAGTAAGAAGAGTTTTCCCTGTACATGATTGGACCATACTCTGTCTAAGCATGATTAGGTTTAAGGCGCGGGGCCGCAAATGATGAAATTCGGATCTAGCGATGTGTTTATTGCTACTCTATTGTGACTTGCAAATAGAAGGAACCTGGGGTTCCAAAGGAAAACCAATGGCTATTTGGCATGATTACCTGTACAATGTAATAGTCTGAATAACTAGAGTGGTCAACTATTATAATTATCAATTATCTTTCAGCACCACCATTAATGTTAGAATGCTGAAAATAAAGTTCCATTTCTGCACTTTTCGTATTTTATGGGTGTCAAAGCAGTATAGAACACATATAATATGCTTTTTAGACCCGCACCACTTTTGTCCATAGCATTTCTTCAATTTTGTACATGTATATGTTATACCTTGGAGGAGGACAAAACTAAAGAAAATTAAATGGGATGGTCCGATGAATTATCTTACTTAAGGCACCAATACATGTTTTCCAGACAATCGCAATTTTCGGGTTATGTAGGCCACAAATTTGCAGAGCATTTCATACGAACAGAGATTTTAGACTTTGCTTTCTTCTGATAGAATTTCCCAAAACCTGTGAAATTTTATGAGTGGCCTGTTCACAGATTTTGCGGTGGCCTGTACGCGTCGCGAAATAGTCGACATTATTCAGATATAAAACGTTAAGTGTCTTGACAGCTACCCTATCGGATGACGTCTTGTCTGTGAAATAGGATGGCTATAAACAGTTATTTTTTTAGGATGCAAAACCCGAATTCATTTTGATGCCTTTTTAATTGTGAAATTCCATCGTATAAAACACAGGTATTCTCGACGAGGATGTCAACCCAGCGGTAGCCAGTTTCCTTTCGGGCTGCGTTTTGTATGTCAAATGTCGCATCTATAAAGGTGTCATTTTCTCGACAAGGATGTAAACCTAGCCTGTTGAGCCCAGCCTGTTTTCACTTGAACCTACGAGGAGAGGTGTAACTGGGTCAATGTACACATATATCGGCGTGCACGTTTCATCCACTACAATCACTCACTGTGAACAGATACTCAGAACACACACTCAGATCACCAGCTTTTGAGGATGGCGAGGAAACGCGTAGCGATAATAGGTGCTGGCCTCAGCGGCCTGTCAGCCATCAAGTCCTGCTTAGAGGAGGGCCTGGAACCCGTCTGCTTCGAACAGCATGACAAAATAGGTAGGTTGAATTAATCATGCAAGGTACTTTTATAGGTTTAGGTAGAGTTAGAATTGGTGGTTGAAGTTGTGGTTGTCAGCACTTTTTCTCTGACCTGCAAGTGCTTTATCGTGACTAGCCAGGTGGTAGTGGTGGAGAAAACCACCGACCTTTTCCACTGCTAAATGATCATCCAATACCTCGAGCCAGAACCGGGACCTTCGGCTTTAATGATAGATAGTGTGGAGTGGGATATAGCACCTAGTCAGTATACCGTATATCCTCGTGTGGGGGGCTGCCCCAATAGCTGAAAGGTCTAGTACATTAACAACAGCTGCTTGCTGCCGCTCACCGATCTGCGGTTGGTGTGTAACAGTTCCCAGTGACCCCAGAGGTCAGTGACCGGGGATTCTCTGACCCTGAGTGACTCCTGGTCTGGGAATGCATCCAGTGTTGAGCGTAGCCTCATGAATGATTGGTTAAGCAGGAGGGATGCCTCCATGGCTGAGCCATCTAGAGAGGGATGACCCCGCAGCTGTGCTACATGTTAGGGGGTTGCCCCAATGTGTTAGCCATCTAGCAGGGAGACGCTATAATTACTGAACAAGAAATGAATAATAGTTCCCTTTAACAGAGAAGTAAAGTAGATACGAATGAACTTACGTCAGTGATTTCATTGAGTTACTAGCACCTACAAAACAGTGACCTATGAGGTCTCTTGCACTATTATCTACTACTGTTATCCACCCATGCAATGACACCTTGTCACTGCATGGGTATTATTATTATTATTATTATTATTATTATTATTATTATTATTATTATTATTATTCATTTTTATAACTATTATCATTATTATTATTATTTTTATTATTATTATTATTATTATTATTATTATTATTATTATTATTATTATTATTATCACCATTATCATTATCATCATTATCATTAATATCATTATTATAATTATTATTATTACTACTACTACTATTAATGTTATATTCATTTATATCATTATTATTATTATTATCATCATCATTATTATTATTATTATTATCATTATTATTATTATTATTGTTTGTATTAGTATTATTATTATTAGTAGTAGTAGTATCATTATTATTATTATCAGTATTATTTTTATTATCATTATTATTATTATTATTATTATTATTATTATTATTATTATCATTATTATTAACATTATCGTTGTGGTTATTATTATTATCATTATTTTTGTTATCATTATTATTATTATTATTATTATTATTGTTATTATTATCATTATTGTATTGTAATTATTATTATAGGTGGCGTATGGTATTTCACAGAAGAGGTGAGACCTAACCAAGGGACGTCCGTCTACGAGAGTCTGATCACCAATTCAAGCAAGGAGATGACAAGCTTCACTGACTTCCCATTTCCTGCCGACTGCCCTCCCTTTCTTCCCTACAACCTCGTATACAAATACGTCAACGACTTTGCAGATCATTTCGACCTCCGCAAACATGTCCAGTTCAACACCACCATTGACAAGGTAGAACGTTCTCCTGACTATCAAGCTTCCGGCTCGTGGAACGTCCTGACCAGAAAGACAGTCGGCGATGACCAGTCACTAACAAAGGACACTTTTGATGCAGTTCTCGTCTGCTCAGGCTTCTGCAAAGAACCTGTGATGCCTGACATCCCTGGCTCCAGCGAGTACGGTGGTACTCTGCTGCACATGCAGCAATACAGAAATCCTGAGATGCTGCGCGGGAAGCGGGTACTAGTTATTGGTAAGTACAGCCTAGCATAAAAGTATCGTCAGTGGGAGTACATACGTGGTCTGACATCTTTCTACATAACTCATCAAATACAGCTATGTATGAAAAATGTCTGAAGGTCATGCTAAAACCAACAAGAAAAAAAATGATTTTGGGTAAAAGACATCCTCAAAATATTGTTTCGGTAAAATGAAATGCCTCATGTACCATAACTAATCTTGGTTTAGGATTGAGAGGTACAATAAGAATCCAACCCTAAATACTATTTATGTCAAAATTCAAAAATGCATGAGAAAATTCAAAAGATCAGTGATGACTGTTTACAAAATGATGATGATGATGTTCGTAATTCTCGAAATCAGAATCTACGTTCGTATCATACTTATATTGTATTTAATGTATATTGAAAAAGAAACAACACATTCTAACCGAATTTAATGCATACTGATTGAAAAACAATTTGTTCTTTTCTTTTCAAATGACACTCAACGAACACTATACATTAAAGCCATTTACAGATAGCGATAACGGTATCTTTGTCTTTCAGGTAATGCCAATTCTGCTGGGGATATGGCCACGGATGCAGGCAGACACGCCAGCCAGGTAAACAACTATTGTATTTTAACCTGTTAATATTTACGTGCCACATTTATATATACATGGTACCATATTCAGAGATGAGATACAGCAAGTTTCATTTGCTAAGAGTACGAGTTTTTTCGCACAACGGCTGCTGATGTGTGTGCATGAAGTTGGATGGTAGTTTCATATTTTCCAGCAATATACATAGAGAACCTTTAATATGTAAATGGTACCCTTCTACTTAACGCGCTGTTTATTTCCAAATGTTTTGTATTAATGGGTTTAGATATGTACACATATCAAGCTTCACTGCCCTTGAATAATAACGATAATGGAATTTAAAGCTATTGGCCATCATAGGAAACGGCCCATATGTGAATAGTCACGAATACATATATCTTCTCGACAATGCACGTGTGCCATTCATAGGCAGCAATATGTACGACTGGTAGGACTGCCTTGGAAACATCTGTCTCCTGCGGACTTTAAACCTACCCCCTCGGGATGTTCAAGATATAGGAAGTTAGTATATCATCATTCCTGCAATGAAATTGTCCCCCCTCCCTCAAAAAATAGCCAATTGCCTGTATTGGAGGAAGCTCACGGTATTTTGAATAAAGCTGTTTTTCCACACGGTTTGCACACTCGTAATCTTTCCATAACATAGTGGTAAACATCTTTATTCAGACCTATCTAAGTGTGGGAGATGGAACTTGGCTTATCACACGACTGGCTGATGGTGGGATGCCCAGAGATTTCCTTCATCGTCGACTCCTGACCAACATCATGCCCACATCTGTCATAAGCCGCATTGTCAAGAATGTCTGCAACCGGACACTTGACCATGTCAACTTTGGTCTCCAAGCCAGTAAAGACCCATTGCAAGGTAGGTTGAAGGCGAAATTTGGTATGGTTTTTACTTCACTTTTAACAGTCTAGGTCTTATCGCGATTAATTTTAAACACACACACACACACACATATATATATATATGTATATATATATATATATATATATATATATATATATATATATATATATATATATATATATATATATATATATATATTGTTCCTCCGAAGGGCCGCAAGAGCGCAAGAAATAGGACGCAGATACTGGTGTTCATGGTTCATACGGGAGTTTATTCTCATTGATAAAGACGCATTTGACTCCTCATTTTACTCCCTGAAACTGTAACAATACAAGCAGAACAAAAACGCATGTCAGAAAACATGTAACAAAGTACTAGAATTTAAGTAACAAATTTCACTAAATTCACAAAAGCATACATATTAAATGTAGAAAATACAGATGGTACAAAAATAGTACCCTAAAATGACTACCTGATGATATAAACTGAACTTTCACCTCTATTACACCTTTGCCCTTAGGCTGGGTAGCAGTAGCTCTTGTAACTATGATGTCTGATAGAAAAAGGAAAGTTGCATGGTCCAGTCATGTGACTGGTCAGCAGTAAATCGACCACTCAGATGGCCTGAGAAAGACTATCCAATGAAAATCATTTTAAGAATACACACCCAAAGAAATAGTTTGCATACTTTGCAATAGGTGGCAGGTCAGTTGAGTGCACTTATGGTGAATCCAAATGCCAATACAAAACAGGGAATAACCAACCAAAAATAAATAAGAATAACAACAATAAAAATTATACCAATGGCTGTTACATACATATATATTTATATATATATATATATATATATATATATATATATATATATATATATATATATATATATATATATATATGTATATATATATATATATATATATATATATATATATATATATATATATATATATATATATATATATATATATATATACTATATATGTATATATATACATGTACATCTATACAACATACAAATACCCTTGTTTCAGGATCCCCCGTGATGGTGACTGATGAGCTGAGCCCTCTGCTGATGAGTGGACGTGTCCAGGTGAGAGCAGGTGTAGAGAGATTCACCAAGACTGGGGCACTCTTAAAGGATGGCACATCTATCCAAGATGTCGACGTCGTCATATGTGCCACTGGATACCGACCACGCTACACATTTCTAGACGAGTCCATCATACCCAGTAAGTTCTTCATATCAGTTTTGAAGTACTGGACATTGTCAAAATCGCACTATATTGACACTTCGTCTTGACCCCTTAATGCATGTGGCAGGGTAAATTAGCTGTTTTAGGCAGCTACAATATTGTACTTTATATATACAATACAGAAACAGAAAATATTCGATGAGAAATTTAATTTTTTCTCTGAAAATAATTACTTATTGCCAGCGATTTACGAGTTGGTAGTTAAATCCGTGCACTTGGTTGTCCTCCACTAATAACGAATGGTGAAACCGAGGTACCATTTATAGTTTGCAGAAAAAATGACGATAAAAATCCTTTATCTTAACCCAGATGAAATACAGGATGTCCATATAAACAGGTTCGTGGTGACGCTTGCAGTGACCCTGACATTTCTTTGTTCTTTCAGATGACCCTGACCTGTACCAACTGTTCAAGATGGTGTTCCCAGTCAACGTTCCACACAATAGCTTAGCTTTCATTGGTTGCTTCTCGACCGTGGGCGCACACACGCCGGCCATTGAGCTCCAGGCCCGCTGGGCGACCAGGGTACTGAACGGCAAGTGTGCCCTGCCGGCAAAGGATATCATGGAGCGGGACATAGAAAGACGTAAAGCCGAGATCACCAAACGCTATGGCACGCCTAAAATTAAGGTACGTGTTGTGATATTTGGAATTTAAAAAATTGTGACTAGCCAGTAGTAAGTGGCGGAGGAAACCGGTATACATGGGAAGACCACGTGACTGCCAACCTTCCCATACCCTCCGTCCTCTACATCTTGACGTGAGTGAGCTGTCATACGGATGTTGAATTTCTACACAAGGTCCCGTCCATTGTTTTGCTGTTGGTTGTCTAGGTCTACCAGTCGACCCAAAAAGTCAGGCCTGTTTTTCCGACTATAGAAATGCAATTGCCAAAAAACATTTAAGTGTTATCAGGTTTACATACCATGTAGTGAAGGTGCGCGTTAATACTTTCCATATATGGAGCGTATGGAACTTTATACGCAAGTTATTTTCCAAAACGGGTCGACAAGCCGCCTGTCGAGTAGTCGATTTAATAGAGTAGCAATGAGTTAACCCATCAATGCTCAAAACGGCCAGAAGCAACCTGATAACTTCGGTGAAATCATTAAGCGCATGTCATAATGATAATTGGGAACATATTTAAAGGAGGAATGTAATCTCTTCAATAACGACAACTCTCCTTCAATATTTTGTAAACCCCCTTATAATTTCCCAGCTATTGTGATAAGTATCAAAGAACCAGACGACAGCATTCAGAATAACTCTTTGGCATTAATGGGTAAATACAAAAACGCGTCAGCTGAAATACAAAAGACGGCAATAGCAAATAGTTTATGCTAGTAAACTGGGGAATGTGAAACAATTGACAATGACGTGGGGTTTGACTATGGTTTTGGCCGGATATTCCAGTTTCCCCCACTACGTACAATTGGGTAGTAACGACTTAGCCGCAGTATGGCAGAAAAAGTAACGAAAATCAAAATTCCAAATCCCAACTCTAGTTCCCAACTCAAATCCAAACTAATGCTACACAACTTACTAAAACATAAGTATATATAATGTAATTTTACTTTTCTTTGTTTTGTAGTTTGCAGCAGTGCCATACAGAGATGAACTGGCGGAACAACTTGGTGTCTTGCCTTCATTTTGGAAGCTGGTTTGGAGGAGTCCTAAGGCAGCATTCCAGTGTCTACTGGGTCCTGCTTTCCCAATCCAGTATCGCCTGCTAGGACCTGGCGCTAGATCTGAGGCCTGGCAAGGAACAGACCTGGCCATCGCCAGAACAGTCAACTCAACTAAGACACGTCAAGTAGACAACAGGATGACAGCATCGTCCACAGGCGCAGTGCTCTTTAAATTCTTACTCTTTGTCCTCGTAACGGTTCCTGTGCTCTTCGCTCTTCTAGGCAATTCCATCAAAATATGATTACCGCATTGACAACCATCCATATATATATACGTTTTAAACATATGTAATATTTGAAAGATGGTGTTTTAAATATGATTTTGGAGTGCACCGCTAAGGATCAACATATATATATATATATATATATATATATATATATATATATATATATATATATGTATATATATATATATATATATATATATATATATATATATATATATATATATATATATATATATGTGTGTGTGTGTGTGTGTGTGTGTGTGTCTGTATATGTGTGCTTAAATCTAAATCTAAGCTTAAATCGGCTTTCATGCGCAGCCAGATAAAAATTATCATCATCTTTATTCCAACTAAATCACTTTCAAAATTTGAGTTTGATATCTTTTGAAAAATGCTATCCTTTCATTATTCGAACAGCTATTCATGCGTGTATTTATTGGAGAGTATTGGGCGGTCAATACCATGACTGTTCACACTTACATTCCTATCCTAATATTTGCTTATTTCGGTGCCACCAAGAGGCATACATTTGCAAATATGTTATCATGTCTTGAATATACATTACAATTGAGGACTAATCTAATGTCCATGTTAATTTTATGGACCTCGGCAACATGTATGAATCTGACGCCTCGCTTCATATCGATTTTTGCCATACTTCCGTATGACCTCTATGAGAATCAAATCAGTGCAGCACTACATACTATGCTTTAGTAAAAAATAAAATGAAATCAAGAAATTAGACCATGTCTTGTTGTTCAATCCCCTCATGTAGATGTATGCAAACTTCTCAAGCTAAAGAAAAGCTGAACCAAGTCTGACTTACAGAGAAATTTGTGATTCACAAAACACAAAGATCTTTTAGTTGTGGAAAGGTTACACGTATGCGTGCACGTATGTGAAAGATCGTATATCTGACCCTTACATTGGCTGACTTCAAGTGCGGTGTTAATACAGATGTTAACATCGCTGTTAGTGTTACCAGGGAGTGGTAACACGCTACTTGAAGTGATGTGATTATGTTAAGGTGTAACACACATCTATCGCATAATATATGTGTTTACACAAAATGTAACAGAAAATGCTAGTGTTGATCAGTGAAAGGTATTTAAGAGAGCATGGTCCCCTAATACTCGAGGAAGATCTTAACAGTAACGACTAAGGTGTTAAAACCGTCCTACCTTCAAGTTCCATGTTAGTGTTGGTTACCATCATCTACGGTCGCACTACATTGCACATAGTTGAAAAGGTTTCTTAGTGTAAATCACTTATTTTCAACAGTTTATGATAATAATAAAAATATTGATAATTATATTAATAATGATAGTATCAATAATAATGAAAATACTAAAATGATAATAAAAATAAAAATAATTATTATTATTATTATTATAAGCTATAGAATGATGATTAAAACAAAAATAATGATAATAATTTCAAGTTTGTATTAGTCTAATAGGATATTTGATGTGAATGCCATGTGCCTATTAAATTAAAAGCGACTAATAGTTAAATACCCCCTTCACATCATGTTGCTGCTATTTACTATGACAATCATTGTTTGATCGGGCAAGACACCATTGCTAACATCTGTGTTGGCGTAGTTGTTAACATCTTGCTCTGTATTGAGAGGCTGGGATAAACAGATCTGTAAGTGTTACCTTGTGTGTTAAATCTAACACCGTACTTGAAGTCAGCCATTGTATCAAGAGAAGCTATCATTTCGAATACGTGACAAAAATAGTAAAGACGGTTTTTAACATTTACCTGTTTTTAATAAAGTATATAAATGCCATGCATGTAGTGTGATCTTTACACGAGCATTGTTGAGGATTGCATGAAAAAATGATATGTTAGTGGGTAATGTAATGATAGAAACAACAACATAAAATAAGGACCACAGTAAGAGTTTTGAACTGGCATATTGCAATAGAGAATGCTAGAAAAGACAGTCAGCTGGATTGCGTTTGTATATATATATATATATATATATATATATATATATATATATATATATATATATATATATATATATATATATATATATATATATATATATATATATATATTCTGATGGTTTTATATAAAGGAAATGCATGAATTAAGTAGGATGTAACTGAATAGTTTATATAATACTTATTAAGAAAGTAAAATGATCCTTGAATATTGTTAAAAAGGTCGATACATTATGATTAACATCAGCCCGCATACTGCTTTTAGAACAATTGTCGTTACTATAATACATTGCAATATGATTAGTTCACCTTTAAACGTTCAAAAACCACCAATATGATATCACAGTTGCATAAAGCTCTAGAAGCTGTCATAAAGTTTGATTAACTGATGGGGGTTAATTTCTTTTAATTAGTTTTTCTTCTATCCTGCTTTCATTTGAGGCTCTACATATACACATTATACATTGCCCAAAAGCTCTTTTGGCGAATATTGCATTCTCCTAAGATTTTGAGAACTAGATCAGTCTACAATTTGGTTAGGACTTTTGTGAAAGACCTTTATTGTTTGTAACCAATCCTATTTGGGAGGACATCATCATTTCTGTTAAATATATCTTGGTAAAGAGAAGTGTCACATGCTATTCAGGCTTTGGAATGCCATTGTGGCAGGACAGTATTTTACGTTTACAACTTAATAGACAAATGGAATAAAATGGTCTTTTGTTAGTTGGGAGAATTTTCATATGCAAAATCAGAAATGTTTTTTTTTTTTCATTTCAAATTGTACAATTTTTTGTAGGATGTTTATTTCATTTCTGTATATAAACAGACAACAAACAAATATTACATTTAGGGAGGCAGCATACAATTAAAATACAAGTTCCTCACCCAAAAATGTCAATAAATTCCCCATATATATTTGCACGGGATGTTAGAAAGCGAATTTTCTTTCCCGCTGGTTTTGATATCAAATTCTTCAACTTTTATAACATTATAGACGTTATATTTTATTTCTCTAATATTACCCGTTTTCCTGTTTGTCTTTTCTGATAGATAACTTTTAAGGTTACTGATATAATCATATTAATCATTCTGTTATTTTCATAATTACCAAATATTCTTTCAATATCAGATATTTTAAAATATTTGTTTAACCTTCTTTTAACCCAATTTTCAACTTCTTTCCATATTCTAATTGTATTTGGACATTATATGAATGCATGGATAACCGTTTTCGGGTCTTCATAACAGTGCGGACAGGTAGAACATTCAACCAAGTTCATATCTTTCAAGATCTTATTTGTTGCTTTGCGGTAGTGTAATACTCTTATACGCAATAAAAATGGTAAATGCGGAACAATTGTCATTGGTCTGTTCTTACCCTTTTGTGGTATATTGCTAATTTTCCATTTTATTTGCTCCTAGTCTTAGTTGTAAGTTGGGTCAGTATGACATCCCAGAAAAGATCAACATCCATCTATCATTAGATCAATTTTCCTATATAGTCTGGACTTTATGGAGTACATGCATATGTTTCGGTAATTAATTAAATTTCTTTTATGAGGCGATCCGTTAAATTTTTGTCCAAAAGCAAATCATTTTTTAATTTCCATATTCCAGCGCCCCTATCAATGTTTGATTTTAATAGTTCTAGGGAGACACAATGCACAATGATCAGCTATGTAGCTCGGGTGTACCAAGGCGCTTGAGAAAAGAGGCAAAATTGATTTTGATATTAAAAAATAGTCTAAACGAGCACCCTTTAGAGGTTGACGCAGGAACCATGTGTATTTTTTCTGGCCTGGGTTTAAGTAATGCCAAATATCTAGTAAATCTAATTTTTCCATTATATCATTAACAAATTTGCTTGTTTTTTGATTATTTTTTGTTACGTAGCTAAAGGTATCTATGTCATGATTTAATGGTAAATTCCAATCCCTACATAAAATTAGATTTTTAACTTCAAATAAAGCAATTAGTTCGAACATTTCTTTAAAGAATTCCGGCGTATCCTTATTGGGTGCACACATATCTGTTAATATGAAACAGGCAATATATGGGAGCTCCAAGTCTATAATAGTATATCTGCCCTGGGTGTCTTTCTCTACATTGGTTTTATTACATCCGAAATTGTTATTTAAAAGTATTAACGTTGCATTAGAATATGTATCGTTTCCTGCTATCAGGATCTTTCCATCCCATTCTTTTTTGATAGTCGATAAGTCCTTACTCGCGATCGTTAGATGCGATTCTTGTTCAAAGAGTATATTGATTTTGGAGTATTTTGTTTCTTTTAAATATCTAGTCGTTTTACTTCATTTCGAACCCCTTTAAAGTTTCTTGATCTAATGTATAGTTTAGCCAGGGTGAAATGTTTTTATTAAATATGTTTTCGGATTCGAGCATATGACAAGTAAGAAATAGTTGACGATTTCATTTTTTTATAAAAAAAAACTGTATATATTGGTGCCATATATTAAGCGCTGCAGGGAAAGACTACAAACAGGGATCAGTAAGGACAACAACGACGAACCAAACAGTGTATTTACCATGTTATACAACAATAGAGCAGACAATACTTTTTGCGTCCCTTTAGGCTTTTGTATAAACCACGCACTATTTTTAAAGGTTATTGTTAGTACTGATGTCTTAGAACTGTTGTAGAAGTACCTTTTCTAGGGGAGATGTGAACATTGATGTTCCTAAAACGTGTTTTTATGTAGATTTAGCTTGATACTGGCAGAAAAATTGAACAATATTTTAACCTTACCAAGTATATCCAATTATATCTAAAAAGGAGTTTTAAGCCTACATATTAATCTGCGGCCGGTAATATGGATGTTCCGAAAATAATTCAACAGTATGAAATACCAAATCAATACACTAACACAGATAATGTTATGCAAGTATAAGACAGTTATTCTTTAATGTCTGTTTAACACTCTTGGCCTTTTTAGGCGCTCACTACTATCACCAAAGCAATAGATCAAGTGAAACAACGAGAAAAAGGTTTTCGATACCAATACTTAAAACAACTAATGTACTGTTATATAGGTAGTAAAATGTAACGATCGAAATAGAGAAGTCGGTACTATTACCAATACAAAACATGTTATTTGTGGCACAATTGAATTTATGGGCGCTTGATTAAGTGCGTAATTCGACGCTCTCAAGACTAACACACGTAAACAAGCACGGGAAAACAAACTAGTAAATTAAAGTAGATAAAGAAACTTCACAATATGCGTGTTATTCTCTATCACGTTTACAATCTACGTCAACAGGACACAAACAATTGACTGACGATATACAAAAAGTTATAGAAAATGACGATAACAGTGCTGTAAAGAGCACCGGGATAATAGGTACTCTTATATACGCTTTATGCTAATTAAAGAAGAAGAAGAACAAACAGTTTGTAACACGACAGATTAGAGAAAACAACTTAAGTAATCAATACGATATATATGCTATACGTTAGACACAGCGACGAAGGTAGTCCTATGAATTAGCACTACAGTAACTATGATTCTAACATATATTGATAAAGTGACTGCGTATACACACGGCTCGCATGAGGCAACACAAAAACTATAGCTTACACCGCAACACAGTGCAGGGAAATATGCAAGGACGCAGCGAATGTATTCTATTTTCTGTCTGTAAATATTTTTAGAAACAAATACAGCTTTGATTCTATTAAAATCAGAAATGTTTGTGCTAGACTATCTACAGTCTTCTTTTGGCCTCACGATTAACTTAATTCAATATGGATGGCTGAAAGCTACGATTGAAACTTTGTAAAGTTACTACCAATTTAACAAAGATCCTACTCTACTATATCCAAATAACAGACCCATCAATTCATTTGTTAACAACTGCATCAATAAAGACATAACGGGTTGCAGAAAGAGTTACAAAATAATCCATATATCCGATACCGAAAGTATCGAAGAAAGTATTGAATATGAATATTACAATTATTGATGGTGCAATCATAAATACATTCAATAAGTAACATTCAATATAGAGTCCTCCATCGCAGGATATTCACAAGATATGAATTACTCAAAAATGAAAATCATTGATAATGACAGTTACCTCAAATGCCAACCACCTAACAGCATTGAACATTTATTTGTTAGTTGTGATTTTCTTCTAAAACCGATTAAGGATTAGTCTGATGACCAGTTTTAGGGCAAATATATTCGAAAAAAGGTGTGTTGGGGGTAGAAGATTTGGCCATAAAAATCCGAACAATCCAGTTCATGATACAAGTGACCACTCATTTTAGAGGGCATACCATACTCTACCTGATGACATATGTGGCACAAATGACTGTGACCGTGAGTTTAAGGTCAAAAGAGGTCATTTGGAAGCCTAAATGTAAATCTGTAGGTTTGGCATCAAGATTAAATTCTACCACTTTCAATGAAAGTTTTCATTTAATGATATATGTAGGGAGTAATATAAAAGCTATTACTTGTGTGCATGGGCACACAATCACAGAAGTCTATTCTATCACAAACTTGGTTGAAAGTACTAGTAATGGGTACCCAGGTCATTTCTGGGATGTTATACATCGTGTATTTGTAGATTAAAAACGCATAATAAAAGTGTAGTATTCCTAGTATTAAGCGAGATACAGAGCATAATTGCTCTGACACCCATAAAATACGCCGATGGCGGCAAAACTTGGCTGTGACGTCACGGGTGGCCTTCATGCAGGATGGCGTCAAGTCATATCGCATGTAAATTACATATTGACATATTGCTTTGGGCTGCCTCTTGGTCCAGGAGTGTCCAATTTCTACAACAGTTATATTGTTTTAAGGCATTAAAAGTGCTCTATTACTTGATACGTTTTTGTGACGATTATTCGCATAAAATAGCATTTGTCAGCAGTTTAGGGTAGTCCCTACATCACATGAAATTGCTTTATATAGGATAACGCAATTGTCTCCTAAGCTTGACAATAAGAACTGTCGCAGGTTAAGATACTTGATAAACTAGTGGTTATGTGAAATGTTGAATAAATGTACTTATTACGAATTTCCAAAAAAATACACAACTATTCCTTACAAGTCCCACTCTTAGTTGAATAGATCGACATTTGCGATTCCTTCTCTCACCTAAACTTAAGTCTGTCTGACACAAGCGAACGGTCTCTCCTCTTTGATGTATATGCTATACAAACTTGATAAACCTCTTGGGAGCACTAGGTCGAGTTTTATAAACATACTTTTGCCTCAACTCCGCAAAATGTAGATTTTGCCCATTATGTGCCCATATTAAAATTGCGCACGACATCGCTCACATTTCAGTTGTACCGAAGTTTGCAATGGGCCAATTTTACAATGGGATTCATGAGCAAATTCAACATTTTGCTGAGTTTAGTCAAAAAAATGTTTATATACATATATAAACGACTATGTATATATATGTGTTTATCAGAGGTTCGCCAAGGTTGGATGCCAGTGGCGAACACAAACTTTTGGTAACAAAACAAGGGAAAAACGGTCAGTCAAGCTTGGGACAGACAGACTATAGACTGTTCATAAACAGTGACAAAGGACCACTTTTTGAAAAAAAGAGAAATAATGGCACTAAATAGACTTCATTTATTCATTCATTCCCACCCAACCACGCCCTCAAAAATACGTTACACTGTAAAAATTATATGTAAACGTTTACCCTATTTGGGTGCAACTGAGCTGCACCCGATTTGGGTAAACTTTAACCCTGACATATGTGTACCAGGTTAACATTTCCGACTTCAATGGCAGTGCAGGTAGACCTTTACTTGTGTGCAGTGGGTAAACCGTTTCCTGCCTAGGGTTAGATGTAACCTGATAATATCGGATCGGGTTAACATTTATTTCGGGGGAAGGGTTCATTATTGTGATGCATGACCTTTACAACATACTGATATCGAGTACGCTATGAGGTACATAAAACATACATCTACAATAAAAATGCCACGGCAGTCCAGTTATCAATATGTATATTCTTTGTTGTCTAAACATGGCTTATACAGTTCTTTTCCTGCATGTTTTCTTCTATCTTCCTCGTCTTCTTCCTCTTCTCCTTTATTACAAAATGGTGTTGCTGGGTTTACGACTCATTTACGAAACATGCTATGGATATGATTTCACTCTAATTGTGCGAGATTTTAAGATTATATCTCTCTACACCATAAAACCCTTCTACAGTAAATGCTGAAGCATGGTCAAGTGTACTAACTCATGGCAGTGCATGTTCTATACGTGGGAAGAACACGCCCAGTACAATTGTAAAGAATTCCTATGTTACAAACAACATCAGTCACTTACTGTTCGAAGATGTGTATAAAAACAGAGACAATATTCCTGCATAGTGTATCTAAAACTTCTCAGTACAGCCCTAACAATCCAACCTCAAACTGCCCGCCACAACTTGGTAACTTAAAGCTGTTATCTGGGTCACTGCTAAGTGTCGTTTCTTTGTCTGAGGTCTTCACCATGTCTAATTGAACATGTGGTCTTTGGTTGGTGTGTGCGACAGGAAGTTTCAAATATCAAATCTTCGATCAAACGTTTACCCAAGAAGGTAAACGTTTACCCAAGAAGGTAAACGTATTACTATGACATTCACTGGAATGGGTAAACCTTAACTTAAAAAGTTGAGGTTCACTGAAAAATGTTGAAGGTTCTCTGATAGAGGTGAACCTTAACCTTTCAAGCGGGTAATCATTTATCAATGAAAAAATATTTGGGAAGATGTTCACCTAGTAATAACTAACTAGTGCAATGTTCACCCACATTATACCAAGGTTAATCCTTTTCAGATTAATGAAACTCCAAACTAGTTGAATCTTTACCGAACCTTCTTACAGTGTACAGTACTGAAATGTACATCGAGCGTATAATGTAGCTCTACATTTCGGCTAGCTCAACATGTCACTTCCGATTTCTCGGCCGTTTGCGGTCGGATTTTAACGAAATAAACATCGCTATTTTCACAATTAGATATCCCTTCAAGATAGAAATTATCATGAACATTGCGTAATCCACATTGAAGTGGCAGCGAAGGAAGTCGACCATGCCTTCATGTGACAGTCTCCCGAATGAGACCATAACAAATGCCGTTGTTGTGTTTAACTAGCGATTTCTCAGCCGTTTCTGGGTTGATTTTTACGCGACAAAGTTTGTTCGGACCGCACATAGATATTACATCAGCATATAAAATATCAAGGCAATCGCTATATTAACGATGAAGCAGCATCGAGGAAAGTACAGCTATGTTTACGAGCGACTATTCCGCTCAGTGTAAAAAGAGATGACCTAAATCTGAGAGGGGCACCCGTGACGTTTACTACTCCGCAGCCTCGTTTTCAGTCGTTTTTCGGCGGGAGATTTTTTTCTCAAAATTGGCACTTTGGAATCACAAAAAGAATTACTAAACATAACTTTTTGGTTCTTCAATCTACTTACTTATATTTTGTAAGTAATGAAGACCACACTTTTGCAAAGAAAAATGTATCTTTTTTACTAGTTACTAGTACTTTAAAGTTTAATAAAAGTTCCGTTTTGGGATTATGAACCTAGAACCCCTTTTAGTAAAATATCGAACATTTTCAGCCTTATTCAGCCATGCTATAGTTGCAACTGTCAAGTTAGCTGGAGGGAATAAAACATGTTATTGGTGTCTACAAGTAAGTGTTCTGGGGTGCAGAACATACTTCTGAAAAAGCTGATGTCATTAGATGGCATTTAATTGGATTTCAAGATGGCGGACGAGGCTGCTGCACTTAGAATGAAGCTTATTACACGAAATCTGACCTCAAAAGTTTTTGATGATAAAGAAATAATCATAGGGTGGATCAGCGCAGCAATACAGTATAAACTGAAATGGCACCCACATATTTAAGAGGTAAGCCACTAATGAAATTGGATTGGTTAAATAGATATAAAAAGAAGGCAAAGGATATCAAAATTTAGAAATAATTATATATAGTACGAAAACTCAACAGCTTGAAAACGAGTAAAACACATCGTACATAACATTGTGGACTAAAGTTGAGAAGTGGATTAACAGTATCTGATTTCTGGATTACAAAATAGACAACAAAATAAAAATTCTCTGTGACAAGAAAAATAAGCATTTTTTTATCAATCTTATATCGTTATCCACCAAACAATGTGTATATGTCCACATAGAGTCAAAAACGAGTAGTACCATTCATCATGTAAACAGTACATTGAAATTAGATATATTGACAGAAAAATATTGGGCACAAATAAATGATTGCTGTAAGCACTTTCTATGTAGATCGCACTTGAGATCCTCAAATAAAGGCTTTTCCCACAAATGAAAAATGTTATAAATATAGTTATGTTATGTATATTATTTTCTTCTTTTATTGTCCTACATTCATTTGTTGTTAACAATGACGAAGGTTGTTTGTATTTGTACTGTATTTTCTCTCATTCTTTTTATATGTAAAATGATATGAGACATTTTTGATTGTTTTGAGATACGCAATAAACAAAACACTTTTCAAATTTGAAAAACTATAACTGAACTAAAATGGTAAATGGAGTAAAAACAACAAATCAACTCATATGCAGCACTACATACATACATACATACATACATACATAGATACGCACGTACATGCATGCAAACATACATACATACATACAACATGCATTTGTACAGACAAACATGCATGCATGCACATATAGAAACATACATACATGCATACAAGCAGACTCGTATATTATCAACCCTTTTAGGTTTCACATTTCAGAAATGAAATACAAAACATATCTACAAGTATGTTGTATGACAGACTTTCCAATTAACATGTCATCGAATTCTCTTCGATATTTTTTTTTTTTTGTTCTTACCGATTTGACCACTCAAAGGTTCCCATCTAGACATGTGCAACAAAGGAGCAACCCAGAAGAAGAATGTTCGAAATTGTTTCTGTTTCCCATATTTCAATTTAAAAATTCATGTTTCTTTGAGCCCGGGTATAGCCCTAGTTGAGAAGTATTTAACAATTGCTTAAGACAGCAGGAACAACTTTTAAGAAAAAAATGTCAACACTTTGGTCTTTTAAAACGAGATATTTCAACATTATAGGTATTAGACCGCACAGACTCTCCAGATTTAAAAGACGTTAAGAAAAGAAGGACACTCTAATAAAGAAGGATAAGAACACTTATGAAACTATAAACCACATTATACCTCTGAAGAAGAACGGGTATGGCCATCAGCATGCACTTAAAAACCACTAGTGCACCTGGTTTTAGTGGCAAAAATAGGTTCATGTTGCAATTTCCATGGTCTGACCACTGGTTAGTGATAGACACGCAGCAGAACCGTGGTACACTGTTATCATTTTGCCAGGGGTCAGCCATATGTTTGCCATGATGTGTAAAACATGGTGAATATGTGCAGGGTGGCTCACCATATAATGAAACTATTTTGCCTTGGAATTTTGATTAGTATATGCTTTCATAATCATTTGTCTTGTATACTATCTCGAAACTGTAGAAAGGCATTACGTTTGTTTATGCCTTTAGTGCTACATCTATCGCCTTCAGTGATATCGCATTAGGTAATAAATCTCCTTCGGGATCTCATAAAATTCACATAAAACCACAGTAGTCATCAAGGATGATTTGCACAAACATTCATAAACATGTCTATTGCTTGTCTATCTCAAGACAGTTTTTATGCTTTAACAACTTCCTTGTTGAGAATTCTTTAGCAAAGGGACTTAAATCTTAATGATGAAAGATGCTTCAAGGTTTTTCATAAAAGAAAACTCATGTCTGAGAACTATGTATATTTGATAAAGGATTATTAAAAGATATTGGCAAGTCAATTATCATTGAAGAATTGTCCACTATTACTTTGTTATCAAGATTTTTTCAGAACTTCAAATGTAAGATAATCAAAGAGAATGGGCATTAAGTCAGGAGAATGGCCACCACATTTACCATCATTATATTTCTCAACTGCTGAAGCATTAAGGTGGGTCGTTACGTTAGGTGTAAAGTACCTGGGGTAAGCTGGGCAAAACCAGCGACTAACCCTATATGTCACTAGAAACTTTTTCACATTATGTACCTGCTCTGTTTTGAACACGAGACGCCTGCCAGTTGTGCGAATGATCAAGTAGTGTGTTGCAACGCATAAGAACCCTCTCCTCAGGAAAAAATTGTGAAAAAAATAAATGAATTATAGTATCAAAATGATCCAGGTTTCCACATGGATGATGATCTCGTTTTTATCAAAATGCCTGGAATTTGTTGTAGCTTTCCTTGTCTAGAAAACATTACTTTTCATTATGTATTGGCTACAGGTAGCTTAAGAGAAGCTTGACTTCGGTGATGATCTATGAATGAAAACCTTTATTTAGGCCTATAAAGAAATTTACTTTGTAAGTAGGGAAATTGCTGTTATAGTTGTACTTTTGGAGTTATTTGTTACTGTTTTGCAATGACCGTTTTGCAATTATTAACTGAATATATCATGAACCAGTATGTTTGTAATTATATTTGCATCTTCATAAAACCATAGCAGAAATCGACCAAAGATCTGCTTCAATAGCAATCAAGACCCTTCATCAAGGTATATCTGTGTGGTAGATTGCGATGAGGAAAGACGTGAAACGAATCGAAACAAGCTAAAAACCTAAATATATTGCGGCCCTAGGAGTTCCTGAAGAATGTGCGGGGAAATTTCAAATTGCTTCTGATATGCTAAAAGCAAAATGCTAATCACTTCCCTGAAATATTTTACGACCCTATAGTATAGTATAGTATAGTATAGTATAGTACAGTATAGTATAGTATAGTATAGCATAGCATAGTTGAGTTATTCTATAAAAAAGTCAAAATTGAAAAATACGTGACAACCTTTCATGACAACCTTTCATCTGAAGTACTCTATGACAAGTTTCAAAACCCTCCCCTCCGTATGTGTAACTTATGTGTGGCGTAGGTATCCAACAATGGATCTGAAATTGAAACTATCACTAACGCTTGCCCCTAGGTCCCTTCAGAGAGACTCTACTGCTGGGGAATGACTGAGGTATAATCTCATATCCATGATAAAGCTTTGTGACCAATTCCCAATACGTTTCCATAACTAACTGTATACACCATGGCTTTACATCTAACATTAAAAAAATTCGTTTATATAGCCAGTGAGGTTCAACTTGGTTAGTAGCCATAGTTGCAAGGATAAAAAAAAAACTCTGTGACATCACTGCTGTTGAGACTGACCGGACTATCGTCTAATATTCATAATGTAAATTTGTGACCAATTCCCTATGCTATTCCATGATTAAATGTAAACACCATGGCTTTGCATCTAACATTAAAAGAGCTAGTTTATATAGCCATATTCCACTTGGTTAGTGGCCATAGTTAAAATAACAAATCTTTCAGACATCCCTTCATCAGTAAATGAATAAATAATCCCTTGTGTAGTTAATAAACTAGTATTAATAGCAATAAAGTGCTCGTTTGTACTATCATGATATGAAAACAAAAAGTCCCCTTATCCCTCGAACAGTTCATTGGCCCCCGCAGTTGATTTTTTTAAGTGAAACCTCTGGAAATATACACTTCCGACATGTGATCACCTCTTATAGAAATACGTTACGGTTCCGTTTGTCCTACCACTAGTAAACTTTGTTGTTGTTGAAGATATATATTTTTGGTGTTGTTGTTTTTGTTGTTGATATTGTTGTTGATGTATTTGTTGTTGATTCTTCATTGTTGATTTTTTCATTGTTGTTGTTGGCGTTGTTTATGCAGTTGTTGTTGTTGTTGCTGTTATTGTTGTTGTTGCAAGCAATGGTGGTGTTGTAGAATGATAAGTTACTTCTGAAATGCTTTCACAATACACTTATTATGGGTAGAACTGTTGTCATCATCATTACCATCATCCTCATCTTCAACGTTGACATCGCTATTGTGTATGGTTTGGAGACGATTGTGTCAGTGTTGTGATCGTCACAGCGTGACTCCGTAGTGAACAGTTAATCATTTAATTTGGTCTTAATGGGTGAACACAGTCGAGCTTCATTCATGTATTTGTAATAAACAGTTTGGCTGGCATATTGAAAGTTTGAATTAACTTTACAATGGAAGTGTCGTAGTATACTAACTGTCAGAATCAGGGACTGAGGCAGGACCCATCCTGTCCGTGTTTAGCACGGACAGATGGACACAATGAGAACTTAACACGGATAAAAAATTTGTCATTTGATGTACTATAAAATGCATCAAGTGACCCTCCTAAATTACTTATTTCACTTGCAGGATGGCCCTGAGAATGCATCTCAGAGCATGTACAACCTTTGGCTTCTGGGGGCCGCTGCCATAGTTGCTCGCGCGCTGCACTCGCTGCCTGTCCCTAGGACAGGCACTTTTCGAGGAAAGTCCTGTTTTAGACAGGTATTTTCAAAATCCTAGCTAAGTCCCTGTGTGTAAGCATATGGGGGATCATATGATGTTTGGTCTCTTAGTCTGCTCAGTAATGGCATATACAGTCACAATAGGTCTGTTGATAGAAAAGGGTGTAGGCTTTAGCATTTGTAAAATTTAAAAATGACCCTGATTCACAAATTAATCCCATGAGCCACTTTTAAGTCCATATTGGACCAACAATGTGGTATTTCAGTATAGGTTAGAGCACTAAAAGAACGTTTTAAGAATTTGAAACGATAGGCCCAGCGAGTTGGCTTAACATTCATAAAAAAGTGCCCTGTTACATTTAGCACTCAGAGCTCACAACACTACTGGCGTCTGATTGGTCCATACCACCCAGCACTGTGCCTAAATATGGTAATATGTTGCAATACTCAAGATATTTAAGAGCACTCCCATATACTTACACGAGACTCTTTGCCTACGTTGACCTTCCTTTTTTTGAATTCCATGAACTAACTACATCCTTCTTTCCTTTTGGAAAGCAGGGAGAGTTATATCCTCGTTGGAGTGTCATCATTTGAATTTATAAGCCATATGTTCTGTTGTGTCAATATTTACGGGCGCATCAGCTATATAAAAGTCAGTGGATGCTCTCTGTAGCACTATGTTTGATAGCTCTAAAGACGAGCACATCACACACTTGAGTGGCGGAACTCTCGAGATACAAGACAAAGGTGAGCTATCAATTTCTCTTTGAGATACTTTTTAAATATGACTAATGCAGCACTAAGGTGTTGCGTATTGAATGACAACATGACCGTTTAGAAGATTTGTTATTTCAAATTTTATCCATATTTCAGAGGTACTAATACTCGGACATAAACTACTGCTTATGATGATCCTTGCAAAAAACGATTGACCCACCAGGCAGTTTCGGAAATGCTTGTTTCAGATAGAATAAAGTTTATTAACGTCTATCCATGCTCCTTTCAACTTATGACAGATGAAGCATAAAGATGTTATGTGTCGGAATTTTGAGATTTTACCAAACAAGCTGTCTATGATACAGAAATGAAGGTTAGCACGATCATATTTGGTGCTTCCAAATCCTCTGACATATTTGTTTAATATCTCGATAAAAAGGATATATTTTGATGAAAAATTGGCTATTTGACATTCCATAGTAGGGGTTAACAATTCTCTCCATCTTTCTTATAAGTATTAGTCTTTAAGATGCGTTAAGTTGTCAGACAATGTGTGCACTCCATATGCAAATTAGTTAAAGAAATATTTTTTGATGAATTCGTGTTTGAGAGCTATCAAAAGCTCCTTAAACTTTAAGAATGCTTTTGACGCAGTATCATGATTTGTGGATTATTATGATTGCATTGTGTTGTATCTTTATTGACTGTCTCTTCAAAGACAAGAGTAACACTTATACAAAATATAGGCAGATATAGAAATGATCAACATGCGCTAAGATGGTACAAAAGTAAAACTAAAGCAAATACCAAACAAGGTAGAACTTTATACCAAGACGTAAACGTATGTTGCTAGTAAAGTAAAGTAAACAACTAAAAGGCACGCAAACAAATTATGATGAAACATATATAACATGTAAGGCGCTATGCAACTGCGCACTAGGTAACTGCATCAGCATCAACAGGAAGAATCATTAGATTGGTACTGAGTAGGGCACTCAAAACTTAAATAAATGATCCTGTATCGCTGTATAGCTGCCCTGTATCGAAATCCCTTAAAGCCAACAAAGTAATTATATTATGTATAAGGCCATCCTAGTAAGGTCTCATTTACCCTATACCTTTCCTAGTTTTTATAACTTTGTTGTGCATCGTACTGCTGTATTCTCTAGCACATTTCCTGAGATCCACAATAGTATTTCCCTCTACGCCCTCTATTGTCTGACCAAACAACCGATTACTATATATGGGATGAAATATAGTCACTTCACAAGTCGAAATCGTATCTATTGTTCTCAATTCAATAAACATGGTTTCTCTTAAAACTTCAGTAAACGGACAGTGTTACACCGGGTGTTGGGTTGACACGGCACTAGCCAAATGACAATTCATACAAATCCGGCTTCCTACATATAGGCGTCGAGTCTAGAATCGTCACTTTCCAGCCGACTAGTACGACACACTATACTTAGATTAGAATAATTCCTTTCGTCTCCATAAGGGTAAGGGAAAAGATAACATAAGAAGTTGTTTGCTATATTAAATCTTTTACAAATACAAAGATTGGCAACAATGTAATAAACAAGAGCCTAAGGAATGGTAAAATACACTTGTATCATCTTAGGCGTTTGTGCTGTTTTTGATTATCTGAGAAAACGTAAGCAACTTTAAAAGATCAGCATCGTTATCAACAATCCGTACCATGCGCAGTGCGCATGCTCATATGACGTAGCAGACTCGGTAGCTGCCGTCCAATTTACTAAACTAAAATGGTAGTATAATTTTTACTGGAAACGTATTTCTGAAGATTCGGTTTATAAAAATAGACAATTTCACATTGATATTGTATCTTTGAATACTTATAAATGTTTACAAATAAAAAAAGTTAAATAAAAAACGGTTCATTCACTTCCTTTTTCACTTTTAAAAGAACTGTTTTTGGTAACATTTCCCTTCTTTAAGTCATTTAAAGGATAGGAAAATGCCTTTGAACACTGATTTCAACCCCTTTTTTGACGAATATATAAAGGTGGCACCAAGCGATTTCACCGGAACGTGAAAGTAGATATCCTTGGCTGTATGATTCAATAGAAATTAAGGTGATTACTTAAAATTGGCCCGCTTCCATTTTTCACTTGAAAATCTATTGTTTTAGTGTTTTGCTAGATTACCAAAGACGATTGTTTCATCGTGTTTGTGCGATTGTTAGCTCACATTTCCGACAGTTTACCAGTTTGTCGGCAACAACAGACGTACAGCATTCACAATAGAATTAGCACGTTCCCATGCACTTTGAAAATATACCCAACCATGAATTACGAATAATCATAATTACATGTAATTAAGGAATATTCCAAAATGAATCATGATTATTCATCATTCAGCCTTAGGGGAATATTTTGATTCGTTAATAAGTATTCATCTGTCATGATATATGTCGCGGAGAGGCATATGTTATGCATATAGTATTATTTGTGCCCATCTATGTTCACATAGTCCAGAATTTGAAATATTAATTGGTCTTACACATATGGATTTCAATCCAAGTAGAGTGTGTCTATCCGCCTGAGTGATCGGTGACGTAATTTACGCGCGTTTTTAGTTGTCCCGCATTGGCTAACGAGGTGTTAGTAGGCGTGGCCTCGCTTACTACAGCGCGCTCCTAGCGGTGGGTCCATCATTACTATGACCGGGAAAGTTGCTAATGTCAAAGCAATGTGTATTTTTAGAAACTTTTCGTTATTCAAGTGCATGTCGTCAATAGTGCATGATTACATCTAGACATTCCAGAGTGTATACACTATATACCCCTAAACACAATGACGTATATATGAATTGTGAACTACCTTTGTTACAGCTATTATAATAAATAATATAATAATAATATTGTCATTTGATATTGTGCCCTTTCCATATAAACATGCTCAAAGGCGCATTACATTTCATTATCAAAGGATAGATGTTGATATTCACATAGTTAATTGATATATACATCTTTGAACAGATGTGTTTTCAGTTGTCGTTTGAAGATGTATATGAACAATGACCTTAACCAGAACCAGTATTATATTATTTATGATATGTCGTTGAAATAAACCTTTAAGCCAAACCATTTTCTGTCAAATTGCTGTATTTTCTATCAATGAGGATTTTTTTTTGATAAAAATAGTTTTTAACCTTTTGTTAGATATGACGCAGAGATGGTAGTTTTCCATTTCTATAGAGTTATAAAGGACGTTTTTGACTAAAAGAATTATTCTATTTGGTACAGGGCCATTTTTAAGTCTCCTGAGAGCTTCTTTCTGATTGAAAGGTTATGATTTGCATAACTCAGTATTCTAATCATATTTATATATCAGTCCAAATATCAGCAGGAATAGTATATAAGAATAATAGCAAATTTTCTATACTTTTGATATTATTTACGGAAATATCCATTGTGGGGCAGAGTAGAGATTTGCATTTATTTTAGATAAGTATCTTTAAATATTTTATGGCGCAATATTGTTACATATACATATATATATATATATATATATATATATATATATATATATATATATATATATATATATATATATATATATATATATAAATACCATACAGGGTAATATTTCTGGCTCGCCAAGTTCGGGTTATTTTTTTCAATTTCTCCTCTTTTACTAAGGATATTCACATTGTTTCAACGTAAATACCTAATACTTCAAATGAGCTTTTCCATTTAAAAACCATATTTGTCTCTCGATGCCTCAATTAAGAACTTATAAAATCATTGGATAACCCATTTGGTCCAGGTGTCTTAAATATTTAATCCTCGCATCCTTTAACTCCTTAATTGTATATTCAATGTCTAACAAATTCCTCATTGTGTCATTTAATTTCAAATTACTACTATACTCTATACTATATAAAGTAAATACCTAATACTTCAAATGAGTTCTGTCCATTTACTACTCTATTTGCCCTGCCAGTGAATGATTTGGTCTCTCGAGGCCCCAGTAATGAACTTAGAAAATCACTGGAGAACCCATTTGGTTCAGATGCCTTATTGAATCCTCGCATCCTCTAACTCCTTTATTGTATATTCACATTCTATTGAGTTCCTCATTGTGTCACTTACCTCAAAATACAGAGTTTTCAATATCAGGAACGTTTCTGCATGAATATAAGTTTTTCCAAAAATCAGGTTGCCTTTCTAGGATACTTTTAAGATACGTTTATGTTCGTACTAATTGATCCGTCAGTATCTAAAAGTGATGGAACCTTTTTTGATAAAAAAAATCCTTTTTTCAAAGTTAAAAAAATATTTCGAAGCCTTTCTTTTGATTGCATTGCACACGTTCTTATCTCTTATCATATTCCCTTGATCCTTTTCGATTTTATGTTTTCCAAGTTAAGTCAGGCAGTAATGAGATCATCCTAGGAATTTTCTTGAATTTCAATTTCTTCTTCCCTTTCCTTTTCTTTAACATTATCGAAAACAATTATGATTTCTCCTCTTAACTGACAATGCTGCAGCGTGTCTAGGAACAGGAAATCAGAAATATGTAAGTCTAAATTCTCAACATTATGATTTAAATTAAGTCAAGACTATAAACTGGAAGATCATATGTGTTCTTGGCTTGGCTGAGAAGAAAATATCCTAGACCATTGTAACAAAGTCTTGATTTCGTAATAGATTTGTTATGTACATTTTGTTCTGTGATGAAACAGTCAATAAAGTACAATACTAGGACTGTGATCACTTTTGTATGGATTAAGCCAAAAACTTGGCTTTTGGTTCTAACCTCAGTAATTTTTTTAAAACTAAGAAAATATTCAAGGCATGGTCGTTTATAAGGCTCATGTGATCTCCATGTGAATCTCCATATATCAACCAAACTGTAATTTGTAATGAGACATTACTCTTTTAATCTGATATGAAATATTACAGATTCCATTCTTTAATTTGTGTCAAGAACATTCTGGACAAAATGAATAATTTTATACAACCTGTATGATACCACTAATTTTCGCAAAAAATTAATTACAAAGGCGAATTATCAATTGAAAGAGGTCCCTGGAGTGTGTGTGTGTGTGTGTGTGAAGGGGTAAATAGACATTTGAGAGAGTAATTTTAATCAGTGAAGGTTGCCATACAAAACATGATAAACGTGTAACTAGTAATATGTCAGTCCTTCAAAGAATTGCATTGAGCACTTGATAAAATAACAGATGTTGTTTGAAATGATGAATTCCTCTACATATTTATTCCATACTGCTACCAATATGCAGATATGGGGTAAAAATGGAAATGACTAAAGTGAATGTAAAACTTAAGGGAAACTACATAAAAATATTTGACTTATCAGGAGTTTTGGACAAGCGGTTTGATATCCGCATAAATATGGTCATTATAGAGGGACCTACTGGCAACTACAATGTCTAATGTTATGTTCTGAAAGAGTTAAGGATGCCCGCACCAGTTTTATTTTCGATTGTTTGAGACGTCCCATTGTTGCGCATATTACGGGAGTCAGGCATGGATAATATGAACGTCAGGGATGGATGGGATATTCATATCGCCGTAGCGTACTGTTGAGAGATATAGGAATTACTTCTTCCGCCAGCATACAAAGGCAACAAACCTTTATATAATAAAACATGAACCTACCACCGTATGTGTGTGTGAAAAGGGTAGATGAATTACGCGTTTATGCAGTGTTGGTCGTCAGGTAAAATTTAATGACTTATTTTAGTTATGATGTTTGATACTCAATAGGTGTCGCCGTTATAGAGTATCGTAGGACATAACTGCTTAATGTAACCGATAAGTGGAGTCCTCTCTTAGTTGTGTTATATATTTATTTGTTCCTTAAATCCAATACAAGTTGTATTATTCTTCCATGCTCCCTTTCTCTACTTCTCTGTCCCTCTCTCTACTCCTCTCTACTTCCCTCTTTCTACTTCTCTACTTCCCTCTTTCTACCTCCCACCAGGCCCCCTATTTAAAGGGAAAGAAGTTGGGGCCTACATGTGGACATGAGCCAAGGGCCCATTCCACATGCCAACTCCCAACTTCCTCCTCAGACTTTCTGGGGCCTACATTGTACAAAACCCTAATTACTATTTAAACATTATTATCTATAACTAAATACGCAGTTTGCCCAGACCTATCACGGTCGAGCCCGAGGCACACACGCTGTGCCTGGCCGGTCTGCCGTCACAGATCGTTTGCCAGGGGTGTAAGGAGGGGGGGAAAACGCATATTGTTTTGGATATACATTTACTTATCTTTTAATCTTGAGAAATGTGCCTTTTTATGCCCCTCCCCCCTTCATGGGCGGCGCCATTTTCTGAGGCTTTCTGCCCTACTGCGCAGGGTCACTGCGCAAGAGAGCTCCAATTCGCGCCCTCTATTATTGAAGCTCAGAAACACTTGAGAATTTTCAAGTGTTGCCGAGTGTGGCTTCGAGTGTGTCCATCCAATCGTGGAAGAAATACTGTCATAACAGGAATTACGTACCTGAGAGGCGTTCAGTAACGCATTTAGGAATGTATATTTCTTCTTCTTTTCTTGGTTTGGTAGTATTCTGATGCTAATTTTGGCTCACTCGGTCGATTGCTAATGAGTGAGCGATAATTGATGAGACTCGCACATATTCCAATTTCCATGATGTCCGAGTGGCGAGTATAATTGAGTACCAGCGAACATACTTCCTTTAGAATGCCAAACTCTACAGCTTTTCAGCATGGAAGGTATGTATTACATTGAATCGTTGTTGCCTATTAGCCATATATATTGTATTGTATTGTATTTATATTTTCGATCTCCTGCAGCATGTTAGATATATTCCTGATATTTCTCATGACAAATTGTGTTCATTTTCTCTGTACTTTTCAAAACACTTTTCTGCATTCGTTCTAAATAGCTCTTACTTAATCTCATTTCAGTTCTGTGTCCTGTATTTTAAGAATTATCTATTTTTTTCTTCTCATTAATTCTCTCATGTTTAGAATGTCTATACTTATTTGTCATAATGATACTCTATTCTTTTTGGTATTTACTGTCTATTTGATATAGGTTTGTCATTTTTTTGTTTTGAGTCTTTGGTTACTTAATTATTTCAGTTCTGTCCCAAATTTGTTTTCCTTTCCCTTCCTTACTTTTTCGGTTCTTTCTCATGTATTGAGTCTTTTCTCATGCTTATTATTTCCTTTTTTGGTCTGTCATCCTCCCCTTCATTTATACATTTTATTGCAATGTCACTTACCTGCATCTTTCTGCTTCTCTTTGTGTATCCTACGAGCTGTTGCACATCTCCCTAATGTACTTCTGTTTCGGCTTCCTGTGTTTGTCTTTTGTATTGTGACTCTCCAAGTTGGTAAGTTTGCTTTTGTTTTTATTTGCAATTAAGAATTTCTTTCTTTTTTAGTTATTACCCCATGTTTATCACTTTTATAATCTCTGCCTATTTGTGTTTCATTTTCTCTCCCCTCTAAATTGTGTGCACTCCTATATTTCCTTTCTTGCATTCACAGTACTTTTTGTGTATTATTTTTTCACAGTCTGGCACTCATTTTCTTTTTCAACATTTCTTTTTATTCCCTTTTTTTTTCTTTTTTCTTTTTCATTTTGCAATCTCAACTTTTTATTTGCCCTTCTGCATTATTCCTTTAGTTGCGTCCACTCTGTATTTTCTCTTTTGCATTTCCTCTCCCCACTACTTTTATTCTTTTTTCTTTTCATTCTGTTCCTTCCCTTTTTTTTCATCTCACTGAGAACTGCATTCATCATTGATGTGTATTCTTTCCTCAGTATTTCTTTTCGTATGTGGCTCTCTTTCAAAACACTCAATAATATTGGACCAAGAGGGGGGTTCATATCTGTCATATTCTAAAACACTGGGAAGACTATTCCTATTCCAGGCCTCAACGCTAACTCAAACTGATACTGGCCCTGTAGGACCAGTAACACCTAGCATCTACTGGTCCTGCAAAATGTTTACTGGCCTGTTGTAACTGGTGGAGGAAACCACCGCCCAACCTCTATTCACTGGCAACTTTCTCACATGTCCTGGTCAATTATGGATTTGGAGCACTTCTTTCTCCATTGGTAGGGGGGGGGGGGGCAGAGCATGCCCCCATCTAAAGATTGAACATGTAGTATGCCTCTGTTACTAAAGCACATCAGGGTTTACTTGATCCTAAATTTGAAATCCTAGGTCCTAGGCCTTTACATTTTCAGACAGGAGCTGTTTGGCTCCTATGACCTAGGAGCCAAACAGCTCCTGTCTGAAAATGTAAAGGCCCTGCCCAGGGTCTTAGCCAGGATTTATATACTGGGTGCCGAAAATTGGCCATTGTAAAATGTTTGGCTGTCTAAATTTTTAAGGGGGACCACAATATACTAAGATTTCAACCAGTAACATAAGTGAATTTATCGAAATAAGGCATGATATCCTTATAAAATGTCATGGGAATTATATGGAGATGAAAAATTCAATTATATGCTTGAGATTGACATTTTAAGAAATTCTTCACAATAACTTTTGGGTGTCCTGATGGGTGCTTTTTGAGGGTTTGGGTGTCCAAAATGACACCCAGACGCCCTGCTGGCTAAGACGGTAAGACCATGGCCCTGCCTTTGTTTGTCTTCTCTTTTTCATTTTCTTTTTAATTCCTCTCTTCCTGTATTGTATTTATGTCCCCTATTTCCCTTTGTTTTCTCTATTTATTTATTTCTTTCTCCCTCTCTGCCTCCCTTATTTTTCTTAGTCTATCTATAATTTTCTGTTGGGCTATCCTATCTATTTTTGCATCCCATATTTTTCCTTCTTTTGCAATCTCTATTTTTTTGTTTTCTTTTTAGCATCCTCTCTACTTTTATTTTTAAATTCCCTCTGCCTCCATCTCCTGTATATTGTATTTATTTCTGCATTGTTTTTTAGTGCACTCTTCACTTTTGCTATTGCTCTCATTTTTTATGTTCTTTGAGCATCATCTATTATTTTAATTTCCTTGACTGCTACCAGGAAGTCTCATATACAATCACATAGGAATTTGGATTATTAGAAATTTCATTTAGTACCCGTCAAAGACTACCGCTTAACCCATAGTGTGATGCCCAGTGCGACTAATATGTCGGCAGGGTAATAAATGCCGCAACTTGGGTTTGATCGCACTATAGAAACTATAGGATCCCCTGCTATTACCAAAACCCCCAGGCGTGTGACAAAATCTGCTGGTGGCGATTCCATTTTAGACTTTAGAGTTAAGGAAGGGAGAAATTGGTTTTATTGCATCGCTTTCAACAGCTTCGGTCATATTGCAACGAGATAGCAATTTGGAACCAGGAAGAAATTCCCTTCTCTTAACTAAGAGTTCCGAGGGGTCAAGCAGGCAAAACTGCTAATGGGGATCCAGCGGAGACTCTAACCTTGGATCTAACCCCTGGTAGTCTTTATTTGCCTATCATTTTTTTAAATTCTTTATTAGTCATTTCAAATCTCTGATAGCAACAAGAGCAATGATTATGGTGTCAAACTGGTTCACGAGGGATTCCATTATTTTGATAGGTTGACGGAGTTCACTCTTCACTTCCTGCACGTCACTCAGTATGGCTTAGAACCCAAACC
This sequence comes from Maea johnstoni, assembly GCA_963942565.1. Lineage (NCBI taxonomy): Eukaryota > Metazoa > Annelida > Polychaeta > Spionida > Magelonidae > Maea > Maea johnstoni. Next base: position 53,562,128 of record OZ012686.1, read on the forward strand.
CATTGGGGGGGGGGGGGGGGGGGGGGGGGGTGATGATACATACTTGAGTTGAATTTTGATATAATCCTATTAACATTTACTTGATATAAATCTCTCTTTAACTTTTATATCAGGGAGCTGCAGCAAGGGGCCAATAAAAATAATAATATGTTTTTGCATCCTCTTTTAAGTTTAATTTTCTTATATTTCGCATTCTCCTCTTTTATTGTTTCCTGTTGATTTCATACTCATATGACATCCCTGTGGGGTTAGCCTGGTGGGATGGATCACCTCTGGAGGATCCATTTCATCAGGTTATCCCCATTGGGATGCCATATTTGTATGTTGGTATTGTATCGAGTACCGCTACTTATCTGTATTTGAATTTATCTGTATTATCTGTGATTGATTTGTGCCCAAGGTGCAAAAAAGGGTATTGATTCTGAATTTGTGTATTTACGCTTCCAACATTTTTCAGAAAAGGGGGTCTCTGCACTTAATCAGATGAATCCTGTAATATTGTTATTTACCATATAAGATGTGCCCATAAAACAATATTGCTTAAAACCAAAACCTGTGCTGTGCATAGGAGTTGCTAGAAGGTGGGCCTGAACTTTTCATATTTTTTTCTGATTGATGCATTTTCATCTAATTTATAATATTTTGGTCTCACCGTTCCTGGTGATGACTAAAAAATAGAAACTAAAAAAACAAGAGTGACCCAAATGGTTGAGTAAGGGTCATTATGTGTTGAGTGGTTTGATTTTTTTTTTTTTAATTCTCGGCCTCTGACCTTCCTGTGCATCATTGAGTATGACTTAGAATCCTAACCCGTGCTGTGCACGGGGGCCTGCTAGTTTTACTAAAAACCAAGTCTACTAATTAGTAGCACTTGGCAACCAAAGGGCTCTGTACTGGCTGGCAAAGCCAAGACAATAGACAGAGATATTTAACCTTACTCTTGCCCCAGAGTACCCTGCCTGGTTACATCACTCCCATGGTCAAAACAAAACTTTTGTTTACACTAAAAGTTTTGACCAGAGAGCAGAACCCACAGCAGAGTACTCGAGTGCCATTGTTTCAAAATTCAAAGATCATGGACCCGCAAGTCCATTCACATATATATGCAATATGTCTTTGATAAAGGAAATATAGAAAGCCAGATACTGCAGCAAAAATGTCGATAGTCAGCGGCAGCCGCTGCTGTCTGTAGTAATAAACAATAATGGTTTAAAACACATGCATTAAGTATATGTTTGTATATATGAGAATATAATGTTATATATAGCAAGAATCAACACAGTCATTACCAACCCTTTTCTGTACCTCATAGCTCAATTTGTTCACATATTGAAATAGTCACCCGCTAACTATGAACCGTTTAATCCAAAATGACGAAATTAAAGTATAATTTTTTTTTTCCCCCCCCCCAAAAAAAATCTTTTTTTTTTTCAAATTTTTTTTTTTTCCAAAAAAATTTTTTTCAATTTTTTTTTTTTTTCAAAACTTTTTTTTTCAAACTTTTTTTTCTTCCAAAAATTGAAAACTTCTGGAACTTAGTTTGGCCTCTAAGCGGTTAATTCTCAATCAACTATTTCAAAACACTAGGATGGGCTTCATCCAACCCATACAGGATGCACTGACAGCTTTAAGAAAACAATGTACACGCAAAGCAAACCCTATTCTTTGCTTTGGCAAGTGATATCTTTATAATTGGTCTCTGCGTATGTTTTATGAATCAAATCCTAGTTAAGTAGTCTTCTAGCAGAGGAAACAACTTCTAAACCAAGTCCATGTCTCTACGACTAAACACAAATTCCCACTGTATGAAAATGTCAATGGATAAAGGGTCTCGCTTCCTTGCGGACGTATCTTCTGACAGACACGAATATTTCACACATGTAGGATTTATCAAACCACTTGTAAGAGTTCATCAAGGTAACATATTACTTTTGGCATGTCAATTCTACAATCTATGGATACGTTTGCAACCGAAAAAAAAAATAGTGGCATTAGCTAGCACAAGATGGCAGGTTGGTAGATACATATTGGTACATTCAAAAATGTACACTACTACACTACTATAACCCAAGTAGATATATTGTATAGATATACTGTTTATATAGAGAACATTTCTATATGCAGCATTTTCTTAGATGTATTCATATTTGACATCTTTTTAAGTCAGTTTAAATATAGTCGCATAATCATCCATGTATCTCAGGTTAGACGTACTTCCCTGTTGCATATACATATAATTTTTCTTGAATTAGTTCAGTCAGTAATCTTCTGGGTACAACCATCCAGATATCAAAGGGGAAACTTAACATCCCTGTCGTATATATATATACATAATTTCCTTGACTTAGTTCAGTCAGTATTCTTCTGGGTACAACCATCCAGATATCATAGGGGACACCTAACATCCCTGTTACTCATCTCATTAAAATATTCTTGGCTTTGCTAAGTCAGTATTCAATTTCTGGGCAAAATCATTCAGATAATACAGGAGAACGTAACATCCCTGTTACTTATCAATAAGTAATATTCTTAGATTTTATAAGTCAATATTCATTTCCATGTTAAATTCATCCAGACAATGCAGGTAAAGATTATTTCCCTGTTTTGCAATCGACTTATTTCATTATGGAACTGACGTCTCTGATATAGTACACAGAGCATATAATGTTCATGTCTATCTATGTATACAACACATAATCATCATTATCTCCTTAATCAGAGTTCTTCAGTACTTAAATACAATGAAATGCAATTAATGCATTTGCATTCATAGATCTGTATGCAGCCAGGCTGTTTCTACATATATGCATTTATATCAAGAAGTATTGCTTGCTGCTGTGTTCACTAATAACATAAAATGGTTATATATTTGGATATAAGGATAAATAGAGGGTTATAGGAAACATGCATATATACTTTGAATATGGGTCATTCTATTATCAGTGCTGTTCTGATGTATCAGTGAATAACCTTCAAAGATGTGTTGTTGAACCATTTTAAATACAAACAACTTTGATAACATAATTTTGGTAGGTAAGACCACATATACCAACACCAGTCATCTTTTGTGCATCGCCAACCAATTTTTGAATAAGACATTGAACCTTAGTAATATGTTAAGAACTTGAATAAAATCTTACTCACTGAAAGTCTTTGTCTTGTTCAGAAAACCAATGTCCAATGGAAGCAAAATTGTCCTCTAGTCTGCTTTTCTTGTTGGGCTGTTGAACTGATTTTGATTTGATCAATGTTTTTCAAAGTCACTGGCATCACAGTAATCTTGACTGCTTGGTTCACAGCTTGTCCTGGTCCAAATGGGATTATGAGTTGATATCCTGTGAAATACTTGATGGGTTACAGTCCTGGTACTGATGTTAGTCACTGAAACAGCTCTGTGGTTGCTGTTCAATCTTTGAATAATCTTTGATGTTGGTGGCTATTTCCTTCTATCTCTTCTGATTCGTGGAAGAATATACAGCAGTACATTCATGTGTCACAATGCTCAGCTTATTTGGTGAAATGGAACAGTTCTGGCATAATCTTCCTTGTGTGCTCCCTAGTCACTGTTTTGGAATTACCATCTTGGTGAAAGATTTTTGGTGAAATATGCATCAAATCTATGGTCTTTGGTTGCAGCAGCGATGTAATCGTAGTAGCTTCATATTTCCATCAGGTCTGAGGTGACTGGTCACGATATCAATGTAATCCACAAGTCTTGAAGGCATTGGTCATAGCACCAATGTAATCGACAAGTAGCTTCATATTTTCATCAGATTTGAGGTGACTGCTCTCGATATCAATGTAATATCAACCAAACTGTAATTTGTAATGAGACATTACTCTTTTAATCTGATATGAAATATTACAGATTCCATTCTTTAATTTGTGTCAAGAACATTCTGGACAAAATGAATAATTTTATACAACCTGTATGATACCACTAATTTTCGCAAAAAATTAATTACAAAGGCGAATTATCAATTGAAAGAGGTCCCTGGAGTGTGTGTGTGTGTGTGTGTGAAGGGGTAAATAGACATTTGAGAGAGTAATTTTAATCAGTGAAGGTTGCCATACAAAACATGATAAACGTGTAACTAGTAATATGTCAGTCCTTCAAAGAATTGCATTGAGCACTTGATAAAATAACAGATGTTGTTTGAAATGATGAATTCCTCTACATATTTATTCCATACTGCTACCAATATGCAGATATGGGGTAAAAATGGAAATGACTAAAGTGAATGTAAAACTTAAGGGAAACTACATAAAAATATTTGACTTATCAGGAGTTTTGGACAAGCGGTTTGATATCCGCATAAATATGGTCATTATAGAGGGACCTACTGGCAACTACAATGTCTAATGTTATGTTCTGAAAGAGTTAAGGATGCCCGCACCAGTTTTATTTTCGATTGTTTGAGACGTCCCATTGTTGCGCATATTACGGGAGTCAGGCATGGATAATATGAACGTCAGGGATGGATGGGATATTCATATCGCCGTAGCGTACTGTTGAGAGATATAGGAATTACTTCTTCCGCCAGCATACAAAGGCAACAAACCTTTATATAATAAAACATGAACCTACCACCGTATGTGTGTGTGAAAAGGGTAGATGAATTACGCGTTTATGCAGTGTTGGTCGTCAGGTAAAATTTAATGACTTATTTTAGTTATGATGTTTGATACTCAATAGGTGTCGCCGTTATAGAGTATCGTAGGACATAACTGCTTAATGTAACCGATAAGTGGAGTCCTCTCTTAGTTGTGTTATATATTTATTTGTTCCTTAAATCCAATACAAGTTGTATTATTCTTCCATGCTCCCTTTCTCTACTTCTCTGTCCCTCTCTCTACTCCTCTCTACTTCCCTCTTTCTACTTCTCTACTTCCCTCTTTCTACCTCCCACCAGGCCCCCTATTTAAAGGGAAAGAAGTTGGGGCCTACATGTGGACATGAGCCAAGGGCCCATTCCACATGCCAACTCCCAACTTCCTCCTCAGACTTTCTGGGGCCTACATTGTACAAAACCCTAATTACTATTTAAACATTATTATCTATAACTAAATACGCAGTTTGCCCAGACCTATCACGGTCGAGCCCGAGGCACACACGCTGTGCCTGGCCGGTCTGCCGTCACAGATCGTTTGCCAGGGGTGTAAGGAGGGGGGGAAAACGCATATTGTTTTGGATATACATTTACTTATCTTTTAATCTTGAGAAATGTGCCTTTTTATGCCCCTCCCCCCTTCATGGGCGGCGCCATTTTCTGAGGCTTTCTGCCCTACTGCGCAGGGTCACTGCGCAAGAGAGCTCCAATTCGCGCCCTCTATTATTGAAGCTCAGAAACACTTGAGAATTTTCAAGTGTTGCCGAGTGTGGCTTCGAGTGTGTCCATCCAATCGTGGAAGAAATACTGTCATAACAGGAATTACGTACCTGAGAGGCGTTCAGTAACGCATTTAGGAATGTATATTTCTTCTTCTTTTCTTGGTTTGGTAGTATTCTGATGCTAATTTTGGCTCACTCGGTCGATTGCTAATGAGTGAGCGATAATTGATGAGACTCGCACATATTCCAATTTCCATGATGTCCGAGTGGCGAGTATAATTGAGTACCAGCGAACATACTTCCTTTAGAATGCCAAACTCTACAGCTTTTCAGCATGGAAGGTATGTATTACATTGAATCGTTGTTGCCTATTAGCCATATATATTGTATTGTATTGTATTTATATTTTCGATCTCCTGCAGCATGTTAGATATATTCCTGATATTTCTCATGACAAATTGTGTTCATTTTCTCTGTACTTTTCAAAACACTTTTCTGCATTCGTTCTAAATAGCTCTTACTTAATCTCATTTCAGTTCTGTGTCCTGTATTTTAAGAATTATCTATTTTTTTCTTCTCATTAATTCTCTCATGTTTAGAATGTCTATACTTATTTGTCATAATGATACTCTATTCTTTTTGGTATTTACTGTCTATTTGATATAGGTTTGTCATTTTTTTGTTTTGAGTCTTTGGTTACTTAATTATTTCAGTTCTGTCCCAAATTTGTTTTCCTTTCCCTTCCTTACTTTTTCGGTTCTTTCTCATGTATTGAGTCTTTTCTCATGCTTATTATTTCCTTTTTTGGTCTGTCATCCTCCCCTTCATTTATACATTTTATTGCAATGTCACTTACCTGCATCTTTCTGCTTCTCTTTGTGTATCCTACGAGCTGTTGCACATCTCCCTAATGTACTTCTGTTTCGGCTTCCTGTGTTTGTCTTTTGTATTGTGACTCTCCAAGTTGGTAAGTTTGCTTTTGTTTTTATTTGCAATTAAGAATTTCTTTCTTTTTTAGTTATTACCCCATGTTTATCACTTTTATAATCTCTGCCTATTTGTGTTTCATTTTCTCTCCCCTCTAAATTGTGTGCACTCCTATATTTCCTTTCTTGCATTCACAGTACTTTTTGTGTATTATTTTTTCACAGTCTGGCACTCATTTTCTTTTTCAACATTTCTTTTTATTCCCTTTTTTTTTCTTTTTTCTTTTTCATTTTGCAATCTCAACTTTTTATTTGCCCTTCTGCATTATTCCTTTAGTTGCGTCCACTCTGTATTTTCTCTTTTGCATTTCCTCTCCCCACTACTTTTATTCTTTTTTCTTTTCATTCTGTTCCTTCCCTTTTTTTTCATCTCACTGAGAACTGCATTCATCATTGATGTGTATTCTTTCCTCAGTATTTCTTTTCGTATGTGGCTCTCTTTCAAAACACTCAATAATATTGGACCAAGAGGGGGGTTCATATCTGTCATATTCTAAAACACTGGGAAGACTATTCCTATTCCAGGCCTCAACGCTAACTCAAACTGATACTGGCCCTGTAGGACCAGTAACACCTAGCATCTACTGGTCCTGCAAAATGTTTACTGGCCTGTTGTAACTGGTGGAGGAAACCACCGCCCAACCTCTATTCACTGGCAACTTTCTCACATGTCCTGGTCAATTATGGATTTGGAGCACTTCTTTCTCCATTGGTAGGGGGGGGGGGGGCAGAGCATGCCCCCATCTAAAGATTGAACATGTAGTATGCCTCTGTTACTAAAGCACATCAGGGTTTACTTGATCCTAAATTTGAAATCCTAGGTCCTAGGCCTTTACATTTTCAGACAGGAGCTGTTTGGCTCCTATGACCTAGGAGCCAAACAGCTCCTGTCTGAAAATGTAAAGGCCCTGCCCAGGGTCTTAGCCAGGATTTATATACTGGGTGCCGAAAATTGGCCATTGTAAAATGTTTGGCTGTCTAAATTTTTAAGGGGGACCACAATATACTAAGATTTCAACCAGTAACATAAGTGAATTTATCGAAATAAGGCATGATATCCTTATAAAATGTCATGGGAATTATATGGAGATGAAAAATTCAATTATATGCTTGAGATTGACATTTTAAGAAATTCTTCACAATAACTTTTGGGTGTCCTGATGGGTGCTTTTTGAGGGTTTGGGTGTCCAAAATGACACCCAGACGCCCTGCTGGCTAAGACGGTAAGACCATGGCCCTGCCTTTGTTTGTCTTCTCTTTTTCATTTTCTTTTTAATTCCTCTCTTCCTGTATTGTATTTATGTCCCCTATTTCCCTTTGTTTTCTCTATTTATTTATTTCTTTCTCCCTCTCTGCCTCCCTTATTTTTCTTAGTCTATCTATAATTTTCTGTTGGGCTATCCTATCTATTTTTGCATCCCATATTTTTCCTTCTTTTGCAATCTCTATTTTTTTGTTTTCTTTTTAGCATCCTCTCTACTTTTATTTTTAAATTCCCTCTGCCTCCATCTCCTGTATATTGTATTTATTTCTGCATTGTTTTTTAGTGCACTCTTCACTTTTGCTATTGCTCTCATTTTTTATGTTCTTTGAGCATCATCTATTATTTTAATTTCCTTGACTGCTACCAGGAAGTCTCATATACAATCACATAGGAATTTGGATTATTAGAAATTTCATTTAGTACCCGTCAAAGACTACCGCTTAACCCATAGTGTGATGCCCAGTGCGACTAATATGTCGGCAGGGTAATAAATGCCGCAACTTGGGTTTGATCGCACTATAGAAACTATAGGATCCCCTGCTATTACCAAAACCCCCAGGCGTGTGACAAAATCTGCTGGTGGCGATTCCATTTTAGACTTTAGAGTTAAGGAAGGGAGAAATTGGTTTTATTGCATCGCTTTCAACAGCTTCGGTCATATTGCAACGAGATAGCAATTTGGAACCAGGAAGAAATTCCCTTCTCTTAACTAAGAGTTCCGAGGGGTCAAGCAGGCAAAACTGCTAATGGGGATCCAGCGGAGACTCTAACCTTGGATCTAACCCCTGGTAGTCTTTATTTGCCTATCATTTTTTTAAATTCTTTATTAGTCATTTCAAATCTCTGATAGCAACAAGAGCAATGATTATGGTGTCAAACTGGTTCACGAGGGATTCCATTATTTTGATAGGTTGACGGAGTTCACTCTTCACTTCCTGCACGTCACTCAGTATGGCTTAGAACCCAAACCCATTGGGGGGGGGGGGGGGGGGGGGGGGGGGGGTGATGATACATACTTGAGTTGAATTTTGATATAATCCTATTAACATTTACTTGATATAAATCTCTCTTTAACTTTTATATCAGGGAGCTGCAGCAAGGGGCCAATAAAAATAATAATATGTTTTTGCATCCTCTTTTAAGTTTAATTTTCTTATATTTCGCATTCTCCTCTTTTATTGTTTCCTGTTGATTTCATACTCATATGACATCCCTGTGGGGTTAGCCTGGTGGGATGGATCACCTCTGGAGGATCCATTTCATCAGGTTATCCCCATTGGGATGCCATATTTGTATGTTGGTATTGTATCGAGTACCGCTACTTATCTGTATTTGAATTTATCTGTATTATCTGTGATTGATTTGTGCCCAAGGTGCAAAAAAGGGTATTGATTCTGAATTTGTGTATTTACGCTTCCAACATTTTTCAGAAAAGGGGGTCTCTGCACTTAATCAGATGAATCCTGTAATATTGTTATTTACCATATAAGATGTGCCCATAAAACAATATTGCTTAAAACCAAAACCTGTGCTGTGCATAGGAGTTGCTAGAAGGTGGGCCTGAACTTTTCATATTTTTTTCTGATTGATGCATTTTCATCTAATTTATAATATTTTGGTCTCACCGTTCCTGGTGATGACTAAAAAATAGAAACTAAAAAAACAAGAGTGACCCAAATGGTTGAGTAAGGGTCATTATGTGTTGAGTGGTTTGATTTTTTTTTTTTTAATTCTCGGCCTCTGACCTTCCTGTGCATCATTGAGTATGACTTAGAATCCTAACCCGTGCTGTGCACGGGGGCCTGCTAGTTTTACTAAAAACCAAGTCTACTAATTAGTAGCACTTGGCAACCAAAGGGCTCTGTACTGGCTGGCAAAGCCAAGACAATAGACAGAGATATTTAACCTTACTCTTGCCCCAGAGTACCCTGCCTGGTTACATCACTCCCATGGTCAAAACAAAACTTTTGTTTACACTAAAAGTTTTGACCAGAGAGCAGAACCCACAGCAGAGTACTCGAGTGCCATTGTTTCAAAATTCAAAGATCATGGACCCGCAAGTCCATTCACATATATATGCAATATGTCTTTGATAAAGGAAATATAGAAAGCCAGATACTGCAGCAAAAATGTCGATAGTCAGCGGCAGCCGCTGCTGTCTGTAGTAATAAACAATAATGGTTTAAAACACATGCATTAAGTATATGTTTGTATATATGAGAATATAATGTTATATATAGCAAGAATCAACACAGTCATTACCAACCCTTTTCTGTACCTCATAGCTCAATTTGTTCACATATTGAAATAGTCACCCGCTAACTATGAACCGTTTAATCCAAAATGACGAAATTAAAGTATAATTTTTTTTTTCCCCCCCCCCAAAAAAAATCTTTTTTTTTTTCAAATTTTTTTTTTTTCCAAAAAAATTTTTTTCAATTTTTTTTTTTTTTCAAAACTTTTTTTTTCAAACTTTTTTTTCTTCCAAAAATTGAAAACTTCTGGAACTTAGTTTGGCCTCTAAGCGGTTAATTCTCAATCAACTATTTCAAAACACTAGGATGGGCTTCATCCAACCCATACAGGATGCACTGACAGCTTTAAGAAAACAATGTACACGCAAAGCAAACCCTATTCTTTGCTTTGGCAAGTGATATCTTTATAATTGGTCTCTGCGTATGTTTTATGAATCAAATCCTAGTTAAGTAGTCTTCTAGCAGAGGAAACAACTTCTAAACCAAGTCCATGTCTCTACGACTAAACACAAATTCCCACTGTATGAAAATGTCAATGGATAAAGGGTCTCGCTTCCTTGCGGACGTATCTTCTGACAGACACGAATATTTCACACATGTAGGATTTATCAAACCACTTGTAAGAGTTCATCAAGGTAACATATTACTTTTGGCATGTCAATTCTACAATCTATGGATACGTTTGCAACCGAAAAAAAAAATAGTGGCATTAGCTAGCACAAGATGGCAGGTTGGTAGATACATATTGGTACATTCAAAAATGTACACTACTACACTACTATAACCCAAGTAGATATATTGTATAGATATACTGTTTATATAGAGAACATTTCTATATGCAGCATTTTCTTAGATGTATTCATATTTGACATCTTTTTAAGTCAGTTTAAATATAGTCGCATAATCATCCATGTATCTCAGGTTAGACGTACTTCCCTGTTGCATATACATATAATTTTTCTTGAATTAGTTCAGTCAGTAATCTTCTGGGTACAACCATCCAGATATCAAAGGGGAAACTTAACATCCCTGTCGTATATATATATACATAATTTCCTTGACTTAGTTCAGTCAGTATTCTTCTGGGTACAACCATCCAGATATCATAGGGGACACCTAACATCCCTGTTACTCATCTCATTAAAATATTCTTGGCTTTGCTAAGTCAGTATTCAATTTCTGGGCAAAATCATTCAGATAATACAGGAGAACGTAACATCCCTGTTACTTATCAATAAGTAATATTCTTAGATTTTATAAGTCAATATTCATTTCCATGTTAAATTCATCCAGACAATGCAGGTAAAGATTATTTCCCTGTTTTGCAATCGACTTATTTCATTATGGAACTGACGTCTCTGATATAGTACACAGAGCATATAATGTTCATGTCTATCTATGTATACAACACATAATCATCATTATCTCCTTAATCAGAGTTCTTCAGTACTTAAATACAATGAAATGCAATTAATGCATTTGCATTCATAGATCTGTATGCAGCCAGGCTGTTTCTACATATATGCATTTATATCAAGAAGTATTGCTTGCTGCTGTGTTCACTAATAACATAAAATGGTTATATATTTGGATATAAGGATAAATAGAGGGTTATAGGAAACATGCATATATACTTTGAATATGGGTCATTCTATTATCAGTGCTGTTCTGATGTATCAGTGAATAACCTTCAAAGATGTGTTGTTGAACCATTTTAAATACAAACAACTTTGATAACATAATTTTGGTAGGTAAGACCACATATACCAACACCAGTCATCTTTTGTGCATCGCCAACCAATTTTTGAATAAGACATTGAACCTTAGTAATATGTTAAGAACTTGAATAAAATCTTACTCACTGAAAGTCTTTGTCTTGTTCAGAAAACCAATGTCCAATGGAAGCAAAATTGTCCTCTAGTCTGCTTTTCTTGTTGGGCTGTTGAACTGATTTTGATTTGATCAATGTTTTTCAAAGTCACTGGCATCACAGTAATCTTGACTGCTTGGTTCACAGCTTGTCCTGGTCCAAATGGGATTATGAGTTGATATCCTGTGAAATACTTGATGGGTTACAGTCCTGGTACTGATGTTAGTCACTGAAACAGCTCTGTGGTTGCTGTTCAATCTTTGAATAATCTTTGATGTTGGTGGCTATTTCCTTCTATCTCTTCTGATTCGTGGAAGAATATACAGCAGTACATTCATGTGTCACAATGCTCAGCTTATTTGGTGAAATGGAACAGTTCTGGCATAATCTTCCTTGTGTGCTCCCTAGTCACTGTTTTGGAATTACCATCTTGGTGAAAGATTTTTGGTGAAATATGCATCAAATCTATGGTCTTTGGTTGCAGCAGCGATGTAATCGTAGTAGCTTCATATTTCCATCAGGTCTGAGGTGACTGGTCACGATATCAATGTAATCCACAAGTCTTGAAGGCATTGGTCATAGCACCAATGTAATCGACAAGTAGCTTCATATTTTCATCAGATTTGAGGTGACTGCTCTCGATATCAATGTAATCGACAGTCTTGAAGGCATTGGTCATAGCACTAATCTAATCGACAAGTAGCTTCATATGTTCATCAGGTCTGAAGAGCTTTGATCGGCACCAATGTAACCGATAAGTGGAGTCATATTTTCATCAGGTTCGAAGAGCTGGTCACGGCACCAATGTAACCGATAAATGGAGTCCTCTCTTAGTTGTGTTATATATTTATTTGTTCCTTAAATCCAATACAAGTTGTATTATTCTTCCATGCTCCCTTTCTCTACTTCTCTGTCCCTCTCTCTACTCCTCTCTACTTCCCTCTTTCTACTTCTCTACTTCCCTCTTTCTACCTCCCACCAGGCCCCCTATTTAAAGGGAAAGAAGTTGGGGCCTACATGTGGACATGAGCCAAGGGCCCATTCCACATGCCAACTCCCAACTTCCTCCTCAGACTTTCTGGGGCCTACATTGTACAAAACCCTAATTACTATTTAAACATTATTATTTTACTAAAAACCAAGTCTACTAATTAGTAGCACTTGGCAACCAAAGGGCTCTGTACTGGCTGGCAAAGCCAAGACAATAGACAGAGATATTTAACCTTACTCTTGCCCCAGAGTACCCTGCCTGGTTACATTAAATGGTTAATGGTTTAAAGGTTCAGGAAAACCGAGAAAGTAATACCATTTTTAGAGGGGGCGTATTAGGCAACCAGCATTAAACAATGAACACACGTTTACATTGACGCCTGCCCCTTTTTTGAACAGCCCGAAGCAAAATCAAGGTTGTCTAAAAATGTTAGTCCCGGAGCACAGTCTATATGTCCTGGAGCACAACAATTTCTGGTTTCTGTTGTTTGATGATAGCTATAAATATTGTAACCTGGTTGCACTCCTCTATTAACCCTTATTGCAATAGTTAAGTCCCAGAACATTCAAATGATATTCTTTTAGTAAATTAAGTTCACTGGATTTTAAAATACAGTTTGTACAAAAATAGTTCAAGTAAACTATATACATGTAATAGGTTCTATTGGTTATGTTTTGCGAACATTAGCCGGGTTAAACAGTGTTTTTATTTTCGGGTTGTCCCGTGTTTTGAAGCCCTGTCGCACAACGCTAAATGAGACAGTTGGACACCCTTGAGAATATAAACAGTTTTAGTAGGCAATATAAACAATTTTAGTTGATGTCTTCAAAGATTGCACACGATTAGCTGGTAGAGTTCCGTCGTAATTAACCACACTGGCGACTCCAACAATGGGAATTTCCCTATTGTTGCCACGGGACATTGCCAATTTTGTTTACGAAAAAGCAAAAAACGTACCCTATCACTCGTAGCTCTGTAGCAAGAAAGGTAACTCGGAACACCCCTATTATTTTTTGGTCTATTGATTGCAAATTTACAGAGCAAGAACATATCAAAAAAAAGATTCTAACTAAAAAAATTTTTACAATTTATCATGTATGCCCTAATGCAATATATTCACGTCCTAGCAAGTGGGTACGACTCCAACAAAGGTATTTCCCCCCAATTGTTGCCAGAACAATAGGAAAACAAAGGCAGCGTCATTGTCTTTTCATGTAATGAAAAGGCAAAAAACGTATCCTTTCACTCATAGCTATGTAGCAAATAAAGTAACTCGAAACACCCCCAATTTCTTTTTGCATATAGAAAGCAAATCTAAACGGCAAGAACATATCAAAAAAAAAATTCTCTGGACTAATTCACTATGTGCGATAAATTGCCCTATATTTGAGTCCATTCTTGAGAAAAAAAGTGTTCATTTTTAATTCAACCCCTTCAGCTCAATTTTATGCTGTGCAGAAGATATTGTAGGGTTTGAAATACAGTTTGCGCAAGCTGAAAGAGGACCTTCTCCATTAATCACAAGCAAATTTACGTTTACACAGATTGACAATTTATTTTTCTGCACTCGAATAACAAAGAATGAGCGGAAAATCAAAAAATGCGTGACATGAGGGCCTTTTTTCTCTTTCAAATAGCCACTTTTCAAAAAAAAATCGGCCAAACAGGCAATTTCTTTTTACATTTCCTTTAGTCTTGTCCCACAAGGTATAACATATCCAAAAATTACAAAATTCTAAGGATAAAAAAAAACTGGTGCGGGCATCCTTAAATATTTTCAGATAGTATAACTGATGAAATAGGTTGCTATGAAAGCAAAACGGTAGATGAATCCAACTTACAGGTTACCAGTTTATGCCATCACTTGTATGAACTTTTTAAAACTTATTTTCATAATTAAATCCTTTCACTTTTGGACTATAAACTTTAATTCATATCTATCGATCTAACTATCTATGTTTCTATATATATATATATATATATATATATATATATATATATATATATATATATATATATATATATATATATATATATATATATATATATATATATAAATATATGTGTGTGTGTTTGTGTGTGTGTGTACATGTATACTATGTTACAGAGATCACCTTTACGTATCTTTCACAGCAACCTCAGAAGCTCTGATGGTAGTCACAGATGACATAAACCATGGGTCTGAAGATGACAGACTGGTGTCTACTGCCAATAGTTGTGCAGGTCCAGACTCCAGAATGAAGGTCAGTAGGAACCAAGTGGGTCCTGTGCCAATTTGCATCAATGGGGAACAATCCATTGGTGGTTTGAAGGCTTCATACATATTTGTTGATGGCAACATCAGTCAAAAGTACGAGACATCTAATGATGACAGGAGCAACCAAAAGGACCTTCTGTTTAATAATCACAAGTCAAGAACCTTCCTTGGAGGATTTGAAGCTTCAGAAACCATGACTTATGATGTCAAACAGGAATCACACTCAGATGAGGAGAGGAGCTCAGGTAAGGATATTATGTTAAATATGTTTTATTTGTGAGCCGTAAATGCATACAGCCATTTTAGGGATAAGACATACTTGGTTTACTACACTACAGTGGGAGGCACACAGTGTTTTTGAAATAGGTGTTAACTCGGAACCTTGCTGAAATAGATGCTAATTTAGAATCTTACTCATCATCATCTTCTCTTCCATATCAATATTAAACCATGACCAGCAAGTAATTGGTGCTTGAGGAAACTGAAGAAAGCCTTGGAAAGCACTGATTAATCCCATGTCACTAATAACTACTTCACAGGCCTTAAGCCAGACTCAAACTCAGAACCTTAAGCAGAAAGAGAGAGAGAGAGAGAGAGAGAGAGAGAGAGAGAGAGAGAGAGAGAGAGAGAGAGAGAGAGAGAGAGAGAGAAACCAGTGTGTAATGCCCTAGCCAATAAGTTATCCATGCAACCTCCTTTATTCACATTTAGCTTTAAGAGAGGATCATTTTTCTAAAGGTGTGTATCAGGCATTTAGGTATATTGTGGGTGAAATACCAATTATCTAGCCTCTAGTAGGTAGTTCCTATCTACTCATACACAGTTTAAATCTTGTGGTATCATACTAACAATTACTATATTCCTCTAATTAAGCACACATACCACAATGAACCCCACCTCCACCCCCCCCCCCCCCCTAATCGGAAGATTGCCAATACCCCTTGTAGCAAATTATTTTGCTAACTTGTTACCTGTATGTGCCGCTTATTCAATGTTTTAAAAACAAATGCTCCACCTATTTCTGGGAGTCATCAGCAGCTTTGATTACAAACATTGGGTGTGCTTAACTAATTCAATGTGATGAAAGTGTCATTGGATGTGATGTTACTAGCTTAGTTCCATTTACAAAATCCTATTGGGTTAATGAGCCCCAAATCGGATTAACGGGTTATAAATTTAACTGATTTGATAGAATTAAATACGAAAATACTAAGCATATGTATAGATGGATTTGACCTCTTCTGGTTTGGGTTGAAGTGTATAATGACACAGTTATAAATTACTTCTGATTGTATCTTGGGCAACAATTTTTATTGCTTTTATCGAACTTGGTTCCAAGGTGATATCATTCAATCATCAATTAGATTGTGATGATGTAGTTGCGATTATTGGAATGATCTGCAGAGTTTGACAATCGGCCTTTTGAACAACAAACAAAGATGGCCAAGGCAATACTAACTTGCATTCCATATCCAGTTTGCACCAAGCACCTAAGCTCCTCAGTATTATAAACATTGCACTACAGGCTGTTACATATCCCTGATTTTCAAGTATTTTTATAATAAAAGTTTATTGAAAGACATGTAACTATTTTCAAAAAGCATTGACTTATCCGATAATTTCCTCTTTGTTATGTGTATTATCAAACTAAGCCTCTAGACAGCTTGTGCTGTGTACATTATAAAGAAAATATGAAACAATTCATCTGAACTAAACATTTTATAACAAATCATTTTTCTTTAATTCAGGAGCTGCCATGTCCACGAATTACAAGAAAATAAATCCAATGGAAGAAACGAATCCGAAAAACAATTCTTCATATGGCCATAAGAAACCTGTAAGTATGTTTCATCACATATGCATGTATGCATATATGTATGTATGTATGTATATATATATATATATATATATATATATATATATATATATATATATATATATATATATATATATATATATATATATATATATATATATATATACACACATATATATGTATATATATATATATATATATATATATATATATATATATATATATATATATATATATATATATATATATATATATATATATATATATATATAAAGGTAAAGGTATTCGGTTTATAGTCTTGTATCCACCGAAGTGCTCACACGACCTTCCTCCCCTAGCAGGCACTGTACATACAGAAACCATTTCAATCCCCCGGGGGATATTCCAGAGCAACTAATCGAACCAGCGACCCTCTGATTACTAGTCCGACACCTAACCAACTGAGCTACTTTGTCCCCATATGTATATATATATATTTATATATATATATATATATATATATATATATATATATATATATATATATATATATATATATATATATATATTTATATATATTTATATATATATATATATATATATATATATATATATATATATATATATATATATATATATATATATATATATATATATGCTGTAGAATGGCTAATTTTTCTGTGTGACAATTTTCCCTAATTTTTCATTTTGGGTTTTTTCCGTTTCTAATATTACCGAAAAGAGGAGATATGTTATTTCCGTTTTTTAATTTTCCCGTTTTAAGTTAATTTAAGTATACCAAAGAGTAAATATTATTGGGAAAGAACAAGGGTAAGACTACTATACATTTAAAACATCTTTATTCATTCATCTTTATTCATCACATAAAACATGTTTGCACCAATTATAAAATGTCCATTAAAATGTCATTTTGTCCTGATTTGATGTTTAAAAATATGCTTGATTAAAGTAATGTGAGGGTGGCACTGTACTACCTGCTTGTAGACTGGATACAGTCCCCAGTCTTATATAAACATGTGCCATGGGTTGAAGTGCTTATCAGTACAACAACGCACACTGCAAAGGGACTATCACTAGTCTAGATAAGCATCTTATAGACTGGAGACAGTCCCCAGTGTTATATAAGCATGTGCAGGGCCATGCAGCAGCGCATGTGATGGTGGGACTTTCACCAGTCTAGAGAGGCGACAAGAAATAGATCACCAGGGATTTAATCTCTCAAGTAGTTGAGCGGCAGTCACAGCATGATCAGAGGTCATCCATTGAGCCCAGATTGTTCCCAGCTGCATGTGGATTGCAATAAGGGATGACCGCTATCACTCTGAGTAAACGCAGGTCTGACACTTCAGAGATAAAGCTGGGCCAGTCTAATTAACTAAGGTCAGAATTTCCCGTGTTTATTAAGTCCGGACATGAAGTGTATTGATTTTCCCGGTGTTGTTTATTCCCGTTTGATAGCATTCGGGAAAAAACGGGAACATAAAACACACAGAAAAATTATCCATTCTACAGTGTATATATATATATATATATATATATATATATATATATATATATATATATATATATATATATATATATATATATATATATATATATACTGTAGAACACACAATTTACGCGTCTGTTTATATATAGCGTACATAGCGTGTGGTTCCGCTTCGCTATATATAAAAACGCTGTGCTTTTTTTCTGTACTTTGGCGCTGTCAGCGGCGGCTACCGTCGCTACCATAAAGATACGCAATGATGCGAAAACTCCCCAATTCGCTATATTTGGGACACGCGTCATATGTGTGTTCTACAGTATATATATATATATGTGTGTGTGTGTGTGTGTGTAGAGAATTGGTATTATATTGCAATGAGATATAAATCTCTAAATGAAGAGTTTCAAGGGGTTGTCCAGTTTATTTTATTTCTTCACGTTGAAAAGAATGAATGCCTATGTCATTTCCAAAATACATAGTAAACATGGGCTCAAACTGAATTATAGCAACTTATGTAGCTCTATTACATTGCTAAATAGTATTATTTCATGTCAAGATTACAGTCAGATTTTGTGTTTTAGGGACCTTCTCTTGGAAATCAATACTTGCCTTCCCAGGACAATGTTTCAGCCAGTCATGAACCTATTGCTGTTATTGGTATAGGTAAGTGTATTAGACTTCTCAATATCATTGTAAATCCTTCACTAAAGCATATACGGTCTATGTTACTTCCTGCATAATCTTTATGACCACATAGTTGTTAATGGTTGACAGACCCAGAATAACTCCGGGAAACAACCGACTGAAACTTTATCACCTGCTTCATCCTTAAGTTGAAGACAAAGGTCAGACGGTGTGTGTGTAGAATGAGTTAGACAGTGAACAGATCATTCACAATGCAAAAAAATATCAACCATGAAGATAATTTTCTTCTCAAGATTTGGAAACATCTGTAAAGTTAGTTAAGTTTATCAGATATTTTTATGATTTAAATACAACTTTAATATAACCTCAATTACTTTCAGGATGCCGCATGCCTAAGGTGAAGTCAGTAGCAGACTTCAAAACAGTACTGCAGGATGGTTTAAATGTTGTATCGGAAATACCACCAGATAGATGGTCAATTGAAAGCCACTATCATCCTGACCAAGCCAGTCAAGGGACCCATGTTTCAAAGCATGCTGGCTTTATTGATGATGTTTTAAAATTTGATCACACTTTTTTCAAAATATCGCCACGGGAAGCTGCCAGTATGGACCCCCAGCAAAGACACCTACTAGAGGTGACTCAAGAAGCCCTTGAAGATGCTGGAATACCAGAGCATGCATTAGATAAAGACACTGGAGTATTTATTGGAATTGGTATGATGGACTATCCCATCATCCATTCAGACAAAACAATCATGAATCCATATTCCCATACAGGCTGTGCACACAGTGTGGCTGCTAATCGCATATCATTTGTATACAATTTGCAAGGTCCTAGCTTTGCTGTTGACACTGCTTGCTCTTCATCCATGACAGCCATTCATAATGCATGTACAGCAATGTGGAATGATGAATGTACCACTGCTATTGTGGGAGGATGTAACATTCTTCTAACACCAGAGATAACAGTAGGGTTCAGTGCATTGGGAGTTCTTTCCCCAACAGGCGAAAGTCGGCCCTTTGATGCTAATGCAAATGGTTATGTTAGAAGTGAAGGCTTTGGTGTTATTATTCTTAAACCACTTAAAGAGGCAGTGAAGAGCAAAGACCATATTTACTGCACTATTGTGGCTACTACTGTTGGTCACAATGGGCACAATCAAAGCATAACCATGCCTGACACTGCAGCCCAGGTAAAGATCATTGAGAGTACATATGTAAAGTCAAATATCTCACCCACTGATTTAGTATATGTGGAGGCACATGGCACTGGCACACCCGTTGGGGATCCTATTGAGGCTAATGCTATAGGAGAAGCCCTTGGGAAGAAGAGAGGAAGCATCCTACCTATTGGATCTTCCAAAAGCAACTTTGCTCACATGGAGTGTGCGGCAGGGATGGTATCAGTGATAAAGTCTGCAGTTATGCTTGATGAGAATATCATGTATCCATCAATTGGTTTCGAAAAAACAAATACTAAAATTGACCTCCAAGACAGTAATATCTCTATTCAAACAAAACTAGAGTCACTTGATCCCAATAAAAAAAATTACATTGGAGTCAACAACTTTGGCTTTGGTGGTTCACTGGCACATGCAATTCTTGGTAGCCATCAAAACATGGTATCTGATTATGAACACCCTGCTGGTTGGAATTTTGGCTGCAGTGATGCCACAGGGAGAGAAATTATTCTTCCCTTATCTGCTAAATCACCATCAGCTCTAGCAGACCTAGTAACAAAATGGATGAACTTCCAGGATGATAAAACAGATGCTCAAGGTATAGTGTCCTGGGCTGCTACAAGAAGGTCACATTATCAAAACAGGGCTGTCATTTTAGCAAATTCTGGAAGGTCATTCAAAGAAACTTTAAAATGTCACATGTCTGAAATACCTGCAGAAAGCCTCATAAAAGGCAACTCATCTGACATAGATGCCACAAAGATATGCTTTGTGTTTCCAGGTCAGGGTCAACAGACAGAAGATATGGGAAAGGAACTTTTTGAAAATGAACCAATATACAGACAGGCTATTGAGGAGTGTGACAGGGTTTACACAAAACTAAGTGGAAAGTCCTTTCTAGAATCTTGCAACCTTTTTCAGACCAAAAATGAACACTTTAGGAAATATATTGATGATATTGATATATCACAACCAGCAATTCTGTTTAATCAGATTGGTCTGGTAAGACTTTGGGAACATTGGGGGATTTCTCCTGCCTGTGTGGTCGGGCACAGTTTAGGAGAAGTAGCAGCTGCCTTTGCAGCTGGGATACTGACCCTTGAGGAAGCTATAACAATCATATATTACAGAAGTATTCAACAAGCTAAATTAGCTGGGAGTGGAGGCATGGCTGCCTTTCGTGGATCATTTCAAGATGGCATGAAGCTATGTGATGAGTATGATGATCTTCATGTTGCATGTATCAATGGACCAAAGTCAATTACGCTTGCTGGAAGCAAAAGAGATATTGCAGATATAGCTTCAAAGGATACATCAAAATTCAAAGAGCTGAGAGTGAAATGTGCTTTTCATTGCCCTCACATGGATGTGATAGAGGAAGCCTTTCTCTCATCAATGAAGGGTAAGCTCAGAAATAAATGTTCCACAAATGCAACAATGTACTCATCAGTTTCTGGGAGGCAAGTCAATGGTGATTTAGATGCCAGATATTGGTGGAGGAATATTAGAGAGAGGGTCAATTTTCTTGATGCAGTTCAAGAAATAATTGACTCAAATAGTGCTGATGTGTTTGTGGAAATTGCATCAGCAGCAACTCTTCTCTCTTCCATCAAACAGATTGAACAAGTTGCAAAAGTTCAACCTAGTGTCTGCATTGCTAGTGGAGACAGACATAAGGGTGATAGGCATGTAATGCTGAAGGCTTTGGGTATACTATATACTCGAGGTATAGATGTTAGTTGGGCTAACATATCTGGAGATTGTGCAGTATGGTCACATATACCTTCCTATGCATGGCAACATCAAACACACTGGCTGGAACCTGAGTGGCGAGAGAAAAGAAGATTAGGACTGGAGGACACAACATTCAAAGGCCAAAATGGCATTATATCAACAGATACATTTCCGTTCCTTAAAGACCACTGTGTACAAGGAACTGTTGTCTTTCCTGGTGCTGGCTATCTTGAATACATAGCCCAAGAGGAGTTTAATGAAAACAGCTGTCCTTTCATTACAAATATTGAATTCAATGAGGTCCTTACTTTACCAGAGCCAAACTCCAAGTCAAAAGACCGAGTTGAGCTCAGATACAGCAAACGAGGTTCTTTGATAAATCTTCAAAGTAAAATTGGAACTCATGCAAAGGCAGATATTCTTACAACTACTGAATGCATGGCATCAATAGACATAGAAGAGAAGATGTCATGGATATCACAAAGATGTAGCACAGAAATCACAATGGCAGATTTCTACACAGCCTTTGAGTCACTTGGTCTGAATTATGGGCCAGCCTTTCAAGTGATGAAAAGGGTGATTGTTGGAGATGGGGTAGCTGTCGGATACCTTACTTCTGAAAAGGACTCTCATCAGCGACTTCAAATCACAACCTTGGATGGTTGCTTTCAGGTAGCACTGGCTTTCACTCAAGAAGGAAGCTCACTTTTCCTTCCGATTGGAATTGAACGTCTACAAATGTTTGTCAAATCAATTCCTACAGGAGTAGAAACTGTTGTGTATGTGAAACACACTGATCGCACAATAAATACTCTGACAGCAGATATAATATTGACACAAACAAATGGGTCTCCCCTACTAGTTATTGAAGGGTTCCAGGCAAAAAGTATTTCCAGCTATTCAACAGATGTGGGGATCAATGATTGTATGTATGTGACTCAATGGCAACCAAAATCATCTTCCTTGCCAAGCACTCAACTTCTGACAGAGATATTTCACCCAAGTCATTTGCAAAAGAAATATGTTGAAGATATAAAAGAGATTGAGCATGTAGAAGGTAGAATTAAGGAAATACGAAATATATGCATAGGTTATGTGAGAAATGCACTTCACTCGATGGATGATTGCAAACATGAACCCTACAATATGAGATACATTTCCCGCCTGAGGGAAATTGCAATGTATCCCTGTGATATATCACTGAACTTAGTGCATGAAAATATGGCCAAACTCATGAATGAACTCCCAGAATTTCATCAGGAATTGCATATGCTACAGAAACTTGGGCCAATGCTTCCTGAAACACTCAAAGATCCAAAGGAAGCCATTCAGGCTCTTTTTGCACCAGACTGTTTGGCTGCATATTTTATGGATTCAATTTCAATCAGTCTGTATTACAAGGCAGGTGCTGAGGTTATTTGCCAAGCTGTTACACAAATGGCCAAAGAGAAAGCTACCGTACGCATCCTAGAGGTTGGTGGTAGAATGGGTGGATTAGCTAGATATGTATTGGCTGCACTTCAGCCATTTCTAGCCCAAAATAAAGTTGAGTATATCTTCACTGATCTCAATACTACATTCTTTGCCCATGCTAAGCAGACCCTTCAGGACTACCCCAAAGTGAAATATCAACAACTTGACATTGAAAGTGACATCTTTGGACAGGGTGTTATACCTGGCTCATGTGACATAGTGCTGTGTATGGATACTCTTCACTCTGTGGCAAAGATAAGTGAAGGATTGAAGAATATGGGAGACCTTCTATGTCCAAACGGTTGGTTGATGCTTTATGAGCCAACCAATGCTAATTTTCTCACAGAGATTATATTTGGCTCACTTGAACTTTGTTGGACATATGCAGATCAAAGACAGGTATCATGTTGGCAATCACAAGATGAATGGG
The DNA here is from genome assembly GCA_963942565.1 of Maea johnstoni. Classification (NCBI taxonomy): domain Eukaryota; kingdom Metazoa; phylum Annelida; class Polychaeta; order Spionida; family Magelonidae; genus Maea; species Maea johnstoni. The sequence continues at coordinate 53,585,853 of OZ012686.1, forward strand.
TCAGAGATTTGAAAATGGCAGGGTTTCAAGATGTGATAGGAGTTTCCTCCCCTAAGGAATTCTTCCATTCTGTTATTGTTGGTCAGAAATGTACTTCAATTGATAACACACATCAAATTCTAGAGGCGAAGTGTGAGAACTCATGGCTGGTTCTAAATGACACAGAGAGCAAGATAGCTAAGGAAATACACAACTTCCTTCCAGGGGATGTAGTAGTCCTAAACAATGAGCTTACATGTGTAGAAAGTGTCCTCAAAAAAGGGAAGGCAACCAAGATACTTTTCTTCTGGAATTTTGAGGACGAATTGATGGCATCAATACTACAACTCATTCAAACTATAATGAAATACCAAGATACCTTGTTGGAATTTTGGTGCTTCTTTGACCCAGAAGTTCACCAGTATACAGAAATGAGCACAGCTGCTGCATCAGGATTTCTCAGGGTTGTGATGAATGAAATGTTGCACATACCAATATATACACTGAAGGTCTCTAGAGATGTATCAAATGCTGCAAAAAAGATAGCTCAGGTACTATTAGATGCTGACCCGGCAGAACGGGAAATGATACTGGAGACCAAAGGGATCACAGTTCCACGTATAGTGCCTTATGTTGCATGCAGCTCCCTCATGACGAAAACAACATTGAAAGGGGTTGAATGGAGAATTGAATATGATGGTTCAAAAGATGATGTTGCTTTCTATGCTGTAACACCCAAAAGACTTGAACCTAGTTATGTAAAAATTGAAGTTAAGGCTGCAGGTGTCAACTTTAAAGACATCATGATGTCAAAGGGTATGCTCAAGAACTTGACCAATTCACAGCAATTTGGCTTAGAGTGTGCTGGTATTGTAGTGGAGATAGGAAGTAATGTAACAAAGTACAATGTGGGTGACAAGGTTATTGCACTAGGCAATGACTGTTTCTCATCATATGCATACTGTAGCGAAGGTTTGATGATTCCAAAGCCTGACAAAATGCCCTGGACAGAGGCTGCAGGTATACCAATAACCTTTACCACAGCATACATGGCTCTTGTACAGAGAGCTAACCTTAGAAGTGGGGAAACTGTTCTGATCCATTCAGCTTGTGGTGGGGTTGGGCAAGCTGCGATACAAGTTGCAGAGATGGTAGGTGCCAGCATATTGTGCACAGCTGGTTCCTCTGAGAAAAGAGATTACCTTAGAAACATATGTGGCATAGACTTTGTATCTGATTCACATTCCATTGCCTTTGCACAGGATGTATTATCCTATACAGAGGGCAAAGGTGTTGATGTCATCTTGAACTCTCTGCATGGGGAATTATTGCAGATTGGTCTGAATATATTATCTTCAGGTGGACGTTTCATCGAAATTGGAAAGAGAGACATGCTTGAGAATTCAACAATACATAGTAAATGCATGCTGGAAAATAAATCATTCCTCTCCTGCCAACTAGACCTTCTCATTCAATCAAACCCCTCCTATGTACAGGCACAATTGACAAAAGTAGGGGAACTTATTGAGCTGGGTCTTTTGAAGACAAGCCCAACCACAGTATTTCCTATAAAGGAATATAAAGATTCATTTGGATTGATGGCTAAGGGTCAGCATGTAGGAAAGATTGTCTTCAATATTCCTGAAACCTTCACACCAGCAACAATGTTTCCACCATCACAAATATTTAGAAGTGATGTTTCATACCTCATTACTGGTGGAACAGGTGGGATTGGCTTAGAAATGGCATCATGGCTTTCTGATAAGGGGGCAAGGCATATTGTGCTTGTTTCCAGACATGGATGTAGAACACTCATGCAGAAATCAATGCTGAAAAGGCTGAGACAGAATGGATGTGCAGTTCATGAGATATGCTGTGACATCAGCAAAGAGAATGAAGTCAGAAAAATGCTGCTTGCCATTGATGTACAAGCCCCTCAATTGAAGGGCATTTTTCATTTGGCTGCAGTGATAAATAGTAACAATATCACACAGATCTCAAGAAATGAACTTCAACAAAGTCTAGAATCTAAAGCGTATGCAGCAGAGTACCTCCACAATAACACGTTGTCAAAGGATTTGGACATATTTATGATGATGTCCTCAGTAGTTGGTGTATGGGGTACACCTGAACTAGCAGCCTATTCTGCAGCCAACAATTACCTTGATGCTCTAGCTTGCCACCGACGTTCAAAAGGATTGCCAGGGTTAGCTGTCCAACTGGGTGCTGTTCGTGGTACAGGAACCTTGGAGAGAAATACAAAAGCAGCCACACTTCTAGATTTGAAAGGAAACCTTTCACTGCATATAAGTGAATGCCTTGCTGCACTGGAGACCCTGCTACTGAAAGAGGACCTCCCCCCAGTGGTGACAATAGCAAACATGGTATGAATATTCTTTTGAAATAACCCTTGCAAACCAAGAAATAAGCAATGAATTAATCTTCTATTCAACATTTTAAATATAAAGTTACCAAATATGTCTAGTACATGTATTTTTCTGTGTGTTGACATGAGACATGAAAAAGAGAAATATTGCAAACTTAATACATAGTTTTAGTCATTCAGTTAATGTAAGTCTAGAATTAGCTTTGGTCTTGAAGATTACATACTATCAATTGCTGCAGCTATTATGATTTGTGTATAATAGCTATTCATAAAACGTTGAAATTTTCCCACAGCAACCCTAAATAACTGTACATCCAAAAGTTTCCATGTTGTTTGTACTGTTGTGGGTGTCAACACTTTGTAATGAATAAATGCTTTTCTTCGGCCTTCGTTATCCAATGAATTTCTGTGACCTTAAAAATACTTAATTTTTTATATGGAATCCATCATATCTCTACGTTTTAGTATCACTCATGCTCTCTTAATAGTTACCAAGTATGTTATTATTTTAGGACTGGTCACTATGCCAAAGATTCTCATATGAAAATTGTTTGAGGTTCAACCACCTAGTAACTTCTGAAGAAAATGATAAAGGTAGGTACTGGTGAAGACTTTTATGGAATATGAAATTGTCAGCAATTTAATTGTTTGACTAAATAATTCCATCCCTCCACAATAACGTACACAAAGACAGCAGTTTTTCAATACCAACATATTGGTGTTTTGAGTGCAAAAATCTCAATTCTTAAACATTAATCAATCAGAGCGAGAGGTTTATAAGTAAACCATCCTGATGTTGACCAAAATCTGGCCAGATAACATCTCTAGAAGTGTTGTCAGGATGATATTATATTTCCATGAATATATCAGAAATAAGCAAAATAAACAATAGCAATGTTTGATAGATTGAAGATCACTTTTTCAAATGGTTTTCCAATACGGTTGTTTATATTTCAACAGGTAGGGTTTTTCAATAGGGTTGTTTATATTTCAGCAGGTAGAAACACAATGTATGATACTATGAAAGCAGCAGTTAAAACAAGATATATCCTCATTAAACTGTGCTGATAGCTTTGTAAACATGACTATTGTTGTCAAGTATTCTAGATGGAAGAATCAACATAAGGAGAAGCCGGCATGTTTACATCTTTCAAGCCAGTGCAACAGTACTTTACCTTCATTCCTGGGGCATTTTTTTCCTGGGTGTGTCTAGCGGAAGTTAAATGGTTTTAAAATGGTGAGGTTGGAACAGATGTTTTTTATAAGGGAAGATTTAAATTAGAAT
>OZ012686.1:53594502-53597002 GCA_963942565.1 Maea johnstoni
AATCCTATTGGAATATGAAATATTATATCATATTAGCAATCTCTTATATTACTAGTGAAAGAAGATGATCACATTTGGCAATTATAAATAGTCATAGTCACATATAGTCTGACCCTATGATAGTTTTGACAATTACCTGGAAATAATGAAAAAAACTCACAAAATATTTGAAGGAGGGTCATGGATTGAGTTCTGTTGACATTTCTCTATCAACTATTTTCCATAACTGGTTCTTATCACACGCAGAGATTTCAACAGTTTACAGGCCCCTCTGAACTGCTACTGGCATGGATGGGTTAATTGTAAATCATGATTGAAATACTTTTTGCAGAACGACAAGGATCAATGCAAGGGGGAGAACTTCAAATACCAAAGTATTCATTTCTCCCTTTGAACTACACTAATTCTATTGTGGTAACATCTGCTGTCAGAGATATTTTTGTACTGAATTTTCTTTATCTTTGTCCAATTACTCATTGTTAAAGCTGCAGCGTTAAGTAGAGAAGGATGCTGCCATTTTGAGAGGTCTGCTATGAAAAGCTGCTATAAAGCAGTTTCTAAAGAAAATCTCATATCCGAAGTGTTTGTCAGACATATCAAAGAATAGGTTTTTAAGATGTATAAGACATATTTTAAAACTTGCAACAATATTTTGTTCAAAGGATTATTAGAAGAAAAATTGTCATTTCTTTTTATAAAAAATCATTATGTACAGATTCCAGATTTTAGTTCAGATCTTAGAATTTCCGTAGTTACATGTGGTGTCAAAATAATAAAGCTTTAGCAATTCTCCCTATTGCAATCATTAAGTCATAATTGGCTCTGAAAATCTGGGATAAATAAATAATAACTAAAACCTTTGCCTATAACTGCATGACAGAATTCTCTTGGCTAAGAAATGGCAGATGCACAGCTCCAAAAAGTTCCTCAGTCAGTAGTAAATAGTCCACCAAAGTTCTAGGGAGTTCTAACTGCTTGGCTTTCTCTCTTATACCCAGTCCAAGGATCCTGCGAGTTTGATTTCGGCATACCTCTTTTAACGTAGTAGGGTTTGAGATTCTCGTCAACAGCCAATCCCGAGCAGCAGGTTCTATGCGGAGGTTCTCCGGAATAACCTGTTGGAAATTGTATATCCAATGTTCATTGGTCAGGTCGTAACCTGACTCGATAAGTAAGCGAGCTATGCCAAGTCCTGCCCCGTGTCGAACAGCAACTTCCAGTGGAGAGATGGGCCTTTCATGCAATAACAGTACCTGGTCATTATTATTGTGCTGGTCTATCCCACAGCTCGGAATCTCCATGGGAACATTTTTGGCGATCAGTATTTTTACAACCTCAATACATCCAATGTAGACGGCGTTCCATAAGGGTGTGGTGCGGAGGTTATTTTCTGAGTCGGGGTGCGCACCATGCTGCAAGAGAGCCATCACGATGCTCCTATTCCCGTTATATGCGGCATAATGTAACGCCGTATCTGCGTCCTTGTCTGCATTGTTGACATCCACTGGATGCCGCAGTAAAACCTCCACCACACGCAGGAAGTTGCCGTGGGCAGCCAGGGCTAGAGCGGTGTTTTTGTCATTGGTTAGAACATGTGAGTGTGCCCCATGATTGAGCAGTTCCATCACAATCTCCAGGTGCCCGTCCCAAGCTGCCAAATGCAGTGCCGAGTATCCCACATCGTTGGTGCCGTTCACATCTGCCCCGTACTTCAGGAGGAGTCTCACGACTGCGGGGACGTTAGATATGGCTGCCAGCATAAGGGGGGTGTGGCTATCGTTGGTTTTGGAATTCGGGTCCGCCCCAAGCCTCAGAAGGAGTTCCACACCTTCTACACTTCCTGTTAAAAGTGAAGGAATTCAGTTCAATTCAGAAAGACTATAAAATGACCCATAAATCAAATATTCAGTAATGTGATAGCTTGAAATTTTAGTAGGTTATCAACACTTTTTCCACTATTCTATGTTAAATGGTGGCTATACTTGCAGTAAATGTTGAAGTGCCTGAGAAAAGTCTCAATCAATTCCCGTATTACTGGCCACACACAAGTCTACAACAGGATTTGAATCCCTGATAAGGCAACCCTTAATTGATTTGTAGTCGGTAGGGGGGTTAATAAAAATAAAATAAAAATCCTGTTTTTTTCTTAACCCCAAGCATTACCGAGTCGGGAAATGAAATAAAACTATTAGTTTAAGTTAGACAACTAAAACATATTCTTTTCATGGTCACATTGTTTATTTCGTGTTTTTCCAGGGTTTTTTATTGACATTTAACTATTGTTTTATCTATTTAATTAAAAATCTCACTGTTATATATTCCTCATCAGATACTGCTAAGTTGGGTCGGCCATTTATAATAATAATAAAAGATTTAAGAATGATCCGTGAAACTGCAAATCAATTATGGGTCGCCCAACAGTCATTGCACGATGCATAAAACAGTTCAGCCATGGGCAAGCCGTACATAAGATAGCAATGACAGAAATATTAAATCATAT
>OZ012686.1:53602002-53639502 GCA_963942565.1 Maea johnstoni
GAGCTAATTGTACGCTCACAACAAGTAGTATCTTTGGCTATCAATGATTAGGCCAAGAAAAAAATACTGTTTGTTTCCTGTAGCGGTCTGAAAAAAATAGGGTAGGTAGGTCGGTAAAAAAATCTTTTTTCAAATTATTTTTTTGGTCAAAAATGTGTGTTTTATGCATGTTTTACTTTGATTGGGAGTTGGGAGGGCGGAAAAAACTTTAGGGTAGGGATTCTTTTGAATAGAAACTTGTTAGGGTAGGGTTACAGGAAACAAACAACTTTTTTTTAGCCTTTTAAGACTGCAATCTGCGATAATCTGACATATTCACACCCATCCCCTTCAACAACCATGACATTTAATGAGAAAAATCTCTTATCAATTGTCATGTGTAATTAGAGAGTGGGGTTTTGCATTTCATCCTGACATATTCAGCATTAGTTTACCATTGCAGAATTCTTCAAAACGGCAATCAATCAGCAGTTAGTATATACCGTTAACAGTTCCAATAAAATGCTGTATCAATTTGTTGGTACCAGTACTGATACTTTACCCTTACGTTATAGATTGTGTCAAACCCTTGACAGCATATACAGGTGAACTTGGATATGACGGACCACTGTACGACGGATTTTTGCATATGACGGACGATATGCTTGGTCCCACTCCGATGCATATCAAGTATTCGTCATATGTATATGACGGATTTAGCATATGACGGACCGATTTTCCTGGTCCCATTGAGTCCGTCATATCCAAGTTCACCTGTAAGACCACGTTCAGTCGCCAATAACTACCTGTCACAATTTACTTCATGAGTGCTGCACTGGTTACACTGCAGACATGCTAGTGTAATCTTGTGAGACGCAGTGGAATAGTGGTATCTAGAGTGTTGGAATGGCGACCCAAGGGTTGAGGGTTTGTTTCTGGCTGGTCTGTCCTTGGGCAAGACAGTTAACTCATTCGTCAGACGGGGACTTATTTCAAAATGTGCAGGTAGAGCCATTGGCCCCTGCATCTATATGAGATCAATGAAGAGATCATATGCTTGGTCCCAACATGTCAAACTCCTAGTGAGCAGCGGGAGGTTAAGGATAGCAAGAGATCCTTACTACTACTCGTAGTGAGTGTCAAAATACTGCAAGCTCCTTACTACATGTACATAGTCATAGGCCTACTAACTCCTAGTGAGCAGCAGGAGTAAATAAATACTGCAACCTCAACACTAAATACACCAAGTATCTATAGGCGATTGCACTTCTCCACAGAGCGGATTTACAGTAGTTGGAATGAAGTAAGTCGCGCTGGACAACACCTTTATGCGTCGGTTGCACGCTGAGCTTAGTGCGAATATATGACAACATCCCCCCCCCCCCCCCCCCCCCCCCCCCCCCTTTCTCAATCAGTCCATGATATCTCTGGCTCTGCTGAAGGAAGCCAAGAGTGAAGAGAGAGGCAAAGTGCGGGATAAATGAAATGTTTTTTCAAATAGCACGATACAGCCGCGTACATCGGACTTTTAGTGATAGAATATAGCTACCTGTTATTGACCTTTGATCGAAGAAACGCCACTTTCAGAAATAAAATCGAGTAGGAAGAAACACGACATTTCACAAAAACATCAGAATGATTTAACTTGCACCGGCTGCACTCTTCTGCAACCCGTTAGCAGAGATATATAGGTTAGGGAGATAGGAGACAGCTAATAATAGCTCCTACACCAGTCAGACACTATTGTTATGCAAATGAGCTCTTATCTGTATCCCACTCATTCCCAGGGACTCAACCTGACTCAACTGAGCATGGGCACTGCTCTACTTATCACCACTTCCTGTGTATACCACAGGGTTATTTGACTACTTTCTCTGGTATGGGGAATGTAGAAGAGCTCTTTTAGTATATATATTCCATGGTTAAACAGGTCCATAACATCAGACAGGATGCAGTGACAAAACCTGATACTTTCCTGTCTCAACCTACTGCTGTGGATTGCCTTTACATTCAGGGCCGCACCTTTCAGGGGCTATACAGGATACACATGTCTGATTGCAATCCTATGTCTGGCTTAATTCTGATCAATAGGAACATCCCTGTCTAGAGCCTGAGGTATGAGTACAGGATATCAACCCAATAAACACATGCCACACTGCTTTTGTTTCTCATTATATGTCTATAAAGGAAGTCGGAAGATTTAAAGGGGCTCTGAGTAGATAATAAACCTCTCATCCTCTGTCAATGTTACTCACTCAAGACTGAAAGAAATTCTCTGGCAAAAGAGGGAATATACCACATGTATTGTTCAGTTTTTTAAAATGTTTCATCTCTGTTGAGTTTAATGTTTATTCAAATTATTTGAATTAAAGGGCTAGTATGCTAATTTACCTATTTCAATACAAAGATATGAATAATCCATATACAATCATTACTAATTGTGTTTACCTTTTGAGGAGGATTATTTACCTGGGCATGTTGGTAGGAATGCAGGTGAGCACTGTTCCATGTGTTTACAGTTTAATTGATAGGCTTATTGCAATAAGTCTAATCTTGGTTCAACTCAAGACTTTTGACATGTCTTCAGAATGCTAACATAGATATGTGCCATAAGTGCCATTTCAGTAAATAACCCTGTGCCTGACTGTCTTTTACTGTTAGTTTATCAGCATAGCTCATAACAATGATACAAGGAAATATTTATCTATTATTATTTCTACATTTTTACATGATGTGAAATTGAAATATATAAAAAAGTAACCTTTCATTTACTATTCAGCATACAAAATGGGAGAAAATATAGTTCTATTGTTACCTTAGAACAGGTCCAGACAATGTGACAAATTTACAATTTCAAGTATACATATTCTCTTTGAAAATAGAACAGCGATAAAGATTAACTTCTTTATTTATCTATTTAACCTCATATACCAACTTAAAATTGTTGGTTTCTCAATAAATTAAACCAGCACAGAAGGGGAAATTTACTGAGATGACTGATGTTTAGTCATATCACAAGTTAATTGGAGTACCCAATTAAACCTCCCAGATACATGTATTGCAATTGCGCTAACATCAATTAAGCAAAGTTAGCACAAGTTCTTACCTACATCCCTAGCATGTCCTTAAAGTTGAGCCTCTCCAAAAGGTAAAATCCATTTTTCACATGTTTAAAAGCACAAGTAGTCCATTTAACATTATGACCAACACAATAGGCCTAAGATGGCCACCCCAAATCTCACGAAATCTCACCCAAGTCTCTAGCCCTTTCAAGCCTCTGGACGAGATTAGCCTTCACAGTGGGAGTGAATGGACTGCTGGCTAGGAGTTTCCTGTCACTGTATTCCTAGTCACTGCCGTTAGTAAATAAAATCGACCACCCTAGATCTACATCAATCCACTCATCACGCTCATATCGGTGGCACAGCAGGGCGTCTGGCTGAAGCCCACATCATATTATTTTTATCAAATGCGTGATAATTTGCCGAATTACATATGTTTCGACAAAGAAATTAGAATGGTAGACTATAGTACGATGGACCAAGTGTGAAAGAAAAAATATATTTAAATTAATTTTCACCCCCGTTTATTGGGGAGAGAAAATAAATTTAAACATATTTTCACTCCCGTTTATTGGGGAGAGAAAATAAATTTAAATATATATTTCACTCCCGTTTATTGGGGACAGAAAATAAATTTAAATATATTTTCACTCCCGTTTATTGGGGAGAGAAAATAAATTTAAATATATATTTCACTCCCATTTATTGGGGAGAGAAAATAAATTTATATCTATTTTCACTCCCGTTTATTGGAGAGAGAAAATAGATTTAAATTTATCGTCACTCCCGTTTATTGGGGAAAGAAAATAAATTTAAATATATTTTCGCTCCCGTTTATTTGGAGGAGAAAATAACATTAAATTTATTTTCACTCCCGTTTATTGGGGAGAGGAAATAAATTCAAATTTATTTTCACTCCAGTTTATTGAGGGGAGAAAATGAATTTGAATTTATTTTCTCTCCAATAAACGGGAGTGAAAATAAATTTAAATGCATTTTCTCCCCCCAATAAACAGGAGTGAAAATAGATTGACATTTATTTTCTCTCTCCGATAAACGGGAGTGAAAATATATTTAAATTCATTTTCTCTCCCCAATAAACGGGAGTGAAAATAAATTTAAATATATTTTCTCTTTCACACTTGGTCCATCGTACTACAGTTCAAAATGGTCGGAAAGTATGACAAAAGCCTTTAAATACTCCGCTTTGGGTAATTCATGAATCTTTTCAGAGAGGTATTAAGTTATAAGACAATATAAGATCAATTATAGCTCATGTTTTATACATAATTATGTATCTAAGAGTATAGTTTTTAGAACTAAGCGATTTAGAAAAGTGGCAAATTGGGCATTTGGTACATATACTCTACTGTACACAATCAGTGATAAGCACACACCAGGTAATGCATAGCAATATTAGTTAAAACGCGTGCCATGTTTTACTTAAATATACCTAGTTCCGTATCATGTTTGGATACTCGCTGCTCTCTAAAATGTGCTGAACGCCTAGTTGAGGAACACCTCAGATAAATAAAAACATTTTCTTACACCCTGTTCATCTCCCCAATACCCTCTGCACCTTAGGCCACTTTTTTCTGTTTTAGGAAAAATCCCTAGTTGATTTTGGGCCCCTCATTGAAAAAAAGAACAAAAAGAAAGGAAAGTTGTAAAGTATTTCCTTATAGCAATATTTGTGCATGTTTTATAAAAGAAAAATGTAAAAAAAACACATAAACATATAATTCCCAAGTTGTTAAATAGGGGTCGGGTCATCAATATTTAGTTATCATTTTAGTACTCCCTAGCAGGGACTAGATATAGCGCAGGCGAAATCCTGCATTGTGCCGGGGTTCCCACAACCCCCGCACTGGGTATATAGTCACCACAGGTTTAGGAGAAGAACTCCCTAGCAGCTTGTGGCTTCCATTGGGGGAGGGGGACGGGTCCTGAGAGGGTCAAACCTCTCCTTGTCCTCCACCTCCCCTTCCTTCTCCCCCTCGGCCTGGTCCAAGAACTGGTACCGGGATGTTGCCGGGGAGGTACCTAGACCTGGACGAAGACCTAGACACCTAGCTAGAGCTGCACTCGTTGAGGGAGATCAACTCATAAGCTCACCACCCTTTTCACTTCTGAGCTCATAGCTCACGGAAGCGCGGAGTTAAAAAGAAAGTACTTATTTTCCAGCCCTGCTATTAAGAAATGAATACTTATTGGTGGAGATTTATTACCATTTTAGAATGTGCTGACGAGGTACAAAGGTCAGTATAACACTCAACACTGCTTGTATGCATTGGAGATTGTAAACAAGACATGTCTGCGATAAGCAGTTATAAGGTGTTTTAGGTGCTCTGTATTATGTTTGTGTTTCCAACAGAGATGAACTCACAAGTTGACCACTTCAGCTCGAGCTCGACGAGCCTACCCCAGTACTTGAGCCACTCGAGTTTGTGAGAGGTGAGTGCAGCTCTACATCTAGTGGGACTCAGCCCTCTTTAAACCAGGAGTGGGGAAGGAGAGGGGGGGCGGTCTAGCTGTGGGTGATTCCTTATAGCGACTCCGCCAATCTGTATAGCGTCTCCTTTGGCTGAGATCCCCCTATGATACTGATGGCAAGCTAGTAGACTGACCATTGAGGGAGTCAGCTCTTTAAGGTACCCGCACTCTTTGAGGCACCCATGCTCTTTGAGATACCCACGCTCTTGGAAGTACCCGCGCCCTTTGCGGCACCTGTGCTCTTTGAGGCACCCGCACTCTTTGAGGCACTGGCTAGCCATGTAGTACCTGCACTCTTTGTGGCACCCGTGCTCTTTGCGGCACTGGCACTCTTTAAGGTACCTGCGCTATTTGAGGCACTGACCCTCTGTAAGGTTCCCACGCTCTATATGAGGTGCCCTCGCCAGTGCTCTATGAGGCACCTGCGCTCTTTAAGGTACCTGCACTCTATGAGGCACCACCTCCCTTTGAGGTACCCACTCTCTTTGAGGTACCCACTCTCTTTGAGGCACCCACGCTCTGTGAGGCACCCATGCTTTTTGCGGCATCCACGCTCTTTGCGGCACCCGCACTCTTTGAGGTAACCACGCTCTTTGCGACGCTGGCGCTCTTTGAGGTACCCTTGCTCTTTGCGGTGCTCACGATCTTTGGGGTACCCGCGCACTTTGCGGTACCTGCGCTATTTGCAGTACCTGCACTCTTTGCGGTACCCACGCTATTTGAGGTAACCGTAACTGAAGTTGCAGAGCCCATAGTTGATGTAGGTGCGCTGACCGCAGAACGTGATACTGCGGTGGAGAGGCTCTTCTCACTTTCTTGACCAAGTCTGGAGGTGTTCAAATGTTTTAACACATGGTAGATTTCTGGTGCAAAACATTCATGCCCTACAGAATGTATACAAGCTTAAGGGTTTCTGACAATAAAAAAATAAGGATAAGCTTGTATAACAGACTTTTTTTAGCTCCCTCTCGCATTGATTTTGGGAAAAAAATCTTCTGGCCTTAAATTACTCTTTTTTCATCCTACCCACCATATTCTTACACACTTTTCGCCCTTTACCCTCTGTATCTTGTAACCCTTCTTGCATCCTCCCCACCTTATTCTTACTCACTGTTCACCCTCACTTACCCTCTGCACCTTACTATTCTTTCATCCTCCCCACCTTATTCTTACACACTGTTCACCCTCACTTACCCTCTGCACCTTACTATTCTTTCATTCTCCACACCTTATTCTTACACACTTTTCAACCTCACTTACCTTCTGCACCTTACTATTCCTTCATTCTCCACACCTTATTCTTACACACTGTTCACCCTCACTTACCCTCTGCACCTTACTATTCTTTCATTCTCCACACCTTATTCTTACACACTTTTCAACCTCACTTACCTTCTGCACCTTACTATTCCTTCATTCTCCACACCTTATTCTTACACTGTTCAACCTCACTTACCTTCTGCACCTTACTATTCCTTCATTCTCCACACCTTATTCTTACACTGTTCAACCTCACCCTCTGCACCTTACTATTCCTTCATTCTCCCCACCTTATTCTTACACACGTTTCACCATCACTTACCCTCTGCACCTTACTATTCCTTCATTCTCCACACCTTATTCTTACACACTGTTCACCCTCACTTACCCTCTGCACCTTACTATTCTTTCATTCTCCACACCTTATTCTTACACACTTTTCAACCTCACTTACCTTCTGCACCTTACTATTCCTTCATTCTCCACACCTTATTCTTACACTGTTCAACCTCACTTACCTTCTGCACCTTACTATTCCTTCATTCTCCACACCTTATTCTTACACTGTTCAACCTCACCCTCTGCACCTTACTATTCCTTCATTCTCCCCACCTTATTCTTACACACTGTTCACCATCACTTACCCTCTGCACCTTACTATTCTTTCATTCTCCACACCTTATTCTTACACTTTTCAACCTCACCCTCTGCACCTTACTATTCCTTCATTCTCCCCACCTTATTCTTACACACTGTTCACCATCACTTACCCTCTGCACCTTACTATTCTTTCATTCTCCACACCTTATTTTTACACACTTTTCAATCTCACTTACCCTCTGCCCCTTACTATTCTTTCATTCTCCACACCTTATTTTTACACACTTTTCAACCTCACTTACCCTCTGCACCTTACTATTCTTTCATTCTCCACACCTTATTCGTACACTGTTCAACCTCACTTACCCTCTGCTCCTTACTATTCCTTCATTCTCCACACCTTATTTGTACACTGTTCAACCTCACTTACCCTCTGCTCCTTACTATTCCTTCATTCTCCACACCTTATTCTTACACACTGTTCAATCTCACTTACCCTCTGCACTGACCTTACTCTTCTTTAATCCTACCCACCATATTCTTACACACTGTTCACCCCTACCCCTCTGCATCTTGTAACCCTTCTTGCATCCTCCCCACCTTATTCTTACTCTGTTCACCCTCACCCCTCTGCACCTTACTCCCTCCATAATTACTCACTTTCAGTATCTAGTGAAACATTTGCAAATTTATGCCTCTTTGCTGTGCCCCTGATCCATAAAATATCTTCCATCAGGTATGATCTTTTGAGGGTCTATAAGCTATTTCAAGGTGGTGAGTTTCACTGATCCACTGGCAAAACTGGCCATGTCCCTACGTTAGGGCACAAAATTTCCATCAATCTCAGATAGTCCTTTATCTTCTTGAGCAATAAATTGTCTACTAGGAGGGGGGGGGGGGTTATTAAACATCATTGTTCAGGCTCTTGTCCGATACTCAACTATCTTAAAGTCTACACCCTTTTCCTCATAACCAGACCAACTGTAGACAAGGAGATTTGCCCCCTTAGGCTGTCTGGGGCCTGTTTCTCGTATCGCAAATTTCGAATCGTTCCTAATTTACCATTTCCTAAATTTAGGAACGTCTTTACGATGATCAGTTATTGCGTTTCTCAAAGGTCTTCGTAAATGAATTCGAAATCTTTTAATTGATGACGTCATTTACGGGAAAAGATTGTTGTGACGTCCTTTTGTTGCGCATATAGTCCTATTGTTGCGTACATAGTCCTTTTGTTGCGTATGCCACTCACTACGGGAGTGGTATCAGTGACATGAACGTCAGGGATGGATGGGGCATTTATCCCGCCGTAGCGTACTATTTAGGGTGCGGCAGCGGTTTTTTCTCTGATTACCGCCGCCCAAATCGCTCGCCTCTATATTTCCTTTTGCCGTTTCCACTTGGCGGCGACGGGAGCGGGACGGTTTATAAGGACAGCGGTTCCCGCCGCGGCAAGATCTGGACCGCTCACTTGAGCGATCCAAGCGGGAAACCGCCGCGGTTTTGGTACATCAACCAATCAAATTGATTAGTTGACGTCTATGTTTCAATCCGTCACTTCTAGTCAGGTCAGAAATCAGGAAAATGAACTTCCTCAGGCGTTTTGGGGTAAAAGTCGGTATCCAGTGCTTTCATATAATTTGATGGTGCTGAATCGGAATATGGTGGATACAAAAACCAATTTTTAGTTTTAAGCCCCTAATTTGCATATGCAAATTAGTTTATTGTAATATGTAAAAAGGCCCCAAAATCATCACAAATGATAGTTATAGGAGTAGGAAAGACCCCCTAAAACATTCATAACCCAACTTAGACCAAAGATAGGGATGAGTGTTTGGTTTCAGAATGTTGGTCTAGAAGAGAAGTACCTTCACATGACTAGCTATAACCCATGATGTAATAAAGGTCATTCAATGTCAAAGTGGCTGCCAAATCAAGAATCTATGATTTTCCAATAAATAATAATTTCCGTTAATAAATTTGTCAGTTTTCTTGCAGGTATGTATTTCTTTTCTGTCGACACTTTAAACACTTAATATAGGCATGAATTGCCCAATAGCACATTCAACATCTACATATTCATTTAAAACCACTTCATTTTCACAGGCAAGGAGTAAAAACGTTTGGATAAAACATATCTAAGATATTTATTCTGTCAATTATTGTGGTAACTTGGTTAGGAAATAATAAATTTCAGTAATAGTTTACACTGCCTTTAATCTTACATGACAAACACAATAGGGAAGTTAAAAGGCTTATTCTCCCCATTGAAAATGAAAGCTGACATTCCAAGATATGACTCTGTTATGTCAACCTTCTGCTGCTTCACTTAGATATTTGGGTGCACCCGTTATTAGGCATTTAGTCATTTTGGTGTCTGAATGTTCAAGATTGGCCCAGACTTTGTCTTGAGATGATTAAAAAAATGTCTGAGAATCCTTTTTTAAAGATATTACTCTCCTAAAAATATTGCCAGGATAAAATAGTTATTCAAGGAGAATTTAATGAGCTGCTAAATGGACAATTCAAAGACGAAATGCCTTAAATCTTGAAATTGGGGTTAGTTTGACCTTGAATCACCTCTAATATCACGACAATATACCCTACCGTAGGTTGGTTGCATGGAATGGAAAGATTGTTTTACTATTTTGATACCAAACAACGCCTATTGTGTTTGGTTTTCACACATTTTGTGACTTAATCAGTGGTCCCATTCTAGCACTTTCTAACAAGTCTTTAAACACTTATTATAACCATGGTGTGAGCACTTCGGTGGATACAAAAGACTATGAACCGAATACCTTTATGGTGTAGCCAAAATGCCACATTCCACGTCTCCATATTAACTTAAAACAACTTCATTTTCACCGGTAAATGGTACAAAATGCATTGGTGGACCATATTTGAGGTGATATATCTGTCAGTTATTGTGGTAACTTGGTTTGGAAATTGTAAAATGACAAAACACAACTACTTCATCAAAACCTCTATATCAAAATTTGAATTTCTTAGAGAAGAGAAAAAAATACATTTTGTCCATTATTTGACCTTCAATGACCCCTTAATTTCAGCATTTTTCACAATCATCTTCCAGGTTGAGGATAAAATTGAACCTGATATTTTGGTGCATTAACTCAGTCATTTTGGTTTTCAAATTTGTACCATTCTAGACACATTTTTGGGTCTCCAGGTGGGTCTGGTACTCTACTTTGTACATTAAATCTCAAAATTGGACTTACGTTTCTAATCAATGAACTTTCTTAAATGTTTAACAACTCCACTAAGAAGCAATCCTTCAGGAAAAGTGGCTACAGAAACTAAATACATACCTTCACGAAAACTGAAAAAATCATAAATGGAACTACAATTAATTCGAAAATCCCAGATTCTTGATTTGGCAGCCATTTTGACCTTGAATGACCGTTAATACATGATTGGTTATAGCAAGTCATGTGTTTAGTATTTTAAAAGGTACTTCTCTTCCAGACCAACATTATGATACCAAACACTCATCCCTATGTTTGGTCTAAGCTGAGCTATGAATGTTTTAGGGTGTTTTTCCTACTCCTATACCTATCATTTTACTTATTTTATGGTGTTTAAGGCTACCGACTTATACCCCAAAGTGCCCGAAACTCTTTAAATAATGCCCTTTTCCAGATTACGGACCTGACTATTCGTGATGGGTTAAATTGCAGCGGTTTCCCGCCGGCAGGTTGGGACACTCCCAGAGGACGGAGCGGGACGGCGACGGCTTTCTGAAGGAGGAACCGCTGCCGTCCCGCTCGCCGTCCCGCCTAGTGGAAACGCACCCTTAAGGACACAGCGATTGCCTTTCCGCCCTGCGTACAAAAGCAACAAAACGTTCCCTAATAAAACATGGACCTACTACCATATGTGTGCGTGAAAAGGGTAGATAAATTACGTTTTCATGCAGTATTGTTCGCCGTTCAAATTAACTGCTTACATGGTTAACGGTTTTAAAGGATCGGGGAAAACCGAAGAAGTATCATTATTACTTTTTCTGAAAGGGGCCATATTAGACAACTTTTATTCAACAATAAACACAAATCTAACATTAGCCCCCCCCCCCCCCCCCCCACCCCCCTTAGCTCTTTTTTTCTAGAATGGCTAAGCAGAATTAGGGGTGTCAGAATATTTTAGTGGCGGAGTCGATGCATGCATGTATGTATGAATATTGTAACCTGGTTGCACTACTTTATTAGCAATAGTAAAGACCATGACAAATAAATAGACATTACTCTAGATTAAATTTACTAGGTTTTTAATTAAAAACAATTTGTATCAAGAGCAATTCAAGTGGAATATATGAAAGCGTACATTGGTAATGTGTTTGCGAAAAAAAATCCAGGTTAAGGTGATGAGTACCATTGCAAGCCAGTTAAAAGCCCTGTCCCAAAACACACCTCAAAGCAGCATAATCCTATAACTAGGTGTATCTCCAGGTTCCTGAGTGTTATCAGGTAGAGAATATCATCGTCACCTGTCATTATTCAATCCATATTCTGTTTTATTTCAGAATTTACATCTTTTCTTTCAAATGACATATTCTCATTAATTACGCAGGTGATGGTTACTGCAGGTTCACAGTTACCTTAGGGATATCATTGACTATGCCCAATAAAAAGTATTTATTTTGATTTTTTACTGCTGAAGATTTTTACAGGCTATAACGTTGAAAATTTTAGTTAGAAATCTCCACACCAACTACACTTGGTAACCTCGCATGTTCATAGCTAGCACCTATCTATAGCATCCTGACCACAAGCCATTGTCTAATGAGATCGTCGAGGTGTATCTTTGTGCAACTGCCTTTTGTTTCCAGTGCTCAGAAGTGATCAGCGAGGTATGTCCACTACTATCAAAGGGGTTCCCATGCCTCCCCACACGAGATATCTCACTAAAACTTTCAATGTTATGGCCTGTAAAAATCTTTAGCAGTAAAAGATTAAAAAATTACTTCTTATTGGGCATAGTCAATGATATCCCTAAGGTAACTGTGAACCTGTAGTGACCATCACCTGCATAAGTAATGAGATTATGTCATTTGAGTGAAAAGTTGTAAATATTGAAATGAATTAGAATATGGGTTGACTACAGACGGCTGACTATGATATTCTCTTCCTGATAACACTCTGGAACCTGTAGATACACCTTGTTATATGATTATGCTGCTGTGAGGTGTGTTTTGGGATGGGGCTTTTAACTCGCTTGCAATGGTACTCATCACCTTAAATAGTCTGCGATGGACCAAGTGTGAAAGAGCATTTATTTTCATAACCGTTTTTTTATGGGTAGAGAAATAAAAAAAAAACACTTCCATTTTCACGACCATTTTGAGGGGACAATACATTTTAAAAACTTTATTTTCACGACTTGTTTTGGGAGAGAAAATAAAGAACTTTTTATTTTCACTACCGTCTTTTGGGAGAGAAAATAAAAAAAAAACGTTTTTTTTCACGACTTTTGGGTGGAGAGATTATTTTCACGACCATTTTTGGGTAGAATTTTTTTTTAAACTTTATTTTCACGACCTTTTCGGTGGGGAGTAAATAAAAAGATGTACAGACAGACAGATAGATAGATAGACATATAGATACATATATACATACATGCAGACAGATAGATAGATGTTAGATATTGATAGATTTACATATACATAACTACATGTTTCCATTATTGATATGGTCGTTTTACTTTTTGTATAAATGATATTCCATGATATACACGCACGTGGTCTTTATTGCGAATATCGCAAATTAAAAGGCTACCTTTGCTACGAAAACGAGCCAAGCAGCCAGTCATTTTCACGGCCGCTTTTTTGAGGAGAAAAGATATAACTTTATTTCTCCCCATCACTCTATCTTTTTCTTTTCTCCCCCCCCCCCCCCCCCAAACAAAAAAGGAAATGGTCGTGAAAATAAAGTTTTTGTATTTTCTTTCCCCCAAGATGGTCGTGAATATACGAAGTTTTTGTATTTTCCCCATGGGGCCAGTTTCTCGTATCGTAAATTACGAACGATTCGTATTAAGATAAGATAAGATAAGATAAGATAAGAAAATTTTATTAAAGTCTCACCCATTAAAGAATTGTACACACATGACACAGTAATAACAATGGACGGTCAAATTTGACCTACGAGATACTATACAACCAATAAATACATGATATACATTGTTAAAAAAATTAATATTACATAAAATCAATTCTTGATACATCAGTTCTGATATTAAGCATTTTGCAACAGGTTTTGGCACTGAAAAATACGATATCACAGTTGGACAATAAGAACGCCATTTTATCAGTATCACTTAAGGTATTAAAATTTGGCAGGATTGTGCATGCCTTGCTTAAAAGGTTTTCTCTGTGAGATTTAAGCGCAGGGTGACGACAGCGCAACAGGAAGTGCTCTTCTGACTCAATTTCTACAAACCCTTGTTTATAACAACTCAGGCATACTCTCTCCTCTTTAGGAATTCTATGATTATTTGATTTCTCCCAGCGACCTGTTTCTATCCTCAAAGGTGCAACTCCACATCTAATTTGAGCCAGCGCTTTCCTTTCCTTCCTAGTAATTGGCATCTCGAGGTATGGTTCAGACAAAAATTCTCTTTTGAATAACCGATAAGTTCTTAGTTTATTATTATTTTCCCAGTCTAAGATGGCATGCCACTTAGCTATACACTCATTAAGAAGCTTTTCATAGAGTTCTTGGCCAATTTCTGAGAAATCAACTACCAAGTTAATATCATTGAGTCTAAGGAGACCAAGGGTCTCATACTCTAGAGCCACCTTAAGGGGCCATGTGTTTTTTATATTTTGTTTATGAGCCCATTTAAAAATCTTTCTTGGAAGTCGATCCTCGTTCATTTGAGAGAGACGGCAACGGAATCTAGAAATGCTCATCCATTGTCGATGGAATGGTAAAACCCAACCCATCTCGCCATGAACACCTGCATTTGGAGCATACCGACCTAGACCCAAAAACACACGGCATGCCCTATTTTGTACCGCGTTTATACAACTGTACTCCTTCAAACCCCATATTGCTGCACCATAGTCAATAATTGGTGCTACAAGAGACGCATACACCTTTGTAAACACTTTATAAGGCATGCCACCATTAGCATAGAACTTTGAAATTATGAGGCCTAATGCCCTACTGGCCGAAGCAGCTACAGATTTTGCAGTGCGAGACATATCATGAAACTCATTAAAAACAAGGCCCAGATATTAATACTGTGAAACAGTTTTGAGCTCTTGGTCACCACAACAAAACTGGAAAACTGACCTCTGTTTAGATGGGTTTCTGAAATGTATAACTTGTGTTTTTGTGTCGTTGATATCTAGACGCCATTTTTTACACCAGTTTGATAAGACATCGAGCATAATCTGTAAATCAGACTCGCTTTCGGCCAGCAGAACAACGTCGTCTGCATAGAGAAGTATGGAGAAGTATATATATATATATATATACATATATATATATATATATATATATATATATATATATACTTATTCACTTTTCTCTGGGGGAAGGGGGTCGTGTGGGGGCAGAAGAAACTGGATATATTTGTGTGTATATATATATATATATATATATATATATATATATATATATATATATATATATATATATATATATATATATATATATATATATATATGGGGTCAGATATAGACAGAAAAACTTGTTTCATTTTCTATCTTCAAAAAAAAAAAAGAAAAAAATTACAGTTATGAAAAAAAGTCATCCGAGTCGGCGAATTGAACCCGTATCGTCCACGTGAGAGCCGGACAACTAACCTCTAGGCTACGAAGCCAATCCTTGAATAATTGGCGAATTTATAACACTAAGTACAAATGTCGTACCAAACTGGAAGTTGGTCGGGGCGTTCTCGAATCATGTTTATCATTTGTTAAATACTAGACCCCCCCCCCCCCCCCCTCAGGTAAACTTGTAATTTCCTGAGTAACTGATAAGGTGCAAAGTGGCCGTGCTTATGCTCCTTTAATACAGAGTCGATCTTTCCCCATGCCACTCTCATGACAGGCCTATATACGCTGACCGTCGTAGAGCCGAGTCTGGTCACGACTGCATAATGAAAAGTGAATATTTGCAATTCATAAATGAACTATGAAATTCCTCATTCATTTATCAATATTCAATATCAATTATGAATGTTCCAAACTGTCTTTTTTGTCCACTTTTACATGCCATTTTGGTCACCACATACTATCAAATTCAAATAATGAGTGCTCCCTTGGAAGTGGTGAAGGGGGACATCTAGCGGGAGAAGGGCAAACTATGTGAAACAGCAGAGAAAATATATTTAAATATTTTTTTTCTGCTGTTTTTGGAAAAACGATGGAGAAAATATATTTAAATATTTTTTTTCTGCTGTTTTTGGAAAAACGTTGGAGAAAATAAATTTAAATTTATTTTTTCTGCTGTTTTTGGAAAAACGTTGGAGAAAATAAATTTAAATTTATTTTTTCTGCTGTTTTTGGAAAAACGTTGGAGAAAATAAATTTAAATTTATTTTTTCTGCTGTTTTTGGAAAAACGTTGGAGAAAATAAATTTAAATTTATTTTTTCTGCTGTTTTGGTAAAAAAACGGTGGAGAAAATAAATTTAATTTTTTTTTCTTCTGCTGTTCACACTTGCACCATCGTAAAAATGTATCCTGAAAAGCCACCAATTGACGGTGACTTCACCACAAATCGTAGTATACTCACGAATTCTGTTATTTTTAGTTTGAACATATACGTAATTAGTCGAACATTGTCGTAAGTAGACGTAGACCTGGCGTATATATGCGTATGTATGTCGTAGTTAGTCGTATTTATGGCGTGCATATTCGCACACATTCGCATACATACGCACCTTCATATTCGTACCCAACTACGAATGTGTTCGCCTACTCACGAATGATTTCGATAGAAAACGTACAATGTCGCACACATTAGTAAAGGGTACGAACAACCAGTAAGGCAGAAGTGCGGAATGAACATTTATTAAACAAGAACGATATATTGTATGGTTACAAACTAACGGCTTAACTGCAACATTGTATCGTTTACAAATTATACATTGTATCCATTCGAAGTCTAAAATACTTCCAATTATAAACGTAACCTGAACATGCTCTTACTACGCACCACCAGCAGTTCCAATACTGTCACATACCAAAATGATAATCAACCTCTCTCTACTTGTTTCTTTATCGTAGAGTGTACGTCATGCTAACAACAAACTCGCAACAAAGTATCTAACGACACATGATATCAAACAATCCAAAACACGACCCACTTCCATCCAACAGCCAAGTATATACTTGCTACAAAGTAACACAAGCGGTCCACTGACCTCCTTCTACCATCTAAGTTGACCCCGCGCTGCTACGCTGCGTTCCCAAGTTCCGCGGCAAAAACCGTTCGAAACGCCAAGCAAGAGTTAGAAGTCTAGTTAACGTTTCCGCACAGCGCACGCGCGGCTCTGCGTCTGCTCGCCCGTACCTGTAGGTATGCTCGAACCGCATCACTCCTCCAGCCCCCCAGTCTCCGAATATCCTGCTCCTGGCCTCCCTGCAAGAAAGCCCGAGTACAAGCTCCCCTTCGAAAGGAGTGAAACGAAAAACCACACTCCCCCCTGCCCAACCGGCGAAGCAAAATGCGCAACCATTCCCTCGCTACCGGCATGGCCAGAGGCAAGGAGTATGAATCCCCCGGTCTCCTCACCCCAGGGCACCAAAAAAGTGGATGGAGCCCCACCCGCGACCCAGAAAGGTTGCGTAGGTCCACCCAGCGTGTCACTGGACACGCGGGAGAGCCCCTGACCGGCAGCAGCGGCACCCAAAACCCTTCTGCTGCATCTTGGTGGGCCTTAGCCCACTTGATTCGCAACTGCCACACTCCCTCCCAGTGCACGACATCCGAAAAAGTCGGCAACCGGGTAACGTCGAAAGCCAAAGCTGACTCTGGAAGAAAGGAGGAAAGCCTCGCCATGGTGGCAAAAAGTAGTGCCACCAGTGCTGCAAACACCACTCCGGCCTCCCCTAGCTGTAAACTCAAAACACAAAGCTGTTCCAAAAGTACAAAAGGCATCGCAGGGGCCTGGGCCGGTACATGTCTGCACGTGTGGGGCAAGGCTCTCCTCCATAAGAAGAGATCCCTGTCAGCAAAGGCAGCCACGTCCAAATGGTGATCTAAAAGAAAATGTTTAACTGAGCCCAATGCATTAAGGACTGACTTCGGTGCAGTACACGACAAAAGCAAGAATTCCCCAAAAGCCTGCAACACCCGTGCCGACGTGGGAAAATCCGTGAAAGAAAAAGCATGTGCGAACGCCACATACAGCAGTACATGTGAACGAACGTTCGCACGCGTCCCCGGTTGGAACGCCTCTCGTCTCCTGTCCGCCGCTCGCCTCACCAACTGCTCTGCACCTGCAATACAAAGAAACACGCGACCATTAGCGACACGCGACCAATCAGCTCGCACCCCCCCGCATACAACCATAAGGCACAGGACCACATTTAACCCTTTACACCCTAGAATCCAGCCTAAATGCGCTTGCTGGCACTCGCACCCTTCTCGCCCTTCTCAATACACCATCTGCCATCACCCATCTCCTCGCCCCATCGTCTTTGTGCATACGTGAGAGTGCATCAGCTCTCGTCATCTCTTTCCCCGGCCAATGTACAAGTCGCAGTTCCACATCGAAAGACACCCCCACCACGAACAACTCCCGCACGCAGTGTTGTAAAAAGGGGTCTCGCGACCGTCCTGTCCGCACCGCCAGACATGCATTCTGATTGTCACACTTCACCTGCACTCTATGTCCTCTCCAACACTCACCCCACACCTTCAGAGCCACGACTACGTTTAGTAGCTCCAAACGTGCTATCATGTGTTCCTGCTGCACCACCCCATGTGGAAAGCGTTCCGCATAATATTCCTCGCCTGTGTAAGCCCCACATCCAGTGAGGCATGCATCCAGCTCCAGCAGTTCTTGACAAGGCACGTCCGCCTTGTCAATGATGCGAATGCCGTTGTAAACCGGCCACAAGTCCAGGAAAAAAGCCAAGTCGCTTTTGAAACCCAGCAACAAGGATTCCGTCCCCTTCTTCGGCATCTCACGCATGTTTGTGAGCATCCGATTCGTAAAGACTCTCGCCGGTGGTGACACGCTGGCTACAAACTGCAACAGTCCGATCAACTGCTGCATCTCCCGCTGGCTCGCCCGCGTCTTCCCCTTCCACTCCTCAAGAATATCCATTATCTCCCTCAGTTTCACTTGTGGTATGGATACCGTCATGGCCACGGAGTCATACCATAGTCCTAACCAAATCATGCGACGTGCCGGTTGGCACACCTTATGCTTGGCCTCCACCACTCCCAACTGCAGCATGATATGTTGCAGCTCCTCCAGGGCCGCCATTGCTCTCTCCCGTGTCCCCTCAGCCCCCCCAAAGTCATCAAGGTAGGGCCTAGATACGAAACCCCTGTTTCCATGTATCCAGCTGATCGCTTCCGCCGTCCGCTGCATACACATAGCTGATGTGCGCAGCCCGAACGGCGGACATATATCAAAATAGTAGGCCCCATTGTGTGTGAAGCCAAGAAGGGGCCAATCTTGGGGGTCCACCCGCATCTGTCTATACCCCCGGGCCAGGTCTGTTTTGTAGAGATAGGCCCCCCGTCCTAACTCCAGCAGGCGCCCCTCCATATAGTCAATAGTCGGCAATGTGATCTTCATGGTGCCGTCCACATACCCATCCCCCTGGATTGCATCGTTTATGGAAAAAGGAGTGGGCCAAGATAAATCCATTATAACTCGACGATGCTCTGAGTCCTTCTTCGCCCGCGTCATGAGAGGGCTGCACTGCATGTAAACAAAAGGCTGCCTTACGTACGGGCCCCCCAGTGCTCCAAAACCACTTTCCACTCTAATATAATGCTCAATGTCTTGCGGGTAGTTGGCCGCCGACGGGTGGTTATGATAAGTGGGTGTGAGCATGGCCGACTGCTGGCAATACACTGGCCAGCCATACTCCAGAAAATCAACCAAGTTCTTGTCCTCATAACCATCCAAATACTCCTGCCACGCTGCCATGGACAAACCGCTGGGGACCCTCACCCTCGCCCCCTCGAAATTATACCCCATGACTCCCGTCACCGCAGTGTAAATTTCCCCGAGTTCGCTATCCCTCGTCGCCCCCTGTGGCCCCTGAGAGTACGCCCGCACCGACTCTCCCTGCATTGTACAATGTTGCGAGCCGTGTACCGACCCACCTTGACTTGTTGTCTCTACTATCACGTGAGGCAGCGACACCCCCGACACAATGTCGCTACCCCCGACCTTATCCTGCATCTGTCTATCTGCCCGGCCAGATTCACTACTGTTCTGAGGGAGCTGACCTACTCCCTCTTCTTTGAGTTTTTTGTATCATCAATGGCCTTTCTGAAACAGTCGTCCTCTGGATGCCTGTACGCTACCCCTGTATTACGGGCACAATAGCTACAAGCATGGGTGAAAGGCTGATGGTCTCGCGACTGTTCGCAGGCCTTCCTCTGATACAGAGCACAGCACCGTAGATTCTGTGTCGCCCCTTTTTTCGGGCCCACTTTAACTGTTTCTTTTGCGTCTTCTTTCTTCGGCAGAACGGTGCGAGAGTGCATCATACGCATGTCTCTCACATCTTCTAAATTGTCCCACCGCCTTATCCCGTGCTCCACATCCACCCCAAACAACTGATAGAAGCCCAGTGCTCCGGCCCACGTAAAATCCATAGTGTCCTGCATTATCATTTTAAGAATCCCCAACATCACCTCTCTGTCCCAGTCTCCCCTGTGTGCGTCCAACATCACAAGGAAACCGTACACAAATTCTTCAATACGTAATTCCTTGTAGTCCACTCCGACCCGATTTCCACCAACCACTCTCTGGATGTACAAATGTGGCCAGTCGATGCGTTTCTTGACCACATCCGCTGCTTTCAACAACGATCCGGATTTCTTACCCGTTTTGTGTGCTCGTATTCCATCAGCACCGTCTGTCGATTCATCGTCACTGTCTCTATACTGTGCTATTCTCCGTGCGGCCCTTTCCATAGCTTGTACAACGCTCCGGAGCGACTGTGGTGTTATTATCTCCTGCTCCGCCGGACGATCGCTCGATGCTGTGCTCCCGCTCGCTTCACTAATGTCCTCCGCCATTCTCGACGCTTCAGCCTCCTGTCTATCCGTTGCCATTCTCTCCATCTGCCTCTGCATGATTTCCATTTGTTTCTGCATTTGGAGCACCAGTGGCGACTCTTGTACCTCTTCCTGTTCGTCTACATCCTCCGCAGGAACTACCCTGGTGCACTTTTTCCCTGTGGGTGGCATATGCGATATCCCACACTTCTTGCAACCGTATTCCCTAGGCATCTTGGACGTAAGAATCGAAAGCCACTACAAATCCTCGCAGCTTGGACGTGAAAAACGAAATCGGAAGCCACTACAAATCCTCGCAGCTTTGCTCCGTAACCTGGAGTACAGTCATTAAATTGGCTGCCTAATTACGCCACATCCACTTAAGCTCTTGAGCGATCGAAAATGAAATGTACCAGGTCTCGTGTCACTGATGCCTCGTGGCACTGCCTCTCGCTGATTGGTTGAAACCGCTCAACCTTGCACGCACCCTTCAGCCTGCCTGCTTCGCAATTGTCAATCAGGTCTATGCTCCTCCCCCTCACGTTTCGAGCTCACCCACTATTGGCTGAACCCATCCCGCACGCGTCCGCTCACCAAAAATAGGTATGGCCGTTCGCACCCCCCCCCCCCCCCCCCCCAATGCCCGAGCATGCTTCGCATGCTCAACACATGATGTTGTAGTCGTACATCAATCGTATATGCTGTCGTGGGATGTCGTATAATTTAGTGGTTGAACGTACACATCTAAAGATTGTGGAAAACACCAATTTTATAGTCAATTCGTGGCTTTAATCGTAGACTTGAGATCGTGTATGTTCGCACACTAGATTCGTATGTGGGAGACCAGCATTAGTTGCGTTGTCTTCCTCGAACTCAGTTTTCAGGTATTCACGTTTTAAAGCTCGAACTATAAAAAATTAAGCGTTGGCTGTACTGATAAATACATGTATATGTAGTCAATTCGGTAGCTGATGTGTTCTTATTATATTCATTCGAGAGATGATTCCTAAAACAACAATGGACCGTAACAATGGTGACGTAACAGCAACTCCATAGTGACGCTGTTTGTTCCTCGACTCATTACGTGATCCATTATTGTTGTAAGAGATTTCGAGAGGAAATGGCGTCAGACAAGACACAAGTATACACAACAAACATGTGATAATGTGGCCTTTTCCATTATGGTGAACTTTTCTGACTTGGAAGAGGAGCTTCTCGGAGGAAATGGTAATGACGTAACCATCCCTTCTTGTTCCATTTGCCAGAGAGCGACGTTGCCGACGTACTCACTGAACTGCGACAGACACACTTTCTGCGAGAGCTGTTGTGAAGCCCATTTCATTCACGTGTGCCAAGAGAACTATTTCTGCCCCTGGTGCACGCCTCGACCCCCTTCCCTGCCAGATCGCGCCTGTTGTTGGCAGGTGGCGCCGACAGAAACGTGTCGTCTGCCCCAGGATAGTGGGGCGAGCCAAGGTG
Source organism: Maea johnstoni (assembly GCA_963942565.1). NCBI lineage: Eukaryota > Metazoa > Annelida > Polychaeta > Spionida > Magelonidae > Maea > Maea johnstoni. The sequence continues at coordinate 53,624,095 of OZ012686.1, forward strand.
AATGGCATGGCGTAGTTGATGGTCCCGCCGCTAGGGGGACTATTTCGCTATCTTCCATATCAACACCAAGAGAGGAACAAAAAGGTAACCTTGCCTCAACAATGATCATATTCTGTAAATGATATTGTTTTTGTTTTTGTTTTAGTTTTAGTTTTTTCTTCTTAGATTACCAATAATAAACCAGGGTTTAGAAAATAAGGACATAAGGAAGATAGTGGGTGTGGCTTGCTTGTGTTTGAGTTATTTATAATAACCCATAAAGAATATTTTTCAACTTCTGAAATATGCCATGTTTTACTCCGTGTCAATGCGGATCATATTGCCAGCATCTCATCAGCACAATACATGTACATAATAGCAGTAGCCAACACTGTAAAGGTCATGGCAAGGTTTTGTCAGTATCCTATTGTAACAGCATTATTAAAATAATGGTAAATATGTTCATATCCTGACAATAATAACATTGGAATACACATATTCTGTATTTGGTGAATCAATTAAAGAAGTTATGTCCAAAATTGTAGAGTAGACTCCATTTGAACTTGCCATATTACTTATTGACTCATTTATCCTGAAAAGAGGTGAGTCTATTTTAGGCCTTTTAGTTTGAAAGTTTGGATATGAAATATAACATTTCTGTTGCAAGAAGTGGGCAAACAGACAATACGGGCCTATAACAAATATATCCTACTGCCATCGGCAACAGTCTATAAGGTATTTATTATTGCTCCAGAAATAGTAGATCACATTTAATGAATAGAGAGTTAAGAATGGAAATCATCAGTAGCTATGTTTTTTACCATGGACTGAAACAAATCTTGATGTTTCTAACTTAGAAAGTGCCCAAAGCCTTCCTTGCTCAATCAGTGGCCCGCTTGTGGCAGCAATATCCTTATCTTGAATTATACTACTCTAATCATAATAATTCAAATCCTGAAACTCTTCTACTTTGCCTGATATCCCTGGCAATAGTTTGTGGATCGTCTGCATTAGAGGTGCATTTGTTTTATGATCTTTGTGGCGAGAATTACATTACCCGAATGTTTGATTGTTTAATTTCCCAAAAACTAGGACTATGCACTGTATGCTTGTTTCTAGCATAAGAAGCCATATATTTTCAAATTCAATTTCTTTCTTCTGAAATGTTTAAATCATATGCATCATATATTCCATACCAAAAGAGAGTTCAATCTGGGTTAGAATGTTTTGTTTTTCCCCTGATAATGACAACCCATTTGATTGGGATACGTCAAAATGGTATTTATATAAGATGTCATCTATCAGTACTAGTATTTAGTGGTTGAGAAGTATTCAACTTATATAGCGAGGCTTTATGAGATGAGATTTTATGGGTTTGTAACGGTCAATCACCAGATTGCTGATTGCTGATTACTGTGTGCATTATAATCTCATGTCAGGATGTCGTTTATATCACAGTATTAAACCATGTTGATAAGTTGTTATTGCACATTCAGTGCACTTGTGCTTTCGTAATTTGAAATGTTTTTATATCAAGAAGTTTTATTTTATCTGCTATTTTTTATTTTTAAGCTGATGATTTTGCTACGCCTCACGTGCCACTTAGATCTCCGCATCCCAGACGACGCAAGTCCCACTCGTCCGCTCCCCTGCACGCGAGGATGGCACGTGCAAGAGAAGGAAGGGAAAGCAGCTCCCCGACACGACCTGTGGCGAGGGTAGCACGTGACCCTTCCCTCGTGCACCACACCTGCGGAGTCCAGGATTTGGAGGCGGACAGTCAGACTCGTGCAATCCTAAAACAATTCCAATACTTCGACGAGTTGCTCGGATTGATTACCGAGCAGCAGCAGCAGCAATTACAATCGATATCGGATACGACGTATGCGACAAACCCCCTGCAGTCCTCCGTGCTACATGGACCAATAACCGATGACGATGATGATGATAAGGAATCTAGAAATGATGAGAACGACTTCGGTGAGTTGGTGCATGAATGGGTTGCGGATCGACCTACGAGTGATGTTCGGGAACAGTCGGAACACCATATTGATGGAGACGCTATAAACATTCTGCAGCCAAATGAAGGTGTCTTAAATGGAGAATCTTTAAGGAGCTCGAGCCCTAGCGGTGCCCGCGAGCATCCCGGGGCTGGGGAAAGCCGCCTGGTGGGCAGAACGTCAAGCATCACACCCACCAATCAGCGTCGAGCAGACGCGCAGGAGAGAGCGTCCTCGCCCTATCCACTGGAGAATATACGCCAAGGTAACTCTCTCTCTCTCTCTCTCTCTCTCTCTCTCTCTCTCTCTCTCTCTCTCTCTCTCTCTCTCTCTCTCTCTCTCATTCATGCCCACAGCGGCCAAAAGCAGTCGTACAGTTTTGACGACATTTTGCAGTTCAAAGCAGAGTTAGGAAAATATTTGATGGAGAAATATTAATCAGAACATTACCTAAAGCTCTCCTTCAAATATTTTGTAAAATCATTCTCAATTTCGAAGTTTTTTAAATCAAAACTACTAGTATCATAAATTCAGACGACAATTTCTGGTGGAACTCTTAAGCATAAATGGGTTAACTATCACTTAAACTGAATGGGACGCTTTGAGTGCGCACCATTGTCTTTAAAGAGAATATGTGTCCTTTATTTTATTCTTAAGGTTCCTTATGTCACATACATATGACGTTTCCAAATTATCTGATACGAATAAACAATACAACCACATGTAGGTGTATTCATGGAAGCGCATCGTGTGATAAACAACCTTGTTACACGTTTTGCGACCACCAGGTAATGTAATAGGCAAACGTTAATTTGAATATGCTGTCAAACTTAGTGGCAGATGTTCATTTTTCTGCAATAAATTGGCCAAATTGTTTGGAACCCCCTCTATTGGTGGTTTTGGGAACAAAACAAGTTGTATTTTGCCACTGGTATTTTGCACTTTGGTTATCATTTGGTGCTGCCCTCTTTAAATGAAATGCATCACCAATCCTTGCACGGCTGTCATGTTTATATGGTCACACAGAAATATGAGATCATAAGCTCAGGTGACCATCAGAGCACTGATAATACTGACGGCCGATATTCAGGCTACTTAGGTATAGGTTATTGGTTCAAGACATTCTCGCTGACTGCTTGCTTTCTTTCACCAATGGTTGGGGTTAGTTAGAGTCAGCCTTTAATGGTGGCAGAAATAAAAGCAGCGATATATCACATGAGGGGCAACAACTACGAGATCGACTGGAGAATCTCGCGATTTGGACTTGTAGCAGAACTTAAAGGTTTTATCTAAAGTATTTTGTCTATATTCTCGAACACCTTCACCATGCACAAGGATTTCGCTCTTCTTCGCGTAAAGTCGAATTACCGTTCACTCGTGCCTGTAGAAGACCTCCATTGCTTTGTCCCTTTTCTATAGCTAAGGAAAACATCGCAACAAACGCGAATTGTCATTGTTGTGCTAGGGCATAAGGCCTACTTTGTTCACTGTACACGTAGCAAAACTTGTATATTTCGCATTTTTATTGTGGGAAAAACATGTTTCACCACTCGCGGATGGGAAGATGAATAATCTTGCCTTCTTGGTTTCATATCGTTGGATAAGGCTTGCCGAGTACCAATACACAAAATGTTTCACTCCTGCAATTTTCTCGTCTTCCCATCCACTCGTGATGACACCTTAATATGTGCTCAGAGATACTCGGCGATACGCACTTTGAATAATAGGTTAAATCTGATTATTCACAGAGATATGTCAGCTCTGGGTGTGACGAAAATGTAATGAGTTGCAAACAAGGTTTCGAAGGGACTACCAAATCGTTCGATCCGATTCAGCTACCTGCTCTTTTTATCCGTTTCTAAATGTCTCGAGATCAAATCCGGCTCAAAGCATTTTAGAGCTTTACCGGTGACTTTTGGTCAATCAGTGGATTTATAGATATCTGTGTTTCCTCTTGCTTGGGCTAGGGACGAACTAATCTCGGATTGGCAGAAAAGTGACAACAATATTGATGGAACTCCAATGCCATACAAACATGAATTACTTAGTATTTATTGTGTTTCCTTCGTGTTGCAGACTTGGTGGTTCCAGCCTTTCCGTCTGAGCAGCAACAGGTAGAGGTCAGTGGCAGGGGTGTAGAGGCTAGAATGAACGAGTTGAGGATAGGAGATGAGGAAGAGTCGACGGCACCATGGCGTACTACTCTGCCCGAAGATGACCAGGGTGATGAAATAGGTGATGACTACAGCCAGGACAGGATGTATGAAGACGCTGATATCGAAGGGCCAGGTTTTTGTAGCGATGATGATATTCCAGTGGCTGATTTTGAACTGAATAATGATAAGTTCGAGGATGATGACTTTTGGGACTGATTGATATCATCAATTTTATCTAGAAATAAAAAAAATACACATTTATAATTACCTTTGTGTTCTTTGTTGATAAGAAAATTAATTTAATGAGGTATGTCATAGGAGTGCACTGTGTTATCACAATGTATCGACATGCAATTTTTATCCTTCTCTCTGTAGAGCATGAATTATATCTCACGTTGGCAGAATAAAGCCCATTTGAGAATGTTCTTTGAAACTAGTTTAACTTGTCAATATCCTATAGGGTAAAGAGGTTGTGCTCGGTTGAAAAATATATTTACCTCAATAATATTTGCCCATCAAATCTGAGATACAAGTAACAAAGACAGAATTTGGAATTTCGATTATCGTTACTTTTTGTACACCCCTAGAGGTGAAGTGTCTTACCTCGTGGTCTTAAACCTCCTGAATTTAACGTCACATACACTTAACGACTGAATTCTTTCCTGCACCAAGCAAGTGCACTTGCGCTTGAATTTAAGAGCGCTAGCATACTTTAACGTATGTTGGTATCTTCTAGAAATCACGGGAATAATTTCATAGAGATTTTCTGAGAGACAGATTCCCGGAGATTTCGTCCCAACACAATTAATCACCATGACATATACAACTAACTCCTCTTAATGACCCAATCATGATATCAATTGTATTGGCTTAATATCTGTTGATCCTGGAAACACTTTAGCTATGTCAGGAATGAAAAACAGCTATGACATCGCTATGGAGACAAATGACCAAAGGTGATAACAGGTGAGAGTGTTGAATGCTTTTAGACTGATGGCTTTTTACGTGGATGTGAAAAATAGCAATGTGGCTATATCTGCAATGCACTAATAAGACAAACGCAAAAATGTTTATAACATTCGACCAAAATAGTATCTAAATGTGATTGAGTTTTCTATTTCTGTAGCAATAATCAGTAGAAGAGCAAAAACTTATAGTAGAACATTCAAATTAGATGGCACTTTTAATTTCCTGTATTAGATGTATATGTCAAAGTGCATGTATATTAGATGAATGGAAACTGCAAAAATGAAATTATAGAAAGTGAAACAAAAATGAAATCAGATAAAATACTGAAATGAAAACAAGGTTGAAGAAATGCATGGCATATTCCTAGGGGAAATAGATACTACAGCATGTTCAATTGAAATTTCAACAATGCGGCAGGTTGGATGCATCCTGATTTTGAATTTTGTACGTGAGGACACTTATTTATACAAAACGACTATATTCAATAAATACATGATGTTTTTGTGTGATTAAAATCTTTCGTTTTCCGTTTTAAATTCAAATATCTATTTGTTGCACTGATAGGTACTTCGTCCCATTACATTTAGTCTTTTGAAATGGGTCACACCGTATACCGTAGGAATTGATGAGGGGAGGTAGGTGCTTGTGGCAATACCACTGTCCGGCCCAGTCAGCAGCCAAAACCGAGCCCGTGGTGCAAGGTTTTGGCTGCTGATTGGGAGGGCAGTGGTATTGCCACAAGCACCTACCCCCCGTTATCAATTCCCATTATATCACAAGACTTACAAACACGTTTTGGTCAAGTTTTTTTTTGTTTTAAATGAACATATAAACTAAACTTAGCGTGAGCAGATTGTTGCACAGATTCTGGATGGTACAACAATCAGAACACCATCCTCCCGAGGGGAAACATTCCATCATGTTACCCACACTGGCATGGCATATTTGTTTTATCATACTGAACAAACCCCATTTGTAATTTAAACAAAGCAAGGTCACAGATGACTGGTGATTCACACATTCCCTGCTAGGTGTCGCTAGTGGCAACGGGCAACATGAAGCCCTCACTGATGGCATCAGGCAACATGATGATTGTTCACTGTTAAGTCAGCCAATCACGGCTTACGATCTTCAAGTGAGGTATAATAATATACAAATATGCCATGCCAGTGGGGGTAACATGATGGAATGTTTCCCCGAGGGAGGATGGTTTTCCCGAGGGGGAGCCCGAGGGAAAACCATCCTCCCGAGGGGAGACATTCCATCATGTTACCCCCACTGGCATGGCATATTTGTTTTATCATACTGAACAAACCCCATTTGTAATTTAAACAAAGCAAGGTCACAGATGACTGGTGATTCACACATTCCCTGCTAGGTGTCGCTAGTGGCAACGGGCAACATGAAGCCCTCACTGATGGCATCAGGCAACATGATGATTGTTCACTGTTAAGTCAGCCAATCACGGCTTACGATCTTCAAGTGAGGTATGATAATTTAGCTTATTATACTTATTATACATTATACATCATGTTACCCCCACTGGCATGGCATATTTGTATAATATACCATGGTTCCGACCTCAGCCACAAAATATCACAGAATCTGCATTTATTTGAACGTATTGGCACAGATTCTTTGTATGGTTGTTCGGCATGATGGTCTGAACCTGCGTAAGTTTTCCAATGCTTGGTAACTTTGTCTATTTGGTTGGAACGGCAGTAATGTTCCTTTACATCATGTCACGTGATTATGGTACATACGACAAGGTGTGATCAAAAAGTGATATAATGGTCATTTTAATCCATGCATGTTTAAGAGATCATCTTGGAATTTGGTCTGGATATATGATATATTTTCAAAAGAGTTAGGAATTAAGAATGATAATACCAAATGTTTGAAGTAGTGCGGTTGGTCATGCTCTGATTTTCCACACCTGTGCTTCTACCTGCTAGATTTTTATTCAGCGTTGTCAGGCTACATTTGGCTGCTATAAGAACTGGTGTGTTAAACCTATATTTCACCTCATCATGATCTATTTTCAGCAAGTCATTATCACATAAAATGGGTTGTTACTTTGATTATCAATATCCACACTTTCCCTAATATGCTAAGTGGATTACTTGTCAGTTCGTCATTTCACCCGAAGCTCTAACTCTATTAGATGAATTGAACCATACATACATAATATTAAGACAAGGGAATATGATTAAATAGGATCTTATAATCACTACAAAGTACGATGATTTAATAAGAAGCGCCGCACTGAGGAAATGATATTCATAATCATCTTAACTATTGCAAATTGGAGTTAATACCAGGAAAAGCTGCATTACGCCTCTAGGTAGTTTTGGAACTTTATTAATACTTTTGCCAAGGGCGTTATTCTGGGAATGAATTCTTGCTCTGACAATTGAAACATTGTCATGTCACGTGTGAGTAGGTAACATTCAAAGTATTAATTTACATATACACATACTTACGGATATACGTACATTCATACATACTATTGCAACTCACACGAATTGATGTGGGAAGAATCACCATAACAAATGGTGTGCAGGCGTAGTTCAATTTCTCTTCATTTGCTCGCGAAACTAGCGTGTATTATTATCTCTACCTCACACTCGACTCTACAAGAGACATGGTATCGTATTGAAATGCAACACTAGATAAAAGGCACAAGATCTGAATCATCTCTTTTTGCACTTCATGTTGCTAGTTGCTATTCATGCTGCTTTACAACTATCTAAAAATCGATATGTTGTCATTAGGTTAGTGAACAAATGTAGCACCAAGTCACCCTTTCTGTCATATATTAAGCTGTGACTAGCCAGTTCTGTAAGGTTTTGAGAAACGTGGTGTACCACCTGGGAAATGGTGACGAGCCATATGTATGTGGTGGAGAAAACAGGCTTACTCAAGGAAACCATGTATGTATGTTTGTATGTATGCATTCATGTATGTTTGTATTTATGTATGTATATATGCATGTATGTATGTGTAAATATATTTAGAAAACAGGCTTACTCAAGGAAACCATGTATGTATGTATGTATGTATGCATTCATTTATGTTTGTATTTATGTATGTATATATGCATGTATGTATGTAGAAAACAGGCTTACTCAAGGAAACCATGTATGTATGTATGTATGCATTCATTTATGTTTGTATTTATGTATGTATATATGCATGTATGTATGTAGAAAACAGGCTTACTCAAGGAAACCATGTATGTATGTATGTATGTATGCATTCATTTATGTTTGTATTTATGTATGTATATATGCATATGTATGTATGTAGAAAACAGGCTTACTCAAGGAAACCATGTATCTTTGTATGTATGTATGTATGTAGAAAACAGGCTTACTCAAGGAAACCATGTATGTATGTATGTATGCATTTATGTATGTTTGTATTTATGTATGTATATTATATGCATGTATGTATGTGTGTATATATATATATATATATATATATATATATATATATATATATATATATATATATATATATATATATATATATATATATACTTTATTGACTGTAATGAATACAAAGTGTACAATATATGTGTATTTAGAATAACAAGAATAAACAGAATATAAGAAAGGAAAAAAAGGGTTAGTTTATGTTTTTGCATAAGGAGTAATATCTAAAGGATTAGTAGCTGAAAAATAAGCATCAGCCCAAAAAGGAGAAAAACCTATGCATTATAAGTATGAGATATTCAATACTCGGGGAGGACAGAGGAACTCTGTGCCTTAAAGAGGCGGGGGAGGAGGTCATAGCCATTAGATATGTATATTTATGTAGAAAACAGGCTTACTCAAGGAAACCATGTATGTATGTATGCATTCATTTATGTTTGTATTTATGTGTGTATGTATGTATGTAGAAAACAGGCTTACTCAAGGAAACCATGTATCTTTGTATGTATGTATGTATGTATATATGGAGAAAACATACTTATTCAAGGAAACCATGCATGTATGAATGAATTCATGTATTTGTATGTATATGTGCATTTGTGTATGTATGTATTCTATTGGCGGTATCAAACGGTACGAAAGGTGTTCACTTACATTAAGGATAACACATAGGCAGAACGGAGAGAATTGAGGCGATGATATTCAGACAGACGTACGAACTGTAAAAGATAGCAATGTATGCATGTACTCTTATTGACTGCAGAAACAATTATAGTCATATTTACAAAATGTAATTAGGAATATCAATTATTGTCCCTTTTGTGGCATATTTGGGTTAATTCCAAACTACCCAGTTGTGAGTGGTGGAGAACCCCTGAGTACCCGGTGAAAAGCACCACATAACCAGAAGTCACTGGCAACTTTCTCGCATTATCGTGTTGACTGGGAAAATGTTTGTAATTGCAATTTTGTAGAACCAATTTGTAGTCACCAAAGATAAGTAGTACCCCGGCCGGGACAAAAGTAGGATAATACGAAACGTGTTAAGTGCAATCGTAGCTGTTTACCATTGAATTTTCTAGATTATGAAAGAATAGAATGGAAAATTTACAATATACCATAAAAGGGAAAGAACAGATTAATGGCAAGTGGTCCTCATTTTCCATATTTATTACAAAAAAATGTATTCAGATACAAAAGGTTGTTCTGTGATTTATAAAAAATTGCTTACAAAAAATGAAGACAATATCCTAGCCGAGGTAACAGAAAAATGGAACAATAAGATAAATGAGAACATTTCCATATATCAATGTCAGATAGCTTTTAGAAGACTACATAAAAACGAGAAATGTATATAAACTAAAAATATTCGTTTTAAACTATTCCATTACCGCATAGCAACAAATGAGATCCCGAAAGATATGAACATGGTTGACAGTTTTGCTTGTCCATATTGTGATGAAGATCCTGAAACGGTAATTCACGCATTCATAGAATACCCAAATACAATTAGAATATGGCAAGATGTTGTTAAGTTGGGGTAAGAGAAAGTTAAACAAATATTTCAAAATATATGATATTCAAAAATATTTGGTAATTGTGAAAATAACAGAGTTATTGATATGATCATCTCTGCAACAAACAAACTATCTATCAGAAAAGACAAACAGGAAAAGGGTTAATATTAAATAAATCAAATACAGTGTGTACACTTTTATAAAGGCTGAAGAATTTGATATCATAAGTAATGGGCAGGAAAATACCTTTTAAACATCCTGCACAAATATATACAAGGAACTTCTCGACATGTTTGAGTGAATGGGAACGAGAGAAAGAAAAAAGTGTATTTGATACATGATATTCTTCATTGTATGCTGCTGTCCTTTTTGTAATAATCGTTTGTTGTTTGTTTATATACAGAAATAAAATTAAAATCTTGTTGTACAATTGTACAATTTGAAATGAAAAAATGTGCAATCGTAGCTAACACAGGAAACATTAACGTACTGTACATTCGGTAATCTTGCTGTCAAATATGCAGAGAGTGTGATTTCAGGTATTTTCGTCTTGCAAATGATCCATATGAGATTGTAGTGGATTGCTTTAGCTCATTTTCGGAGTTGTGGCATTCCTTTTAGTTTAACAAATCAAAACAACAGACAAACTATACCCGATGAAATCGCTTCTGCTGTGATTCTGTTTAACAAGACATGGAGAACAATTTCGACAAAATCCCCAAAAAGATAACCATTATACTAGTGTAACCTTTTGATGATTTTGAGTTATATTCACAACTTGATTTGTATCCTATTCAATGGTATTATGCATCGGTATGATTTTTGTACATTCATAGTGCAGTCAATAAGTAAACCACTAATACAAATGCAATCGAGTTGTTAATTTTGGGACTGGAATATACGCTTCCAAACACCTGCGATATTGAATTCTGTCCCCTGAGGTGTATTTGTATTTGTATATTTATTGACATTGTCCGAGAAGACGAAGAGATACATTACAAATATATCAACATCAATTGTACAAAATATCATAACCCACACTTATGGTTCTAAGCTGCCTAAACCACAAAGGTGTTACCAAACAGTATTTGGGCAAAGTTGCTCAGCTAAGATGTTCTTAGCCTGTGATTGGGGGGAAGGCAGTCAACTGTGATACAAGCTACCTGGGCCGCTCTGTAGCGTATGTGGTGTATGTGCTTCCCTTGGGGTTACTCGGATTCGGGTATATTGCATACACCAAAGCTTTCTTGGGGTCTACTTATCAGTTACACCTTATATGTGATAGATAGACCCCTGCGTCACATTGACAACCTTTTTTATAGACGTCTTTGTAGACGACGGTTGGTGTATCAAAGAAACTGGCACCCCCAATGCTGTAAACGCACACAATAAGTGCTAGACTTAGATATGACAAGTTTCTTTACGAATATTAATTGTTTTCTGGTGGAATGAATAATTCATTTTGTTCATCTAATTTATTTATCCGTTTACTCTTTTTTCAATCAGTCTCTCCGTCTGCGTTTTTGTGTTTATTTATGCATGTATTAATCGATTTATTCAGTCAATCATCGGTCATTCTTTTCTGAATGGAACAATGCAAGGACATTTGGAATCTTAATGGTGTTCTGCCTTAGGGGTTCGATTGTACACCTATCCTATTTCCAGAGAACTATTCGCGTAGGTTTATTATTTGCCTGATGCTAAATATAGAAAAAAAGTGGTTACCGGAGGAAAGAAGCAGCACGAGTCACCATGACAACTAGGATATTTCGATGATAGTACTATTTGAATCAACTTCAAACTGTTACAACATACGTTGCTTGGCATAGGAACTCGTGTCGCGCCTCGCCTCAACTGCCTCCAAGACAAGATTGTTATTGAAAGCTACTTAAATTTCCACTAGTTTGATCGTTGCTAATGCTCTATTCCGACATATTGTCATGTTAATCTTGGTCGATACAAATTCCTAGTGGGAATGAACACATGATCAGTGACGTCACATGCATGGCAGACAGCTTTCATCGATCTGTTTACATCCGTTGCTACCAGGAATATGCATATCAAATTCGTTTATAATCATGTCCTATAAAACTCCTCCTAAAGCCTTGGGTAAAATGGTATTTGAACAGGTTAGTTATAGAATGTGCCGTTAATAAATGTGTTTACTCGATAAAATTGGATGTTTTTGCATGCGAGAAATATGATCGTTTCGACCAATGTATCCGGCTTTTATGGTAAGCACTCTGGTGGCGCCATCTACATACAGATTACTTCACCTGCTACGACATGCACAATCCTAATTGCAGAAATTAGCAACTGGAAAACACCCCCCCCCTGATAGCACGAGCTCCCGATAAGGCATCAGCCCTTTGATACATTTTCCAAAGACAGATTATTTTTTCAGATTTCTTTTCTTTCAGATTTTCATAGAGAGATTTTTGAAAATAATTTTGGGGACAGTTCTCATTTCATTTTAAGAGGCTCGGGAAAAATATTGAATATTAAATATTACAGCCATTGGTGTCATCAGAACCATTGATATAGGGATTAAGATTGGGCAGATGGCCTTGTGTTGATTTATAGCTGAGGCATAAATGTCCTTTGGTTGGCTTTGGCGGCCAAGGCCGAAGCCAACCAAAGGACATTCTGACCTATCATAACATGATAGAACATGTAGAAGTTTATTGATACTCTTTAATAACTTATGATTTGATGAAGTACCAGTAGACCACTTGGCAGCCATCTTGCTTGAAATCATGGCAGAGCATCATGGGAGCTATTTTATGGCATATGTTTTACTATCATCCTTTTTTCTGAGTCCTGTATGGGTTCAATGTTTAGAATATTTATAGGTAACTACAAACAAGACCTGGTATTAGAAAAAAATCATTTATGTACTTTTATTCAATTTGGCTGACGGTTTCGTTACTATAGCAACAGGCGTTGCGCACAATCACGGCCTTAAGGCATTGTGTGGAATCTCGGCCTGCGCCCTCTTTTACTTGGCATAGTCAAAATATAATGTTGTCACAATACCACATCAAAGTGATATATATATATATATATATATATATATATATATATATATATATATATATATATATATATATATATATATATATATATATATATATATATGTATGTATATATATATATATATATATATATATATATATATATATATATATATATATATGTTTATTGACTGTAATGTACAACATTACAAAATCACATAATATATTCAAAATATTGCACTTATTATAACATATTAAAGAGTTATTATAACAATATGGAGAAATTATAGATTACAAATTAAATAGTTGTTAGTTTCATGTAAACATGTCTAATTTTGTTAAATAACAATAAATTTATACATTTCTTCGTATTTCCTATATAGGTTGATCCATTTGTATGGCCCCTTGGGCATTCTCCATACAAAACCGCGTACTACCTATAATTGTTTACTTAATCGTGTCAATTTACACCCAAACGGTTACACAATCAGTTAAAGGTATTTCTGCGAAATCGCTTGGTTTAGATGGTCACTCATGTGTATCTTTGGTGGCGATACGCATGCTCAGTTTCCCTAGCCGAACACATGCATCATAGGTTTCCACCTTAACCACTCTGGCCACTCAATTTACATACCCTTTACTAATAAGTGGACAGTTGTTGGTTGTCCCTCCGTCGCCCCAAAGAGCGCTAGAGTCCCCACCGGCAGGTAACAGGTGCTAGTTCTCACAGTTGACACAAAGCTGTATGTAGTGATGGCGCCACCTATCTATATACAACTTGACGTTATGGAAGGTGTGATCATACCTGGACCGATAAAGAAATCTATCTTTTACAAGCTATGTTCTCGGGACTCCGTCGTGCTCGCTTAAAATGGGGGAAAATCACTATATATTTTGTCTAATCTTGTAGGAATACACCTCAACTTCCGAATAAGATATTAGCCGTGGTACTTTGTACTCTTTCGACAGTACAGTCGAGAAGTTGGTTAATCATGCATTTTCTAGTTGGAATGTTAGGTTTTTATCTATTTTGTTTATATCGAAGTCCTCTGTTCTCTGTGCTTCACCACTGCAGAAGATTGGAGGTTCGATCCCGATCCGAAATGTGTGAGAAAGTTGCCACTGCCCAGTGTTTTGTGGACTTCAATATTTACTTCTGGATCGTCATAATTTTGCCTTTTAATGAGAAATGGTGTAACGATAACCAACATGTCCAAAATATATTCTTTTTATATAAAATAGCTAAAGCAGGCAGTTGTCAATAAGGTGAACACCGATATTTAAAATTCTCCATAAGCAGAATCATTTTAGTTGTATTCATTGTTGTCTGTTGTTTTATTTTGTTATTCTAGACAGTCACAGTTTCCGAGCCATCCTAGCTTTTTGGATGATCCTGATTATGCGAAATTCTTTACATGAGAACAAAGTCTCAATAGACTATACATCCATTGTAGTAATTATCACAATCGAAGTTATTTTCAAAGGTTTCTTAAATCCAGACTGCATTTTTTTCTATGGAGAACTCAAAGCTAGTATATATTCAGGTATTTCAATGGGCGTCATTTTTGAAAATATTCTCCTTCAAATGTTTTGGGAAATCATCCTTTATTGTTAAGTCACCATGGCCCCAAACAATATTGTTCCAGTGCAACTGTTAATACTCGTGAATAGGTTAAGGCACTAGGATTGAGATGACAGCATGTTGAAGGGCGTTGGTGATATAATAGGGCCTGGTATCTGACTACACGGGGCGCGGACACAAGTCAGGAAACAAAAGAGCACATGCGGGGGTTTGTTTACATAATTCTCCCTGCTCTTACCAATTATGGCCTGCTGCGGCTGTCGTCTGCGGACCAGCGCGGAGGCTGCAGGCCGTCGCAGGTGAGACGGCGCGCCGGCGTCTATACACCTGCATTCGTTGCCATGGCTACGGGAGGGGAGACGGTCCTCCCATGCTTCAGCGTCAGGCCCTGTTCGTTTTTAGTTGAGATTAAAACCGAGAGTAGAATATGGTGAATATAGAATAAGACAAATAGTCCGTCGTGCAGAGGGCTTTATAGATACGACACATGGGTGATAGCATGACAGAGGGTGGTGACCGACGCGGCTCGTCTAATCAGCCATAGCGCATGCGCCGCGATGATGCACACCTTTGTAGTGCAATTGATAATTCATGAGGAGCTATCGACTGAATTCTGCGAGTCCAACGTTGTTCAGAGCACTTAAAGCCCTAAGCTCGAGCACTGGATAGGCAGGACAGTCATGCCATAACAAACATAAAGATTACCGTTATACTGTAAACACGCGATGGAGAGAGATAATCCAGAGAAGATTAA
>OZ012686.1:53643449-53645949 GCA_963942565.1 Maea johnstoni
ACTCAGTGAGAGCTTTCTAATGAATACCAACATGACAGGGTTTGGCTGGTTATCAAAAGACTTTGCACCCGTGTACTTTGGATAAAAGTAGCCCCAGCATTGGAAGGGTTAAGAATCCCTCATAATGCACATTTTCTGCGGGGACTTCGACTAATCATTTCTAGTCCTCCATCCATTGTGGTTGTGGGATTGTATAATGTCTTTTTTTTCAATATATAAAGTACAGTGTTACAGGTTGTATCACTATGAAGGCCCCATGCATCTTTTTCGATAGTAAATTCAATATAGAAAAATTAAATGATTTCCAAAAGTAGGGAGTTAAGAGGTCATTGGTACAGGTACCGTGGTGTGGGGTTTTCAAATGATTTCCAAATATTTACTTGTGAGATATATTTCCAACAGCAGAGATTGAAGAACCGGTCATTTACCCCGGTAGATACTTTAAAGGCTCCTCTATCTATTCACATCTACCTGACTGACATCACCTCTTAACAAATGTAGGGGGAAGTGGAAAAAGATAAAATGTGATGTAGACATATCAGCAGCCTATTAAGCGACCATATACCTATTAGACGTAGTCAATAGCATATTTCGCTCAAGCAGCACTTGTTACCCATAATAATCCTCCAGCAAATACAGTGCAGACATTTAATACACGACCGCATGCCCGATTGCCACCCAGTTTCCTGGTCGTGGATGTATGGATTACCTCAAAGTGGCTTTGATTTGCAAACTATGTGGGTAATTGGTGTGCTTGGCTTGTATCTATGCTTATTATATATGGGTGTTTGAACAACCAGGCACTGGTAGACGCCCGGTCGACTGGTGCAATAATTAAATGCATGTACTGTAGGACAACTGTCCTAGGATCTCTACCCCAGATAAGAGTTCCGTTTCCTATACCTATACGTAATCGTGGTCCCAGCTACCGTAAGCTGCAACCACGTCTCCCCACAGCGTTACAACCACAGCCACCTGACAACTAATTAATGGATTAATTACATTTTTATTTTTATCTACAGCCATTACCTTTATCACGAAGCATACCATAAGGCAAGTGGCTATTGAGCTATGAATACACGTTGTGGAAGGGAAGAGTTGAACGGGTCAGAAAACATGCCTTTACGGCTAAATTTTCGTTGTATCATGTCATAACTATAAAAGATACTTTAAATGGGGATATCTTAAAGAATGGATAATTATTAAAAGCGCATTGTTTACACCAATTAATACGTAAATGTTTTTTCGAGGTCAAGGGTAGAATGTTGCTCCACATTGGTGTTTTGTTTGGCATTCTATCATATACCCTATATATAACATGGTTATGATACGATTTGAGGCTGCTAACAAGGGCCCTTCACAATCAGCATCTGATGCTGAAGAAAGGATTTACATGTTCACATAGCTACAACATCCATGAATAAGTAAATAAACAGTTCTTGTCAATTAAGTGTTTTTTGAGTTATTATTTACCTTTTCTAGTTGTGGACACCCTCTCTTTTTGGTGTGATATATTTTCTAATAACACACTGCTCCGTGAAGTGGCTGTTACATTCTCCCCTCCCCACCCCCCCCCCCCCCCTCTGATGTTAAAATGTAAACAGACTGACAGTAAAATCAATCTGTGTTATTTTACATGCTTTTGAGTTCCTGATGAAATGAGGAAAATAAAATAGAAAATATGTCAGTGAAGTAGTCGGTTTATCTATGTATTCATTTTCGAAATGCAAACCTCGTTTACGACTGAGGTTCCCCCTTCTACATAGTTGGCTGTTCCAGTCCAACCCCTCCGAACTTGGCAGCAGTATTTCAATATTTAAGTATAATTTGTTTATTTTTTTTTATGATCTTTTTTCGGCCACACAGTAACCCCCCAGTCAACAAACAAAAACATGCCGCACGGCCTCGGTTTTGGCTGCTGACTTAAGGCTGGACATTCAAAGTAAGTTTAGAGTTGAATATCCATCAGACAAATAGTGCATTGTCTAGAGAACAAGCCCATCATAGAGACTCGATGTCATGTGCGCCTGTTAGGACTCCTCTATCCATGTGCGCTTTGTCTATGGTAGTCCTCTGGGGCAATATGCTATAACTGACAGCGAGGTGAGGCGCGCAGAACACTCACTGATTGACATTATGATCAAAGCCGCTGATACTCAGTCAACTACATACGCTATACACCTGAAACTAGTGTACACATATATGAAAAAATAATGACCTCTCCCTCCCTCTCTCTAAAATAGAGAAAAATAACAACCCTGACTCCCTCTCTCAAATAGAAAGAATAATAACTCTCTCTCTCTCTCTCTCTCTCTCTCTCTCTCTCTCTCTCTCTCTCTCTCTCTCTCTCTCTCTCTCTCTCTCTCTCATATATACAGAGACCATATATTATGCCTGTAGTAATGAACAAAAGTGCCATTGAATGTCTTTGGCTAATGTTTCCTAATGGTCGTGGCAGCAGCAAGCGCCACTGTACGTAATGGTTTTGATGAATAATAGC
>OZ012686.1:53648449-53693449 GCA_963942565.1 Maea johnstoni
GTGAGCCCCCTTGCACCAGAAGTGGTATCGGGACGGATTTAGAATCAGTTATGCCTCTTCTGGGAACTCCCTCTTGCCAGCATGGTTCATTCCCTTTAAACTTAGTGTTTTTCTTTCAATCTATTTCGGTATATTTCATTTTGATAATCTTTTATTTGGACGTTTTAACGTTTCAATAAAAACAACAACAAAAATAACAACGGCCACGGCAACAATAAACAACAAAAACAACAACAATAATAATAATAATAATAATAATAATAACAATAATAATAATAATCATAATAATAATAAATATGACTATAATAGCGATAATGATAATGATAGCGTGCGGTGAAAATGGATGTATATTCTACGCTAGATTAGCGGGGGCCTCCATGATGGGCGCCGTGATCGTTATGAAGGGAGTTCTCGTACTAACTCTTGTATACTCGCCACCTCTGACTGGAATGATTGAATGAATGAGGGCTTAAAGGCACATCAGCACACAACGGCCATTTAGTGCCATAAAGTTGTTCAAAAGGTGGTCCTCTGTCATTATTGAAGAACAAGAGACAGAGGAAGAGAAAAAGAGGAAGAGAAAGAGCAAAGCCTTCAATTCTAAAGAGGAACAAGGGATCCTTTAGATGCACGATATCCACTGGCAGATCCACCACCCCCCCCCCCCCCCCTTCTTGCATAAGACGAGCAGGGTGCCACACCAGCTTAGAATTGTCGCGCTCGGGGAGGTGCCAGGTCCTAGTGCACACCATAGAGCAAGCCAAGAGGGTGTGGCCCTGATTGCGGGGTCTTCTGACAGGAGTAGTCTACCCTGCTCATGTGAAAGCCGGTCATTTCCCAAGATCGTCTCCTACTGTCAGTCAGATCGAAATGCACATAGTTATATGTATACCCTAGAAACAGCCATTTGAATATACGCTCGCTCATTGGCCAAGCCAGCGTTATACTAATACTGGCAACCACTCCTCAAACATATCTTAAACCCTCGCCGCATATTGTTTTCGGATATTACAATGTGACGTAATTTTGTTTAAATTTGACACGCCATTAGTGCGCTCCAAATGCATATGCAAGGTAAAGGTGTCTAGACAGACATGTTTGTCTTGCAAATAAACCCTACGGACGTGACGGCAGAGAGACTTTTGTCATTAGGTCATATGAAGCGTAGAAGGAAACCATATACAATTGAGTTAATAATTTGACACGCGAGAACATATTTGACTATTATAGCTTTTCGCTACTCAAATCTCGCTCTCGCGCTGGTGAGATTAGGTAAAGGGTAAATAAGTAAGTGTAGGATGCCCATTCATATATCATTGCGTGGTAATTTAAGGTCAACAACTTAAGAAAGATGTATTGAACATCTATATTCAATAAATAAAATATTTGTTTTTTGGCGCCAGCCTCTAATATTGATAATGTATAATGGTATGGTACCGACTTAACCCATTTACATCTTGGAGCATACATATGATCTAATACAGTTGCCAACGTTTTTTATTTGTTTGCTTTCTTTTGCTTCTGCAACCAATTGCATATTTTATTCACATAGCGTGCATTGAGGAAAGACAACAGTATCTTAAAAAAAAAGTCCTATTTAAATCATGAACGCCTAATGTTAAGCTATGTATTTAGATATCACCACATTGCTCGGCCATATTGTCAACCTTTTGTTCTGTTTCGGCGAAAATGTCTTCTATACGCAGTTACCGTAAGTGTACATTTGATATTAGATTCATTTGTATGAGAAACCTCCCTGTTATGTCTGTTTTCTAGTCTCCATGGCCATAAAAAGTAACAGTGTCTATGATACTATCACTTTGCATCAATCCAGTTTTTCCATATCTAATAGGTTTGTGCCATTTTCTAATTGCATCTAGTTTCCTCCAAATGTCTGTAGATGAAATCTTCTTGAAAACAAAATAAGTTTCAGTTTTTATTCTGATATTTGTATTTGTATGTTTTGATATGAGTACGATTTTGTAAACTGAACATTTACAGCAAATAAACGTACTACTACTAATTCACCTTGAACTATTACTTTACCAGTAAAGTTTGTTTGATACAAAAAATCAGATCATTTGTGCCAGCCAGATGCACATGTGTTTAATGTATGTATGTATGTATCTTTATTGGCTATGTCACAACGACACAAAAGTGATACAACAGAAATAATTGCACAAACTAAGGCAATTTTATCAACAGAAAAATAACAGGAAATAATACAATGAAAGTACTGAAAGTACAAAAACACAAATTGTAATAAGTAACTAAAGTAAGTTTAAGTTGCATGTGCCCTCCAAAATGGGGATCGTAATTAATCCTTTCGGACACAAAAACCAAGAAAGCGAATTTGATTTTAAGTGTACAAATTGTTGGACAAGGAGGTTGCAACTAATGTAGCCTTGAAGAAGGGTACATGATGATAAAACTGCTGGGTTCTGAATAAATTATAAACAGCTGTTATAAAGTAAATTACGTAATATCTACCATTAACAAGATTTGAAGTGGGATAGTGGTCCTTACCGAGAAAATCAGGCAGATTATGGTTAGTATACTATCCCACACCAGATCTTTCTCTACATATACGCCTATATATATTGACAATTCCACCACCTGATATCACCCATACTTTATGCATTTGTACTTCTCCGTTTCATATGCTGAACAATTACATGATGGTAATTGACTATAGAGATACATTATTGAACAATTATACTTACACGGGTAATTGATGGATAGTTAAACAATGCTGTTAAGGCATCCTTATTACCTTAAAAGATCCAGGTGTGTGATTTAATGTGACAACACTAATAGCTAAGTTAAACGATATGTTGATACAAAGAAGATAAAGTAGAATCATTACCTTACTGAACTTTGCTTATAGATTTTACTCGAGTATTTTTACACAGCAAATCAAGATTTTTTCATATGAAATAATTCATGACAATCATAAATGGTTCATTAATGGAGAATTTATCAGTAAAAATACAAGACTGACTTCTGATGTAATAGGGTAGTCCGAAATTCAGGCATTAATTGGTTGAAAGTGATAGTTGATCATGAAAAAGCATGTGATTCAATATCCTGGGAACTCATCCAAAACACCTTTCAAATTGGAACCAGGCAATCAAAAATCGATAACATATTACAATGCAGTACTAACTCTAGAAATCACAGTCAGCACAAAGATGACCACACTTTTACCATAGTAGCAGCAGAAGTCTTAGCAGAGGCAATATGAACCAATAAGGATACCATGCAAGAGGCAATGCAGTTGCTAAAAGGAAGGAAGGAATAGACCAGTGGCTAAAAGCCCACAATGGGAATTTTAATTACGCCATCGAGTAGTTCTTTTTCAAAAGAAAGGGAAGTATCTGGGACTTATGATAGTACAGTGCCACCATTTGGGGACACGGTAAGATTTTTCATAGAACTAGGATTAGAATGGTAACCAATTCTAGAGCAAATATACTAGAAAGAAATGGGTTGGGGCTAGAAGATTGGGCCATAAAAATTCGAACAACCCACTTAATGATACAAGTGACCACTCATTTTAGAGGGCATACCATACTCTACCTGATTACATATATGGCATCACTGACTTGACCTTGATGTTATACACATCAGTCAAAATGGGAATATTTGGAAGCCTAAATCTGAATCTAAAGGGCTGGCATCAAGATAAAATTCTACAACTTTATATAAATATATAGTATGACAGTAGTTTTCACTTGTAAACATGGGGAGAGTGGCTCTGAAGTCTATTCTATCACAAACTTGATTCGAGTTTAATTAAAGTTCCGCTTTTGGATTATGAACCTAGAAACCCTTTTAGTGAAATATCCAACATTTTCAGCCCTTATTCACACATGCAATAGTTGCATGAGTCAAGTTAACTGGAAGTAGAACACCTGGTGGATGAAAATGTTTTTACTGAACTGGCCCCATGTTACTTTGCAGAGATACAGCTAATCGCCGACTTAGTAGCCGGAAATAATTTCAGCATTGGTCAAGAGAGAGGAATCGGATTGTACATCACTTTCAACAGCTTAGGCCATATTGCGACGAGATAGAAACCCAGAATTTCAAAAATAGTACAAAGGGGTCTTTCAGTCGCAGAAGTACCATAGACCGACCGTAACTGTTACATAGCGACCAGGCCGACCTGTTTATAATGGAAATCCAGAGGAGACTTGAACCTGTGTCCTCACGCTTGGAAGACAAGCATCGTAATGACTAGGCCACGCAGATCTCTTGCCCCACAAACCAATGCATTTGAGTCACTGGGAATGATGTTTGATGTCTGCGGCATGTCAAATACAAAAGAACTTAACCTTGATTGCAGAATCAACGAAATTAAACATTAATAAAAATTTGGATCCCTACATGTCAAACATTACACGGAAAAATAACCATCTTAAAAAGGTTTACTTATTTCCAACATTATGCATATCCTGCTGTCTCTCCCTACCCATATCTACAAAGAAAATTGGTAACATATTTTTCAAAATCTTATAGGATGATAAACCACCAAAACAGATCTGATATGTTACAATCAAAACAATCAGAGGGAGGTTTAGGTTATTCTAACATCGAAAATTTAATGATGCCTTAAATACATTGGGTTAGAAAAATGTAGGTAAACGATGAAGGATGGAGGATATTCCCAATGACGTAGCTAATAATAATAATACGTTTATTTGCTGTAATTCAGGATATTACAAAATCGTACATTATAACATAAATAACATAAACTGAACATAATAAGGTAAAGAGAAATAAACTGGTAACCAAATAAGTCCACATGAATGAAGGGTAGATAGCTACAGTGGACATAAGAAAATACACATAACATAAACAGAAGTGGAAAGTAAATTAAATTGGGAATACCAAGATTGCCCCAACATACTATCAAATGCAACTAGCTAGAGAAAAAAACAAAAAAGGTGTAAAGCCATGAGAAAAAGAATCTTATACCAAAACACCTGGCTAGGTTACAATTTCTAGTTCTAGAGGAAAAAAGAGTACACACTATATGAAGACCATTACTTTAATATCTAAGGTAGGCATTTCCTTAATGACCACTAGGTGGCACCATAACAAAGCGCATCAATAACAAATATCATTTTCATTTCAGAGAAACAATGTGTTCTAATGGTATCAGAACCTTACAGGACTCTTTGGAACTTGAAGGAAACGTCATTACAATCAATTACTTCATGACAAAATTTAATGTTAAATGTGATTTTTTATTTTATGAATTCAATAATTCAAAATATAGGAGAATGTGAAAGATTTTAAGCATAAACCTATGATTGTAGGATCTGGATAACCTATACTACTATTTCTGGTAGAATGTGTGAGAAAAAACAGTCAACCACAATACAATATGTGTGACTGGGATAAAGAGTTTGCAAATCCCAATATCTTCCTTCGTAATAAATGCTATTATTCTTAACACAAAACAGGCAATATAGAAGGATAGGCTAACTGGTAAGGAAATACACGGTAACTTAGTTAATACCATGTTATCAACACCTTAAGGCTGAACACAAAGCAACTCTCATTATGACCATGCACCAATTTGAACAATACTCTAGGTGGTGGTTTATGATTACCACAATAAGAAGTTTGTAATTTTGGTTATAAAAATGAAACAAACAGCCGCTAATACCAATAACAATATCATAATAAATGTCAGTATTAATCATTTATGGAAAATGTATTGGTTTCTGGTGAGCAAACCAAGCATTTCCATACTTTGCAGTATATTGTATTACATTGCAATACTATTTAGAGTTTTGCATTGCATTGCAATCCTGTGCAGTGGTAAAAGGTAACATGAAAATACCACTGGCTCATCTTGTCTCGGCGTTGTATGATATTGATGTGCATATGTAGCCTTTTACAGGAGTTCTCGCGATTAATCCAGCTCCTATACACTCTCATAAGTAAGCAATGGCAAACAGCCAATGCTTGTGTTTGAAACTTGAACCCCCCTGTACGTACGTAAGCAAAGTAGAACCAGAGGCGAATTGGCCCTGAAGAAATCGTTAATACCGCCATCTCGTCGTTGTTCCGTAACCATAGGAACCAAACAATATGCTCGCTGAAGGAAAATATCAATAGCACCACTGTGTAGCACTGCTCTTGTTTATGGTTTTAACCCTCATTTAGGGCTCGACTCGCCCAGGTGCGCTCATAATGGTGTTAACCCATTTTAATCTCAAGTGCACACCTGTTTTGGCGGCTTTAATGATAACTACTGAAATAGAAAAATCTTCGAAAAGTATTTAAAGAGTGATGGTTAACCCATTAACGTTTGTAGCGGCCAAAATCGGCCTGAGAATATAAATGAAATGTTTCAGGCGAAAGCAGAGTCGCGCAATTTTTGAAGGAGAAAAGTTAATCAATACACTACTTGCAACTTCACTTCTATCTTTATATAAAAGCATTCTTTACTCAGGAGTCATTGTCAAAAGTATCATGGATTCATACGGCTATATGCAGAGTAATTACATAAGCAGGAATTAGATTGAAAATATAAACAGCTGCTTTCAATCATTTTTTCTCAAAAGATTGCTTTGTTATCAATATATTCCTATCTGTGTTTCATGTGTACGCTACATGTGTGAAGGGTTAAAAACTCACATTCACATATTTCATTTAAAACTCGTTTATATTTAGGGTGGATTTCAAATGCTCTGGGCAATGGAAGGTTTGAGGTACTAATGTCTGGGGATCTCCCCGACCAATGTTATTTGGATCAATGCTACTTCAGGCAATTCTTTCTTAATCAAGATGGATTTTGCAAACTATTTAAAGGAGGATTGTGTGTTGGCCTTCGAACAACACACTTCCTTTGATCAAACAGATCACACAATTGTCAGTTTTTTAGTTTGTTTTTGGCACAACTAGCATCAAAAGGTTAATTTGGGGAATGGCTTAAAATAACATGCTAACTTATGCGAGGATGATAAGATCAAATTCTCTCAGGGGTTTGGATGATGCTGAATGTCATGGCAACCCGTCCATTCACGCCTCTATTCGGCGTTATATTATAATTTTGTGACTTACAATGCTGCGAGCGATATGGGGATAGAATAATCATTAAGTGACAAAAATAACATTCTACTTCTTAAAACCCTGCCCGGGGAGAGAGCTGAGTAGCATTAATAAATCATGCTGGGTTTTCCCAGTACATATCTCAAGCATTAGACAAGACAGTGTTCATTATACAAAACACTAAATAAATCTTACAGAAAATGAAACAAAGTGGTTTTGCTTGAACACGTCTATGCACAGCTACTAAGCGCTACTTCATGTATGTCCCTCTCTTAAGTCGAGAAAAAAGATGAAAATAGAAGAATGTTTTACACGAAGAGATGAGTAAATTCAACTAAAACAAAACCATGCAAGTACTGTATTTTTAGCAACTGACTACTAGCATACTCTAGTGATCATCGATATTGATTATGATCTGGGTGTTGTAATCTGTTTAGTAAAGATCAATATTTTTGCATTGTGGGACAGGCCATATTGTTTCATTCTTTAGTATTTGCTTGTTATGTTCCAACTCAAAGCTAAATATCTCATAATTCTGATACTATTTACCGTTTCCTTTATATAATCCATTTTTCATCATTTCTTTAAATAATGGCCTACAGACCGATTCACGACTAACTTAATTCAGTGATTACGGATGGAAAGGGTATTAGAATGCTGTATTTTACACAGATTTCCCTAAATGTTTTGAAACGCCATTTAGAAAAAAGAATCCGAGATTCGTGTTTGTAGATGGAAAACCCACACAGCATCTTTGTCTTTACAGTGCTACGCATTAGTACATTTGCATTTTGAATAAATGGTACCAGTTGACCTAGTTCGCCAGGAGATGGAGAGAAAATAACACGAACCCCTCCAACCAATTCATTTTTGAATTCCAGGTTCATAGCGATGTGTGGATGTATAGCACTTCTGATTAAAAATGTGTATAGAATACGGCATGGCATTATCAGGAGAGCTCTTTCTCGCATTGTCATGTCGTTTGCAGGTAGTTTTAAAACGGGGTTCGTTGGATATTTTAAACAGTGAGGCCTTTTTCTACTTCTGCGGGAAAAGGGTTAATTTCTAGTCCACGCCACGTCTTTTCCTTTCTAAACATACCACGGAAAGCCCGACTGAGTGTGCTGTTTTTGGAATGATGAAAGCCGCCTTTGATATCCCCGTACGAGCCTCAGTGGGCAATTCCTGCGTAGATGATTTGTTTCTCCACATCACTCCTCTTCCATATCCTCCCCGGCGTGTGACCGGAAACAACCCATTGGGCATGCGTGACTGGATGATGGCGGTACCGGAAGCCAGCGGAGGCTGCCTGTAAACTAAAGAGAATCCTACCTACTCACCTACCTACTGTACCCAGCCAGATTCTAAGGCTGAGCTAACCCACCAATGCTCACATAGGTAAAGGCATTGTCTGGAATTTTGATAAATGTTTTCAAAGGAAAATATAGTTCGAAAAAAATCCTTGAAGGATAAATTCAATAAGAACACTATCAACGACTTTCCGTCAAATATGCTTGGTAAAATCTTGATTTGAAAGGTATCGCCAAAAGGATTAGAGATCCAGACGACAATTTCTTGATAATCTTTCACGCAGTAATTGTTTAAACCAATTCAAGCCTGTAGCAGCACATAAATATTTGAAGAGTTACTCAACTTTAATCTCTATAAATATGATATGGCTCACGAGAAATGATTTTTAGAATTATTTGGAGAACTCAACTTTCATTACCTAGATATTTTCAATGGCATCATAGATTCAGACGACTTTTCTACAACGAAATTCAACTGTAGGTCTAAACTACAAATGTTGTCAATGAACTTGAAATACTAAAACGTCGAAAATAGATAAATGCAATTATCTTTATTGCTCTTATTTCTGCAAAATGGAGCGTCATAATACGCTCTGTAATTCTGGGGTGGGGGAGGGGAGGGGGTGTCTATCACCGTTGTAAAAGTCCCGGCTTCGAATCCTCTATCACGACCAGCCGATGGGTATTTGTGTGTTGATCTTATTATTGCAGGAGCTTTGACGATAAATGAAATTCAAAATAACAAAAGCAGCGCGTGTGTGTGTGTGTGTAGCCAATACCACAAACAGAGATGTGCGTGCTATACGCTATGTAGGTTGTATTATCCAGCAATTAACCCAGCGTGTGAATTCTCTAATCATATTTCGATCGATATTCATGATCATTTTATTCGCATCATATGTAACTATTTTTAGCTCAATTGTATTGCTCATCATCGATTAAACCATCGGCAGACTATCAGTCAAATGGTGTAAAATGGGGAATTCGGTTAGGACGGAAATGATGTTGTTTATGTATAGTGCTCCCTGGACCTAGAGGACGCGGTGGTTTCTATATATGTGTCAGTCTTTGTTTACGCTCTAGATGTGAATTGTTCGATGAGGAACATCTTGATTACGAAGCGAGTTGCATAAGTTGAATTTGAACTGCAAATCAAGATATCAGTCGGATGATAATAGCCATGGTATCATTGCAACCCTGTGTTGACATGATCCGTGATTTCGTTTCCGTGCACAGTAATATTGAACAGGAAACGGGAGGGGAACAGGTGCGTTAAATCTTCTTATCCTGTCTCATGTCGTAGTGGAAGCAGGTTCCATCGTCCTTGACCCTGCACTTGAGGGTCGCGGCGGAAATAGCACGTGATCAGTGTGGAACCATGTGCTGCCCAATTGACTTCTAAGGTGTACTCCAAGGTGTGCCTTCTCTATTCTAGTGTACAGTTTGGCACGTTCTTTGTTGCTGGAATACGTTATAAAGCGTAGGTTAAGACAAGGTAACGATACAAAACAAACTGACGTTAGTTAAACGTATAGAACATGTATGATAAGAAATCTATCAAAAACAGATCTTAAGGAAATTTTCAAAAACGGTAACAGTGGAAAAGCTGTTACGGTAAGCGGCCGCTGTTCCAAAAGTCGGTATTCAATAAGGACTAGGCCCAACCAATCCCACCAAATTTGAACCAATCAAGAAAATATTAAGATAGAATGAAATGAGAAAACAATACAAATAAACTTTCGTCGACAAGATGACTAATTTAAAAACCTGCAATAGAATATATAAATGTATCCAACAAAGCTCTGAAAATGTCATGAATGGAATCAAGTTAAAATAGGAGACTGTATAGCTAATGATTTCAGTCTAATTGGTATACTAGTAATACGTGCATTCAAAAATACACAAACTACCAATTTGTGTATAATAGATTCAATTCAAAATTATGCATAAAGCATTGAACATAAAATAATTACTTTTAGAAATGATAATTGTTGAATAGGCAAATGTTTATATTGTATAAACATCTTGGACTCGAAGTTTCATGGGATTTTGTATTGTGAGTGAGTGTATATAGTATATATACACACACATATATATATATATATATATATATATATATATATATATATATATATATATATATATATATATATATATATATATATATATATATATATATATTTCAAGTATTGGTATTTCATGCAAAATTAAAAAGCGATTACGTGTTTGTGTCATTTTGAAATTTAAAAAAGGGCATAATCTTCCCGTGGAAAAACGTGACAGTGAACGGAATTATAGTTGAGATCGGACTCTATTTTTTATCATTTTATGTTAAAGTCGATCATTTACACACACACACACACACATATATAAATATATATATATATATATATATATATATATATATATATATATATATATATATATATATATATATATATATATATATATATATATATATATAATTAAAAAGCGATTACGTGTTTGTGTCATTTTGAAATTTAAAAAAGGGCATAATCTTCCCGTGGAAAAACGTGACAGTGAACGGAATTATAGTTGAGATCGGACTCTATTTTTTATCATTTTATGTTAAAGTCGATCATTTACACACACACACACACACACACACACACACACACACACACATATATAAATATATATATATATATATATATATATATATATATATATATATATATATATATATATATATATATATATATATATATATATATATGTATATATATATGGTGGGACGGAATAATAATCATGATAATAATAATAACAAAAATAATAATAATAATAATAATAATAATAATAATAATAACAGTAATAACAATAATAATAGTAATAGTTCTTATAAAAATAACAATAATAATGATGATATAATAATGGTATTGTATTTTACTGTATAATAATGATGATCGATACAGGATTTACTATTATCATTATTATAATTATTATCATTATTATTATTGTTCTTATCATATTTTCATTATTATCATTATTATTATTGTTCTTATCATATTTTCATTATTATCATTATTATTATTACTATTATTATAGTTATTATTATTATGATCAGTATTTTCATTATTATAAGTACTATTACTACATGTAGTATTAGTGTTATTAGATTTATCATCACCATCACCATCATCATCATAATTAATTTTATTATTATTATTATTTCCTAAGGTAGATATATGAGGACGAAAGTATTTGAATCACCCAGGAAACAGTTGCACTTCTCGAAATCAATGGTTTCTCTTCGAGTAATAGTTGTAAAGAGGACTGCTAAGGGTGGGTTCAATATGGCGTCTGTTGTTGTCACCATAACAACAGTTGATATTCACATCAAAGCCTACAACACACCGTCAAGCATGACATGAACACACGCACACTGGGGGCTGAGAGAGAAGAATACCCATATAGCAATATTAGATACCGACTGTGTTACAAATAAACCACAAATAATGTTCGATTTTTCTGGTAAATATCACCTTAATGCAACCTATTCAATATGGCGCAAAAGCCTTCCTCTGTCATTCGTAGAATACATGCAAATATTCCCTATGTATATGCATCTATTAATGTATATTGGATTGACCCGAGAAGTCCCTTCGAAGTATAGACATGTGAATATAACACACATACCTTTTTGTTGAATAATTCCAAATGCATCTGTTTGATATTTATGGATGCTTAATTTGAAGACTATTGTATAGGCAAAACCATTGTCTACATGCGTATATGCCAGCATTACAACTTAAGGAGACAGGTGCCATATGCTCACAAGGATTGTATAGGAGTGAAATATTCATGTGCAATTTGTCTATGGTAGTCCTATGAGTAAAAACGCTCTAGCTGGCAGGTGAGTCTGTCAGGCAGAACACAGACATATACATATATAAATATCATCACCTCTGGTACTCAGTCAACCATGACGCAAGAGCCTCTCTCTCTCTCTCTCTCTCTCTCTCTCTCTCTCTCTCTCTCTCTCTCTCTCTCTCTCTCTCTCTCTCTCTCTCTCTATCTATTATATATATATATATATATATATATATATATATATATATATATATATATATATATATATATATATATATATATATATATATATATATATATATATATATATATATATATATATATATATATATATGTGTATATATATATATATATATATATATATATATATATATATATATATATATATATATATATATATATATATTATATATATATATATATATATATATACAGAGAGAGAGAGAGAGATACGTAGGTAATATGGCGAGAATTCTCTATCGAATATGATGGTAATACCTAGAATGGGCGTGAGAAGAAGATTAAATTGCTTCCCTGGAGTTAAGCCCAAACTAATACGATACGTCGCGGCTAGTGAGTGTTCACATGCAATATGCAATCATAGGGTGCTAGTACAGGTGTGAGAGTTGTCACGGCGGCTTTAGGTGTTGATATAACATATGTCATTAACACCTGAACATGATGAGGTGTGGCAGGAGCGAGGCTGCTGATTTCCTGCGCGATAATCAGGCATTGAACTTGTGAAACCACACTTATCAACACATGATTACTTTGCTGCAACAGCCCCCACCCCTCCCCTCCTCCCCCATTGCTCCACCTCATCACTATCAATCTCTCTCATCATTCCCTGGACAGCGATATTGCAGTGATACTTGCATCAGCAACAACCGCAGTATACTAGTTCTGAGACTGAGACAGGACGTACACACGCTGATTTGGATCTCTAGATAACAATATAGCCAGTTGAGATAACTACTCTCTTAGTATTGAAAACGGCTGGTTTCTATTGTATCTTTGGAAATGATGAGAAGATGAGCCAAATGCCATGTACGGCGTATCTGATTATTTATTAGCATAGCTTCAGAGAGGGATTTCATTATCAAAGTGTTTCCAAAAGAGCATTGCGTGTGCGATAATCTATTGAAATAATATTTACGGTAGTTTGTTTGTTGATTCTGCATATAAGTGTGATTGAGCAATAGCGTAATTGCATGATAATGGTTTGAATTAGATTTGGCGTTCGACCAATTTACCCTGGTAACAACCCTGTGATGTATGTGTTCTAGTTCACATGCTCTTCGAAACCGGCTAGTCACGATGGGGTCTAGATATGGCTGATAAATTGACGTTTGACAAAATTCCAAATTGCAAAACCTAATTCACTACTTATGGGTGACTACTCATCAATAGCCTGGCTATTTCAAAACAGGAAGGTTGAATGAAATTCCAAATTCCAGATATGGCAGAAAAAGTGACGATTTACAAAATTCCAAACGCAAAGTCATGACTAACGCATGAATATGCAGAAAAATCGAGGATAACCGAAATAAATTCCCAATCCCAATAGCAATCCCTAGTGAGGCTGCGGCGGGTGCGGTGATCAGGTGCAGGATTACCCTGGATGACTGCACTCTACCTGGGAACTCTTAGCTAAGTTACTCTCTTACGTGTACCACGCTGCTTCCTTCCTGCCCCTCGCCACCCACCCACAATGGCGGCCGCGGAGGGAAGATCTTGTTGTGTATCAATCTACGCTGGCACGGAAATATCAGCTATGATAAAGGAGGTCAAATCAGATCAATGAGAGAGAACGTGTTAAGAGAGTGTACCCAGAGACCCAAGAGTACCACACTGAACACGCCAGATCTCTGTCCGTTAAGGTATCATTGCACTGTATTCGTAATATAGAGGTTCCCTAATGAACGAGCTATAGGAACGAAATTTCTGACATTCGGTGTATTATTATATGATTCGGCCTTTTCACAATTGTACCGTAGATTATGGGAAGTGTTTTCCGTATAAATTGCCATGGTGTGTTCAAAGGTGCCACTTTTCGTATGATATCTAACAAAAATTCGACTAATTAAAGTTGGTATTTACACATGGTGAATTATCTATATTGAGAGGAAACCATTGTGAGCATAGTTCCACCTGTGCCCATTCAATACGTTCCCAACATTTACCATTGTGTTGGTATTGTATTCCTTAATCTTTTTAAAAATCGTTTCCTTAAATGTGAGAATATCTTTATTTATCTTATTGTGTTCCCGTATTGCCATTTTGCCACACGTGTAGCAAATCTATGATACTGTTATAGTCTCCATATCCAGAAAATATAATTTTTCTTATAGTTATATTCTTTGGTATGTAAATCCAATAAACTGTACTTCCCAGCCACCTTAAAACGTACGCATCGGCGCCGGGATCACGCTAGGCTTAAGTCGCACGCACTGCTAATGCGCTAACATCACTACGTTGATATTAAACTTCTATTGCAGGAAACATAAACATAACTCTGATTGGGTTCTCTTGGGTTAGACATGCAAAGCGGATCATGTTACACGTACTATGCGGCTATTATGAAACAAGTACCACCTGTTAAACATATTTCCAATGAGCATGTGCCTCATGCAAATCACGACAGAACAATTGATAATCCCCATATGCGGATTATCCTCGGGTCGCTA
Organism: Maea johnstoni; assembly: GCA_963942565.1. Taxonomy (NCBI): domain Eukaryota; kingdom Metazoa; phylum Annelida; class Polychaeta; order Spionida; family Magelonidae; genus Maea; species Maea johnstoni. Next base: position 53,663,346 of record OZ012686.1, read on the forward strand.
TAGACATGCGCGTCTTAGTGGACGGCTGTCGATGCTGCTTACGCAACTAAAAGACACCCTTGAAATATTCGTGGAGAATTTTTCCCAGTTCCTGGTTTCCATATTGCTGGAGGTCATCTGCCATAGCCTAGTGGTTAGGATGCTTGGCTACCAAGCGTGGGTTCGCCTGTTCGTGTCTCCGCTGGATCCCCTCAAGCAGCGGGTTGGCCTGGTCGCTCTATAAATGTGTGGCGTTGTGGAGGGTTGTCTATGGTTCTTCTTGGAACTCTTCGTGAAGAGAAGGGAATTTCTCCCCGCTTCCGGCTTTCTATCTCGTCGTGATATGTTGAAAGGGACGTAAAAACCTATTAGTTCCTTCCTTCCTTCCATCCTGCGGCGATTAGAGCTAAGCTGTTAAAAGAGACGCAATTCCTTGATTTAATGTTTGTCAACACCAATAAAGATGAATATCTAGTGACAGGACCGCAGTGGAACCTTTGCTACGCCTAGCTGAAACTTATATTTGAAATTTTGTTTTATGGTTACTTGCCATATTGGTCACCACATACCATTAAACCTAAATAATGAGTGCTCCCTTGGAAGTAGTAAAAGGAGACAGATAACCAGTTTGCACAAAAATAGGCGATAATTTTTTTTCAGCTGTTTTTGAAAAACGATGGACAAAAAACGGCAGAGAAAATAAATTTTAATTATTTTCTCCACCGTTTTCCAGAAAAACAGTGGGAAAAAAATTATAAACTTTGTTTCTATCGTTCACACCTGCACCATTATTTTGATTAATATTGTTCTGCAGTGATTGATTTTACGTGCCCAAAGGATGTTTTAAACCATGTTGTAAAATTTAAGCTTTGTAGGATCAATAATGAATGAAGGAGGTTGTTTAAAGAATGAGACGTATTAGGACTTAAGAACTTTTGAATTTAAACAGAATACTGAAGGAGGGTTGCCATGACAACCGTTTTTACCAAATTCATGGTGCCATGGCAACCGTTTCAAGATGTTTTAACCTGTTTCTTAGTAAACGTATTAAGCTTCACTATCATCTTTTAGAGTCTTCAAAGTTTCAAAGATATTTGAAAAATGTCATTCTAAATAGATTAATCAATGTAGCATTCCGATATACATTGCTGCAACACCATTCTGCATATTCCACATGTAATGAACATGTCATAGATAGTTCAACCCTCTGCGGTCTTCTGCCTCTATCTTATCCATTCTTCTGTCGATAGGCATGAAATTTTTGGGAAAGTATCTAGATACCACGTGTCATAAAACAGTACCTAATTAAAGAATTGGAGCCCATATGCATATCTCCATGTCAACCATTTTTGTCAAAGTATTGTTGCCATTACAACCGTCTCGGGACATTTTACTTTTTTTCAAGATAAAAATATTAAATTTCAATACTATTATTTGCAACCCTCAAAGTTTTAGAAATATTGGGAAAGGTTTGCACTGTTAAATAACAGTTGAGTTTAGCATCAATTATTCGTCATACATGTCTAATAGCTGTACCTTATTTGATTAAATTAGGACCACTTGGATTAGAGAAAGTCATTGGATTAGAATTGTGGACTAGTAGCCGTATCTTCTTTGGTTGAATCAGGACCGCTTGTATTAACGTGTTAGTGGATTAGGGAACTCCATTGGATTACAATCCATCGTAGGTAAAAGGAGAGAGTGTTTGGATTAGTACCTCGCCCTGGATCTATGTTTTCCAGCACGAGTTAAGCCTATGGGTGTTGCAGAAATTAGCAAATTCTGGCGTATCGATTCCGCTCTCGCTAATAATGATCAACGTCAGGCTAATCGCATTAATTAGCATCATCTAAGCGCATTGCTTCTTCTGGACAAAAGGTAATGAGATTATATGAAGCCAGACCAGTCCAGTTGCTTGCAGTCTCGCTCGACGACAAGGGCAAAAGAGACCTGTGGGAGCCCCAATAGCTACAGGCTCTACACCTTAATTAAATTATTCTAGTACGTATTAAAAATCAGGTATTTAATTCCATGGTATACTGAACGCTTGTTGACGATTAAGGAAGCTAGAATAGTGAGTGCCTCTTCCCAACAACATCAACAGTGGAGAAGTGTAACGATCAGGTCGTGTTATGTTCTTCAGTATTAACTAAAGGCATTTTAATTTTAAACAATTATTTCAAAACTGATTTAAGACATGACTTGAGCGGTAACAAGGAAAGCAGCATTTGTTATTTTTGTATAAATCGAATGACGTTATGTTGTACCCACCATGTATGGAGCGCCCAAAAAGACAAAATATCTTCATATACGGATGATATCGGTGAATGTCTATAATACAACGAGTTATGAATGTCACAATAAAACCAAGGAAAATGTTACTATATGTAGATACTCCAGTCACGAAAATAAATGCATAGCCTGAATGTTATTTACAAACAATTTTGATATAGTCACATCTCGTAGAGGGATAGTTTTATAGGGTGTTCACAACTTCCTAATGTTTCAATATTGTAACGTTTGTTCAGCAAGTGTTATTCTCACAATTCAAATAATCATCTCAATGTTCATACATAAATCAGTGAGCATTGAAACTTGGGGGTATTTGCCTCGTATCGACAACATCGGTTTGTACAGTATTAAATGTTCCATGGTTCTTTATTTGTATTCTATCCCCTACTACAATTGGCTTCACCTGTAATCAATCTCGATCAACCAAAAAGGATCACGTTACCGTTGGTATTCATTGACTAATCCATAGCGTATCGACTCTGCATTCATGGCATGCCCATGTCACCTTTGCTATGACTATAGCGCACAATATTGTATATGTATGCACCTACATTAAATTGTACCTTTCCATCTAATTATGGATCGTTCCCGCTGTTAAAAGGCTGCATCTACCTCACCTTGGAGACGCACTAGTTCAAACACACCTTCCTTGATTGCTAGATCAAAACAAACAGTCCATTTCGCCTCCTCCTCCGATTTGCACAGTGATGGCCACGTTACACTGTATATGCTGTGTCCACTGTATATGCTGGAGACATTAAGCAACTGCCAGTATTTCAGTTTGATGATATCGTTATTCCATACTTATTGTATACATATACATATATCAGGTGATGCTGAATGAACGAACAGGAAAACAAAGACACCTTTTACACAACTCATTGAGACAAACCCTCGGATGACTTATAGATAACTCAGTGACTAGCGAAGTCTTGAGAATGTCTTAGATTGTGTATATCATGCTAACGCAAGTCTGGAGAATCATTAATTAATTGTAACATGAAGCCTTGGTGTAATGTGGCTGAATAGAGAAACGATGGATACGGTGTTCTGCAATTCCTAACATAACACAACTAATACCTACTTTGGAATAGCCTCTGTTAACAAAAATACATAATCATACACGTGTATAATGCATGACAGGAAAGCAAATACGGTGCAATATCGTAACATACATCTATTGTATCGGGATTCTTTGTTTGCGCCATTCTGCATATGCCATACTTTACAGTAGTAACAGGTTTCTAAAGTATCACCTACATACCTAAGGGTTTTATATATATATATATATATATATATATATATATATATATATATATATGTATATATATATATATATATATATATATATATATATATATATATATATATATATATATATATATATATATATATATATATATATATATATATATATATAACTGTCTACTGCATTGCGCCGGCTCCATGTATTACTGTTACACATGTACTGGGGCGTGCGAAAAGTTGGCAGTGACTTTTTGTATCGGTTATCTATGCGGGTGTCCCATCAAGATTTAGACAAAATATGAATAAAAACAGCAGTGAACAAAAACACTCACTTATCTTCAAGAGTAGTTTTTGATATTACAAATGTAAACTATTGTGTTGTGTTTAAAGGCGAATTGTTATAGCCATGGTTTGTTCAGTATTGCCCATATTTAGGATAGATTCATGTAAGAAATTTGATTCATTCCCAGCAGGCGTCCATGGTCATAACCGATACCTAGCTATAAACGTGTCATCAGTTTGATGTTAATTATATTTTGAAACATTAAGTGATATTGAGGAAGTTACATTGAGGAAGTCACAATTGAATAACATTATAAATGATAATAATGCACATATCTTTAATTTTCGTACATGAGTTTTAACTGTGGTATGAAGTGGAACTGTGTGCACTACTGCATTGCATTACTAAACCAAGCCATCAGTAAACCCCTTAACGAGAAACCCAATACTCAATTCAGCAACTGTCAACCCTGCTTATTAATTGTTGCTATAGATTTACGTTATACATTCATTTGTCAAGTCGAGTGGTTTAAATCAAATTTCTCGGTGATTTGGAATGACTTATGGATATTCTTCGTCTCTCTGATGCTCCACACACACGCGATATTCTATTTCTTCCTACCTTGCAAGTTGCTGATATTGAAGCCGTGTACTCAAGGGAATTCTAAACAGAGTAAAGCATCCTGTTGGACTGCATGCCGGGAAATGCATACGGGACGTCTGCGGGCAAAGCTTGAGTGTTTCCTGTTTGTGTCCCAGGTTCAACGTGCGAATTGCGACTATAAGTCTTCGGCATACACATATAAGTGAAGACATATATTTCTTTACATACTATGTCTAGGAGTCAAAATTACAGGGTCTTCTATATCTACCAAATAAGATGGCACTTCTTTTCTTAACTGTTTCATATCGTTTTCTGTATCTGAAATGCTTTTATTCCACAAACTCTATTTAACCTTTTTCAAAACCTTAACAATATTATAAAATTGGACTTTGCACCTCCTGTTACTTTCACGCTTGAAGTTATTCCTTCCTCAATGGTTACATAAACACCTAATATACTGGTTCTTAGTGTAGGCCAAGGGATGATTGCCTTATCCTATATTTAGCGGTATTAGTCTATTCATGCGTTCTTTTTAAAAGCATATGGGATCAACATTATCTACAGGAAATGATAATCAGATCATAGCCAACAATACTCTTCAAGATATTTTGTAAAAACCCATTTACTTTCAAAGTAATTGTCAAAATTATCAAAGATCCAGACGACAATATCTAAAGTAGCTCTTAAGCAATAATGGGTCAATACAGGTGCTCTTAATACATGCCCCTGCCCATCATTCCTCAGGCTTCTTATCAGAGGCTTGGCTGGCTGAATGGGCCCTCGGGGCGGGAAAGGGGTGAGGGTTAACCTGGCGTGAAGGTTATAAGGTAAATCCCCAGTAATCGGGCGTCTATCCATGAATAATGAGGTACAAGTGCCTCGGCGAAGGGAAGGAACCCCTGCAAGACACCAATGAAAAATGCATGCAAAGCAGTTGTGTTCCTGCCAAGCAAGCGCCGTTTACAAGCAGAACGATTGATTAGCTGTGTACCACCTTAGTGACCACACTTCTTTCTCCTCAAGCCCTCAGAAGCTTTTAACTGGCCACTACGAGAGAGAGAGAGAGAGAGAGAGAGAGAGAGAGAGAGAGAGAGAGAGAGAGAGAGAGAGAGAGAGAGAACATGGTATGGCCTCTTCTTGAAGTCGTGTGCCTTTTCCTGTAGCTTCTCTGAGCGATACACCAATGTACATTTTTTACATTTATAAAGAGCAAAAAAAAACAATACGTGCAAGAACCCCATTCATTAATCTTTTTAACATACTAGTAAATATATATATATATATATATATATATATATATATATATATATATATATAATATATATATATATATATATATATATATATATATATATATTATATATATATATATATATATATTCACATATATGTTTAGATAAATAGATAGGTAGATAGATAAATGGATAGATAGATAGATAGAAATATACGGAAAATGCTACCAAAGTCAAAATGTGATTGAACGCTCATCCCTTGAAGACCCTATATACACGTGAAAAAGAACGATTTTGAGTGGTTAGCTTTTCAAGCAAAGTGCTCACAATTTGCCAGCATGGCGGGCGGTGGGTGATGCAGTGTTTACCAGTAGCAATAGCAGCAGCAGAGAAGCAGGCCAGTGTACCCCTGCCTACTCACACACACCAACGGCTAATTACGCCAAGCCATGTTTTATCGGCAATTGCCTTTACTACTAATGGCATTTGTTCTCAAATGCCTTGTCACCCTCGCTTGTCGCTCTCTTTACTTACACAGGTGATGCTGGGGGTGGTATCTGAGATGGCCATACTGGCTTTAAGCGATAGGAGTGTCTCTTTAACCTTTCCTCGTCTGGTGAGCACACACGCTCTGACAACTTCCTACAAAGCGCTTCAAGATAGTTGAAAACAAATTGATGAGAAATTGTTAAACTCAACCTATTTAAATTGTTCGATGTGGAAAAGATGAAATAGTAGTCGCCATCTTGTTACAATTCATAGCGTAATTAAAAGGTCGTATAGAGGTTAAGGTCAAAGATTTCTATTTATCCGATATCATTTCTTTAATACGAAAATGTGGGAGAGAAATCTTGACCATTTATGCCAAAACTAACCCAGTCCTGTAATATGGAAAACGGGGATATCCCGTCGCCGATTTTTTTATTCATTCATAACAATGTCCCTTTATTGCAACAACAGCACCAAAAAGTGGAATAGCAATTGCCATTTTGTGTTTTACCGTTTTGTATTGTAACTTTTCTTCGTCCACAGTTGGTAGATACATTATTGCATACTATTGTTCATACTCCCTCCAGTTTAAGCAGTTATATAAAAATGGATCATAATCCCAAAAAAGTCACAAGCAACTATTTATAATCATGTTACAAAGCAATAGATAATTCTATAGAACGTTCTTATTTTGTTTCGAGATATGCGTTCATTGCAACGCACCTCAAAAGGGCAAAACCAGGAAACCTTAACATAAAGCAGTAGCAACCAACCCATCCCCCCCCCCCCCCCCCCCCCCCCCCCCCCCCCCCAACAATCATCCAATCGAAACCATGTCATATTTATTGCTAACGAAGCTCTTTGGATAGCAGTTTTGTTATCATTGCTTGATATGATGTTCTTCAAACATTAAGACTATGAAATGTGGGCGGATATATATTTCTAGGTCACTTACGTAACGTAGTCGTGACCCATATATCGATTTCTATCATGTACATGATCTTGAGAGAGAGAGAGAGAGAGAGAGAGAGGAGAGAGAGAGAGGAGAGAGAGAGAGAGAGAGAGAGAGAGAGAGAGAGAGAGAGAGAGAGAGAGGCTCTTGCGTAATGGTTGACTGAGTACCACAGGTGATGATATTTATATATGTATATGTCTGTGTTCTGCCTGACTCACCTGTCAGCTAGAGCGTTTTTACTCAGAGGACTACCATAGACAAATTGCACATGAATATTTCACTCCTATACAATTCCTATACAAATCTTTCTACAGCACATTTACTTTGCTTTGTGTTTGGTGTCTATAATTGCGGGTTTCGCTCTGCACCAATCCTTTTCTTTCACTAGGCCAAATCGTGACCAGCCAGCTGGGCAGAGAGGATGACAATTGGGAAAACCATTAGATGTGATACGACTCAACAAACAGTCGCTGCGCTAAGCATTTAACGGCTCAGATATGGGGAACACCCTTTACACATAACAATCCATTATACATGTATACTATAGTACTTCCTCCTTTTATGCTCGTTCCTCTGCTCCTCTGCGCAGGCTCATCGACTGGAGAACCATTCTGCTGAGTAGGTGCTTCGGTTAATGATACTCTATTTATAGCCCTGGATTGTAAATGGATATACATGTATAGTCTTCCCTGGTATAAAGGGTAGACTATTTGCCAATTAATATTTGAGGAGAAGCACCCAGTTCCCTGCCATTTGGCATCACTATCTTACAAACGCGAAAAAGGGTAGATGATAATAGATCTTTGTTAGGTGTGTGCGGCATATATGCCATCATAAAGGCATATATTTCTTTAATTGGAAGTTCTATCCAAGGAGTTGGTAAAAAGATAAACTAGACTTTGTAATCTATCAGTGTATATATATTGACTATATTCTCTTAATTACAAAATGATACCGACTTACACAGTTCAAATTTAACTAAGCTTAGTATTGCTTGCTTTGGATTGTCCAATCAGCTATCTGGATTTGTACCATGTGACCGGTCATTAAATCCCCATAATGCCCTGTGACGCAGGGGCATTAAATGTCACCTCATAATGCCCTCCAGAGCTTATTGTTGGTCTGCACACTATATATCACAAGATACTATTAATTAGACCATAAGAAACGCCATATGCAGGAAAGCAATAATAAAAACCTTAATACCTGTTCACCAGGGCAGTATGTGTATTGAATGTGCGCCTTCAGGCATCCTGAGCAGACCTCGGGCCTTCGGCCCCGGTCTGACCAGGATGCCTTCAAGCACACATCAAATACACATACTGCCCTTGTGAACAGTCATTAAGCCTTTAATAGTATCTCGTCATTATATACAACCTATTTAAACAACATATTTCATTGCATTGTACACTTTTTAAGTAAGTATGCATTTGATTAGAATGCAGATGAATAGGAGTCGAAATCGTTTATACTGCAAAGTTTATTTCACGAATCAATAGAAAAAGAAAAGTATTTATTGTATGAATTTATTCATATCATGATTACACATCCATACTTCCAATGTACATACACATGAGTTTATACTCAAATAGTGAGACGCTTAAATCAAAATTTTGAGATTTACTCCACCGGTCTTGAACTGTTGCAGCTATCAATTTCCGTCCTGGCTTTTATTCCTTAGGGCTAAGTTTGCTTCATTACCCGGCGTACAGCTTATTGCCTCACCTACAGGGTCAGAGGTTCTTTATCGTGTTTACCCTTGTCGCCGCCTGAGGCGCTGTCTGTCTGACCGGCGGAGTTCTAAAAGGGATAGCCCAGGGACAATGCTTTGATTAAACCACCTTCCCTTTTCCCAGATCCCAGAATGCACCTCGGCGAGACGCTCTCTGACTATCATCGCTTTACATTTGAAGCACTCAAACCACATTTACCCATAGAACTTCACACTTTCTTCACATACTAATAAATTGAATATCGTACCAGGTATTGAGAGTATATATGTCTGTCATTCCACAAGAAACGATATAACTCAAATGTATAAAACATCTTATTTTTGTTGGTGTGGTTTTCCAAAAGTATCCATATACACATGCCAATTCTTGGATGCCGCATCGGTTAGAGAAACTTACATTGGACTGATATATTTGCTCCTCCAAGATACAACCATTCCTCAAATGTACCGAGCGTATTGTCTTTAACTTGCCATTAACTTGATTATCCTTTCAATGTTAACGCGTGTCTTCAGTGCAAAGATAAAGGTATTTAAGGGGGAAATATTCTTAGCTTGGGAATTATCATGCTTCTCTGTTTTCCAAGATTGCATCGCTTCTTGTGGAACTGATTTCCCAAGCCATGTGAAACACTTGTGACTATGGTTTAGTGATGACATGTTGAGGAGATGGGTTATTACAAATATTGATCTCCATACAAGAACAAAGTGGGAGCCCGTTTCTAATTCCGCACATGGCCCCTTGAACCACCCCTTTGTTTAGAAACCTCGGACTACCAGCTTAAATTGGCAATTACACATTATTGTAAAACGATGATATTGCTGTAATTAAGTTATTATTCTACCATTCCCATTTGGTCATTTCCCTTGTTCAGCAAAGTATAACTTCATGCTTAATTTCAGTTTGCAAATTGATGCTCATGCATAGTGGTATTATTGATGTATTGTGGTCTTTGATAAAACAAATCCCCTTTTATTATAAATTTCCTTTTGTTTCTGTATTTGCTAAATCAAAATGATTTGAAAGTAAAATTCATACAGAAAATTTACACTCATAGAGACAGACACTACTGTACATACAGAAAAAAGATCAACGAGGGGTGCGAAATTGACATCGTCTGACCGCAATTGGTTATTGGCAATTTCACTTTGTAGAATGATCAAGTAAAGATTCTGAGTGAGACAACTGTAGACTTCCCTCACGTCATTGGTAACTTTCTTACAAGCCTCAAGACGGACCTGTAACCATGTTAGCAGATGTGAGAGACAGCGAGCAATCAGGGAATAGGTTAGATTGATTATACCGATATGGTAGTTAAATAGATTATTGGCAGGCTACCACTTAGCCTTTTAGGCAAATACACGCCTACCTTTAACCCAATAATCCTTCAATTGCCCTAGTAATATAATTGTCGTCTGGATTTAAATTCCCTTGACATTGACTTCCAAATGGAGATCTATCTTTATTATTTTACAAACGATTTGAAGGAAAGTTGTTAGTAGTATTTTCCCTTTAACTATTTCCTAACTATGCTCTTGCTTCAAAGGTTTTGTTTGCCAGACTGTTCTGGCCGCTGTGAGCATTGATGGGTTAATTGATGCTCCACTGATGTTAGCAATACCTTTAGTAGAAAGCACTTTACAATGTATCCAAATGATACCCTTCTTCCCTATCACGATGTAGATGAATAGCAGGCTCCTAGTAAAAGAAGCAAGTATAGAGAAATTGTACTGGGAGGCAATTTATCCAGAGTTCATTCCATAACAGAATGGTATTAGTGCTTCAGGTTCTTTGATAGCCTATTAACTTCCATCTGAAGTGAGCACACAGTTTTAAAAATGAAGACATCAATAACAAAAACCCAATAACTTGTTGTGGAAATGTTTTTGAATGTGTACACTTTTTTATTCAAATGCGACAATCAATAAAGAAACAGTACGATGTACCGCCACTACAAACACGTTCTTCACTAGAGAGACAACCCTATTTGTCCATGGACAAATATCGGAAATGTTAAGAAATGTAAAACATGTTTAGCATTTTGTAATTTTCTACATTTTGCTATAGAAGACGTGTTTTATTTCGTGGTTTTTGTTTTGATTGCCAGTAGATAGGTTAAAACTTATTGATACCAATACCATTATGCAGACACTATATTAAAGTACGTAAATAGGTATTCAAGACCCTTGGAGGTGAACCAATGGTATACTTATTGTATAATAAGGTATACCCAGAATATTAGTATAATTGCATGTTGTTCTCGTTTGACAGATTTCCAAAGATAACGGAATATTTCATTTAAAAATAAACACATTGACAGCTCAAAACGTTGTCCATTATTTTTACATTTTCTAGCATATACAAAATGGCAACTGGGAACTTGCATGATTGCATTAAACCCTACGTGGTTTGAAATGTTTGAAATAGACACAGAAAACTGCTGATGTCAATGGCATATTCTCCTCAAAGCGCTATAGTGTCGAGTGTTTTGCTGTCAAAGGGACTTCATAAACGGGACATATTGGATTGGACAGAAAATCGATAGATGCCCTCTGCGGGGGGTCAAATGGCAATTCTAGTGAGTGCTCACCAATAGCTGTGATCAATAGTTTTCATTAATTTCCATGCAGTGTAAATTAGGGGTTGCAATAACTGTCAAAACCAGTAATATGATAGAAAAGAAATTACAGTTAAATCTCCCTGGAGTTTCGTGAAATGCCTGTTGAGGATTTATGATAAAGCAAAGAGAACAATTGCGTTCATCCCATGTGTGTTATTTTGATGAATACCGTATCATTCGAATGCTTGGCCTTTGAAATGCTAAACTAAACTAACAGCACGTCCGCTTTTTTGTAAGTCTATGGCGGGCTTAAGAAAGGCATGGGCACTTTGATGTTAGCCTATTGATAAAACATACCGATGTGTTTTTCCAGGATATTCGCATTGTCCGACTGATGAGCGAGGACCTGACAGCACAATTCGTCTAATACATACCCTGGCAACACCGCATTTTCCATTCGTGCACACACACACACACAAATGTGTATATATATATATATATATATATATATATATATATATATATATATATATATATATATATATATATATATATATATATATATATATATATATATATATATATATATATATATATATATATATATATATATATATATATATATATATATATATATATATATATATATATATATATATATATATATATATATATATATATATATATATACATATATATATATATATATACATATATATATATACATATATATATACATATATATATATATATATATATATATATATATATATATATATATATATATATATATATATATATATATATATATATATATATATATATATATATATATATATATCAGACGATTACGAAAACTGCACAATATTTCCTTGATTGTCTTTAAATTTGGCATTAGTTAGAGCATTAATGTCTTGTAAGATTTACGGTATATACAAGAGTACAATAACATTGAAGGATTTGTTTCAAATATTTAATGCCAAACAGCAGTTTATTTATTTATCTATGCATCCGTCGATGAGGGGTATTTATAATCGAAGAGAGCTAGTTATGTATTGGAGGATTATGACATTTATTGAATCTAGCCTACAATCGGTTTCTCCCATCAATATTGTATAAATGTTTACTACTTGAATAGTCTTGGACTACTGCCAAGAAATGTAAATGGAAAGGGTCACTTTTGTAAGAGGCGGGGTTAGACCAGTATTAACTTCAATTTTCCAGAACTGCAAGTAATGAAGTATAGAATGAATGATAGGTAATACTCATAACTTCTCTTATACCTATATGTATATGGATTGATATTCTTAAATGGATTTTACCAACCTAATGTTCCTTCTTGTGTGTTATACATGACGAAATATACTTGTCAGCTTGATTCTATTGCATATAATCATTGTGAAAAATTGCAAAAAACGAAAATAAAAGATTCTTAGAGTACATTGTTTATTGAATCAATAAATACGATGAACATATAAGATCCTTATGTCGTACCCTGGATTTACATCTTTTATGTATATCCTATTTTCCCATCGTGTTTGAGTGAAATCTATTATTGGCGCGAAGATTAGTAATTCTATCAATAAACAAGGCAAGATGTGGTGAAATATGTGCACTGTGCGGCTATTATCCAGACAGTGTAATGTGTTATCATTTCCATTCACTATCAGCGGTTTTGATTTAATAAAACATCAATTCCCCAGGTGCAAAATTCAGTAGGTGTGAAGAGCAGCATGCTATGAACAGTTATATCATAATGTGAAGCGAGACCAGCCAGTAATGTGATACTAGTGGAGGAAACCAGGATAACAGTGGACAACCACTACTTAACCCCAGAGTACTGGTATCTTCCTTACATGCCATGCAGGTCTGGGCTTAACCTGATCGAGAGGTAGTCAAATACAGAAGCAGCTTTATTTTTGAATAATATATATCTGCATGTAATTTGCACCACACTTGGTGGATTTCCCCATTCAATGGTGTTTTATTTTTCTAATTAGTTCATAAATGAACTGTTTTTTATTTAAGTTTCTATATCATATTCGCAGCTTACAAGGAAGAAATTGTTCTCATATCAACTGAGTATCAATTTGGGATTGCTCTCCCAAAACATAGCAATATATTAGTTAAACAATACGGCATATTTCGTTTGTACCAGTCATTGGTGTATCACATTTGAAATCATGTTCTCTAGGATACTTGGTAATTCACCTTTTTAGCCAATACGAAGAGTTAAGCTTTTTGCATACTTTTTTAATAGTGGTTTGATAATACAGAACGTTGTTAGTGGTCAAATTATGACAGACTTTCTTACGGTAGCAATGCTTATCATTTACTTTTTTATTCTAATAATAATATTTTCTTATTGATTGCCATTTATGTTGTTTTAGACTTTCGCTGCTATTTTCCGCTAATTGCACCTCATCAACACCGTTCAACAGTGTTGTTTAGCTGTAGATAATCAACACATACTCAGTGACTTAGACGCTATAGTCGAGGGCGTACAGGTTGAATCCATTGGAGACGAGGTTACCGTGAACTGCTCAAGCAAGAACAGTGTGCCCATATAACCTGATTAGAATTCAATAAAAATGGTCACATTTTACATCTCCTTAATAAAGTGATCATTATGAGCTTTTATCTTTGATATTGAGAGTTATGCTGATTTGTAAACCTTTTTTGGGATCAGCTATTGTCTGGGCTCTGGCAATATTCGTGGCAACTGACATATCCTCCTTAAAAGCTCCAGCAGTAGTATCACTACGCTGCAGGGCGCCACCTGCCTGCCTTTTCAAAGCAAGTGTTCTTGTATATTCACACACTGCGCTGGGTCTGTGGCCAGTAGTCTCACAAAGGGCAATGCACAACTTACTTTTCAAATTCAAAGTACGTTCAATACACCTTTCAGGCTATTCTAGGTTTTCATAAGCCCTTAAGCAAACCGTAAACCAAGTAAATATACCAAACTGTCCAGGGGTTAGGTGGCATTCGCCATACCTGGCAATGTTGATTTACACAGTGGTTCCTCCTGATATGCACCTCGGCTTTCTTGATTTTTGAACCTCAACCCATTCTTGCAAATTTTGTCATTGTAATGTCTAGGGTGATGTTCAGTTATGAAAAAGCTTCATCATCTAGATATTTGTGATGCACACCTTTCATGTCCAAGTATATCTGGATGGACATTATGAGATCACACAGTGTATGGGCGGGATAATCCTCACCATTTTGTTTGGGTACCTCACAGACAAATCTACTCGAAGCATAGTGCAGCTCATCGTTGGTCATCTTCAAAAGTTTACACCTCAAAGGCTGTAGCCTTAGTCTTAGTCTAGGCATTGAGTCTGACTCAGCATATTCATTTCCTTCATTTTCTTAAACATTTTTTGACCCATGTCTTTTTCTTCTCCATGGCTTGAGCCACAATAAAGAAATCAAAGCAATCGATGATGATAAGAAGAAAAGAATATTAATGATGATAATGATTATAACCACAGATGATTGGAGGATGGAGTTTCATTTCAAATATGTATTTAGAAAGAAGTCTCATCTTTGAAAGAAGATGATAGCAGCAGCAGCAATGATGATACTACTACTACTACTACTACTACTACTACTACTAATAATAATAATAATAATAATAATAATAATGATGATAATGATAAATTACCGTTTTACCACTTAAATACTACTGTAATCAACTAGGGCCTTGATCCGCCGTAAAAACAAGACGCAACTGGATATTTTGCACATAAGTTTATTTCTCTTCTGTTTGTTCTAATCTTGTTTTGTATCACCATACAGTGAATAAAAGATATGTATAGTGCAGCTCATCTTTGGTCATCTGCAAAAGTTTACACCTCAAAGGCTGTAGCCTCAGTCTAGGCATTGAGTCAGCATATCCTTTTCCCTCATTTTCTCATTCATTCAAAGGTTTTTTGACACATGTCCTTTTCTTCTCTGTGGCTTGAGCCACAATGAAAAAATATTAGATAAAATCAATCAATAATGATAAGAAAAGAATGTTAATGATGATAATTTTAATAACCATATATAATTGGACGATGGAGTTTCATTTCATTTCAAATATGCATATAACAATAATAATAATAATAATAATAATGATAATAATAATAATGATAATAATAATAATAAAAATAATAATGATAATAATAATGATAATGATAATAATAATGATAATAATAATAATAATAATAATAATAACAATAATGATAATGATATTAACAATAACAGTAAAAACAATAATGATAATGATAATGATAATAATGATAACAATTATAATAACAATGATGATAATAAATTACCGTTTTACCTCTTAATTACTACTTGAGAGTCATTTATGGGTGCTTTGAGTCTCCTGTTTGATGTAGTTTTGCCACTTGACATTTCTGTGTCAGATACATCTACTTTAGAGCAACATTTGTCTAGATGAGGGGTAGCTGATACCTGACATTCCTCTCTCAGTGTAGTGCTCAGAACTTGTGAGTCAGATATATCCTCTTATTCAAGGTTTACTTTCCTGTGATGGCTGTGTGCTGGAAGGGCATATTGAACTGGTCTCCAGTGCCACAGTGGCATTTGACAGGTCATTGTCTGTCATCACATATCAAACTTCCAGAGTTGAGGTCCTAAGGGGATTGAAAGCACCTTCAGGTATCGCAGTATATCTATCCATCAAGCTTAGAACTGTGTCTTCAACATCAACACTATCACCCTCAAAATTCACAAATGATATTTTTTGTATAAAGAATCAAGATCAAGATCTGATCAACCGTGAATAAAATCTTCCTTGGCCTCCATTTTGCCTGAGAGTGACATGTGGACTGTGCTGACACAGTTGGCCAGCAAGTCATATGCCACTTCTAGACAAAACGGCTATTTGCATTGCCAAGCAGTGCAAAACAAATAGTACATAAGGGACAATGGTAAGTGAAATATACAGCAGCCACACGTACTCTAGAGGATCTGATAGGGGATACTAGGGAATAAGATATAGGTTTAGTTATTTTCACCCACACATAATATGTAAAATATATAATCATGCATAGAAAAGAATGTTTTGATATTTGCTGTGGGTCAGGGTAGTTTAAGTTAGAGCA
The DNA here is from genome assembly GCA_963942565.1 of Maea johnstoni. NCBI lineage: Eukaryota > Metazoa > Annelida > Polychaeta > Spionida > Magelonidae > Maea > Maea johnstoni. Next base: position 53,679,837 of record OZ012686.1, read on the forward strand.
GCAATTATAAACTGTTTATTCTATAAGTTGATAACCACGACCCTTCGATGTTTTACGGAACTTACTCCATTTGTTAAAGGTCTGCAGAATCAAGCAATACGAAATACATGTATTCCAATTCAACAGAATCTGCAGTAGCAGTGGTAATAGTTTGCTTTGGTGTGGTACATAAGCTTGTGCTGGCCAAACGAAGGCATCAACTATTAATGAATGACTCTTGTGTCGGCGATGGAGTAAGCAGGTCTTCATTGGATTTGCCTAAGCCATTATTTACCATTACTGGCTTAGTCTTCTAGCTCATCTCAAGAGGACTTTAGGGGTACTTTATCGTTAAGCCATAAAGCCACAGTACGTTAAGTGTTATGGCTACTGCCTACTTGTCACGGTAATCGTTGCTTGCTGGTAGTATGTTACTACGTGGGCAAGGTGACAGGACCCTGTGTTGGAGTGATATCAAATTATATTGCATGTTATGGTGGTGCGTGACCCAATTGTTATGACTCTCGCCTTCATAGTTAATGTTGGTTGTTTCAGAGTATGGTTTCAGAGTATGGTTTTAGTAGATGATGAGGAACAAACAGTGTTTTAAAGCGATGTTACAGCACACATATTGTCACATATTGAAAATCATGTGATGTTGATAAAGCGTTTTGTAGTATAGAATGTATCCAATGTTATATTGGCATATTGCCTAAAAGTAACCCTGCTTAATTTCGTTGATTACAATGGGAACTGCTATAAGAAACATCACATGATAAAAAGTTGCCTTTTTTAATTCCCTTGCTGTTTTCCTTTCATTTTTCACATGATCAATTATATGTGTAGGGTTATTCTCGAGAATAAAGGGTTGTTAGTGTGTGAGCTAACCGGTTTTGTCTTACTCTCTAAAGACGCCTATGCTATTTACGATGTCTCGTATTCAATGAATATCTGAGCAGAATGGGTCTTCGATGATGAAACCTAACAACATTTATATAGGTTCTATAACCATCTCGCTTGTTTTGTTTTGATTCAAGATGGCGTTTGCTATTCTTAGTTATTGCACACATACTGCATTTAAAGGTCATGTCTGAATTGATCCATGTCGCCAACTGTGCTAGTGTCAACATAAGTCACCCCACATCCTCCATTGATCGCAACCACCTTTGCTTATTTTATCTTAAGTGGAGGAGACAGATCAATGAATACAGTATGTAAGGAAAGAAAGTGGCAAATTTAAGCCTTAAAATTCTTTTTCTATGGTGGTTGGTGAATCAGGTCAGGTATTGGTTCATATATATATATATATATATATATATATATATATATATATATATATATATATATATATATATATATATATATATATATATATATATTCTGCAATAAACAGGCTTATAGTGATATCGAATGAAATGGAGAATATCACATGCACATCTATCTATAAATTGCATCTTGTGCTGGATAACATTCAGATTGTCACAAGTATAAACCACCATTAACTACCATCTATCCATCCATCTACCTGTAGATAGATTGCTTGATCATTGTGTTTGTATCAGTTCCATTTTACCTTTTGGCTAATAGGCGGTCACATTGAAGATCTCGATGAGGGAATGATGATCAATTTTTTTGGACGATATCAGGAAGAGTAATAAATGAGGTCTATCGAAGAACTGTTGAAAGTAGAAGAGGTGTTGGTCATATTTCTCCCCTTATTAACCTATTAACCCTTCCAGCTCCCTTTCACAGTCAATTGATCCTTGATTTGACAATACCTTGGTATGTGATAAGATATGAGAAAGGTTAGCTCTAGAACTTTGACAGACACCCTCAGACTGATAGCAAGTCTTGTCATATAGTGTATTGTTCAGTTTAGTTCAAATGTTGTTTAATATTGTTTTTCCATACAAGTTTTCCGTATTTGTATTTGTAATTGTATGTTATAGAATTCGGTCAATAAACATTACAATTACAATTTATCAAAATTTGAGTTTGTTCGTTTGGTGTATACACTTTGTCACAGCTGTGACACAGTTGTTCGTGATAAATCGGCTATTATAGACTAAGAAATCTACAAGAGTATAATACATAATTCAAATGAATAGTCATGTAGTCACATCTTACAAATACGTAGAGCTATTATGAAAGGTATGCTTATTGACGTATCTTATGAATACACAGGGGCTGTGTATGTTCAACATGAACATACAGGTGATATGCAAATTGACTCTAGCTTATGAAAACAAGAACAATGGGGTTCTGCGATCAAATGACTTTGAGGTAAACGGTAGATCAGGGAAAAGGGAAATGTGGCTGTTCTTGTTGGAAGGATTTCCAAATATTAGTGCAATCTTTCTCCAGTAACACATCCAGTGTAAACACACACATAATAGAAATACTTTCGATTCCAGCGAGTGGTCCAACTAAATAGGAATGAAGTGGCAATGAAGGAAATTAATAATAAAAATAGAGGTGTCACAATAGATTAAAACTTCATAACTCACACATTCGGATAATGGGATTTTCGTACTGGGGTTGTCAGTCGTTCTGAACTCTCAAGAAACAAAATTAAATTTACTATTGGAATTAGGCGTTCTCCCCAGAGCTCTCCCGAGCTAGGTGGTCCACTGGTCACGAAAGCGGGGGCTAATTGAATGCGTAACAATTCCAATTCATAATCACTAATTCACAAATTAGTTGTGTTCACAATTTCTTGGGTCGAAGTCTTTGATCGGCAGCAATCGATAACACGTTAATTATATGGGTCAGTCCCTGCCTGACCAATTGGCTCTTCCTACTGTATTCTTCCCGGTTATTAGTTATATTAGGTTCCAACAACTTTGTAGAGATTTAACATTATTAAGCAAATACTCTACAACTACTAGTGACAGGTTCTACATCCAAAATAACTCTGTAATACTTAAGAGTCTCTCTAAAAGTTGTCATCTGGATCTATTATAGAATGATTTTATAGAGCATTTGAAGGAGAGTTGTTAGTTGTGATGTGACTTTCATTTCTCCCCAAATACTCTGTACATGCCTCCATGATTTTATCAAAATTATCAGGCTGCTTTTTGTGGCTGCAAGCATTAATTGGCTAACCCTGTCGAAATATAGGATTTACCATTATCATTGAAGAGTGAGCATGCATATAACATATATATATATATATATATATATATATATATATATATATATATATATATATATATATATATATATACTATATATATATATATATATATATATATATATATATATACATATATATATATATGTATATATATATATATGTATATATATATATATATATATATATATATATATATATATATATATATATATATATATATATATATATATATAATTTGATGATTGCCATTTGCTTTGTTCATAATTCTGCTGTCAACCTGCAATTTGCAAAATCCAAGTAAAGCTCAGTTGATATTTAGAAGATGAAGTAAGAATGTTTCTTAGTTACTTGTGCATTTCCTAGCTGAGATATTTTACCAGATGTGGCCCATGAATGCTTGATGGCCTTTCCGCGTAAAATGAACGTTTGCGTTCTGGTCTGGTCATGAGAATTGCAGCTTTGCTTGAGCAATCCATGTGGGTAATTTAAGTAGCCTGGGGAGAGTATGACTGATGGAAATGACCCAAGTTAGAGAGAGCAATCAGTCCCCAGGTCTTCTCATTATCCTGTACCGTACCTAAACCAGCTGCCAATGTCGAAACTAGAATAGGAGTTACTTTACGGACAGGCCTTACGATTACTCTCAGGGGACTGTGTTTTGCTGGTTTGGCACAGGTTACTGTTCAAGTGCATTAATACAATTCCCCCCTTGCATTTTCCGATAGACTTAAAGCATACGATATGCCCAAAATATGATACCATCTTTATTTCGGTGACCTATCGACAAATGGACAGATATCCTCTATCTTAAAATATATTTTGTATGAGCCATATGAAAACTTTAAAACTAATTGGTGCTTTTTGAATATTTTTCACAAATCCCAATTGAATTTTGTCTTGAAAGTGTTCCTGACAAAAAGAAAAAGGGTCATGAATACCAATTGTTTCCCTAATGCCACTTTGCCATCCAAATAAACCCTTGTAGGTACGTGTTAGATATGTTCATGCATATACATTGGCTGTACAATGACCTCAATACAATCCTGATTCCATTCCTGGTTCCATTGGGAACATTTTTGGGGCGCCAATCCCCTCTCCCTGGGGCGTATTCCTGAGCCACTATGGATGATTTCCGCATCCAGGACATTTCCTTCTAGTACTACCATTATGTCAAAGGTTCCTCCGGCGAAGGCATTTCTAAAAGAAATATAAAAATAGGGGCTTCCAATGCTAATTCTTAAATCAAGCCGCACCATCTACCGGATTGTGATGATCTAGGCGTCAACTATATTACTGTGATCCTAATTTGGCAATATGTATGATTGTCTGCAACATTCAGCACACATCCTTTCGTATCAATGCTCGGTAAGGTGCATCGGTATGATTTAAAATTGGGAAGGATAGTGTGAACGTCCTAATGCAGCTTGGCAATCAACAGGCTACTGTGTGCTATTTACTTGGGTACGAGTTCACCTGAGCTTCTAAGATTTACGTCTAGTTGACTAACAGTCGCTATTTCTTTTGGGTTTGGCAATCTCTCTTTATTTGTGCTATTGGACGGAACAGGCCCAAAGTTCGTTTATGTTTTAGATTATGCGTTTTAGTATGTGTATCCACTCCAATACAAATAGGTTTGATAACAAATCTCTGAATGATGAGACTCTCATCCGAGTTGATATTGAAGTTAATTCTGCTTGGAAAGGTGTAAATCATTTATTGACACTTATTAACTAATACCTATTGTAAGAGAATCATTGCTGTAATTTGCACGTTGGTGCTAGTTTCGTAATTATCAAGGTCGAAACCTTCAGTAACGTCCCTATAAGATATGCACTTATAGGAAACACCTTTTGGGTCATCAACCCTTTTCGTTGATCCTAAAAAGGCACCATCAGGATATAAACACATCTCTTGAAAGTCACTCTCATCACAAAAATTGACTTTTACTATCAGCTAATTATTGGCTAGTGTCTTATCTCACGTGGTAGGTTAAAATGAAGGCGTGAGTTGTGCCAGCCAACATGCTATAATTTGTAAGCCCCATTAAGGCGACGACACAGGTTATGGGATTAGCTATGAAATATTGATATCCCTAAAAGCAGACTGGATGATCGTCTAGTCTCCAGCGGCGGCCGCGAGATAGGGGTCATCTTCTCGCATACAATCAGGCTAATGGAATCGTAAGCTTATTAGCTAACTAGCAGATGATCATCCTGATGGTATTGCTAGATGAGTTGCCCCAGAACTGCGTATGCCAGTAGGCTGCCTAAAGAGCCATGGTCACATCGCTCATATCTTTCTGGAAAAAGCATACCTTGGCAAATATTCCAGGAGAGAATGTTTTAAAGCAGAACGCAACTAACAAGCCCCCTTGATATATCTTGCGAGATTGTGATCTGTTACAACATGCAGAGAAAGTAGGTACCTTTCAACTAGACCACACAGTTGAGCTGGTCATGAAAAGGTGAAAATGGTTGTTGAGTCTTCAGGCTCAGGCACCGCAAACAAGAATTCCTCCTCTGTGCATATTGCGAAGTGTTTTCTTTCATGTTGTGATGAAAAGAATGTGATGAAAACAACGACAATCAAAAAGTGGAGCATGCAATGCTTAGAAAAAATGTCTCCTTTGTCTATAATGCACCCTTACATTTCCCTATCATTCTTGCCTGCGAGTATTTATAAGTTTACACACACACACTCACATATATATATATATATATATATATACATATATATATATATATATATATATATATATATATATATATATATATATATATATATATATATATATATATATATATATATATATATATATATATATATATATGTATATATATATATATGTATACTAGTATATATATATATATATATATATATATATATATATATATATATATATATATATATATATATATATATATATATATATATATATATATACATATATATATATATATATATATATATATATATATACATATATATATATATATATATATATATATATATATATATATATATATATATATATATATATATATATATATATATATATATATATATATATATATATATATATATTTATATATATATATATATATGTATACTAGTATATATATATATATATATATATATATATATATATATATATATATATATATATATATATATATATATATATATATGTATGATTAAACTGCTGTTGTTGCGACCTGTTAGATCTTCTAGTAGCTCAAAGTACGAGTTACTGAACATAATACTATTATTTTACCGGAAGGTCACGTGATGTCACAGCATGTGGTCGTCCGTGAACCTCGATGTCATATAGAGTCAAATCTTGCTGATTGAATTTGATGATACTCGTGCGTCAGAGCCAGGCCAGCATCTCAAATGGTATTCAGTGCTACAATGCTGCCCGTCTGTACTTAATGGACGGACAGTCCACCTTCTCTTGTTTCACCTGTGTATTGTCAGTCTACTCACCTCTACTCGTTGACCTGCTATGGAAATAGCCAGCTCTATCTGGCCAGCAGACTGCTCATATCAATGGATTCAATAGCGAATGAATATCTTTAATCAGAATTTGTATAGCTATGAGTTACTGCTCCCAACTCAAAAGGTGGCAATCCAATTTGGAATGTTCGTAATGGCAACAGGGGTTAATTTTAGAATCATACAAAAGGACTTGACTCTAGAATGTTGGCGTGACCAAGATGGAGGCAATACATTAATGCGAATCTAGACTATTATCAATCATCTTAATAAGGACTGCGTAGATTGTCAGAACATGATATGTACTCACAAATACTATGATGTATACATGCAACAGTTCAAATGGTGTTCTTTCGCATTTGCTTATAATGGCAATGGATGTGAAGTAGGACCCGGATCACGAAAATAGGAAAGTAGCGAAAATTAAATAGCAAGTGTTTAACTGTCGCGTTTTAAAAGCACATCAACTCTTTAACTAGTTGATCAATTTCAAATAGGTTACATGTATCCATGGCAATGTTGTCCTTGGTGGTATCCTTGGTAACCGTGTGTGTAAATCATAATAAGTCTTCGCGCCAGAATGTCTCCAAGCCGCGCAGTCTATCTGCTGTAATTGCTTTTCTATTATTCAGCGTTATGTTATAGTCTAACCAAACTAATTAACGGGAACGTGCCCACACATTCTTCTTACCTTGCTGCGATAAAAAACGATCCTCCGAGAGTATAGCTTGTTTCACGCTACATGTCCTCCGCAAGTGGTCGTGAGCTTTCATATAAGCATGATCAATTATGGTTAGCAAAACATGCTATCAATCAACTGTTGACAGAGTCTCCGATCAATTGATTCAATTGTAGCAAAAATACATGTACCATATTGCAATACGAGTGAAATGACCAAAAGCAATGACATAATATTTGAACACGTGTTTATTATATCAGTAATGACGGATGCCACGATGATACTTGGTAGGCGACATGGTTGCCAGATCAGTAGCCATCACCACGGGAACTGGAGAACACGAGGTCGTGTGAAAGGTGACCCGTAAAAATAACTGAACTTATACAGGACACTACACATAGTCTAAAGCATAATCTCGTCAGATCTTATTAATTCATTACTCATAGTACACTAAATGCAGAATAGAACTTATAGAATACATGAAATGACTCAAAACAGTTACACAAAACATGAACTAAGGACACATCATCATTACTAGTTGACAGAATAATGACAATGACAGTTACATGTGAAAGTAATTTACGTGATGTTTCTCGAGTTCAAAATATACAAAACTTTAAACCATCCGTCAATCGCAATTGCCTGACGTGAGTATTTCAACTTTTTGATTTAACATACAGCTTACAAAAATGATTTAGATACATACATACACTCACAACTTCCCAAACATTCACCCAAAATAAATTGTCTTTCATAGAGCTGACACCATCTTCACCTATATTTTACAATTGCCCTGAATACAACACCTGTATGAAAGAGTTTAAACTAATCGAGAATGACCGTTCTTACCATTTCACTACCTGTGACATACAACTAATACTCAGAAATCTTAGAGATACACCAAAAACACCAAATCCGCAAAATTCAAACTCTGTCCCTTATAATGTATGTATGTGTGTATGTAGGTATCTATGAATGTGTGTGTGTGACTATTTACAGGTATTTGTAATGTTCACTATTCAATATTCATCATTACCAAATTGATAGTAAAGCAAGCTACCGCATCTCGCAGTTCATATTAGGTTTCACATTTAAACTCATTTGAGGATGCAGGAAAGGTATTAAATATGTGTCAGTGCAACTCGTATTGCATTCTTCCCTTTTGATTAGGTGCGGCAGCCATTAACTGCCATCTGACGCACATTAAAGTTTGCCTACATGTTTGCTCAGCACCTTATGCTCGAGCTTTAACAGCACCAATTAGCCAAGAAATGGAGCATCACCATTGAGGCCTAGAACGTTGATGCCGTAGTTTGGCCGTGGTGGATCTAGCAGTAGAAATATCTGCTCCATAACAATGACTTACAAAAACAAACAGTCAAGCTATAAAACAAAGAAAAGGCATCAACAAAGACATTTAGGCAACAAAACAAATCAAAATGTTTCAAAACAGTAAAGCATCAAAATCTCCAATAAAGCATCAAAACATGCAATGTAGCACCAACACAGACAATAACTCAGTAGTAAACAGACAATGAAGCTTTAAAACTGATAATAAACGTTAAAAACGACAGTGAAACAAGATACTATACATTGTAGTTGCACATGAGAATACAAGAAAACTGAAACTGCTAAAATAATGTATATACGTATGTATGTATATATGCATGTATGTATGTATGTATGTATGTATGCATGTATGTATGAATATAAGTAAGTATGTGTGTGTCTGTGTGTGTGAGGAAGGGATGGTAGCCTCATATTACGTTAGTTTAAAATACTTTGTAAAAATAATAAACTAGAAATTAGAATTGGAGAAAATGTTCTAATTTTACATAAGATTCCTAGTGTGCTGCAACTGTTTATATATGCCATCGGGTGTATGCATAAAAAACGTGAACGATTTTCTGAAGGAATTGATTGAATGAAAAGCATCCGATTATATGGTCTGAATCAGGCTCTATTACGTAACTTAACTCTCTGCTAAGGGCGACCATTCTCATTCCACTTTCATGATTGCTCTACACACACGCTTTGTCAAATCTTATAAGAACTTCAGAATAATCCTATTGGACGTTTCCCTATTAACTATTTAAGGGATTAGTGGGCGCAACATATGTCACTTCCCTGGTAATTAATCCCAAAGCGTGTATACATACATACATACATACATACATACATACATACATACATACATACATACATACATAGATACATACATACATACATACATACATACATACATACATACATACATACATACATACATACATACATACATACCTAAGTACATACTTAAGTACATAGGTACATACATGCGTTCTCGGTCAGTGCCGTAAAAAGGATATAATACATGTGTTTATATCTGCACATCCTACATGCAGTCAGCCATCTCTCGCAAAGCGGCTTTAGTTACACGTTTGATTATCCCCGGTATTGAATCCCTTGCCTTTGGCACCGTATGTGTACGCCTCTGTGGTGCTTACTCCTATCTTTGATGTGTATCTATCTTTGCCCTATGATCAATGTACACATGACATGTGCTATAGACTACATGGATAACGTTTTAGGTAACATGACTAGATGTGGGGAGGTTGTAAGAGAAAGTTAATGTAATCCTCTTTCAAGGGGAATATCTCGCCCTTTGGCATGGTGATGTCTGAGCCCATCTATCTTTATTCTATGGCAAATAATGGGAGAGGGAAGATTTACACTATATTATGTAGAACTATGTACTAAACGGATAGGCTCTTACGATACTCTCAAGCCGTGATACCTATCGAGTATTGGACAAACTAAGATATTTTATTACAGTTTGCCTGACATCTTTGCCAATTGGACCAAAAACGGATTTTTCTGAGATATGTTCCAATAAGACTATACATGTATCCTTAGTGACGGTTTCTTACACTGAATGTTTTGGCTACAGTGATTTTAATGTTCATTGCATTTGGTGATTTAACATATTTTAGATAAGATATGTATGATCAATCGTCTATGTATAACATGTGCTTCCCTTGGTATAGAATATACTATGAAGGAATGAACAAATTGGGTACCTATTGGGTAGCCTTTTCGTACCATGTTTGTGAAAGTCTGCCAAAAAGGTCCTATTTAACGCATTATAATAATCTGTGGTTCGAAATCTAACCTGATGACGTGTCATTTTCTTTATGTTTTCTTGTTAAGAATGTTATGTAGATAGTTAAGACAAATTTTGGTAAAAAGTAAAATCTGAATTCTAATTTACACCAATTTTTGCGTTAAACACTTATTTATTGAATTCCTTGATTTTGCCACATAATTCCTATGTATAAAACAACAAAAAATATCAGAATGGCAGAACAGTATTTCAGGCAGTAACAGCCTCTCTGAAGGGATAACTGTAGCAAAGAAAGAAACCAGTTTTGGAAAATGAGATGTTCATGACATGAATTGCAATATATTTTCCAAAATATTTGGAAAAACGTCGATGACACCATAGATAACAGTTGTTTTGAATATCACTGTGCGTTGTTTTTTACTCAAGCAAAGTCTCAGGACAATTAAACTGAACTGTTGACATTGTCATAAGACCTTCAGAGTTTTACTTGCTAGAAATAACAGGTGGAGTTGATTGTGACGTCAGAATCAGAGAAGAGATGCCTGGGCGAGGCCTACATAGGAATTATGTAACGACAATACTAACGATGGTAAATGTGGATAGCGTTGCGCAACTTAACGTGCCTTAACCCCATTGGGATCCATTCCCGATTGTATTGTGAATATATTGTCTCTTGGTAATTCTTAATCACGCACCTGCCTTGGTCAGCCTTCTAATGCTGATTTGAGGTATATCTGCTGAGCATACATACATACATACATACATACATACATACATACATACATACATACATACATACATACATACATACATACATACATACATACATACATACATACATACATACATACATACATACATACATACATACATACATACATACATACATACATACATACAGGAAATTGTTTGAACCGACAATTTACAAATGGATACGTTCATTTCTGCACCATAAGCCGTTATTCTGTTTACAATGTCTGGATGCTGATGCCAGATTTAAACAAGAAAATGGAAAAGAGAACAAGACATTGCTTTTCATCTTGATTTTGAAACATTGACTGAATGATTAATTTGGATAATTTTCAAAAGGTTAAAATTTCATGATAATTTTACAAAAGCTGGTGAGATTGCTTCTGGTCTTTAATACGTTGTCGTTCTATTTTACAGATAGCAGTTTCATTCTCTCAAACGCTCGGATAGTGGACTTTCCTATCGTCTACAGCAATGAGGGCTTCTGCAAATTATCAGGATACAACCGCGCTGAAGTTATGCAAAAAAGCAGTACGTGTGGTTTCATGTACGGCGAGCTAACAGATAAAGAAACAGTGCAAAAAATAGAAAGTGCCTTTGAACACCAGGAACAGGAACAAGTTGAGATTCTACTATATAAGAAAAATAGTAAGTATTGCTCTCTCTCTCTCTCTCTCTCTCTCTCTCTCTCTCCTCTCTCTCTCTCTCTCTCTCTCTCTCTCTCTCTCTCTCTCTCTCTCTCTGCATGTATGAGTGCAGATACTTAGAACATGAATATAGCAGTATATAGTTACGAAAGAGAAATATATACGAAACCAAGTGTGGTGGTCTAACATGTTCCTCCTGTTATGCACTGACAAATAATTTCCTGTCCTGTTATTCTCTGAGATATAATTTGGTTAAAACAGCGTCGTGAAAATAATCAGGTCGATGCTGGCATGAATTGGTTAAAGTCAGGCCAAGTCACGTCATAGAGGTTGACTGATGACGTGTTGAGCCGCTCAACCAATCAGAATGACACCTGCAGCATCCCGGGCCCCAGATGCCCCGGGGCAAATACGAACACGGCGCTGATAGGCCATAAAACATCAGGGACGTGAAGACAATGCCTAATATTGATCTCAGGCTCCCGCAACAAAAGAGAGCCTCTACCTGTTACGTCACAGCCAGCCAATGTAAAGTCACTTTTTAGCCGATTCATGCAGCTGTTGACTCGTTGATGGGAAAGGTGCTCACGTTGCCTTGGCGACGCATACTAGTACTGTTTTGCGGGATCTGTAACTACATACATTTTGCATTGGAACTACTGGTTACGGTTTATTGTATATACACGCATAGTTTATACTTAGATTTTGCTCCTTCTCCACCATGGCGATGAAATGGTCTCCCTGAGAGCGAGGACACTGTACATATATATATATATATATATATATATATATATATATATATATATATATATATATATATATATATATATATATATATATATATATATATATATATATATATATATATATATATATATGTGTGTGTGTGTGTGTGTGTGTGTGTGTGATCAAATATATATACATGTATATCATAAACAAGAAATATTAGTAATATCAGAGCAAGGAAAATAACAGAAGGACATCAACATAATTAAAAGAAGTAAATTAAATTCATACAAAGTAAGGAATGCTTACTCTTTATCTGTTAGAGTTTCCAAGTTATAGTTTCTAAATCTCTCAACGTCGAGTGCAGGGCACTGTAAAATAAGGTGCCCAACGTCATCAAACTCAGATAGAGCACATAAAGAGCATTTTTGGCATCTCGAGGACCTCAACCTGACATCATCCACCCCTATGCAGTCTACCTGCGTGACATAATTAACTTAGCTAGCGTTTCGCACTGTCTAATACCACAGGGAAATCTGTCTGATATAGCCCACCAGGCCGGCTAGCTTGGATTTACACATACCATATTAGCAAATCCAGATCTTTATGTAAATGCACTTCCAGCCTCTAGAACGCGTCGTCTTGGGCTATTCATTGCACTAGCACCTGAGCAGCACATGTAGAGAAAGATTCCTTTGATGCCTTGGATAAGAGGAGGGTGGCAATTCTTTACTAGAGATGCGTCATCCTTGGTATAAATCATCAGACAAATATGCCTATGAGTGTGTTTCTTTAGGACCACACGCACATACACATATACACACATACACACGCAGACACACACACATACATATATATATATATATATATATATATATATATATATATATATATATATATATATATATATATATATATATATAATATATATATATATATATACATATATATATACATATATATATATATATATATATATATATATATTTATATATATACATATATATATATATACATACATATATATGTGTGTGTGTCTGTCTGTCTGTCTGTGTCTGTCTGTCTTTCTGTCTGTGTGTGTGTATCTGTGTGCAACAA
>OZ012686.1:53701373-53708873 GCA_963942565.1 Maea johnstoni
TGAGACAGGGAGACAGACAGGTAGCAGGTATATCAGGCTTAGTTAACCCTTTCATGACCACGTGAGACAGGGAGACAGACAGGTAGCAGGAATATCAGGCTTAGTTAACCCTTTCATGACCAGGTGGGACAGGGAGACAGACAGGTAGCAGGAATATCAGGCTTAGTTAACCCTTTCATGACCACGTGAGACAGGGAGACAGACAGGTAGCAGGAATATCAGGCTTAGTTAACCCTTTCATGACCAGGTGGGACAGGGAGACAGACAGGTAGCAGGAATATCAGGCTTAGTTAACCCTTTCATGACCACGTGAGACAGGGAGACAGACAGGTAGCAGGAATATCAGGCTTAGTTAACCTTTCATGACCAGGTGAGTGAGACACGGAGACAGACAGGTAGCAGGAATATCAGGCCTAGTTAACCCTTTCATGACCAGGTGAGACAGGGAGACAGACAGGTAGCAGGAATATCAGGCTTAGTTAACCCTTTCATGACCACGTGAGACAGGGAGACAGACAGGTAGCAGGAATATCAGGTTTAGTTAACCCTTTCATGACCAGGGGAGACAGGGAGACAGACAGGTAGCAGGAATATCAGGCTTAGTTAACCCTTCCATGACCAGGTGGGACAGGGAGACAGACAGGTAGCAGGAATATCAGGTTTAGTTAACCCTTTCATGACCAGGGGAGACAGGGAGACAGACAGGTAGCAGGAATATCAGGTTTAGTTAACCCTTTCATGACCAGGTGAGACAGGGAGACAGACAGGTAGCAGGAATATCAGGCTTAGTTAACCCTTTCATGACCAGGGGAGACAGGGAGACAGACAGGTAGCAGGAATATCAGGTTTAGTTAACCCTTTCATGACCAGGTGAGACAGGGAGACAGACAGGTAGCAGGAATATCAGGCCTAGTTAACCCTTTCATGACCAGGTGAGACAGGGAGACAGACAGGTAGCAGGAATACCAGGCTTAGTTAACCCTTTCATGACCACGTGAGACAGGGAGACAGACAGGTAGCAGGAATATCAGGCTTAGTTAACCCTTCCATGACCAGGTGGGACAGGGAGACAGACAGGTAGCAGGAATATCAGGTTTAGTTAACCCTTCCATGACCACGTGAGACAGGGAGACAGACAGGTAGCAGGAATATCAGGCTTAGTTAACCCTTCCATGACCAGGTGGGACACGGAGACAGACAGGTAGCAGGAATATCAGGCTTAGTTAACCCTTTCATGACCAGGTGAGACACGGAGACAGACAGGTAGCAGGAATATCAGGCTTAGTTAACCCTTCCATGACCAGGTGAGACAGGGAAACAGACAGGTAGCAGGAATATCAGGCTTAGTTAACCCTTTCATGACCAGGTGAGACACGGAGACAGACAGGTAGCAGGAATATCAGGCTTAGTTAACCCTTTCATGACCAGGTGAGACACGGAGACAGACAGGTAGCAGGAATATCAGGCTTAGTTAACCCTTTCATGACCAGGTGGGACAGGGAGACAGACAGGTAGCAGGAATATCAGGCTTAGTTAACCCTTCCATGAGAGAGGGAGACATACAGGTAACAGGGTTTCATGAGGGAAGTCGACCTGCGGTGAAATTATGTGCCATGTATTGCAATGAGCCAGTCATTGCTACTCTATTCATTTCTTTATTTTTAGAAAGCACAGGTGCTCTTACAGATGTAATGAATCGTCGAAAGCAATACTTCAAAAATAAGTTGAAAGTCGCAGAAAATTACCCATTAGTTATTTAACACTTAAATGGCATTATGAGTATAGTTTTTTCACGAATTCAAAAGATTTGAATTACCTGTAGTTGTTTTCTGTGCAGGACTAATTCATCGCTGATGTTGATAGGCCAGTCATGGACCTACCTGTTCTGGTTACACATAATTAAAGACTAAGGACCCGCCCACTTCGGAATTAGAATAATACATATAGCAAACGACTTTGAATCCTTTGATAGATGTAAAGATAACTTAGAAATAGAGCATATACATGTAATCGAAAATATTCAAAATAGATATATGGTATTAGTTATTCTAATGAAGACTTCTTTCTTCTATTTCTTTAACTAAAATAGTTAGGTCATTTTGTTGACTTTAGTGTGTATGCAGATTCCTTTTAGCGTGACTGGGTAATCCAGCAGCAGGCCTAGCATGACTACTGGGAGTTGCGAAGAGTGACAGCATGGCTAGTGCTGGCCAACTCAGGGACGAGCATTGGCAGCAAATGGACCTACCATTATCCTAATGGTGTCGTCCTAGTAAATTAAGCGCAGGCTAACTACCTATAAATGACGTCAACAAGAACGTTAGCCTTTAAGTGAATGTCTTAGTGCCGTTCTAATATATATAATGTCTCTGCCTATGTCTTCATAAATACGAAATGTCTAACAGTATTCTTTCTTGGTAGTATTCTATCTCCCTGTACAATAAGTATACTGTGCGGTTTTAATTTGGTATGAATCGATACAGTGAAAAATCACCACAGAGACACATTGAATATTATTCAAAAGAAACGGTATTTATATTCATCTAATTTCCGAATTTGTACTGAGTTATTGAATGATAATGAAAAGTAATAAGATCCAACATTAAGCAACGTGGAAAGGTTCGAAAGACACTTACATGTGTCAAACACTTACATGTGGGCCTGTTATATATGTGTTACACATTATAGTCAATACCATTACACATTGTAGTGAATTACAATCAATAAAGAATATGTATTAAGAAAATCTACGAAATATAGACCAAAGCTGTTCCTTTATAGTTTTATTTGTGAAAAGTTATTCTTATCATTTGAGTTTGTACACAGTAGAAGATAGAGTCAATAATCAAACACAACAATGCAGTGCTTTATAATACAATAATACACAATAATATTGAAAAAAGTTATAGACTATGTGTTGGACGTTGATAGCTATATTGGATATGTGCCAAACGATGATCACTTAATGAAATATGTGTCAAACTCATGAAACAGAGGAATATGTGACACATATCAAAGACTTATTGGAGTAAAATATTAAAGGCCTCATGCCAAACGTAAAATATTGCGTAAGCTGTCAAACGCTGACAACGCTATGAAAAATGTATCACACGTTCGTTAGAAATTCAAGCAACATGTGACACGCGTCCATATTTGACATTTGATATACTCTATAGAATTCAAACATTACGTCAAATAAGTATTATACTAATCAGCTCTTGAGGTGAAAACATGCCTCGTGTCAAACACGTATATGTGGGCTTGATATATGTAGTACACATCACAGTCAATAGCATTACACGTTACAATCAATAAAGAATATATTTGAGAAAAGCCAGGAAATATCAACCACAGAACAATTTTCCTTTATAGTTTTATTTGTCAAAAAAGTTATTTTTATCATTTGAGTTTATACATATTAGAAGATAAAGTTAATAATCAAACAAAACCACACAATGCTATATAATACAATAAAAGACAATAATTTAAGAAAAGGATATGGACTATGTGTTGGACGTTGATAGCTCTATTGGATATGTGCCAAACGTATAGATAACTTGATAAAATATATGCCAATCGCATAAAACAAAAGGCTTCATGCCAAACGTAAATATTGCGGAAGGTGCCAAACGCTGACAACGCTATGAAAAATGCATCACACGTTCGTTAAAATAGTGCTATACATGTGTGACGCGTGGATAGCTTTATGGAATACGTGCCAAATGTTGATATCTTTATGAATTATGTGACATGCGTTAAAAACGTTAAGAATAATGGCGGTCACACTTTGGAAACTTCATGAAATGTGAATCACACTTCATCAATCAGTCTACCATTGCCTAGCTGTAGAAGCTGCTGTAGGACTCTTGGCCGCCTACATGCATACAACAGCTATGCAAATATAGCCCGTACATCAACCCCATCATTGACGGTCCACTTTTGCGAAAATGTTTTTTAAGACGTTTAACCCTGTCATGTTGGTATTCGTTTGGAAATTCGTGCTGAGTGCTATCCGATTAATGACAACATTCCAGGATTCCAGTCATGTTTCTTTGCATTATCTCGTTTTGGGCAAAATTAGTCACCAGTAGCAAAGAGGTTTAAGAAAATGCTCATTCAATCGACTCAGAGGAAAATAAAAATTCAAGAATAATTTGAAGGGTAGAAATAATGGACTGCAACAAAATGTATATGAGTAAAACTAGTCGAAATATAACCCAAACTAAAAATTCTAATATCACTCCAAATAATTTTAAACGATTACTTTAAATGGCTGATCAAAAAAAGCAAAAGCAGAACTGATCAAACAGGGAACAACCGTATACATGCAAAGTATAAAACGGAACTTACATTCCAAATAAGTTGGATTGATCATCTAAAGCTGATCATGTAACAAAACAGAACTGATTAAAACTAAGGCCTAACGTAAACATGCCTAATTTTAGATGAAATTCAACTCCAAATAATCATCCTAAACACAAAGTCTCAAACGGAATTTCACTTCAGATAATCTATAACGATCACCTTATAGTGCTGATCAATTTTTACAACAAAAACATAACTGATCGAAACTGAGACCATACTTCTACACACAAAGTTTCTAACGGAAACATCCACACTCCAAAAATTCGAGAACGATCAGGTTAAAGTATTGACCAACTGAAATGTAAAAATAAATAATCGAAACATGGCCTGTCAGATCTAGAGCGATGATAAAACTCCGATTGTAGTCCATCTTTAGTCACCCTCAATGATTGAGCCAAACTTTGAGGTTATCATAGGCGAAACCCTAGGTTGGACTCTATGAAATTGTGGTCTGTAAATCGTTTACATTTAGAAGACAGCATGTTTTCCTTTATATTTGAGTTTGTTATTTCTATTTCTGTGTATGTGTTTTTCTTGTAATGTCCGCTGTTTTCTAGTTGTATTTTTGTATTTGTAATTTCATATAATACACATGTGGCCAATAAAGAATACACGTACGATCGTGTCCTGAAAAGTGTGAATACATGTTGATAACAAAGCAATACTTGTAGAAATGTTCAACTGAAATTTGCTGTGCGTGATGTGTGTAATGATACCTTATCTAATAGTAGTGAAATTTCTCTAATTTATGATTCATGTTTGAGGTTGTCAGATTATGTGGGATTTGATTTACAAACTTTCGTCAATGACTTCAAATGCTTTTCTTAACTTTTCAGATGATGAACCTCAACTCGGATGTTCTCCCCCAGTACCGCCAGGAGGCGCCAACCACTCCCCCGCACATCATCCTTCACTACTCTGCCTTCAAAGCCACGTGGGACTGGATCATCCTGGTCCTGACGTTCTACACCGCCGTCATGGTCCCCTTCAACGTGGCCTTCAGAAACAAGACCATGGACGACGTCCCCCTGCTGGTGGCTGACAGCATTGTGGACGTCGTCTTCTTTATTGACATTATTCTCAACTTTCACACCACCTTCGTGGGGCCCGGTGGGGAGGTGGTGTCGGATCCTAAGATCATCAGAATGAACTATTTAAAAAGCTGGTTTGTGATCGATCTTCTTTCGTGCCTCCCATATGACGTGTTCAATGCATTTCAACATGTCGATGACGTAAGTATTTTTTTTCTGAATTTCGTGTATTTCGTTCTGAACGGAAATTCAAGAAAATATAACGATAAACGAAATTCCAAAATATCATTAACACATAAATCTTCTTTAGTTCGTAAGGTGAGGATATTGAGCATCTAGCCAGATGATAAAGTAGCTCACAAACGTGACTACAGCGTTAACTACAATGAAGTCCAAAATTATATTTCATCAGCGTGAGTGGAAGTGTGGCTTGAAGAAGATGATAGATCATGTTGTGTAATTCTTTCCTCTGGGTTTTGTTGCGTGTGTGAAAAACACGTGTCCGGCCGATTAAGGACGACCGTATACACCTTCAGTCCGTATGCCTACAACACGTCACACTATGATAACTTACCTTCATGATTGCGAACGACGTTGAGTTACAATGGCTGTCATAGAAATGATTGAAAGAGTCTCGGAGGGGCTGTTTTCTTCTGACTTTTCTCATGCACTGCCGTTAACCCATTTTGCCACAGCGTGTATATGTGGGAATATTTCGAAAATCCGGACAATTATTTCGAAACTATTTGAAGAAAGATTATTTCTCGAGGGGAGAGAGAGATGAAAAAACTGGATTCAATTAGTATTCCTTAACCCATTAGTGTTCACTGAGACCAAAAACAGCTGTTTTGATCAAATCTTTCATGCGAAAGTATAGGAGGTAAAACATTCGAAGGAAAATTGTTAAATTAGAACATTGCCAACAACTCTTTATCAAAATGTTTGTAAAATCCTTCTCTATCCCAAAGTTACCATAGTTCCAGATGACGATTTCTGGAGGAACTACTACTACTACATGTAAGCAATAATGGGTTAATCTCCAATGGTCCTCAAGCTATTCGTGTTTGTGCCGAATCATTATCGTATTCTGGGTTTAGATTTGAACATAGTAGGCAATTCGGGAAAAGATTACAGTTTGATATTCACCAGATCACTTCTCGTAGAAATCGCAGTTTTATACCAAAGTGCTTTCTTTAATTTTCATCTTATCCTGTTTCGGCGAATTTGAGTTGGTCCACGTAATCTGATCACGCATGACTTCTTCACATGGATGATGCCAAAGAATATCGTTTCTGTGTTAATCTTATATTATTCACTTATATTCTACAATAGAAATCTATTTTTCTGAACTAAACAGAGGGGTTGACAATCGTGTCTCTGTGGATTTGGTTTGGCTTTTTGATGATTGCAATAATTAAATTTGCGGTCAATCCGTGAAGAGTTTTCGCAAAAGGGATTTCAAAGTAATCATACTTTTTTGAAACACTGATGCCTTATCATAAATGCACCAAAACAATTTCCTTAATATCTTCCTAACAGCAGCAGGTTTTTGAAAACATAATTGAGAAGTCTTAATCGAGACACATATCACCACTTTCTTTCAGCTATCTTGTAAATTTAAGCTTTGGCCCCAAGTTATCTTCAAAGGCAGCATTTATCCAGATGACCATTTAAAATAGTCGAAACGAGGACTTTTTATATAGCTGTTTTCAGGGCATAAGTAGTCTATTTCGTGCATTAGGAGGTCGTCTGTCTCTTCCGGCTCGAGCGATTGGGGGAAAACTGAATCGC
Source organism: Maea johnstoni (assembly GCA_963942565.1). Lineage (NCBI taxonomy): Eukaryota > Metazoa > Annelida > Polychaeta > Spionida > Magelonidae > Maea > Maea johnstoni. The sequence continues at coordinate 53,708,561 of OZ012686.1, forward strand.
CACATAGTATGACCATTTCTGGCCAGAATTGAATGTATAGTCTGTCTGAATCGAATTTGGCAACGCTTTTTCCACTTTTTTGTGACAAAACGTTCGAGTTTTCCATCCAAACTTGGCAACCCTCTTTGGAGAACTTATACTACGTGTATGTATAAACATACTTTGTGTCTCAACTTCGCAAAATGTTAATTTTGCTTATTAGTTCCCATTGCAACATTTACCCATTGCCAACAATTGCCAACAAGATCGTAGTGTTGGCAACGGGCACATTTTACAATGGGATCTAATGAGCAAAACCAACATTTTGCGGAGT
>OZ012686.1:53713873-53719664 GCA_963942565.1 Maea johnstoni
TCCTAGAAAGCCAACTAAAAGAACGAAACTTCTAGCATCAGATGTATCATTTCATCCTTGATAGGAGCAGCTGCCAGTCCCGAAGGTCAAAATAATACGCTGATTGTCAAGAACTTATTTCGCCGGTTCAGATAAGGATAATAATGAAAAAAAAATGCGTCACGAGATTTTGATCACTGACGCGAATGCCAGTCGGGAAAACAAAAACGCTGTGTGTCTAGGATTATGCGTAGGGCGTGTTTTGATTTGTTCGATGGTCAAGAAAGGACCACTTCACCAATACATAGAACCAACCACGATTCTTCATGCCCGTCCCAAAGGCCATTGAAAATAGCTATTGTTTTTTCTCATATGATTATATCAGCCTGATAGTAGAGAAAAGACGCCAGCTATTACCTATATTAGTATATCGTATGGATCATTATTGGCTGTATTATTGTACACAACCATATGAATACAAACATTTTCCCAAATTTCACCAAAACACGGCCGCTCTAAACATTCATTTTAGGTGTTTAACGTTAACAGGTTTGCTCAAAAATCAGCATATATAGAGCTAAGAGTATTAAGAAAGACGACTTTCACATGTTTCTTCAATTTTGACTCATTGAAAAGTCATTTAATTTAAAAGTTGTGCTTATTTTCAACAAAATTCTGATAATAATTAAAAAATAAGAGCAAACAATTAGGGGTAATATACACCTGTTATTTCTTGTTTGTTTCAGAGCTCACCTGTTCCGCAAGTACGTAACTCACACCTTTTCCTAGATCCTTACATAGCAGTTACATCTTGGGAGTGGTTATGGTCAACAGTTCACTCATCCGAAAACTTTCTCTACTACCAATAGACAGCTTTCCATAACCCGTTTCTTCTTTGCCTACTATTAATCAAATCAAAAGCACCATAAACCTGTAGTTCAGTAGTGGAAGCTTTCGATGAATCATCTTTGCCCTTAAATGTAGAACTGTCTGTGGAAGAGGGAGGTGTTCTGAGATCCATTTCAACTCCTTTTTTGTAAGGGTCGATTCGATTGTCTTATTTCATTGTCATTTAGATAGTTTACCTGTGCGCCACGTGTAGTCGTCACGTGATGTCGTCGTCACGTGATGTCGTCGTCATCCGTCGTTACGTGACACCCATAATTGTGTGTTCCGCTCCTTTGTTTTGTAGAATACCTCCATGCCTTCCCATGATCACTCTGACACGCCGGGCAGGTCCCTGCCTTCAGTAAGTCCAACCCCTCTTCGATGACGTCACGGGACAGTTCGCGCCCCTGATACGATCTAACCATGCACATTTTGAACTGCTTGTATTTAAAAGCAGTCAGTCATAGTTTGCAGTGCACTTATTAACCTGTTTGCAACTAGTGTAGATTTTTTTTGAATTCTGATCATGCCTATTACTCTCGGATATGGTTTGCAATACCGTGCATGGTCATCTACTAAACCCCCTTTAACCCTTTGTATTTTACATTTTTAAAAAGCTTCATATGCTTGAATTCGACTATGCAACTTGCTTGCAAAACTTAAAACCACGAAGTATTCTACATTTGCCGAGCCTCTTTTTCCCAAGCACTGCATGTCCGCATCCTGATCCCTCGCGAGACATCCAAATTTCAGAAAGCAATATCCTTGAGTTATCACCGATGTGCTACAAAAGCGAGACTGTTTTCTAGCCTTATGGAGAAGAATGTTGCAGGAATGGATATACAGAACCCCGAGGAGCAACATTGTACTTAATATTGTTCTTTTTAAGTGGCAACCCAGTGGGAACTGAGGGGAAATTATGCACTTCGCTGTTCCAACCTGCTCCCCCCTCCCTTGTGTGTGCATTGCCGTGGAACCTGACGTATAAAGCAATCCATTTCTCTATGCTGTGTGGTGACCATCTGACAACTTCCAACATAAATTTTAGATTGGAGTAATATATATATATATATATATATATATATATATAGATATATATATATATATATATATATATATATATATATATATATATATAGTATATATATATATATATTTATATTTATATTTGATATATATATATATATATATATATATATATATATATATATATATATATATATATATATACATATATATATATTACTATATATATATATATATATATATATATATACATATATATATATATATATATATATATATATATATATATATATATATATATATATATATGTATATATATGTATGTATGGCAGTCGTGGCTCCATTTGGTTTGATCAACCACTTGTGGAATATTTTCCAATCATATCTCTATTTAGTGTACCACCGCCAAAATGTCAGCCTATATGTGTTTGTTTTTGTCATTGCAAATGGGTGTCGTTGGCAGGTTCCACTGAGCAAAAAAGCTGGAAAGCTTTCTTGTCGCGTAGCGCTTTTATTATTCGTTACATGTTCAATTTTGGACTCTACGTTCCTATATATTGTAGTGTTAGTTAGCTTTATTGTTTCATTCAGATATATGTACTTACAGTTATAAACCAAGCATGACATTTTGACAAAACGTTAGGACTTACGTCATAATATTTACCTTCCACATTCACCTTATTAGATAATATTTAGATCACGTTTTCTTACATATTTCTATATATACACGTTTATTTAGTAGTTGTCTCACATATTTCAAAGACAACTTATATTTCATCAGAAAAATACTTCCTTCTCCATCATTATTCACTTGTTAATTTCTGCCATTTTATATTTCTAGCCGATTTTATTTGAGTTTGATTCCTGATTTTTGCAGGTATTGAACTATTGTCCTAAAGACATGAAGGCTGACATATGTGTCCACCTGAATAGAAAAGTCTTCAACGAGCATCCGGCGTTCCGCTTGGCTAGCGACGGGTGCTTGCGTGCTTTAGCCATGCACTTCAACATGAGCCACAGCGCTCCGGGCGACCTGCTATTCCACCAAGGAGAGAGCTTGGATTCCCTCTGTTTTATCGTCTCGGGGTCACTAGAGGTCATTCAGGATGACGAGGTGGTGGCAATTTTAAGTAAGTATGATCTCGCACACTCACACAGTCATATATTTATAATAATAATAATAATAATAATAATATTGTCATTTGATATTGCGCCCTTTCCATATAAACATGCTCAAAGGCGCATTACATTCTATTGTCAAAGGATAGATGTTGATATCCACATATTTGGAATGTTGATTATCGTGACAGGCCAATTGTAGGTAATGGAGGAAACCGGAGTACACGGAGTTCAAATATTTCAATTGGCTGTTGTCCATTGCATCATAGTTGTTTGAATCATAGAGGCCCTTCAGGGATATTGGCACACTATCTGAAAATATCATCACTATAGAATAATTGATAAAGCGGGTGTTGACGACTATGAGCTATTTCCATTGTAACGCACCTTAGGTCGATGAGATTGCCTCATGAGAGTGTCGTATGTACATGTCTCACTTGACCACTCTACCACACAGCACCCCCGTCTGTCCACAACGAATGTCAATTGTACAGCTGGCGTGGGCAACAGGCTAGGTGCAGGCCTAGGGATGATATCATACAGTAGAGATCTTGAATCCCTACACTATTCGACCCGTCAGAGAGCAGTTGGCCGGGCATACCTGGCTGCCTGGTCGAGACAATAAGGCTGTATTCTTAAAACTACCTTCGCTGCATAGTGAAGATATCTTACGCTATGACGTCATGGGTGTATGATCCTATTCATGTCCAGGCACCAGCGTGATAAGCGAGCGTGCGATTGTGTAAAATGCCAAGTCAGCTTGTGCATTTAGTAAAGGAAGTATATGTCTTTATTCTGAGTGTTTACTGCCTCCATTTATTCCAGGTAAAGGTGACGTGTTTGGTGACGCTTTCTGGAAGGACCAGGCAATGGGGCAATCGACAGCTAACGTGAAGAGTTTGACCTACTGCGATCTTCACGTTATAAAACGTGAACGGCTTTTAGAAGTCTTGGATTTTTACCATGCATTTGCAAATTCGTTTGCTAGAAACCTTACGTTAACTTACAATCTGAGACACAGGGTAAGGCATTATTATATGACTATATTTCCCTTTTCATGTTTCCAGATATTAAGACTTTGGGTATAAATTGATTAAGATAATTTTGGCAAAAAAACGATAAATGTTTATTATTTTAAACCGAAACTAAACGACAATGTACGGATTTTTAAAATCTGATCAATGAATAAGGTAAGTGTTGGAGTACTCTTTAGTGTGGCATAATGCGAAACACTCGTTTGGACTTGCACTTGTTGAACTCTTGAAAACTAAACCTGTCATTAGCTTAATAGCAGCTATCGATCTTTATACTTCTATGCGCGATATAAACTCCTTTAAATATGATTAATCACATTACAGTACGGCTGTAGTACCTTTCTAGTTTCATCAAATGAGCATTATATAATCAATTAAGTCGACCGTTCCACCGTATCCTTAATGAGTTAAACTGTTCATAGTTGCCATATCAAAGAAAATGTGTAAGGTGTTTTAGGCATCATTTATTCCAACTTATAACGACTGATTCTGTGGTTTAGCTAACAAGGAATACTTTCAAAATTAATTCAACCTACTCTCAAAAATTAGCTTGATATGAAGCACATGGCATCGGTGCTCATCAAAATATAACACCTTGCATCATAAAATGACTCTTCGAGGCGACAAATTAATAAACTTGTGACTGATTCATTTGGAACTTCCTTTCTAAAATCATATCCTGAAAATGAAGTAATGATTTAAAACAGGTGTATCCATAAATCATTGACTTTATTGGTGAAAGAAAGAATGTCACAAAATTCAGAAATTACAAGCATATTACAAAAAGTAGTGTGAGAGGGTTTCTTATTTAGAGAAATGACCAATATTCTGGCTTCGTCATTCCGGTGAAATGATTTGAGGTATTGCACTTATTCTGAATATTCATCATAAGAAAAACACATCCTTTATTGGCGGTGATGGCATACTTAAATCTCAAAAGTATAAAGACAAATATTTGGTGCATTTGCAAAAGATTTAAAATTAATTTCTTTAGCTTTATAAGATTTTTTACTGCTCATCAAATCAACATCTAGATAAAATCTTTGATAAAACACCAACCTTATTCCAAAAAAGCATAGTATGCACAAAAAAAACGATTTTGTCGAAGTTTATCTGTGTTGGTGACCGAGCACACCAATAATGGTTTTAGTTATACGGAACGACGATAGCAATAGATTGCAAATACCTTGTTACAATTCAGCTTTGCATGGTTTCCACTTTGACTGTTTTCTTCACTATGCGTCAAATATCAATAGCCATTAAATGCTCGTTTAACCCTATATTGCCAAGTGTATGCAGATGGTCTGACAAATTTGGAAAAAAAGCATATTTTTCGCGATCACTATGAGGAAGTATTTAAATGTAATGTGTTATTTGTATTACAAAGCACAAATTCCAATCAAATCCTTTTCATATTGTGACTTTAATTTCAAAGAGATATGACTGACCAGCTGTGCGCGCTGTGCATTATGGGATATCTGATGTCATCGTCCATTGACTTCCTCTAACTGCATCGTGTGATCAGTTATTTAAAAGCACTATTCCTTTCTCTGAAGCACTTTTTCTGAGTTTGACTACTTTTTCAAAAAAGCGTTTTAATATCATCAGCCGAGGCCTACCTTCGTGCCAGGTACAGTGTGTTTTGCACGACACTCGCATAATTTTGCATGATAATTTTCACGTTTTTCACGTTTTTTTCTGAAAATTTGCATGAAGCACAAAACAACCGTTTTCATCTAATACGA
>OZ012686.1:53724864-53734864 GCA_963942565.1 Maea johnstoni
TGGGGGATGGTGCTACAGCTCCTGAGAGACCCATGTACTATCCACTATATTTTTCAGTGGTACCACTGTATTTCGCAGTGGCACCACTGTAGGCAACCACTCATAACCCACTGAAACACCCCATGTAAACCACTGCACTATGGTAAGGGTCGAGCCCTGGTCCAAACTCGCCGAGCTCGAGCTGAAGTGTTCAAATCGTGAGCTCGTCTATGTTGGGAACACAAACGTAACACGGAGCACCTAACACACATTATAAACATACATAACTGTTTATCGCGGTCATGTCATCTTTACAATCTCCAACGTATACATTAAAGCGGTGTTGAGTGTTATTCTGACCTTTGTACCTCGTCAGCACATTTTAAAGTTAAATAAACATGTCAATGTTAATAAATCTTCGCCAACAAATATTCCTATCTTAATAGCTGGGGTGGAAAATAATTATTCTTTTGGAAAATTGGAACGTCCGTGAGCTCATGAGCTCACGAGTCAAACGGGTGGTGAGCTCATGAGTTGATCTCCCTCCGTGAGTGCAGCTCTAATATATATATATATATATATATATATATATATATATATATATATATATATATATATATATATATATATATATATATATATATATATATATTACATACATTAATGACAATTGATATTTGATATAGCGCCCTTTCCACCTATAATGTTCAAAAGCACTCTGGAATGATGACATACCGAGGAACAGTTTATTTTCCCTTAAATTCCCCAGATTTCACAATATAAGTGATTTATATTTTATTAACAAGCTAAATCTCGCATAAAGCAGTATATTACTGATGAGAAATTCTTGATTTGCATGATTTAATTAGCACTGCCACTTTTGTGAAAGAAATTGCAAACAAAAAAGCTGGGATAGTTACTTCATATAGCACCATTACAAATATTGATAATTTTCTTTTACATCTGAAAATTGTGTTTGGTTTGTAAAAGTGCAATAGTGACATTGAGGGATAAGATTTTGTTTATTCAGTATAGGGTTGATAACTATCAATATTTATAATGCCTTTTAAATAACATACCCCTTTTAGCTACTTGATCAAGCACAATTCTTTTACGATAACTGGACATTTAGACAAACTATAGATAGTGTAAAATTCAGAATTGATCTAGTTGCAGAAAAGGGTGAATTTTAGGAAAAGCTGCCAAATTTACACTACTCATTTCTCATTTTATATTTCTGACAATTTTCAAAAATTCTATCTGCATATTTTCAGGAGAAAGTGCCTACACTAAAAAATGCTAAATCTAAAAACATGATTAAAATAAAAGATAACTATTTTATTCAGCATGTTCCTCAAAGACATTCCTTATTTCTTACAAGAATATCAATACACTCAAACACCTCAGCAAAAAGGGAGATGCCAAGTTAACTATGTTATGGAGATAAGAAGCAGGTTAACTGAAATGGGACACATACAATGAGTCATATTATACATGTATAAGACAGGAACTTAATTAAGCTATAACATTTTTTCCATAATTTGTCATTTAGCCATAATAATATAGTTCCTATTGCATATAAGCACTGATGACAACTAGGAATGTGTCTTTGAGGCTTATGTGGTATTGTTTAACTATATAATTATTTTTGTATCATTTTGTTACTTCTTTCAATTTAATTGGCCCAAAAAATTGTTGTTTTACCAATATACAATATCAACTACATATAAAAAAGTGTATTCTTAATTATTATGCCAACGAAATGTGAATAGAAATACTTCAGAGAAAGCAGCGGCATTGTGATAGCAATATTCAGGTCAAAATATCATGATGCCCTCAACGACCCATAACTCAGAAATATGAGTCACACTGATTTGATACTTAGATTAATGATTGTAGGGCAAATGTCTAACAAGCAAACTAAATAAAACAGTAAGGCAGCATCGGAGTTTGTCATACAGAATAGTGAACTAATCCTAACAAGCTTTAAAACTGAACCTTTTATATTGAGATAAGAGAGACTAGAATGATTCTTATTTTGAAAGTGCAGTGTTTCAAGCACTGTTAAGGTGATAAGACAGATTTGGGGGAAAGAAATTTGAAAGTGTGGCCCCCATAACTCCCCAGCCAATATGTCAACTCACACAATGCCCCTTAGATTTCTAGCACTGCAGATTTTGCATTGAAACTGAAAACTGGAAATAATTTAGCCACAGCTAAGATAGTTGGAGACAACATCAAATTCAAGTAATGACTTAAGATGTAACTCTCTACGCAACCAGCACCTGAGGTCTTCTAGGATGGGATGATAAATGTCATTTTCCATTGATGTCACTCTACGCCAGCTTTGCTTTTTCAGCCTCACGCACTCTCCAATCCTTCCTGGCCTCCCAGCGATCCGTTTCCATGGATACCTGTACCATACAGTACATACCTAGGAATACTGTTACCACGGACACTGGAAATCCTGAAAATAACAATAACAACAATATGACATAAACATAGAGGTCACTGATGCCTGTACCATACAGACACTAGATACCTAGGAATACTGTTACCACAGACTCTGGAAATCCTGAAAATAACAATAACAACAATATGACATAAAAATAAGGCTCACTGATATGCCTGTACCATACAGTATAACCCTAGGAATACATTTACAATAGACAAAATACAAAAAACAAACACTTTACTTAGTAGGATATAAAGCCTGTTCCGCTGATCTCTATTGCTACATGTGTGTGTCTATATCATCACCACTCACCTTTGATTAGCAGTCTGTCAAAGAATATATACCCCACTTGTGTCCCGGCAAAAAATGTAAAGATGGCAATGTTGGACATCCCACACATGAATACTCCTACAACTCCCTTCAGACGACGGGTATTCTCATCTCCGATGTCACCCTGCAAAATAAGTACAAAATGAGTCAAAATCAAAAGCCATCCAAGGACCACCACACTTTTTTTCTAGGATCCACTTTCCATGTCAGGCAAGTAGATACAATTTTTACTTATCCTGCAAAAAACTTAACTTGACCAGAAAATATTTAAACCTTGTTCATTTTCAAAATAATTGATAATGTGAATTGATACATTTCAATAGATTTATCAATTAATCAAATAGCATTTTGAATTTTCAACTTACCATGTCAGGAGAGGAAGTGATAACATATACTTGCTTGGCAGTCATTTTTACTTGCCATGGCATGAGGGCAAGCACCAATATCCACACAGTGCCAATAACATGATTGAACATGATACAACATGATCATCAAACAGTAATGTTCATGCTAATTTTTCATAAATCTGCTAAGATGTGATAGAATTGCAAACTAAAGATGCATAAGATTATATACTGATATAGTGCAAGTGTTTTTAGAAAATAAGGTTGACATACTCATCAACTATGGCCTGGTTTCTTATCATTAAGTATAACTTCACTATTCTTGACTTCAAAGAGGTATAAAGCTAATATACAATTGTGACTTTCCGACACTTAACTCTAATAGAAAGTAGTATTTATTAATGGCTTGCTCAATAAGGTCATACACTTTAGGAGGATACTGTAAAAAGGAGTGTGTGTGTGTGTGTGTGTGTGTGTGTGTGTGTGTGTGTGTGTGTGTGTGTGTGTGTATTTATCATTAGTCAGCAAAAATGGGATGAAATGATAGCCTAAGTCATTTAAACTATACATGTTCAGTGTCATTTTTTCACAAGATTAAGTTGACACATATATCTGAACACCTAGTGTGCTACTCAGGGCCTTAGCCAGCAGGATGTTCAGGTGTCCAAACCACTCAAAACCTGCTAGATTACACGTCAGTACACAGAAATCTATTGGTCAGAATTTTTTTTAAATGCCATTTTAATATATTGGTCAGAAATTTGAAAATGAATGTCAATTATAAGCAAAGAATACAAAATTGTATTCCATTTTTAAAACCCCTGTCAGTGTAGAAATAATACCTGAGGTCACCATAGATATTTTCAGGCCACCTACAATTAAAATATATAGGCTGGAAATGCTGATATAGTTGAATTAGCTAACCATTTTGTTAACATCATGCATGTAGCAGGAAGTGCAATCCAATATCTGAAAGCAGCAAACCCAAATACAGCATACTTAAGAGTGTAGAATAGTACTCAATTCAGCTTCCCAAAAATCACACCTGAGTTTCCCATTTGGCCAGTAAATTGTAAGGAACTGTATGCATCACTTCCCTTGCCTCGCCATGAGAGCTGAGGGGTGTAAGTGACCTGGGGTTATGCAGTAGTTTTTCCACTGCCTCATCATGATATAGCCTCTATATGGTAAATGAAGTTGCAAATTGGCCCTGACATACCTAGTTGACTGGTTGTCCAGGACAAATGAGTAGGGATTGGCAGCTTAAAAAGATTTGCAATAAGACACAATATGAAACACTACCTTAATATTTTTAACCTTACTGGCTGCGTCCAAGGAACCTAATTTGGTTAGATTTAGCACTGTTAGCTTCAGAAGTTTCACTGATAAATAGCAAACTGCCTTCACGCAGAGATGTCCAGGTAGCAGTCTAGTCCATTTTATATCATTAAGCAGAACTATTATTATATATCTTAAATAATATGATACTTTTACCAATCTAATATTAATATTTGGTAACATATCTAGTAACAGTACTAACCCCTTTAAATGATCGAATCAAAAATGCCCATCAGGCAAATTAAAATGACTGTGAACTTGCTCAAATGGGCAAACACTTTGCGAACTTGTTGATTTTCAAAATCACTATTGAGATTTCACTGGCCAGTGGTCAAGCCATGACATCTGAACATCAACCTGTTTCTGGCACCAAGTGGCATTGGAGCGAACACACTACATCTATGGTCAAAAGGAGGGTTTGTATAGTAAGGGCAGTTCTAAATGCCTACCTGCAGTGCGTGGAACGCCTGTGTTTGGGTGATCATCGTGCCCACAGCCTCGAGACTGATACCAAAGAAGTTCATGAGAGACCAGACGAGCAGGTAGTCCTCTGCACCATGCCAGTAGTACACGAAGCAGAACGAGATGAACGAGGCGAAGAACTGACGCAGGACCCCGTAACGAGACCCACCCAGCGGGAAGTAGATGTACCTGAAACAAAAGTAAGAAACGTATAGTTTCATTTTATTTTTATTTCTTATAGTCACCTTCATTTCTTCTATGTCAACTTTAATTATTTACATATTCTTTATATATATTTCATTATCTTATAGCTAAATTCAATTATATCTATTACCCTCTGCTTTTAGTTTATCTTATTTGTGATTATTTATTTTCCTGCATTCTTTTTCATCTATCTACATTATATTATCAACTTATCATTTTATAATTTTATCTATCTTTCAATTATTTGATTGATTTATTCATTGTTTTACTTATTACACAGGGCTCGACATTGGTGCTTGCCCCATTGCCCCGGGCAAGTAGAATTTGAAAATTATAGCTGTGGGGCAAGTGAAAACTGCATCTTGCTTGCCCCACTGGGAAAGAACGCTTTGTGTATTTCTGGTTTACTTTAGAGAATGTGTGCAAGTTTTGGGTCTGCCATCCAAGCTTGTCCTAGAAAATATGCTTTCACATGTCAGAACCATGTTCTACTTGGTTTTAAATGAAATATTATAAAACATACAATTTTTCAAGGGCAAGTGAAAGTTGGAGTAGGGCAAGTGAAAATTGAATCTCACTTGCCCTACGGGGCAAGTCGCTGCAAAAGTTAACGTCGTGCCCTGTTACATTATTTTTTCTATCTGTTTTTGATCCATTCTGTTCATCTATACATTCCTAACAAACTGTAATATAGGTAAAAATCAGTAATATAGGTTACCATATTTTCGCGCGTATAAGACACACTTTTTTACACAAATTTTTACACTCAATACGGGGGTGCGCCTTATACACAAAGCTAGAAATCTAGGGTGTGTTACATCGAGTGCCCAGGCCACACAGAGATCACAAATCGATGACCACCAATTACCGCAACCCGTATAGGAATTGAGGCTCGGGTATGATTTCATTTCAATTGTGTTTCTAACATGTTTAGCACGTCTCTAACTGTTCAACTGTTGTTTGTTATTTCGGACCTGTCCAGCCGGTTCTATTTTAAGCACAATAATAACAATACACTGCATGAATGTCCAAGCCCCTATTACAATCAACGTAATGTTTGTCCGAATCCAATGCTAGTTAGTAAGATGACCCCCACTTCTTTCATTTGTATTTAGAAAATAGCTAGAGACATGGTCTGAAAGGGGGGTGCGTACTATACACAAGGCTAAGGTCTATACATCTTTTTAAAGGCCTGAACAAGGGCTGCGTCTTATATACGGGTGCATCTTATACGCGCGAAAATACGGTAATTGTTTTTCTTGCAAAAATGAATATGCCTGCATCTCAAAAACTATTAAATCAGCACATTCCCATCCTCAAAACATAGACAGAATAAGAAAATGTTTTAATTCTGAAACACCTAAGAATGGAAAAGTCTCATGCATTGACAATTACAATGAACCTCTCTGTGGATTCACAGATGGGCTGCTATGCAGAGTAGTCACTCCGCCATCTAGGCATCCGCTAGCCTTCGTACCAGGCCATATGTAGATGTCATCCCTTGTGGATAGATGGCACTGTGGTATTCAAGAGTAAGGACTAAATGGCCAACAGTAGGGCATGTTTCCTTTGGTAAGTGCAGACAATGATTGATACATTACATGCTAAAACAAAGTAACACCTAGTAGCTAGACTAGGCAGCCTCTGACTTGAAGACAATACGACTACTAAGGTGTATAGGCATAGGTCTCACCTTGGCCCTTATAAAAGTGGGAACAGTTTGTGCCACAAACGTCGCTGCATGAAACTAGGTAGTTCTGTGGTACAAGTATGTTTATTGATTGGTCTATATTCAAAGGACCACCATGAAACTACCACATGCTAACCACATAACCTAGGCAGTGCCACATAAGTCCCATGTTCTAACTACATATCATGGTAACCTCATGGCTGACCTGTCACCCGTGGAAAGGATGATAATGGTCAGGGTTGTGCCACAGGTCTAGTCTGACCCATGGTCAGACTAGGAAATTGAAACATCAACCTGTTTCTGGGTCTAGTGGTGCAAATGTGGTTTACCCTTGGTCCAAAGAAGGGTTTTTGGAAGGGTCAGTGATAAATAAAAACTCATCATTTTTTTTCTATTTGACAGGAGCAGCCCTTGCAGACTAGAGGAGCAACTAAATTACTTACTTTCTAATGAACTGGTATAATCCAACATCAAAACACCTGAAAGTAAAGTGAAATACTATGTAATACATATATACTCCACATACACAAATAGATTAGATAGATAGATAGATAGATAGATAAATAGATAGATAGATAGATAGATAGATAGATAGATAGATAAATAGATAGATATATTAAGAATCATTGATCAGAGTCATAGGTTCAGGTGTGAACATTGCCCATTACAAGCCAAAGGGGAGAAAATTACTGAGTAAGATATTTCTCATCTAATAATTTCATATCAAATTTTTGAATAATGATAATTTTCATATCAAAGGACCCACACTATAGTCAGAATCTGTGCTATCATATAAATGCAAAATATTAAAAACATTTAAAAGTCAAATGGTTTAAAAAGAAAATTGCATCCAAATTAATTCTTTGTAACTTACTGCCACATTCGTGAATATAGATGAATCCTGCTGATACACTTGGGTCCACTGGGGGCTCGGAATGAGTCGGTACGCGCTAAGAGGCAAGCCAGACCATACATAACAATGTACTTCACCTGAAAAATAACATATAGTATTAATGAACCCATTCATGCTTGAATGTTCCTCTACAAATTATTGTCTGAATCAATGATACTTTTGTTGTTAACTTTGGAATAAAGAATGTTTTTAATAATATTTGAAGGCGAGTTGTTGGTAATGCTTTAATGAAGATATTTCCTTCAATATTTCCCCAATGACACTTTCCTCTTCAATATTTCAACAAAATTGTCAGGCTGTTTCATAAGTTGCAAAAGATTATGGTAACCAATGTTGGACTACTACTCCCACCATCTGTTTCCAATGTAATCAAAAGCCTTCACAAAGGCTCAACATCAGTCTTAATTCACTAAGGGTTACCTATAGATTCAGCAGTCCAATGGGACAACAACTCCCCATTTTAGTAGCCATGACAACCTAATTTCAAAAGATTTAGTACAAATTGGTTTCAGGGCTACCTTGTGTATATAATTGTATCAATTGCATTCCAGCTGGAAGCAATTGATAGTCTGTGTCATTTTTCTTACCTGCCTGTCATCCACATATTTAGCAGGTGCTCCCGTGAGGGTAAAAGATTATATTGATTGACTCATGGAAGCAGTTCTGTAAGATCCTTGGAGATTTCCTTGTCACACAGTCACATTAATCATGCGTGTCACAATATTTATAACTTACTGGGCAAAAAATTGTGACAATGCAACAGTTTGGACAGGTCTGCATTGTCATCTGGATCTATGATTCTTTTGATATTAACTTTGGAAAACAATTACTAAACAAAATATTCAAAGGAGAGTTGTTGGTATTGGTCAGTTTAACACTTCTCCCTCAAGTCTTCTCTCAAATATGCTTTTGCCTATAAGATCTCAATGAAATTGTCAGGTTGATTTTGGACACCTCAAGCATTAATGGGTTAAACCACCAAAACAGGGTGCTGACTGCTCCTTAACTCATTTAGACCTGTCGCTTCAAAGAAAATTGACCACTTATGAAAAGATTTTATTATAAAGGCATATTATACAAAAATAACTGAAATAGAAATGGTACCCAGAATCCAATCAACAACTTTTTTTCATTTTTTTTAATATTTAGCAAAATAGCACATATTCTTTTAATCTTTTGATGCAGAGGTGGTGTATCGGTAATAAAGAAGAAATCGCCTTGTCTAGTAGGACAGACCACTGGTAGGGGCACCAGGTTTACGATATTGATATTTCCTTATTCATTATCTTAAAAGATATTTCTACAACAATACTCCAAGGAAACACATTTAAATTCAGCTTTGGAATTTTCACAGTAAATAGCAAACTGCCTTAATGCCAAGACGTCTAGGCAGCTGTTGAGTAATTTCTTTAATGGTAAATGATAGCATTCATTTCTCATTCATTATAGATATTTTGTGTTACATCAGGTACCAGTACTAACCCCTACAGAATGGGACAACATATGTAGGTTTTCGTACCTGGAAGAACTGTCCCTGATAGTAGCCCATGCCGGCAAGAGCCCAGAGAGGCAGCACCTCTAAAACATCAGTGTTCCGCAGAATAGCCGGAAAGTAAAGGTAATGCAACGAGATCTCAATGACCAAGGCCCAGAAAAACAGGCGTAGTGCGTCCTTGAGGAAGTGAGCCACCCTCTCTTTCGTCCACTTCAATGGGGGCAAGCTAACCTATAAAAAAAGAGAAAAAATGGAATGTAATTTGCTTTATTGTCACAAACGAACACAATGTGTGTCATCCTCCCTCTCTGAGTCTCTATAATTGAACCCATGTGCATCTGAACCACACACATGGTCTAATAAGTTTGAACAGCAAAGATAACAGTGGCCCTGTGCAGAGTTAGATATGGGCAGCAGCCAGCATGCAATGTGATAGGCTGTTCCCCACAAGTCTAGATAAACAACTCATACAAACTGGTATACAAGAACCTTATCTTATATGTAACTGTTGCACTTATCATAATGTCCTTCAAATTGAACCAACTCAGATAAGGAAACTTGCAGGTCAACCAGATATAAGTGACGATAAACATATAAAGCTGGGTTACACTTTCAATTCAAAATTGACTGACATAAAATCGTTAGAAGTTTTAAAAGTATCAATTTCAAGGCAGGCTCTAACCAACAAAGGTATAATTCTAACATTGATGGCCCTATAAATAGCTTTCCATTATATATATACATATATATATATATATATATATATATATATATATATATATATATATAT
>OZ012686.1:53737364-53747105 GCA_963942565.1 Maea johnstoni
TGGCAAAGAGACAATATCAGATAAAATGTAAACTGTGAATTATTATAGAATTAACATAGATAAAATATTGATGAAAATACTTTGGAATCTGTGCCTATCTTGGCTTATAGATGACATCATAATACCAGCTCCTTCTGCTAACTCCCAGGGGCCAGTTTCTCGTATCGTAAATTACGATTTTCATTGTTGAAAATCGTAATTTACCATTTTTCTGTTTCTCGAAGCTGAGCCGTTCGTAAATATTTACGAAAATCGCGTAAAATTTACGAGGACCTCAGAGGTCATCGTAAATTTACGAATGACGTTTTTGGACCCTTGTTGCATGGCAACGTGAGGTAATCTGACTAATCTCACGCACCTACACGGGCACTTGACCACACGACCATGAGGGCAGGCCCGTGATTTGTAAATATTTACATATAAGTTATCAATATTTATAAATAACCTGTGTATGTTAATATATGTTTAATTAATATATACACATGCATAAATATTAATCATTTATTTATGGATAATTGTTTAAATATAATAAAATAAATGGTTTCTGAATATTTATTAGATCTCATAATTATTTACGAATCAATAAAAAAATACAATCATTCATAAATAATGTATAGATACTTTTGATTTTGAAATGTCTATAAGTTATATCTATATGTCGTTTATTAATATCAAAACATGCGACAAGTACAATGCATCATCAAGTGTGAATGAGCAAATAAAAACTTATATTGTAACGACGGGGGGGGGGGGGGGGGAAGAAAATACAAAAACCACTTATATTCACGACCATTTTGGGGAGAGAAAATACAAAAACTTTATTTTCACGATCATTTTTTCTTGGGGGGGGGGGGGGAAGAAAAAGAGGAGAAATAAAGTTCTAACTTTTCTCCTCAAAAAAACGGCCGTGAAAATGACTGTTTGCTTGACTCGTTTTCGTAGTAAAGGTAGCCTAATAATTTGCGAAATTCGCAATAGAGACCACGTACGTGTATATCATGGAATATCATTTATACAAAGTAAAACGACCATATCAATAATGGAAACATGTATTTATTCGTATGCATATCTATCAATATCTAACATCTATCTATTTGTCTATCTGTATGTATGTATGCATGTATGTATGTATGTATGTTTGTATGCATATGTATATATATATGTATGTATGTATGTATGTATGTATGTATCTATCTATCTGTCTGTCTGTCTGTACACGTATAAAGTTCTTTATTTTCTCGCCCAAAAAACGGTAATGAAAATAAAAATTTCTTTATTTTCTATCCCAAAACAACAGTCGTGAATATATATATATATATATATTTTAAATTTTCCCTCCCCTTAAAACCGGTCGTGAAAATAGAAGTGTTTTATTTAATTTCTCTCCTAGCCCTAGTAAACTTAATTTAGAAACAAAATGTCTATTGATTTGTCATGGTCTTAACTATTGCTCTAAGGGCTAATATAGTAGTGCAACCATGATACAATATTGATACATACATGCATACATTGACTGTGCTTCGCCACTAAGATATTCGGACACCCCTTATTCTGCTTAGGCTATTCCAGAAAAAGGAACAAAGGGGGGGGGGGGCTAATGTTAGATTTGAGTTTATTGTTGAATAATGGTTGTCTAATACAGCCCCTCTCAGAAAAAGTAATACTTATACTTCCTCGGTTTTCCCAGATAATTAATAACCGTTAACCATTTAAGCAGTTAATTTGAACGACGAACAATACTGCATAAAAACGCAATTTATCTACCCTTTTCACGCACACATATGGTAGTATGTCCATGTTTTATTATGGAATATTGTGTTGCCTTTGTACGCAGGGCGGAAAGGTAATCGCTGTACCCTTCAATAGTACGCTACGGCGGGATAAATGCCCCATCCATCCCTGACGTTCATGTCACTGATGCCACTCCCATAGTGAGTGGCATACGCAACAATATGACTATGTACGCAACAATAGGACTATATGCGCAACAAAAGGACGTCACAACAATATTTTATCGTAAATGACGTCATCAATTACGAAATTTCGAATTCATTTACGAAGAGCTTCGAGAAACGCAATAACTGATCTTCGTAAAAATGTTCCTAAATTTACGAATCGTAAATTACGAACGATTCGTACTTTACGATACGAGAAACAGGCCCCAGGCTAGGTAAACCATGCATTTCAGTAACGCCCCCTGCCTTTGGGTGCTAACATAATTATAACTTACCCTCTCTCTTCCCAGCACAGGCCAGCCGGGCTGGAAATCAGAGTCCAGCAAACGGCTCCTGAAGGCTGAAAATTGAAAAACACGTACTGTTCAACACCTATTGAGATTCACATAGTTAATCTGCGGCTTGATGCAACTAATCAATAATCAATTTAATTTGCTGAAAATTAGAGCTCCAATGGCAGCTTATTCCAGTGCAGTTGTTACAAGACTTGAATTAATGAATTCTCCTCATGTAAGAATATCTAAAATGATAACATATCCCAAAAGCAATATGAGCCTCCTGTGCAGTCAATATCAGCCGATCAGCTGTTAATTCTCCAACACTGACTAAAGGTCTCTCTAAATTGTTCATATAGTCCTCTAAGAGTTTTAATGGAAAAGAAATTTGAAAACAAACCAAATGAACCAAATCTAAAAGTCATTTTGTAGATCACTTTCATCAAAGATGACACTAAATCCATTGAAATCAAACTCCTAATACAAAGTATGATTTTATTCACCCATACATGCTTAAAGTGCCCAAAGATATCCCTAGATTTTTGATTGTAATATTTTTTACATGTGCATTTTTCAGATAACATTTTAAGAAATGTTGGTCATAACAAAGTCCATGTCTCCTTCAAATATGTTGTGAATTGATGATAAGCTAATTACTCATTCTCAAAAATAACAGAGATTCAAACAACAGTTATCAACCGTAGAGACCTGCAGGCATGAATGGGTAAACCCATTCACATCTGAGGCTTACCCAACTTGCAACACAAATGCATACATCTCTATAACAAAGCAATTATTTGAAAAGACAATGATAGAATGTTGTTGTTTTTCTATGGTTAAACACTCCCTCTCCAAATGTTTTGTTCCAAATATTACTCATTTTGATGAGTTATGTTCAAAGTTTTCATAGCATATGACGCTCACTCCTAATGCAAACGGGGAAAGACAGATAAGTGACATCATTATCATCCAGACTCTTAAACCAATCTATACTCCACCTGGGGCCCAATACAGCACAACAATCTTAGTGAAGTCATTCAGGAAAAAAAGATAATTTGAAAAATATTTGAAGGAGAAATGTTAACCAACCACAACAACAACAACCCTCCTTCAGACATTTTTTGTAAAATCATTCTTAATTCCAAAGGTTATTTTCAAAGGTATCATAGATCCAGATGACAAGAGAACCAAGAGATGATTTCAAGTGGACCTATTAAACATGTGTTAAAGGCAGCTCATGCATGTACCTACCCCTGCTAGCCTTATACACCTGTACCCCACAGTAGAGCACGCACCCACACCAGCCCAGGAAATAGCACCACGTCTCCCATTTGGGCAGGGGGCAATACGGGTCCCTGAATGCCCTCTTAGGATCCTCCCTGTCCTTGGCTTGACCCTGTTTATCCAGCGGTATGGCACCCCGGCCACCTCGCATGATGACCCTAGCCTGCAGGGAAGCGACTTATCCTTTAACGATGAAATCCCCGTACGATATCATCAAACCATCTGAAGAACAAAATTACATACATGCATTACATTCACACATTCCATAGCCAGATACAGTCTTTCCAATCCCTGGCAAAATGCATGATATATGAGAGATACTGGATTGGTATCCACATATACAGGCGCGGATCTACACCAGTTTACATCAATGCATGTGCATTGATTAATCTTGGAAGTGCACCGTTTCATATAAAAGTGCATCGATCATGCGATTTCAAAAGTCCAAACTCACCATTTGCTGCATTTGTTTTGGAAGAAGTGGCGGTCCAACCTTGGGAGGTTCGATTTTTACACAATGGCGTCTGTCTCCGTAGAGCAGGAAGCAATTGTGTATTATCTTGAGATACCCAGCCCTCCGTACTGATCTGTCCTCCACATACATTTCCCTAAGTATAGGGACTGTTTTGCAACCAAAAAGGAGAAATTTAGATTTTTGGAGCAATTGGTGTTAGGAGTTAGGACTGGTTATGTACAGTACTAACAAAAGTATTCATAATGTCTCGTGCAGTAGAGGTTAATTTTGACACTATCATATCATATTTGTAATATGTAGTATTTGCCTGCGTTTCAAGTTAAATTTGTTTCGTTGTTCCCTTCCCTATTAGCAATATACTGTACCTGTAAACTCCTTACCTGTATGAGATGGTCAATAGAAATGCTACAGAACTACTACTTCTACTTCTACTAGCTCTAGTTCTTACGAAATTTGATGGTACCTGTATATGAGCTTCGTTTGAACTCACTCTATATAAAAAATGTTTCTTCAGGTTTCTACCAAGCATTTCTTGCCATGAGGGCAGATAAGTATCGATTAATATATAGCTCAACAATGTTTTCCTTAATCACAATATTATAAATTTCTATAGGCTGTATGCTGGTGGTCATATGACCGCGAAATGAACAAAAACAAATTCAAATTAGTGAACCTAAAACCATAATCAAAGATTAAAATGCAGGATTTAACACGCAATTAATATAAATGCTGGTGGTCTACATGACAAATGTTTTTTGAACAGGGTGATTAAGAGCACCTGTTGTGATATACAACCATCTCATTGACCCAATTAGTCAGACTATAGACTAAAAGAAACATTTGAAAAACATCAGGATAGGGTGCATGGTAAGATGCCCTGGGAATGGTGAGAGACAGCTAGCAGTCAGTGGCAATGCCTAAGACCACATGGTCTACACCTAAGACCATCAGGGCAGGCCCATCATAGCACTGGCAGACATGGTAACTGGAACTCAGAATAAATATTGGGCTCCTAATAATGACAATTATGAATTGCAATGAGAAGGAGCCCATTATAGTCCAGTGTAATAGACGAGTTGCTAGATTTGGTCAAATGTATACCATTTGTGGTAACCCTTACTACCAATGCAATGAAAAGGTTGCATCTCTCCGTGGGTCATCTTAATTACCCTCATTAAAAAACTCACTTGTCGCATAGACCAAAACGTTTAGAGAGTTCCAAGTAGGTCATATTTTCGATTTCAAAAGCTTAATTTATCTTATCCAGGTTTGACAGCGTATGTTTATTCTAAAAAAATCATAACATTGTCAAATGTTATATCGAATATAGCACATTTTTTGTAATCGCACTAGATACTAAAATCCAAACTTTGACTACATTGTGTTAGTCATTTAGCAATCTAGAATCGACAAGTAGTGTGTATTGCTTGCCTGGTTACCTGATGAAAACTGTTTGGAGTAAACAAAAATTCCATTTCATGACATTAATGAAAGAAATATGGACCATTGCTTCAGATGAATATACATGTTTACTAGAATTGCACTCACCACTCACAAACTCGAGTGGCTCAAGCATTAGAGCAGGCGACCTGAGCTTGAGCTGAAGCAGTCAACTCGTGAACTCGTCTATGTTCGGAACACAAACATAATTAACACAGAACATCTAACACTAACTTTCTTATTACTGCTTATCACTGTCATGTTTTGTTTACAATACCTAATGTATTAAGGCAGTGTTGAGCGTTATACTGACATTTGTACCGCTTCATAGAAAGCAATATGTAAATATAGATATGTATTCTTCTATGCAGGCACATTTTAAAATTAAATAACCGTGTAAACGTTAGCAATTCTCCATCAGTAAGTATTTCTTTCTTAATTGGTGGGCTGAATAATGAATATTTATTTTTAAAACCGCGCATCCACGAGCTCATGAACTCATGAGTCAAAATGGTGGTGAGCTCATGAGTTGATCTCTAGGGCTGTACACCGGTACCCGGTACCAGCACCGTACCGAATACCGTCTCGCGAAATACCGGTGGATTCTCGTTTCAATATTTAATGGTATGCTTATCAGTATTTTGCAAAACACAAACCCATGTCAAACATCCAAAACTACAAAATTATTCAGTAAAAAGTTATACTTACTGTTGCTGAACTTGTCAACTTGGAAGGTACGATATAGCGGCGAACCTGGTGCCGTCGCCGCTGCCATTGGTGTTGTGATACTTTTTATTACCGCGTAGTGGCGCTGCTGTAGTGATGTACAGCGCCACTGCGCGGTAGCGATGAGAATCACGGCACTGATGGTAGCGGCGATGTTGCTGGCTTTGCCGCTATATCGTACCTTCAAGCAAGAATGAGCAGAATGTGGATCTAACAAGTTCGGCTGCAGAAAGTACGACTGTTTATTTTTCACATGATGTAATTAAAATACCTGACAGACAACAAATATGTTTTAGATTAGATAGGAACTATGCTAAGTGTGTACTTAGCGTAGTTCAAGATACCGTTAGCAGTACCGATAAAATACCGTATCGTTTGGACGATACCGGTTATGGTACCGTACCGCTTCACCCTTAGCGGTATGCAGCCCTATTGATCTCCCTCTGTGAGTGCAGCTCTAATGTTTACTACACAATTATGATACCAAATTACTTGTAGATAGATTAACCCATTCACACTCAGAGTTCCTCAGGAAAGTATCGTCTGCTATTTTCATACTTTTGAAAATAACTTTGAAATAAAGCAAATTCTTACAAAATATTTGAAGGAGAGTTGTTGGTAATATTCAGATAAACATTTCTCCTTTAAATAGTTTTGATAAAAATGCTTTTGTGAGGAAAATATCAACAAAATAGTCAGGCCTGTTTTGACCACTCTGAGTGCCAATGGGTTTAAGACACAGGAAAAGCTTTACACACCCTATTAAAGTTAGATGATATGTAGCAGGGACACCTCATGAGTGTGACATTGACTGCGGTAACTCAAGCTTTAATGGGTTACAGAAATCATGCATCATGTTAGTTTATCCAAATACTAATTCTACAACTATATTGGACTGCAAGTGTATTGAGATCTTAAATCACACGAAGACAATTAATGAGACACATTTAGTGAATGCCCAGTAGGCATAGGATCTGCATTGTATCTAATACATGTATAAACACCACTCAATCAGGTCTTACACATTGGTAAATACTCAGCTCAGCAGTTCTGTGATATATACAGTGAATGGTCCTTATCATGAATTGTTTTGAACAAGTGATGGGGTGTTCACTTTAAGGCTATCCAGGCCTTTTATACTGATAAGATAATATACGACCACACACTACCTTTACAATAAGGAACACCAAGTCTTCACTGATAAGAAGTCATCTACATGTACTTAAAAAGGAAAGCACAAAAGACACGACTCATTGTAATGTAAAATAAGTGAGAAGGCATCTAGGGAGAGGGTTTCTAGTGACAAGTAGTAAACATAGAATAACAATAAAGGGCAACAAACAACCTATAAAAGTTATATAAATGTTCAATTTAAATGCTGCTTAAATCAAATTTAAAAACACTTTATTCTTTTTAGTACAATGTGTCAATTGTTAACACTGTTATTTCTTTATTTACTCGAAAAAGAAACTAAAAGAAGAATGTATACGATTATGACCAAATTCAAATGTGATATAACATCATGCGGGTTCTTCACATACTGGTACATACTAGCTAGGAAACGTTGTCAAGAGTTAAAGAATATTTACATCCCCCATATCCTGGTACATACTCGCTAGGAAACGTTGTCAAATGTTAAAGAATATTTACATCCCCAATATACTGGTACATACTAGCTAGGAAACGTTGTCAAATGTTAAAGAATATTTACATCCCCCATATACTGGTACATACTAGCTAGGAAACGTTGTCAAATGTTAAAGAATATTTATGGTTTAACGTTTAAATTGCCTTAAAGCCATATACAAGAATTTTCATCAAGAATACGGATAAGACAGTGAAAAATTCTACCAATTCAAAATTCTCAATCATTTTTGCTTAATGTTTTGCAATATCCACCTAATGTACTTTTCCATCTACAAAACTCATGTCAGCTATGTAGGAAGATTTTTCAGTCCTCCAAATATTAGTGGTGGGAGTCCCAACCTATCATCAGTCAGCTAGGCCAACCGACTATCACCGATTAATCGGTTCATCGCATTTTCATGAGAATGTTTGATTGTCGAAGCTTAAGTTCTGCATTTTTACACCTATTATTTTATTGTACCATTTCAAATTATCTATTAAATCTTGGTATCAAACTTTCTCAAGTGTTTTCGATTTATGCTTCAGGGCTCGACAAATAGCATAGTCCCATCTTCCGGAAGATCTGAATTCCAAAAAGAGCCCTGTCCGGCTACCTAAAGATGGATTCAGGTAGTCCCGCTGGACTACCTGAATCCTGAGGAAGTTCCCCACTAAAATTCTACAAAATGGTAGCTGAAAAAAGAAAAATATAGCATCCCTTAAGCATGCAACCTACAAAATAGAACCATTACTAACAAGAAAAGGGGGAAAAAAACTTTTTTGCCTTTTTGGAATAAATGGGCGGGGCTACCTAAAATGCTGGCGGGACTACCTGATTTTGGGTTCAGGTAGCCCCGCCAGCTTACCTGGTCCTTCTGGGGACCGTCGAGCCCTGTGCTATGAAAGATTCTACATGTAAACAGTGCAGGTTAGATATACTTCTATGTCTTCTTTCTTAGTTTTATTCAGTAACTTAGAGACAAATGACCAGAATTCTAATAAATCAAAATTCTTTTATTGCAATATGTAAGAAGGCATTAAAAGAAACATCATAGAACACATTTCATCCAACTCATATTTTTACATTTAGAAGGAATCTGAAATATCTAGTTTGCTCAGTATCCCATTTTTTATCAGAGTCAGTAGGTATACTTCTTGGTATACTATTACTTACTACTTGCATGACCCACTCCAGTCTTATTACACTGCTGGCTCTTAGAATGTATATTCAAACAGGCCAGTGGGTCAGTACATGAGACAAGCAACTGTCTCTGTGGGATATCTGACAAGGAACCCTTTGTCCTTAAGGATGTGGACTGGCTTAATGGGCTATAATACCAAATAACAACTAGGTGTAAAGTCTCCAGCTGATTAATTGGTTCCTGTTAACTTGCTGACAACTCTCGACTACAGTCGATCATCGTCCCATCACTACGGCAAATATTAAATGTTTTTTACTAATTCCTGAAAAAAGTGAACCACATTGGGTGCTTAATGAGCTAGACATAAATCGTGCTTGTGCTAGGAATGAGATGGGACAGTCCAATATATATGTAGACTATAGGAAAAAAACATACCATGTAGATAAAAGGAGGTAGAAACATTATCATTGTTAAACATAGCTTTACTTGAGACATTGTAAGATATTGTACAGTGTAGACCATTAATTAGCCCATACATTTTCCTTTTCTGTTATAACATTTGAAAAAAAATACCTCTATTATTAGACAAGATTTCCGCAAGTACAGTATTTGCGTGAGGCTGTGTGTAATTGCTTAAGATTGTAAGCAGGGGAGGATGTTTTTTCTGGAAGAATAAGGTTTTCTTGTAATCTAAACATATTGTAGTTGTTTTCTTTTAAACAGTTTGAATTTGAAGCAATAGCAATTTGACCAGTGGTCATCTGTATAGACTACGTTCAATTGTCTCAACCTCTTCCATAAAGAAAGAGCAGAGATTA
>OZ012686.1:53752305-53776611 GCA_963942565.1 Maea johnstoni
ACATATAGTATTAATTAACCTATTCATGCTTGAATGTTCCTCTACAAATTATTGTCTGAATCAATGATACTTTTGTTGTTAACTTTGGAATAAAGAATGCTTTTACAAAATATTTGAAGGCGAGTTGTTGGTAATGCTTAAATGAAGATATTTCCTTCAATATTTCCCCAATGACACTTTCCCTCTTCAATATTTCAACAAATTGTCAGGCTGTTTCATAAGTTGACAAAGATTATAGTAGCCAATGTTGGACTACTACTCCCACCATCTGTTTCCAATGTAATCAAAAGCCTTCACAAAGGCTCAACATCAGTTTTCACTAAGGGTTACCTATAGATTCAGCAGTCCAATGGGACAACAACTCCCCATTTTAGTAGCCCTGACAACCTTATTTCAAAAGATTTAGTACAAATTGGTTTCCGGGCTACCTTGTGTATATAAATGTATCAATTGCATTCCAGCTGATAGTCTGTGTCATTTTTCTTACCTGCCTGTCATCCACATATTTAGCAGGTGCTCCCGTGAGGGTAAAAGATTATATTGATTGACTCATGGAAGCAGTTCTGTAAGATCCTTGGAGATTTCCTTGTCACACAGTCACATTAATCATGCGTGTCACAATATTTATAACTTACTGGGCAAAAAATTGTGACAATGCAACAGTTTGGACAGGTCTGCATTGTCATCTGGATCTATGATTCTTTTGATATTAACTTTGGAAAACAATTACTTAACAAAATATTCAAAGGAGAGTTGTTGGTATTGGTCAGTTTAACACTTCTCCCTCAAGTCTTCTCTCAAATATGCCTTTGCCTATAAGATCTCAATGAAATTGTCAGGTTGATTTTGGACACCTCAAGCATTAATGGGTTAAACCACCAAAACAGGGTGCTGACTGCTCCTTAACCCATTTAGACCTGTCGCTTCAAACAAAATTGACCACTTATGAAAAGATCTTATTATAAAAGCATAATACAGGAAAATAATTGAAAAAGAAATGGTAACCAGAAGCCAATCAACGACGCTCTTTAATCTTTTTTTCAAATACTGTTATTTTAATCTTTTAATGCAGAGGTGGTGTATCGGTAATAAAGAAGAAATCGCCTTGTCTAGTAGGACAGACCACTGGTAGCAGGCACCAGGTTTACGGTATTGATATTTCCTTATTCATTATCTTAAAAGATATTTCTACAACAATACTCCAAGGAAACACATTTAAATTTAGCACTGTCAGCTTTGGAATTTTCACAGTAAATAGCAAACTGCCTTAATGCCAAGACGTCTAGGCAGCTGTTGAGTAATTTTTTTAATGGTAAATGATAGCATACTTTTCCCATTCATTATAGATATTTTGTGTTACATCATGTACCAGTACTAACACCTACAGAATGGGGCAACATATGTAGGTTTTCGTACCTGGAAGAACTGTCCCTGATAGTAGCCCATGCCGGCAAGAGCCCAGAGAGGCAGCACCTCTAAAACATCAGTGTTCCGCAGAATAGCCGGAAAGTAAAGGTAATGCAACGAGATCTCAATGACCAAGGCCCAGAAAAAACAGGCGTAGTGCGTCCTTGAGGAAGTGAGCCACCCTCTCTTTCGTCCACTTCAATGGGGGCAAGCTAACCTATGAAAAAAGAGAAAAAATGGAATGCAATTTGCTTTATTGTCACAAACAAACACAATGTGTGTCATCATCCCTCTCTGAGTCTCTATGTGCATCTGAACCACACACATGGTCTAATAAGTTTGAACAGCAAAGATAACAATGGCCCTGTGCAGAGTTAGATATGGGCAGCAGCCAGCATGCAATGTGGTAGACTGCATGCACAGCAACGGAAACTTGTCCTATTACCCACAAGTCTAGATAAATAACTCATACAAACTGGCATAGAAGAACCTTATCTTATATGTAACTGTTGCACTTATCATAATGTCCTTCAAACTGAACCAACTCAGATAAGGAAACTTGCAGGTCAACCAGATATAAGTGACGATAAACATATAAAGCTGGGTTACACTTCCAATTCAAAAATGACTGAAAAAATATCTCTAGAAATTTTAAAAGTGCAAGGCAGGCTCTAACCAACAAAGGTATAATTCTAACATTGATGGCCCTATAAATAGCTTTCCATTATATATATATATATATATATATATATATATATATATATAATATATATATATATATATATATATATATATATATATATATATATATATAATATATATATATATATATATATATATATATATATATATATATATATATATATACTTATATACATATATATATATATATATATATATATATATATATATATATATATATATATATATATATATATATATATATATATATATATATATATATATATATATATATATATATATATATATATTTATACTAGCCATGCTTAGTTATTTATAGTTTAGCCTTGCATACTTACATCTTCACTGAAAACATCATAATTGATGACTGGTCCAGTAAAAAGCATGGGTAGATAGAGGGCATAGGTGAGTAGATCCAGAAATCCATACACAGCCCCACTGACCCCTTCCTTTCCTGATGCCTTTATTTTCTCCACAGAGAAACTAATGATCCTCATGTTACACATGGACATAGAGTACATGAGGAGATAGTAACTCCTATGGCTAGGACCATCCTCCTCAATGGACATCTGAAATAACCAAGAATATACATATACATACATATATATATATATATATATATATATATATATATATATATATATATATATATATATATATATATATATATATATATATATATATATAAATATAGATATATAGATATATAGATATATAGATATATAGATATATAGATATGTATGTATAAGCATAGTTTTGAAAAATGTTATTGTCAAAACTAGTGTAGATCCAGACAACAATTTCCATAGGAACTCTTAAGCATGAGAAGGGTAAATGAACAGATGAGAACACAATTGGTTGTGGTGCCAGAGACTGGGCCAGGACCCATCCAATATGTCTGGTGGACTGGTAATGGGCAAGAAAAAATACCTTTCCAGATATTAATCATTTTTTTGCCTCCAGACTTTTTACATCATTACACTTTGGGAAGTAAGCAGAGTCTTCCCAAACACATGATTTTCCTAGGCCTAGGAATAGTATTTTCACTTTTATAGTACAAGCTGACAGGTAAAGTTTCATGAATGTCTGACCTGAATGACTAGCTAAATAGGTGGGCCATAAATATTGATGAAGGTGTTTCAGTCAGGAATTTTCAAATTCCTGAGACTATAAGCCTACTGCTAGAAGGTTGTCAGCATATGTACCCATACATACGATATCATGAACCCTGGCCATAATTTGTGAGGTGACTTACCAAAAATTGGACAGTAGGGGAGTAGTTAAGTGATCCCAAGACCAGCATATTGATGATCCATACAAGGGCCAAAGAACCAGTCAGGGAGGCAAGGTACCCAACAACTAGACTGAGACAAAGCACCAAGAACGATCCTCCCCCAAGGATATTGCAGACAGCTATCAATGAGTACATCAGGTAATACGTCGACCTCCGCTGAAAGGAAATAGATATTATACAGCAATTGGAAATGAGAGATGGTAAAAAATTATTCTTCATAACACTAATTGTTTTTCTCGCATCTAATCAGGGGTGTCCAACTGACCCATTGTCGCACCAGAGTGCAACCGAGGCTTTGAAACATGCGAAAGTCAATATATATATATATTAGGGCTGTGCTCACCAATTTTCTTCAGCTCACGAGCATCACCAAAACCTAAACGATGCTCACGAGCTGCTCACGAGCATGAAAACGGCGGCCATTTTGTTTATAGTGTGAAAGCAGGGCGCGAAAAACATCTTGATCGAAGTGCTGATACCGCTAGCCAGCGCCATATCAAGCTAGCAGTATAAACATGCAACTACACCTCATGATTCTGAACCTGTTAGAGTGTGAAGTACGCTCTAACGGCTTAGCGTATATCGAACTTACGCATTTTGCGTAGTTCCGCTGTGAATCGGGACATCGATGTCGCCAACACAACGGGATTTTTTAGCTTTACAAGCCTATTTAAAAAGGTAGTTGAAGTTTTTATTTTTTTGCGATGCTCATGAGTTCCATGTCATGCTCGATAATCGTAGCAAGGCATGAAAATCGCGATCCATCGAGCATCGCGAGCGGTGAGCACAGCCCTAATATATATATATATATATATATATATATATATATATATATATATATGTATATATGTATATATATATATATATATATATATATATACATAGATAAATAGATATATAGATATATAGATATATAGATATATAGATATATATATATAGATAGATATATAGATAGATAGATAGATATATAGATATAGATATAGATATAGATATAGATATAGATATAGATATAGATATAGATATAGATATAGATATATAAGGAAGTGTCCAGCCTGCAAGGCTTCGTTGAGGGGTATTCACATGTCACAAGGGTCTGTGAGGTAATTCCAAACAAAACAATTTGTTTTGATCGATCTTAAAACGAGGTGAAAATTTTACTCACATGGGGGAGCTTCCACTCTACAAGCCGGGACAAAAACAAGTGCAGAACATGCCATCTCCAAGCTCTACGATTTTCTTCACCTGTCCAAAACTCCCACTCAAAGTCAGCTTGGTCCTGAAATAAGAATAGTAAATCCATTCAATGGCAATCGCAAACTTTGGAAATCTAAATGTGTTTTTTTATATCAATGAAATTTACTTGATGGCCGATATTTGGTGAAGTGTGTCCTTGGATATGGATTGGGGGTGGACGAGATTCCCCAGTAATTATTTTGTAAATTGATTATAGTGGCCGAGATTCCTAGGGTGGCCATGATCTCAGAGAATTTACGGTACTACTACTACTACTACTACTACTACTACTACTACTACTGCTGCTGCTGCTGCTGCTACTACTACTACTGCTACTGCTGCTACTACTACTACTGCTGCTGCTGCTGCTGCTACTACTACTACTGCTACTGCTGCTGCTTCTGCTGCTGCTGCTGCTACTACTACTACTACTACTACTACTACTACTACTGCTGCTGCTGCTGCTGCTGCTACTACTACTGCTGCTGCTGCTGCTGCTACTACTACTACTACTACTACTACTACTGCTGCTGCTGCTGCTGCTACTACTACTACTGCTACTGCTGCTACTACTACTACTGCTGCTGCTGCTGCTGCTACTACTACTACTGCTACTGCTGCTGCTTCTGCTGCTGCTGCTGCTACTACTACTACTACTACTACTACTACTACTACTACTGCTGCTGCTGCTGCTGCTACTACTACTACTGCTACTGCTGCTGCTTCTGCTGCTGCTGCTGCTACTGCTACTACTACTACTACTACTACTACTACTACTACTACTACTACTACTACTACTACTACTACTTCTACTACTACTACTATACTACTACTACTACTACTACTACTACTACTACTACTACTACTACTACTACTACTACTACTACTACTTCTACTACTACTACTACTACTACTATCTGAATCAGTAATCTAATTAGGACCAATTGGCAAAGAGACAATATCAGATAAAATGTAAACCTGATAAAGCAGCATTTCTACAATTCCAACTGAACTGAAGTTAATGTGAATTATTATAGAATTAACATAGATAAAATATTGATGAAGATACTTTTGAATCTGTGCCTATCTTGGCTTATAGATGACATCATAATACCAGCTCCTTCTACTAAATCCCAGGCTAGGTAAACCCTGCATTTCAGTAATATTTCCCCCCTGGCTTTGGGTGCTAATATAACCATAACTTACCCTCTCTCCTCCCAGCACAGGCCAGCCGGGCTGGAAATCAGAGTCCAGCAAACGGCTCCTGAAGGCTGAAAATTGAAAACCACATACTGTTCAACATCTACTGAGATTCATATAGTTAATCTGCGGCTTGATGCAACTAATCAATAATCAATTTAATTGCTGGAAATTAGAGCTCCAATGGCAGTTTATTCCAGAGCAGTTGTTACAAGACTTGAACTGATGAATTCTCCGCATGTAAGAATATCTAAAATGATAACATATCCCAAAAGCAATATGAGCCTCCTAGCTGGTAAATGCAAAATGATTCCAGTGTGCAGTCAATATGAACCGATCAGCTGTTAATACTCCAACACTGACTAAAGGTCTCTTTAAATTGATCGTATAGTCCTTAAAGAGTTTTAATGGAAAAGAAATTTGAAAACAAACCAAATAAACCTAATTCAAAAGCTAATTTTGTAGATCACTTTCATCAAAGATGACACTAAATCCATTGAAATCAAACTCCTAATACAAAGTATGATTTTATTCACCCATACATGCTTAAAGTGTCCAAAGATATCCCTAGATTTTAGATTATATTTTTTACAAGGGCATTTTTCAGATAACATTTTAAGAAATGTTGGTCATAACAAATTCCATGTCTCCTTCAAATTTGTTGTGAATTGATGACTAGCTAATTCCTCATTCTTAAAAATAACAGAGATTCAAACAACAGTTATCAACATTAGAGACCTGCAGGCATGAGTGGGTAAACCCATTCACAGCTGAGGCATACCCAACTTGCAACGCAAATGCATACATCTCTATAACAAAGTGATTATTTGAAGAGACAATGATAGAATGTTTTTCTATGGTTAAACACTCCCTCTCCAAATGTTTTGTTCCAAATATTACTCATTTTGATGAGTTATGTTCAAAGTTTTCATAGCATACACGCGCACTCCTAATGCTAACGGGGAAAGACAGATAAGTGACATCATTATCATCCAGACTCTTAAACCAATCTATACTCACAGGGGCCCAATACAGCACAACAATCTTAGTGAAGTCATTCAGGAAAAAAAGATAATTTGAAAAATATTTGAAGGAGAAATGTTAACCAACCACAACAACAACCCTCCTTCAGATATTTTTTGTAAAATCATTACTAATTCCAAAGGTTATTACCAAAGGTATCATTGATCCAGATGACAATTTCAAGTGGACCTATTACACATGTGTTAAAGGCAGCTCATGAATGCATGTACCTACCCTTGCTAGCCTTATACACCTGTACCCCACAGTAGAGCACGCACCCACACCAGCCCAGGAAATAGCACCAGGTCTCCCATTTGGGCAGGGGGCAATAAGGGTCCCTGAATGCCCTCTTAGGATCCTCCCTGTCCTTAGCTTGACCCTGTTTATCCAGCGGTACGGCACCCCGGCCACCTCGCATGATGACCCTTGCTTGCCAGGAAGCGACTTATCCTTTAACGATGAAATCCCCGTAACATATCATCAAACCATCTGAAGAACAAAATTAAATACATGCATCACCTTCACACATTCCATAGCCAGATACAGTCTTTCCAATCCCTGGTAAAAGGCATGATATATGAGAGATACTGGATTGGTATCCACATATACAGGCGCGGATCTACACCAGTTTACATCAATGCATGTGCATTGATTAATCTTGGAAGTGCACCGTTTCATATAAAAGTGCATCGATCATGCGATTTCAAAAGTCCAAACTCACCATTTGCTGCATTTGTTTTGGAAGAAGTGGCGGTCCAACCTTGGGAGGTTCGATTTTTACACAATGGCGTCTGTCTCCGTAGAGCAGGAAGCAATTGTGTATTATCTTGAGATACCCAGCCCTCCGTACTGATCTGTCCTCCACATACATTTCCCTAAGTATAGGGACTGTTTTGCAACCAAAAAGGAGAAATTTAGATTTTTGGAGCAATTGGTGTTAGGAGTTAGGACTGGTTATGTACAGTACTAACAAAAGCATTCATAATGTCTCGTGCAGTAGAGGTTAATTTTGACGCTA
The DNA here is from genome assembly GCA_963942565.1 of Maea johnstoni. NCBI lineage: Eukaryota > Metazoa > Annelida > Polychaeta > Spionida > Magelonidae > Maea > Maea johnstoni. The sequence goes on from OZ012686.1 coordinate 53,760,183, forward strand.
TCATATCATATTTGTAATATGTAGTATTTGCCTGCGTTTCAAGTTAAATTTGTTTCGTTGTTCCCTTCCCTATTAGCAATATACTGTACCTGTAAACTCCTTACCTGTATGAGATGGTCAATAGAAATGCTACAGAACTACTACTTCTACTTCTACTAGCTCTAGTTCTTACGAAATTTGATGGTACCTGTATATGCGCTTCGTTTGAACTCACTCTATATAAAAAATGTTTCTTCAGGTTTCTACCAAGCATTTCTTGCCATGAGGGCAGATAAGTATCGATTAATATATTGCTCAACAATGTTTTCCTTAATCACAATATTTTAAATTTCTATAGGCTGTATGCTGGTGGTCATATGACCGCGAAATGAACAAAAACAAATTCAAATTAGTGAACCTAAAACCATAATCAAAGATTAAAATGCAGGATTTAACACGCAATTAATATAAATGCTGGTGGTCTCCATGACAAATGTTTTTTGAACAGGGTGATTAAGAGCACCTGTTGTGATATACAACCATCTCATTGACCCAATTAGTCAGACTATAGACTAAAAGAAACATTTGAAAAACATCAGGATAGGGTGCATGGTAAGATGCCCTGGGAATGGTGAGAGACAGCTAGTAGTCAGTGGCAATGCCTAAGACCACATGGTCTACACCTAAGACCATCAGGGCAGGCCCATCATAGCACTGGCAGACATGGTAACTGGAATTCAGAATAAATATTGGGCTCCTAATAATGACAATTATGAATTGCAATGAGAAGGAGCCCATTATAGTCCAGTGTAATAGACGAGTTGTTAGATTTGGTCAAATGTATACGGTATACCATTTGTGGTAACCCTTACTATCAATGCAATGAAAAGGTTGCATCTCTCCGCGTGTCATCTTAATTACCCTCATTAAGAAACTCACTTGTCGCATAGACCAAAACGTTTAGAGAGTTCCAAGTAGGTCATATTTTCGATTTCAAAAGCTTAGTTTATCTTATCCAGGTGTGACAGCGTATGTTTATTCTAAAAAAATCATAACATTGTGAAATGTTATATCGAATATAGCACATTTTTTGTAATCGCACTTGATACTAAAATCCAACCTTTGACTACCTTGTGTTAGTCATTTAGCAATCTAGAATCGACAAGTAGTGTGTATTGCTTGCCGGGTTACCTGAAGAAAACTGTTTGGAGTAAACAAACATTCCATTTACTAGAGCTGCACTCACCACTCACAAACTCGAGTGGCTATCTAGTGACAAGTAGTAAGCATAGAATAACGATAAAGGGCAACAAACAACCTATAAAAGTTATATAAATGTTCAGTTTAAATTCTGCTTAAGGCCACTCCAATTTAATTACTTGTCTTACGAGCTTTTCTTGGAAAAAAAATCCTGTCAGACTCAAAAAAAAAAGAAAAAAAAGTCATCTTTGGTGTCTTACGGAAAAAGGTGGTTTTAAAATTTTCTGTCAGACTCCAAAAAAAAAAAAAAGTGCAAGTTTTAAGAATATTCTTTGTAAGTGTGATTCAATAAACTACTGGAAGCTATCATTGCTGTAGTAGAGTCTCAGACTTGAGGAGGTATACCTCCCACCCTTCAGGTTACAGGGATTAATAGATTGATTGATTTTATTAAGTTGAGAATAGGCTGGTAGAAACATATCGCTACCAGTCCTAGTCGTCAGACTCTAAAAAAAATAAAATAAATAAAAAAGTCACATTTTTCAACTTTTTTTTTATTCCAAAATTGCTCATTTCCTACCTCCTGAGCACGTAAGACAAGTAAATAAATTGGAGTGGCCTAAATCAAATTTAAAAACACTTTATTCTTTTTGGTACAATGTGTCAATTGTTAACACTGTTATTTCTTTATGAACTCAAAAAAGGAACTAAAAGAAGAATGTACAATATTATGACCAAATTCAAATGTGATATAACATCATGCGGGTTCTTCACATACTGGTACATACTAGCTAGGAAACGTTGTCAAGAGTTAAAGAATATTTACATCCCCCATATACTGGTACATACTAGCTAGGAAACGTTGTCAAATGTTATTAAAGAATATTTATGGTTTAACGTTTAAATTGCCTTAAAGCCATATACAAGAATTTTCATCAAGAATATGGATAAGACAGTGAAAAATTCTACCAATTCAAAATTCTCAATCATTTTTGCTCAATGTTTTGGAATTTCCACCTAATGTACTTTTCCATCTACAAAACTCATGTCAGCTATGTAGGAAGATTTTTCAGTCCTCCAAATATTAGTGGTGGGAGTCAGTTTAAATTTCCCAACCTATCATCAGTCAGCTAGGCCAACCGACTAGATCACCGATTAATCGGTTCATCGCACTTTCATGAGAATGTTTGCTTGTCAAAGCTTAAGTTCTGCATTTTTACACTTATCGTTTTATTGTACTATTTCAAATTATCTATTCTATCTTGGTATCAAACTTTCTCAAGTGTTTTTGATTTATGCTATGAAAGATTCTACATGTTAACAGTGCAGGTTAGATATACTTCTATGTCTTCTTTCTTAGTTTTATTCAGCAACTTAGAGACAAATAACCAGTATTCGAATAAATCAAAATTCTTTCATTGCAATATGTATGAAGGCATTAAAAGATCTCTTTAGAAAAATAATAAAGACACATCATATAACACATTTCATCTAACTCATATTTCTACATTTAGAAGGAATCTGAAATATGTAGTTTGCTCAGTACCCCATTTTTTATCAGAGTCAGTAGGTATACTTCTTGGTATACTATTACTTACTACTTGCATGACCCACCCCAGACTTATTAGACTGCTGGCTCTTAGAAGGTATAAACAGGCTGGCCAGTGGGTCAGTACATGAGACAAGCAACTTTCTCTGTGGGATATCTGACAAGGAACCCTTTGTCCTTAAGGATGTGGACTGGCTTAATGGGCTATTATACCAACTAACAATCAGGTGTAAAGTCTTCAGCCGATTAATTGGTTCCTGTTAACTTGCTGACAACTCTCGACTACAGTAGATCATCGTCCCATCACTACGGCAAATATTAAATGTTTTTTTACTAATTCCTGAAAAAAGTGAACCACGTTGGGTGCTTAATGAGCTAGACATAAATTGTGCTTGTGCTAGGAATGAGATGGGACAGTCCAATATATATATGTAGACTACAGGAAAAAAACATACCATGTAGATAAAAGGAGGTAGAAACATTATCATTGTTAAACTTAGCTTTACTTGAGACGTTGTAAGATATTGCACAGTGTAGACCATAAGCCCATAGGCATACATTTTCCTTTTTTGTTGTAACATATGAAAAAGAATACCTCTATGATTAGACAAGATTTCCGCAAGTATGTAGTATTTGCGTGAGGCTGTGTGTAATTGCTTGAGATTGTAAGCAGGGGAGGATGTTTTTTCTAGAAGAATAAGGTTTTCTTGTAATCTAAACATGTTGTAGTTGTTTTCTTTTAAACAGTTTGAATTTGAAGCAATAGCAATTTGACCAGTGGGCATCTGTATAGACTACGTTCAATTGTCTCAACCTCTTCCATACAGAAGGAGCAGAGATTAATTTGGATCATATAGAATTGGCTTTAAATGTGCGCCGTTGTCTTTTAGGATTCCTTGACGATTTAACACGTTTCTGTGTCTTAACATACATATTATTGTTTTACTTTACAGCATGTAAGAACAGAAAGTGAAACTTACACAAAAATCATATGCACTATCAAATGATTAAATGATGTAAAATGCCCACAAGAGGAGAAGTAAGAACAGGGTTATATGATACCTGTTAAGTTAATGAATTGTAGGAACCCCCACACCCCCACCCAGCATTTAAATGAAGAAATTATATGGTGCATCAATCAAATTGGCAAGACGGATCCGCCCCTGATATAGATATACATGTACATGTGCAATCCTCTCAAATATGAAGCGAAGCACATATGGTACCCTGCGACTCTGAAATATTACAAAGACACATTAAAAAATGAAAATATACTGAAAGTAGCCAGATGTGATGGCCCTCCACTAATACCTTCATTCGTACAGCCTGAAAGAGCTAGATACGTTACCTGTCTAAGATCGATTGGGAGAAACATATACCGCAACCACGACTAGTTCTCTCTGGCGGTCCTGATCCCATGCCCATAGGCATAGCTATAGCCCAGAACTGACACAGTGACACTGACAGGTGTTTACCTTCATTCAAGATGTAGCATCTGCATAGTTAGTTCCCAAAGTTAGAGCGTTACTGTCACAAGCACAGCTATGTGTCCAAGCTAGCGTACTGGTGGTTCCTTTACATGAACAGCCTTCAGCACTACGTCGTTGACGTTGTTGTCTATAATAAGTTACGGGAGATTGTTTGATGCAGAATTAACAGTGCCAGATAGATTGACAAGCAGGAAACTCCTGTCGGGTTCTCACGACGAGCCCCTCACGACGTGCGGAAATTTACGTCACGTGACTATTTGGGGAAACCCCAGTCACGTGATCGCAGGGAATCTCCGGAGGACTTCCCCAGTTCCCATGGCGTACGTGTCTGTGTATTGTTACACATGATGATTGACACACACATACACACACACACACACACACACACACACACACACACATATATGTATATATATATATATATATATATATATATATATATAGAGAGAGAGATATATATATATATATATATATATACATATATATATATATATATATATATATATATATATATATATATATATATATATATATATATATATAGAGAGAGAGAGAGAGAGAGAGAGAGAGAGAGAGAGAGAGAGAGAGAGACTCGGACCACTATCGGAATAAAGTTTTTAACTTATAATAGTGTATATATCCTGTGTCTGGTTAGGATTCTATTACATAGCAGTTATGATGACTCTCCATCTAGTCACCTATATATATATATATATGATTGTTATGTGCCAAATGCACATAATGCACATATATGTATGTATGTATGTATGTTGTATATATATATATATATATATATATATATATATATATATATATGTATGTATGTATGTATGTATGTATGTATGTATGTATGTATGTATGTATGTATGTATGTATGTATGTATGTATGTATGTATGTATGTATGTATGTATGTATGTATGTATGTATGTATGTATATATATATATATATATATATATATATATATATATATATATATATATTTATATATATGAGCAGTATGAGAGAACTTGATGTGTAAATGTGTGTACAAGTTGAGATGTGCGTGAATATATATGTGTATATCGATCTGTAAACATACACGTGTTACTTTGTTTTTATTCCACTGTTGATTTGCCATGTTAATACCTAACAACATATCTGTATATAGCAGGAAAGGGGTCTTACTAGTTACTACTAACATTATGTGTGAATGTAGTCACAGAATTGTGACTGGGTAAAAATGGAGAGGAATGAGAGAATGGTTTATATAACCAATAAACAAGTGGAAGGGGAGTGGCGCCACCCCTAGATCAGGCCGGGGGCCACCTTGGCTAGAGATCTGGGAAAGGGGACCACTCGGTAGCTCCCCTCAATGGGTTGAGCCGGCCGCGAGCCAAGGGGTAGCCGTCATCATTATCTACCCTGGGCTACCTCCCTACCTCCTCAACATGTACGGTTTCGAAGCAAAGCATCAATAGTACCTTCGATGAATGGACATTCGTGATAGTACGTTCACATTCGTGACATCGTAGATTTGGTGTATGTCTGCAGTCACACTGTGCTGCGAGAATACGCCGGAGAGTATGAGTTGGATACCTCTCTGTAACCTTAGATGACCAAACACAAGTGGATTCGAAACCAGCCGGTCAACATGAACATGTTAGCCTCAACTAGTGTCAACTAATAGCCGCTAATAGGCCAGAAATAGGTGCTCTGGTGGTGGAGATAAGGTTTCTCAGTGATGTAATCGATGCGAGAGCCCTGATTGGTCCTTGTTCCCACGTGAGCCCGCGCTGATGGCTTATCTGGTACTCCTGGCATGAGTCCAGCACTTAACTATAGGGCATATAGTAATTGGTCTCTCGCTACATATCCATTCTTTTCTTCATCCAAGCTGTAACCTGGCGTTTGCTCATGGCATCAAATCGAAAGACCACCGACTGACCCAGAAGGACTCAATTCTAGAAGGGAGAGTGTGCATTGAGCATGTAATACTTGATGGGAAACGCGAAATTGTGCGGAGAAAGTCGACCGCGACCGCATGTCAATGACTGTTAATATAGTTCTACCTCACTATACTCTATTGATAACTTAAACAATTGAGCTTTTGTTGTAGTTGGATATGATCCCATGATATGTTGTGTGCTTCATGCACGAGTCCACCCAGCTGAACGGCACCATGTTATTTTCATTCCCTAGAGTACTTGATGACCAGGCGAGATGGCGTTAACCCTTCCAATGCTGAGGCTACTTTCGTCCAAACCCCCAAAACTCACAGATTTTTGAAAACTCTTCTTTCATTGTTTAGTATTGGCCAAATTAGCCACTAGCAGTATAAGAGTTAAGGTGTTTGCCCTACCATACCAAGCCCTACCCAAGTCATGTCTGGAGTAAGCGCATGCTTTGACACTGTCAGGAGTAACACATTAATTAAAGTACAATTTGAAAACGATTAGAAAATGTTTGTGTTTTTTTCAAAACAAAGAATTGAAAGCGAGTAACATTTTTTAATATGTTGTATCACGAACAAAATTTCATATAAATGTTAGAACGTGAGCTCTACGGATGTGAAAAGGTTAAATACTTAAAGGTATATATAAAGCATGTAGCTCGTCACCCTGACCACTACCTACTGTTATATAGATAGATAGATAATCTTCATTTCAAGTCGGTAATGATTTTACATAGTAAACACGAGCTACCAGGGCTCTTGGCCGACTACAAAATAACAATTAAAAATATAACATACATCGTGTAACAGCGATATAAATGATAAGTAGAGGGGAGGTAAGTTGGCACACATTAAGTATATCTAGTCTTTCAGGACATACTTTTATGATCGTGGAGTAAAATAGCAGATAATTTAAAATTCAAGATTAAATCATTAACTTATGAATTTTGCTTAAGTTCAAAAGGTCACAGTTGTACTCCAAACGCATATGGGCTAACACCATCTAACGGTTGTGTGGTGGTATTAGTAATGGCTTAGTTTCCCTGTTACTTTCAGTCAGCTTAATGCTATTAAAGTATGCCCAGGTAAAAGAGGGTATTCGAGTAGGTAATGCAGGTAAGAATCCACGTAGCTAGCTTTTACAGAGTATTACTCTCTTCAACTGGTTCAAACCTGTTCTCATACATTGTGTCGAGAAAATCCCTTTGTTGAGCGATGATCTTGATTTCCCTAACAACGCCGAATATTTCCTTTCATCAGGGACATACATACTAAATTGAATCTCTCTGCTTTCATGAAGCAAATTTAATTCCCTTGAAATCGCCCCTGGTATCGGCTAATGCGTATTCCGACGGTCAGGGATTTAAAATGTTATTTAATTCTGCATCAAGCAGGTACAATCTATCCACACCTATTGAACCTTTTCACCTCTGGAGCATACGAATGGTCTGCCACGTATGGAAATGTCTTGATTTAAGATGCAATATCTTCATATGATATGTGTTTGACTCGAAGTTCATTCTGCTTTATTTAAGGATAGCTTTTTCCTAGTCACTTTATTTGAGGATGGATTTCACTTGCCACTTAAGTTGAGGTTCTATGGGATAACAACCCCTCGTCATGTAATGTTTTACTTGTCACAGTATTGGGGGTGACATGTTGAAATGTTGCATACCATGCATGTTGGCTCACAATATGCAAGTCACTTTTCCCTATTTTCCACTCCCCCGTCTCTACGTGCTCAAAGTGTGTCTCGATATGTAGCCAAACCTTCTCTTTACAGTGCGTGTCTTCAGGAGACTACCTTTTTATGTTGATAATAATGAGGTCGTTGTTGTTGTTGTTATTATCATTATTATTAATTGTTATTATTATTATCATTATTATCATTAGTAGTAGTAGTAGTAGCAGTAGTAGTAGTAGTAGTATTACTGTTATTTTTTATTATTATCATTATCATCATCATCATTATTATCAATATTACTACCATTATTATTATTTCATTATTATTATTATTATTATTATTATTATTAATAGTATTGTTTATTATCATTATTATTATTATTATCATTATCATTATTATTGTTAGTATTAATATTATTATTATTATTAGTATTAGTATTATTATTATTATTATTATAAGTAGTAGTAGTAGTAGCAGCAGCAGCAGCAGCAGCAGCAGCAGCAGTAGTAGTAGTAGTAGCCAGTATACCACTCATTATTATTTACTAAACTTTCAACATTGTAAAATGGGTTCTATTCACTAACTGAACATAAGTGAAGATGGAAATCTCATTTAAATAAAATATTGAACGAGAATACATGATGCTTAAGGCCAGCCAAACTATAACACAGCTGTTGCAGTCAACACAATACACCAAGTAAATCCTTGAAGTGGGGGATGAATTTAGCGCCAGCAAACATGGATTCTAATGTTACAGTCTTATTTTGGCAAATTATGCAATTCATCTTATAACAATTTCTAAAGGCTTTCTTGATTGTAGCACCTGGGGCAACAGCGATGGATTTTGTTTTGGTAACTTTGGTGCCTGCAAAAGGCTTCCAGGGGCCTATATCGATGTGGTATAGGATTTTCTCTTATTTCTCCATACTTCAGTAAACGATTACTCTTGGTCTGCCGAAAAAGGGCCGACATTTGGTGTTTTCATTCTCGTCATTTCTAAAGGGTCAATATTTTTCAGGAAGGAATGGCTGCTTTCCATCAAAACTTTCCAGCCGTCCATAATTAGCGAAACGAATTTCTGATTTTAAAAGTTCAAAGTGTCTGACACGTCAATGAACCCTTACCTTACCATCCCCCCCCCCCCCCCCCCCAACAAAAAAAAATCCAAAAGAAGGGGTGAGGTCCTCTTTCTTTATCCAATCCATACTTGTAGCAGCTAAAAACTTTCCTTAACTAAATGTTAACCAGAACCCAACCCAAGTCCCCCTCAAACATCACGAGACTCTTTGCTTAAACCTGGCGACACTTTTCGGTGAGATTAAGGGGGATTAATGGGTCTTATCCCCCAGCCACAAGATTATAGAGGAACATCTCAAACGCTGTGTCATTGCGCCAGCGTGAACTTTTTGACCTCTAGAAACCCAAAGCTCACCGCCTCTGTTTGTTTTGTCTACTTGAAAGCGATCTTGGGTTACAATCAGCTGAGCGGGGGGGGGGGGGGGGGGGGGGGGGGTAGTTTGTATTCATAACACGCAGAAAGGTTTTTGCCTTATAAGATACAGTATTCACACCACAAAGATGGGTTTTTATAATATACTAGTTCTGACATATCCTTATGTAAATATAATCCGATTCAGTGGATCTCTAGATTGGATAACCAAGAGACCGTGCATTTTCTTTTATACCTTAACCCACTGATGCCCACAGCGGGCTAAAACAGCATGACACTTCTGATGAAATCTTTCAAGTGAATGCATAATTGCAAAATATTTAAAGGAGAAGAAGATGGTGATGAGGAGGAGGATGATGGTGATGAAAAGGACGATAGTGATGATGAGGATGTAGAGGAAAATTATGACGATGATGATGATGGGGATTGAGCAGAACGAGAGGAGAAGAAAAAAACAGTAACCTCATTATTGTTATCCCTCCATTTATATGCACTTCTTCGCACAGCCAAACCCGCCCACGAGGCAACCTGCACACAGAGACCACCCTGTGGGGATAGTGAATGTGAAGTGTAATATGTAAGCAATCATTACAGTTTCAATAACAAAGAAATATTTCACCCATAAGTTAGTATAATGAAATACATTGCAAAGATCAATACTGAATAATGAGTGGTTCAGTATATGGCTAAAAAATACTAGAAATGAAATTAAATTTCTTAAAAAATAAGTCCATAAAATTCAAAATTTTTAGTACCAGGAATGGCTGAGAATGCATATCAGAGCATTAATAATCCTCTGGCTTCTGGGGGCCTTGATCGGCCCCAGACCTGCTAGTACCGAACACCTATGGTGCTCAGTGCATATTTTCATTTTTGGCACCAATCAAATTTAGGGCTGGGTTCCCCCCTGAAAACACGGCTATGACCAACATATAGGGCGCCTAAACACTAACAACGCCAAGTATTCAACATTTAACTAACAGACGATCACAATAGAATGCTTAGAACTGTGTGAAAACGCACTGTCGGGTTATTTGTGTGGTCACGTGATCACTGCCTGTCCACTTGCTGCTCTAAGTAACTGAACTGGAAATAAGTAAGCGTAGTCAAAATAGTTGGTATAGCGATCAAGACCGCCACAATCAAAGAATTGGCGCACGAACGTCATGAATATGTTACTGGAATGTGCTGCCCTCTAACGATAAACTTGGAAACTTAAGTCTCAGCTCTGTGGCACCTCGGCAATCGAATGTTACAACCATTAGAAAAAAGCTCAGGTATTGATCGTGCCCGAATTAATGACAATATTTTCATACTGCTGAACCTGCAGTTATCACATCTATCACAGTCAGTAATAGCTTTTATGTTCAGTTTGACTAGATAATAGTTTTTCATTTATTTTCGTTATTGTTTTCTTTATTGCACATTCAAAAACATAAACAGAAAATAAATAATGATGAAGTATATAACTGTCTCCACATCCAATGAGTTTATTTTATTTGTTGAATATCTAACGATTGAGGACGACATCTAGTAATACTGTGGATAGTGCAGTGTGTTGCAACGTTGCAATTTTGAGGTGTGGTCACATTATAGTGTTTAGGTCTTCAGTTACGGCACTTTCAGAAATCTGTTTAATTTCCTGAAACTTTGCATGAGTAAAGAACAAATCGTAGTGATCTTTAAAACATATTTAATTCATGGATTCATCGACTTAGTTTTTTTCAGTTTTTGAAAAAATAATGCAATTTATGTCGCAAACATCTTATTCTCCAAAACCGGTTTCTTTCCTTGCTAGATTTATTCTTTCAGCGATACTGACACTGCCTGAAATACTGTTCTGTCATTAACATGTATGACACCTTTTTTATATCATATATAAAACGATAAAACGAACGAAATAATCTGAAGTATTATTAACAGTACCGTTAAAATACCTTCCTACTGGTATCTGTACTTGTACAATTGGCTTATCATTAAAAGCTAGGACACATAAGTGAGTTCCTTGATCAACATAGTCTTAGGTAAGTTTCTGCGGCAAAATGGTGAAACTAAAACAATCTTTGCACGGTTTGCAGGTTAACAGTTTAGGCCAGGGAAAATACAAAAATGGTATAACTTTGATTATAATATTTAGATATTTCTACATTAGAAGTTGTATTTTCCAGAAGCTAATTCCTGAAATTGCATAGTTTTTGTGAGTCTTCAGTAAAATACCCCGATGTTTGTCAAGTCATAGGTGGGCAAACATAATTCACTTTCCACATCTGTCTGTTTCTGATTAATTGTCCTTAATAGCAATGTCAGGCTAGACTCTTGGTATAAGATATAATATACCATGGTTCAGATATAGGAAATTACAAATATCCCACTATTTTATAGGTTTTTACTCCAAAATCACTCACAGCAGGGATCAGGTACATTTCATACATACACAAAATATTTGATAATCATGAAAGTCCTTGTAAAATCATGTGTGGCATTTTCCTCAGTTCCTATATTGGAATTTGCACTTTCAAGAAGCAAATTCATAAAATCACTTGTTTTATGCCATTTTTTCTGTAAAACATCCCGTAAAGGTAGAATGTCATGAAAATATCCAAATATAACTCACTTCCTATATCTAGACCTTCATGGATAGCTTTTTCTTAACCAAAAGTATTTAGCTTAGAGTTCGGAATGGTCCACAGGAAGACATTCAAGTTGTAGGAAATCACAAAAAATCACTCAATTTGGTGAGTTTTGCCCCAAAGTCACTCACGCCATGAGTTCAGCGAGAGTCACAGTAACGCAATATGTTCTAAGGCCATAAGCATCTTGATGAACACATGTCTAGCAAGTTTTGAGTTTTTGCACTGAAAAATGAATTTTCTAGAAATTAATCCCAAAATACACATGTTTTGGGGGATTCTTTTTTGCATAAAATGCTCCGAAATTCTCTTGTGCAGCAAGATCAGACCTGGCGGCTAATACCCAAACCAAAGCCCACCCTACGTAGAGATGAATAAGCATGGATGACGACACACGAAACACAACATCGAAACTAGTTCTAGAGCTCTTTTAGAGTTTTGGCCACATGCCTGATATTTTTTATAGCCCTGTAAATTATGTGGGGTTTATAGGCTACAGCGCTGCTTAGATGTCGTGTACAAAGTTTTATCGTTTCTCGCCAAAATCAGTTGCAACTCTCTACTTAATAGACGGAAATCAGTTCTCTCATCTCTCCACGTACACATACGCCCCACTATCAATTTACATGTAACACTTGAAATGGAGTAATACTTCTCATGAATGGTTCAATCAAATGTCCACTCATCGCTAGCTAAAATTGAGTCAAATCAAATCTGATCTTCCTCTACTTCTTCAAAGTTCCGTTTGAGAAGAACATGAAGATTTTACTGGTGACGGACCATTTTCTCCTGGCCAGATCGGCCTGTAGTTTTTCTCTTGTGGCCTGTTTCATAAGCATCTGTTGAGGGTCTGCCAGGGCATTCCTACGAGCAAGTAGTCGCTGGCACCCGCTGGCCGAATCGCTGTCTATGACCATCCGGCCTGCACTCATCTGGACAGACGGGCCGTGGAGGTGCAGGGGCACCACTGGCTTAGAAGGCACGGCTGCTTTACGGTTATGCCAGCGGTGGCCGCTAGGTGGCAGTATGGGCGGCAATTTAACCACATTCGTTTTCTCTGCGATGGCATTCCTTGAATAGTGCATGTCAGAACTATCCAAAGAACGTCGTGTGAGCGCACCATCTATCCGTGACAGTGTTGTTGTATCCGGGTTGATCCTGTGCGGACCGTTTTGACATATTTCTCTCATGATAATCCGACGATTCGACTCATGGTCAGCTCTTGTGGTCAGTGTAGATACTCCCAAGTAGTGTATGACTCACATAATCATGACTAAGCTTAGATACCTATCGAAATCATATTAGTTCAACTCCTAAACCAGTGTATCATGAGACCGGTGGAGAGCATGTCACAGTCTATAGATATGTTACTAGAGGAAGGAAATGTTCATTCCGACGCACAGTAGTTTTCGATCTGTGTTTCTATGCCAGTGTAGATGTAATTGGAAACATCTTAAGTTGTACATGAAATATAAAATATCCGAGTCTGAAAAGCTCTTAGTAGAACCGCAGGCATGTGAAAGGACGCCTTTCTAAAGAAACGTGTGATAAGCGATGTCTTCAGACTCAATGTCACACTATAAGAGTTGAAAAAACTACATACGTCTCATGTGGCGGGAAACGTAGAATGTTGAAGATTCAAAATTCTTGGAAAGCAGTAGTGAGATTTTTGTCATAGAAGAATGTGTCTCCTGAGTGTGCGACTCCTGAAAAGTGAAGAAGTAATGGTAGACGTCTTAGTACCGCTCTATCTGAGAAGGCGAGACAGATTCTCTATACAATTCCATCAAGTCGTGGTCTGAGGTTGTAGTCAGCAATGTACAATTTCCAAGTATCTCCCCGCATATCAGCTGATAACTATCGATTCATTTGCCAGCTCATTACGGTATATGTAGGCAGGTAGTACATCCGGGCCTGGGGAAGAGACCGGTTTGAGCCCAAGGGTGGTTTTTGTCAACACCCCCCATAATGAGCTCTCTGTGACGTTAACAGGTATTTGCTCGCAGGTACTTATTGGCGAGTGATTTCGTAGTGAGCGTCGGCCTTTACATGTATATACGCAATGCTCAATTTCTCTCACAATATACACACACACACACACACACACATATATATATATATATATATATATATATATATATATATATATATATATACATATATATATATATATATATATATATATATATATATATATATATATATATATATATATATATATATATATGTATATATATATATATTATATATATATATATATATGTATATATATATATATATATATATATATATATATATATATATATATATATATATATATATATATATATATATATATATATATATATATATATATATATATATATATATATATATATATATATATATCAGAGACCTTGATATTGCATAATAATGTTTGGCCGTCGTCATTTATCCATTTAATTGTATTGTCATATTTTGTGGTACTTCCCATAAATAATTGTATAATATTAGATTTTAGCCATTGGGTTGTCTATATGATGGACACCTACGGAGATACCCTTAGTACAGAATTCTAAGGTTGTCAATTTTACACTATTGAAGCCCTTGTGTGTGTGCCACAATGTGATCACTATATATGAACTGAAAAGAAAATTATGAATTAAAAAGAAGACAGTATAATGATAGCCGACTTGTAAATACTTTTAGATTTAGATCTTACACGGTTATTCAATTGTTACAAACTAACAAGATCAAATCGACATGATATGTGTGCCCGTAATATCTATTATAACATATGGCTCACAAAACCGCTTCCTACACACAATCTGCGAAATGTAACTTCTGTGATGAGGAAAAAGACAATTCATGCATTCCTATTTTGTCCACTTATAAAAAAAAACATTTTGAGGTGAATTTTAATCGTGAGCATTTCTGTTCGCTTCATGAAACTGCATTTTTCATGGATTGATACCTTTGATTGATGTACTTTGAAATAATATATAACTTTCCTGGCGATTGTTTTTATTAAGAAAATGATTTCATTGGACAAAGTATCTCGTAGTTAATAATAATAATAATAATAATAATAATAATAATAATAATAATTGGAATTTCCATTCATAAAATGTTCCAAAAGCGCTGCACATTGTCATAGTTTGAGTCATAGTCAACAACGCCTCAATGGGCGAGCCTGAAAAGGTGTGTTTTGATACACTTCTTGAAGGCCTGACACGATGTAGAATCCTTCAGGTGTTGTGGAAGCGCATTCCGTAATCTCGGTGCACTAATGGAGAAAGCGCGATCTCCAAATTTGAGTCTAGTCCGAGGCTCATCCAGAAGGCCCTTTGCTTCTGATCGTAGATGGCGTCTGGGTTTATAAGGCACGAGCAGCTCCTTGATCTACTCAAGCGCAAGTCCGTTTAGCGCCTTGTATACCAGAAGTAGTTGCATACTGATTATTTCCTTTCTGGACATATGTATTTGATTATATTTATTTTAGGATAAAACCCTAAATGTGGATTGCAATCCAAATAGTGCGAGTGTAAAACAAGGCACATCTGAACCACCAACCCTCTTCAAAAGCATCATCAACATGATCTGTCTACCTGATGGTGGTATCATTAAACCCGAGGATCCGGAATTTCATCAAACTGTGACAAGTTCACTATATGAGATAACGATGGATTGATTTATATCCCCGAAATTGGATTAGAAGTAGAAAGGTTGTGATATTTGATGATAGCAATGACATGTTCTAATTTAGAGGTTACAAAGTCAATAAAGACTCGTGTGCTTGTTAAGCACATGATGCTACTCAAAGAAAGGGTATTGAGAATTGGCTGGTTGCATACCATTGGCCGAGCACTGGCACTGGTCCTTTTCATACCACCACCAGTAGGCACTTTTATCGAACTCCTTGCTAAGTGTAAAACATCCAAACAATATATGTATAGAGAAGTAGGACCTTTTATTCATGGTATGGCTCACTAACAATTTACCCAGTTTAACAACGTTCATGTCAATGGCATCCAATAGATGCCACAGGTACCTGTCTATTCAATCATGTCAAACAGCCTTCTCATTAGATGGTTGTTTGACATGTTCATGTCCTTATTTGTTTTAATTACACAATTCAATTTGTTGTGGATCTCTTTCATTGGAATATACTGTATATTCCTTTTTTAGTTTGTCAAGTGTATACCGAACATTTTTTCATGAACACCTTTAGATCAGATGTCCCAGGTACTTCACTTGTATTAGAGAGCGATTTACTTGTTAAAGAAGCCCGCAAGGGACACACCTTATTGGCCTGCTCACTGGTGTGCACTGGGAGTTAGTACCTCCCGGAGAACCCTAAGCTGGTGTAGCACCCTGCTCGCCTTACAAAAGAAGGACGATGTGTGGATCTGTCTATGGATATCATGCATCTAAACGATTCCTTGGTCCTCTTTGGCTCTGAAGGCTCTGCTCTTACTCTCTCTCTTTACTTCTTTCACCTAGAATTATTATGACCAAGGACCACCTTTTGGTAAT
>OZ012686.1:53776811-53881811 GCA_963942565.1 Maea johnstoni
AGTTAACCCTTCCAATGCTAAGGCTACCTTCGTCCAAAGCACAAGGATGCAGAGATTTTCGAAAACCATCCAAACCCTATCATGTTTATACTCATTAGATAGCTCTCACTGAGTGCTCTCAGATGAGTACCCATATGTCAGTGGGTTTAGTCATTTATCAGCCTTTTCGCATCATTTTGTATAAGCAAAATTAGAAACTAGCAGCATAGCAGCAGGGTTAATATGCTAATTGTACAGTTAGATATACATGTACATGCAAATTAACTATACTTCATGGTACTGCTAGCCTACAAGATATAAACAATGAACTCAAGAATGATTTGTGGTGCGAGATCGGGATGGGCTCAGAAGGCCAAACGTTTATCATTGATAAGATACACGACTTAGTATAGATCTTTTTCGCTTGGAAGGCCATCAGCACCTACATGCGTTAACCCATTTGAATGTGGAATTCACACGTGATCTGTCGACTCGAAACCAGGTACATGTAACTCTAATCTACACTCCCTCTCGGAACATAACTACTAAATAAGAGTGCAATTTTAAAATGTCATTAGAGAGAAACTTCTCATTTGAGGTAATCATCAACCTTTAGACAAATACTTCTGAAAATATTGAATTTTGAATATTGAATGCCTATGTCATAACTGCACCTGACATAAGTATTATGCCCAAAGCAGAAGGAACCGCCCCCCCCCCTCTCTCTCTCTCTCTCGCTCGCTCGCTCGCTCTCATCTGAGCGCGTTTGCATGACGAAAGCAGATCGACAAAGTTTAGAACATCGATCAGTTGCATAGTTGAATGCTGTGCCATTGTTTAATTCATATAATAAGCAGTTAAGCGGTTCCTGTTGATCAGCACTCAGTACTTACCTGAGCAGGAATATTAGATTATTCGAGGAAGCTGAGGGTAGGCCCGGGCGTAGGTTGACAAATTACAGGTAGCGATCTTATTAAATTAGGGTACGTCAGTGCTGATTAACAACACCTCATTAAGGCAACCGCGCCCCACCTCAGCCACCTTGCCACCGAATAATTTCCTTCGGGTATGTTATTGTTTTGGTTCCGTAAACGAAACATGTGTAGGAAATAACGTGATGCCCGTTACTGCATTTAACCCAGTACCCCGTTTTATCATTCATGGAACATTCAGGAAGTAGGTGTAAATTTCTTTTCTCGTTCCCTTTTTAACATAGTGAGACTAAACCGCGACTATTTGCAGGAAAAAATGAATGGTATATATACCGGAATACCTGGGAAAATACATCGCCTTCGGCTGTAGGGGCAGGCCCTTCCCACCCAACTAGCTACTGACGTATTTCGATTACCGGTAGATACCTAGGTTTGCCTCACTAGGCAACGACACGAAGGAAACCAAGTGATACTTCCGTCATAGGTACGTATCCGTTAATTCCCTACCCAAATACTGGCCTGACCATTTCCGGAATAATGCTCTGATCTAAGGATATTTTAGGAAATATTTCAATTGAATGGTTCATGGTTCCCGGCTTCATTTAAAATATAACTTTGGAAAGTATCATAGATCCAGATAATTTGTGGGGACTCGAAGCATGAACGGCTTACACGTATGGAGCGATTAAATCATTATGAGAGAAAGTGGGTTTACCAAACGACATAATTACAAATTAAGGTTGATTAGGAAATATATGCACGCCGACAAGGTCTTCGGTATAATACAGGTGAACTTGGATATGACGGACTCAATGGGACCAGGAAAATTGGTCCGTCATATGCAAAATCCGTCCTATACATATGACGAATACTTGATATGCATCGGACTGGGACCAAGCATATCGTCCGTCATATGCAAAAATCCGTCGTACAGTGGTCCGTCATATCCAAGTTCACCTGTAGTGCATGCTTTGATAGAGGTTGCATGGGGAATCTTTTTTTTTTTTTGGGGGGGGGGGGGGGGGTGCTGATGAGGCAGAGGTGTATGGTGAGATTTTAATTTTTTGAGATTGGAATTTAAGAAAATCCAAACAATTGTCGGATGTGATGAAACGTAGTGAATTAAAACCGACAAGTTCACGAATTAATTTTCTCCTTTAAGCATGCACAAAATGTGCAACCACTTCTTGGCACAATACGTTCATGTCAAAAACATCAGTTGCGCATTGCGTAATGTTTGTGTCAATCCTAACACGGATTGCTTTTATGGATAATGCAACTTATACAAATCTTATGAGCCTGAAACTAGGAAAAGCACTCGATAATTAAATCACTGTAATGTTCTGGAAGTCAGCGTTAACATTGCAGGGAAATTGTTTTGAACTATTTTGAAATACTGCATAGTACATTACAAATAAAAACGGCGTCAATCTACTTACCCCGATTGAACAAATACTGTACACACGTGAACAGTAATAAACTCTTTGGCAACATGTTGTATCTCTCTTGGCGTATGCTATCCTGGCATCCTCATCTTTTGCAGGCAGAAACAGCAGTGAGGCGGCGGCGGCGGCGGCGGCCGCGACAGGAGAGGGATGACAATCGATAAACAACTCAAAGCTTCTCAGATCATGTGACTTGGGGGCTTGCTCACGCAATCACGTTATGTAAAGACACTAATGGCTACAGATGGTGGAACAGGCTTATTGCTGGCATTGTTTTATATCTTGGAGGAATGGCCATGGGTATGAGACATCTGATCACATGACAGTTACGATGGCCCGCGTCGCGTTGCCAGTCAACTGAAGGCGGCATGATATCTAAAGCTGGAGAAAACGCTGTTGCACTGAATGACGTCAGAAACCTGAGACAAATAACAATATACAAGCAGGCAGTTTGTATTGAATATTCATGAAACAGTTGAGCTGGCTCAGCAACTGTTTTGCCAGCCCCAGGTTCAATACAAGCGTTTCATTGGGCCATTAGTAATGTCAACAGAACGAAATGGCAATAGTACCAGTGAAGCAAGCTGGCATTCTTTATTGACTAGACCGTCTTAGTCGAGCTTGAATTCTAAGTTTAGCCTCTTCCAGCCACAAATGCATGACAAAACAAAGTAAGACACACATCCCATAGTTCGATAGATAAATATTCTGACTTTGATATCTAGGTCTTATGCCTTAATAACCTCGGGGTTGGCAGAATATTATGGAATGGCGAATATGGTTGTTTTAATTGTTACAAACGTGTTTGCATTGCATGTGTGTTCCTGTACTTCTTGGCCAAACATAAAACAAGATTTGGAAATTCAAAACCTCGTTTATATATTCTACATTGCTTATATCTAAAATAAAATTTCAAAACAATAAACATTTACAATCTAAAACCATATCACAATAATAATTTGTAATGTTATTTTATTCTAATGTGCCTGTTCAACACGAAAAACATTCTTATGATTTAAAGCTATCGTAAAGCCGTAATAGTGCTAGGGATCGAAATAAAGATCAATCCCTCTCAAAATATTCTAATGCAGCCTTTCTAGTGCCAATGGTTTGAAGTCTTTGTATTGCAACGATTGTTGTCAACTATTTCCTCACACCAATTACACACATACACACGTACGTGTCACACACACACACCTACACACACACATATATATATATAAATATATATATATATATATATATACATATTTATACAAGTATATATATATATATATATATATATATATATATATATATATATATATATATATATATATATATATATATATATATATATATATATATATATATATATTAATCTTGCTTGAAACGAATGCTACCCTGAACCTTCGCTTTCCGATTTTGGTTCAACACTGTGCCCAGATAGACTTGATCACGCGAGACTTATTCGGTTACCACCGATGTCAATCATCATCAACATCTTCATCATCATCAGTACCATGGTAATTATTTCATAGTTATGTTATTTGGTAGATGAACACATCTAAAGCCCTTTGCTATGCATTTCTTGTTGGAGTGTGGCATATTGTCCGTCAAGGCAGCTGCGAGTGACAATTTGGGGCTTTATATTGGCTTGAGACCTCCCCTTTTCCCAATACTTTTTCGAAACAGCTTAAGTAACATCGAAAATGAATTCATGGTTGCAGAGAATGATATCTTAT
The DNA here is from genome assembly GCA_963942565.1 of Maea johnstoni. Lineage (NCBI taxonomy): Eukaryota > Metazoa > Annelida > Polychaeta > Spionida > Magelonidae > Maea > Maea johnstoni. Next base: position 53,780,892 of record OZ012686.1, read on the forward strand.
AGATGACTTGTTCGAGTTTGAACCAAATCCGATCATCCATGTCAAAGTTGTTAGGCAAAGTTTGACACCTATATCATCTCACTCCGACGCAATGTAAAACCTATGGTGAAGACTATTTTGAGTGGTATTTAGCCAGCGACCAGAGCCGCATGCTACAACTAACAGGTTCACTTGCCTGGTTCACTATGCAGGCCTGCATTGGAAATTTACATTGTGTTGGAGTGAATTGGTGGAGGGGTCAAACTTTGCCTCATAGCTTTGTCATGGATGATCGATTTTTGATGTTTTAAGCTGTTTTGAAAAAATATTGAGAAAAGGGGAGGATTGCATTTTTTCTGGGACACTCTGTATATATATATATATATATATATATATATATATATATATATATATATATATATATATATATATATATATATATATATATATATATATATATATATATATATATACATATATATATATATACATATATATATATGTATATATATATATATATATATATATATATATATATATATATATATATATATATATATATATATATATATATATATATATACATATAGTCCTACAATGCATACAATTTGTATTTCATGTTTAGCAAAATTATATGAAACCCGAGAGACCCTAAACCCGATAGACTCAATGGCGCAGTGGCTAGATTGCCTGCCTGAGTGCTGGGGCGTAGAGAGTTCAATCCCATTCTGGGGCTAGTAGTGGTTCGAAACTTCTCATCGAAAACCTTCATTTCTTACTCGTCCGTCGTCCTATCATAGGGAGAGATTACTTTGAAGAGTTTTATATACATTTCATATCACCGTTCATGCTATATGTCTGCATATAAAAAAGCTCCTTCTATATGGCTGAGTGATTCTTCAAAAAAGGAGGTAGGGAACCCTTAAAAAGAGACTGGCCAAATGAATATATCCTGAAGCGTAAATAAAAAAGGAACGTTTTTTTTCAAGAGAAATAAAATAAAACGTTTAATTTTAATTTGTAAAGACCACTTTGTAGATTTCACAGCCCAAACCACGCGCCCAACACCCACATTCGTACTTTTAGTACAAAAAGGTACACGTTAAACGTACTCCTCTACATATCTGAAAAGCCGAAAGAGAAAAAATACATATTTCAAACATCACAATTGGTATATGCCTTTACGTCAAAAAGGTTTCACTCCCCTCATAACGGAGAATTAATACACGGTTACAGGGTAAAATGATATCAAGACTAAAACGGTTAAGTGCTGTATTGTTCCAGAAAACAATGGATCTGTCCTAACCAGTAGTCGGCGAGAAAAACATAAAAAAGCGAGAAGTACAGCCCTCTCTTTCTCGAGCTGCCACCAGAGAAACAATTCACCCCTCTCTCTGAAATTATCATCAGAGCTGCTGTCTGAGATTAGTAATCTATTCGGGCTGATGAAGACATTCATCATTTCTAAAAAAACGCATCAGTAATCTACTGATATTAGTAGCAGCGACTATCGCCAATCAATGGCTTGCTTAATGTACTGGCGGCGGACTAGCAGCTTTCGTCAGATCAGAGGCAGCGGGCTGAATAGCGGCGTAGCAGCTCGATCAACAAGCAGCGACAAGACTGTGGTAGATTGCACGTTTAGTTTACATGGCGCCATGGCAACCACGTCAACTGCCTGCGAGCCTGCCATCGTCTTCAGAATTGACTAGTGCCTCATGAATATGTCACTTGAAGCTTGTTCACATCTATTTTCTTCCGTTAACGACAAAAGCTCTATATTGATTCTGGTTGTGCTAATGACCGGGTCGCACGCACTACATGTTTTGTGACAGCCTCTACATTATATCAGCCAGCGAACCGGAATCACCCGATACATTACCTCTAAGCTTTATTACAAGGGGTTGCCCCCCGAGGCTGAGCGATCTAATGTACGCACACCACCTGCTGGCTGCTTCTCACCATGCCACAGGTCACTGGGTGAGAACAAAATTCAAATACATGCAATTGAATGAAAATGTATAGATTTTGAATTTTAGAATTCGTTGATGGCAATTTTTTGCCATGTTGATCCCGAGGTTGACTAGTCAGCTGTAGGGGTAAAAAGGGGTAAAATGTAGCATACGGGACAATCACCACCTACAGTCGAGTACCTGACAACTTTCTCACATGCCTCTACACAGATATAAACCCTGAAGGTTTACAAAAATATCTGATGCACAGTTACCCAAAGACATATTGGACAGGCAGCTAACAAATATATAAAGGGACATTGTTGAATCAACGCACAGTTCCGACATTTAATTCCTGTAATAAATGCGTGGGCAGCCCGGGCGAAGTACACGACTGCTCGCCCCATTGGCACCTAGTTTCATGGCCATGGATGTGTAAATGACTTCACACCTGAACGTAGCTTTGATTCGCAAACTACGTGGGTCATTGATATGCTTAGCTTATTTCTTCGATGTGATATTTGTATAACCAGGCACTGGTGGACGTCCGGTCGACTTTTACCAGAATTAAATGTCTGTACTGTAGATCTATATGTCAGACCTGCTGCCATATCGGTATTTTTCAAAGCTATTACAGGATAATTGGGAGACATGAGCACGAAGGGAAATAACTTTTGTAAGTGTCTTCACTATCCCTGTAATGGCAAATAGAACTGTAGGGTCCTTCCAGGCTCTCAGTTTTTGTATTCATACTCAGGTATAATTATAACGGAAGGCTGCTTTGAAGAAATCGATCTTGATCAACCAAGTCCCTGATCTTTTGGGGAAAAAATAAGATATCAATACAACAGGAAAATGCTTTCAGTTCTTGTGATTTCATATTTCGTTTCATCAAAGGCTCTTGAAAAGGCATTTTTTCTAAGTGAGGAAAGATAGAAAAAAGCGTTTTCTACTCGACGTTTATTTGGAGGAAAATGTGTAAGCCAGGCATATTATTATTCTTCCTTATCAGTCACTTACACCTCCATTCGACTGAACTACTATTCATCTGCGCTGATGCAACTCTATGTCAGAGATTCAACAGAGCTCAATCTCTTTCCTAGCATAATAATTACAACGCTTTTATTGGAATTGAGGATTTATTGATTTATAAAATGCCAAGATCTATAATCACATAAAACGCCTGAACTATTCACTAACCTGGGAATGTTGAGGCACTCACTGCTGGAATAAAACAAATCAATACTGTGTATTAGTTATTCTGTAATGCCTGTGTGACTGTATTATCTGAGGGTTTTTTTAAACGTTGGAGTAATAAAACAATGTGAGATGCAACCGTGTCAGTCACTGAGTCAGTATAAAAATCACGTTAGGCCTGGACACACTTAAGAGGGTCTGGAGTAAGATTAAGAGAGCGTGGAGCGACACTGTGCGCCACACTAGACACATGCTGACTGAGGAAAACCAGCATGCTGAATATGAATGATATATACCGGTAATACTGTCCTTCTCAGTGGAGCGAATCAGTGTCCATGCAAGCTGCATTAATCAAAACATTGGATGCTGTGGTCAGTCCAGCAAACTGTGCGCAAGATCTGTGTGCGTAATTTCTATGAAACTGACATTTTCGATTTAATTATTTTATTTTCTATAATCCTAAGATTCCTAATATACAAAAGCAATTATGGATTCTCATCATTTTTTGAGGGAGAACCTGAGTTTTTATTATAGATTTTAATCAGTTTGGGCTAAAAATGGAAGACCAATGATGACAAAGCCCGAAAGACTGGTGATTAATTGACATAGCAATTGACATATTTATTTCCGATTAATCGGTAAAAATTGTTATGATCGTTCGATTCTTCCCCTCACAAAAATTACACCCCTAGTAATTTCCTAACCTGTACAATTAAAATAGGAAGTCTAAATATTCGATTTGTAATTCATCTAATTTCTTTTTGACAATAAAAAAGCCACCTTTTCAATGTAAGAAATGCTATGTAATAGGAACTTAACGGTGCTAAAAAAGGTCGCATAAACACAGTCTCTTCATTTTACTCTTAAATAACATTCATCGTTGCAGAAATATGTGAAGACTTCTAAACAAAATATCTGGAGGCTGTAAGAAAAGCTTATGGCAATTTACATTAAGTTTTCCTATGGCCTTGTAAGGAATGCAAATCTCTCCTCCAGGCATCTACCGCTATTTCACCTTGGCTTGAGGACAAGCTATTGATGGCAAACGCCATCTCAAGGCTTCAGCATGCTAACGTAATGTTTAGACAGCAATGTACATATCAAGAAAGGTATCCCCTATAGACATAGATACAGTAATGTGTACGATTGGTATCCAGCTAACAAACCTTGATAAAATCATAATCCTTATCAGTGCCTCGCATATTCTTGAGGTTAGACATACTAGATTTGCGTAGAAAAAACATATTGCTTGTTTGATTCATCCTACACCAAGTTTGATCCCTAACAATACCTCTTATAAATCTGATGTATACCTGCAAATAGATCTGCCCTTAAATATGAGGGTTTCATCGGTGGGTTAGGGCACAGTCTGATGTTAAGACTATTTGGTTTGTATGTTGTTATTGAAAACACTGGGTAAGGAAACTGTTCTTGTGATCAGTGGGTAGGGACACTTATTGTGAAAACTGGGCAAGGACACATTGTGATCACCGGATAAGGATACTGGTCTTGTAAACACTAAGTAAGGGCGCTACTTTTGAATTCTGAAAAAGTACACTCATTGTGAACACTTAATAAGAATGGTAATCATGTGACCTCTGAATAAGGACACTTATCTTGAAACCAGGAGATGGAGAGTTCTTGAGACATTGGGGAAGGACAGTTCTTGTGAACACTGATGGGGGGTTTGGTCTTAACTATTGCAATAAGGGCTAATATAATAACAATATTCATAGCTATTATCGAACCACGGTCACCAAAAAGTGCTGTGCTCCAGGGCTTATTGACTGTGGCTTCACATACCCTTACTACCAAACCATTTTGGCCAACCCTTACATGCACCGATCCATTTGTCATGAGACATCACTAAACTAACTTCTAAATGGCTACTTACTCCTCAGTAAGCAGGCAGTGGTTAGCATCCTCCATAGTTGGACTATTATCTTAATCAAACTAGACACTAGGGTAGAAAAAAGCAGTAGATTATTACAGGAACTCTTTATTTCAAATATATAGTTCCTGATTATTAGTAGTAGACTCAGACAGTAATGCTACATACCAGGTTTTGGGCTTGCAAAACCTGATAAGGACCACAGGAACAAGGATATATACAATTTAAGAGATAGAAACCCACCTGTGAAATTCCCCTCCAAAATGTGTGGAGACTTAGAGGATTAAACTCTGATAGTAGGGGAGTCAATACAAGTATATCTTAATCTACACTTGGCAGTTTCCAGATAAACAAACACAGATGTTACAGGTTATATAGGGGTGAAGCATTCATATGAGAAACATTTGAACAAGGTTATGGGTTTCCTTTTTTCCACCATGGAATGAATTCTCAACCCTCAAACTTCCTTTCATGATACAACAAATATGAAATATTAAATTCTATTAAATGTTCAACCTATTCCATCAATTTTTTTAATAAATCATTTTATTAGTAATAATTATCCGTAGAGTAATGCTACATAGAAGATTTCATATGATAACAGGGTAAGAACGTTCTACTTGTGAAAACCTGATAAGGATGTTTTTCTTGTGAACATTGTGTGCATACCATAGCTATCATGCGCATAACATGGGTACTTTCAATACATAAAATGTATATCAGATAAATGACAGAGCCCATCTATATGTTCTGCACCAAATTTATTTCATCAGTTTTACATCATATAATTAATTGTTCATATGTATAATTGTTCATATCCTTAGTATTCCTACTATCATATCAACGGTATTGCCTCTTTATTTGCAAAAAAGAGGTACAGCATAGTTTATACATACCCTTGAAAATAGTTGCTGTATGCTGTGCAATCGAAGTGGTTAAAGATTGATGGCACAGTAGTAGAGTTATGCTCGATAACTAGCCTATAATCTAGGTGTAACCACATGCTTATCATATAGCTAAGGAACTACCACATAACTACCACACACTAACCACAAATCATGGTAAACCCACGGTCAACCACAGGTCTGCCACAGATGTATCATTGACCAGTGGTCAAACTGAAGAAATTGAAATATTTACCTAATATGCCAAAGGTTAAGAGGTAAAAATGTGGCATGCCCATCGTTAAAAAAGAGGGTTTCTTGAAGGGCAGTAATATATTAAAGAGTTATGCAGTAACTTCATATCAGTGGGAGAGGTATACTCAGCATACAGTCTGATATGAAAGTGTTTGATGGAGTACTGAACACAACCTGTATGCATAATACAACTAAATCATCTGAAGACAAATTTGAGAAGTTGTGAGCATGTTTACAGAATAATCAATCTAAATCTTAAATCATATTTCTTGAAAGATATAGGTATATTAAATACTGACAAGAAAAAACTTAATCTGATAATCTCTCATTTACCAAGAATCTGAATCCCACATATCCTCTTCGTCCTCATCTCTGCTCTTTTTCTTATCACTCCTACGTGGACCTGCAGGTTGCCTATATGAACCTACTTTCTGTGGTTTTTTGGGAGATAAAAACAATTGTTCTTCATCATCACTTCCAAAGGGGTCGTCGTCATCATCTGAGTCACCATACGGGCTTGCTTTCTTACTGGAATCAGCTGCCTTGCTACCCTTGCCACCCTTGCCTGGTATGCATCTTGTTAAAATCTCTGGTATGATGGGCTTTCCCTGCTTCAGTCTTCTACTCAATAAAGGAAAGTTAAAACAAAATTGACATGATGATAAAGAGAATAACTTGTATGCATATTTATTCCTGAAAAAAATCTGTTCTGAGTTCACTGAATAGAAACATTCTTGTACTACATTTATCATACAGCACATATTATATTAAGGCAAATTACAAACAGGCCAACATTAAAGTAATATAGATAGATATTAGAAAATAAAATAATGTAAGCATATACTTGAAAAACCTATTCACTTTTTGTATTATGCCTGAAGCAAACCAAGAATGGCAGTATGGCACCAACCTACTTCACCGAAAGTTAGCACAGGGACCTTGTTTCAAAGTTATACTCAAGAGGGCATAGTCCAAGTCACATATAACATATCTGAGGATATTCTACTCAAAATATTTCATCTGAGTTTGCCAATGAAATATGCTCTTATCAACAGGGAATCCTAGGCATTTCTTAACAGTTTCTTCATTCTTGTTCAATACATTTTTAAATTCCAGAACACTTACATCACAATCCATGCAACAACTGCGGTAATCTTCAGTACAGCTAACACTATTGCTACTGGCAGTCCAATTTTAAAGGCAAGGCTCATGGTCCGCTCAACTGCAAGATAATGACTTTTTTAAACAGTGTACATATGCTTTATAGATTCAAATATTGGAGGATTGGAGACATTTTCAAGAAATTAAATTCCTTTCTTGGAAAAAATGTTAAGCAGTAAATTGACCTATTTTTAAACAATTTAGTAAAGCATTGAGAGTATTACGTTAAATAGGTAAGAACTGCACCCACCATTCATAACTTTGGTAACTTTTCATTAGAGCTAAGCTTAAGTGGGAGTGCAGAATTTTTGAGCTCACATAAAGGCAACCTCTTTTAAGTCTCTTACTTTCATTAAAATATATCTGGAGAGACAAACAAGTAACACTTTTGAAAAATAAAATGCACAAAAGTGCAGAAATGTTTGGGGGGTTTTAAAATCCACTTTTCTGCACTTTTGTGCATTTCAATTTTTCAGGTGGGGCTGTACATCCGTCCAGGTTCACTGCTCAATTAGTTTGGGCAGCAAGGGATTCCCCTTCATGCGTGTAAATTAAACATCATTCATTTTAAGGAGGTTTTCTGAGTCTTTTAAATTCACTTAGTGAAAATGGTAGAGGAGTTCTTTCTTTTTGTTTATAACATAATTTTTGGCCAAATATGAGAGCAAAGTCCATTTAGCCATGTCCTATAACATCACAAATATTTACTTACCATGAAAATGAAAGATATATTCCATTACAGTCTGTTTGTCTGCATTGAGGAGGCTGCACCTATAAGATCCTTCATGACTCCTGTGTATTTTCCTAATAGTAATCTTTTTATTTGTTGAGTCCACCGCAATTCCTGGAACTGACTGCAGCGCCACCCAGCGGACATATAGGCGCGACCAAATGAACCAGGCATGGGTATAGCCAGGCTCAGTAACGGGCTTCTTAGGGCATGTGAACCCTACTGATTCTCCCTCTCGCTTGTACAGGGACTTTGTAGTTTCAGTTTCACCTGAAAAATAAAAAACATTAAAATAATACAAAATCTTATACATTTCAGGCAGAATTACTGGGTGCTGATACAGGATATGAGAGATGATGGTTAACTTATAAGTCAAAAAGATGATTTTTTTGCAAAAATGTTAGGCAACTGCCATTTTGAGTTTGAATTTGTGTGATTTATGATTATAACAACTACTCTTACTACTCCAGTAAATGTTAGTTCAGTTAGTCTTCTAGAACTACTGCAGCTACTATTACTACTGCTGCTCCTTCTGAAGCTGCTGGTACTACTGCTACTAACTACTACTACTACTACTACTACTACTACTACTACTACTACTACTACTACTACTACTACTTCTACTACTACTGCTACTACTACTTCTGCTACTATTGATGGTGTAGAGTGATGATAATGATAACAAATAACTAATGGTAATAATAATAATAATAAAAATAATAATAATAATGATGATGATAATAATAATATAATGATAAGGCCTAAAAAAAGTTGTTTGTTTCTTGTAACCCTACCCTAACAAGTTTTTATTCAAAAAAATCCCTACCCTAAAGTTTTTTCCGCCTTCCCAACTCCCAATCAAAGTAAAACATGCATAAAACACACATTTTTGAACAAAAAAATTATGATTTTTTTTTTTTACCAACCTACCTATCCTATTTTTTCCGGACCGTTACAGGAAACAAACAATTTCTTTTTTTATGCCTAATATAATGATAATAATATATCAATATTAATAATAATAATAATAATAATAATTATAATAATTAATAATAAAAATAATATTAATAATAATAATAAAAAATAATAATGATAATAACAATAAGTCAAAATATCAGAAATATTTATTGAAAAAACTAAGAAAACAACAACTGTGATTAAATGGATTAATTTGGAAAATGCACTATATGAGACAAATGAGGCTGATAAGGAATTAACACCATCAACTAGAATGTTTGGATTCAATCTATTTTGGAATATGGAAACAAATAGATGTGCTTAACAAGTGATACGGAAAGTGATTTTAATTAGTGTATTAGTTTTAGTTACACCAATATATGACTATACATGTGTACAATAATATATACCTGAAACGTTTTATAATAAAAATCAGTTTGTAGATGTGAATAATTCATCAAAGTATAAATAACGATTTCATATTGTGCTCATCTCACCAATATTTTACTGTCAAATGACTGATCAGAAGTTAGTTGACAAATTGACTTTCCATACTTTTGGGGTAATCGGGAATTTCTTTTTCAGGATTATTGTTATTATCGTTATTATTGTTATCATTATCATTATTACTATTATTACTTTTATTATCATTATCTATTATACCCCCTTCCCCTTTTACAAGCTTCCACCTTACCACATGGAGGTAATGGGTCTGGACAACTTTGGGTGTCCTGGCAAGATGTATCGCCCCCTGCACATGGTGTGTAAGTTCTGGAACGCACTGCTGGGCTGCATGTGGCTGAACATGGGGACCAGGCACCGTAAGACCGCTGTTGCCCAGCAACTGAAATTAAAGAGAAAACTAGTGAAAAATCAATGAATATTTGAGTGCTACAGAAAACGTGCTGAATAATATACATGTATATCATTCATATATAAATATATATATACATATATATATATAAATATATATATATATATATATATATATATAAAATTATATTAATACTATGAGATTTAGATTAAAAAAAAGTGATGACATGATAAATCACTTATCATTAAATGAAGATCCTCACAAGTAGTTATGCCCTCAAATCAATCAACTTTGAGAACAAGAATCAGTGATGAGAATAAAAGGCAATGATGAGTGAATCACTGACACTGTCACTGAATGCTTGATCTAACTTATGACTTCAAACTTGCAGAAGAAGTTGACCTCAATATTTTCAGACAGGAGCAGATTTGGCTCCTAGGATTTAAAATTTAGGAGCAAATAAATCTACTCTGTCAAGCCTTACTCAAGGTGTAATGAGACATATAACCAAGTTAATTCCTTAGCTTCATAGAGGTTTTATACAACTTACTGACTTCAAGAACTGCGACAATGATAACAAGATCAAGAAGATATGATTGCATATTCCATTCTAGTGATCTGGTTGTAAGTGTCGCAACAGGTGCCCGACAAGGTGCTTCAAATGCAGCGCCACCTATTGTGCGCGTTCTGTGTTGGCTTGGGTGGAACACATCGAGTCTTCCACTTTCTAGACCTTCCTAATGAGAAAAACTATTCATGCGGAACAAATGCACGTGGGCGTGGCACAGCGTGAAAATGGTGACAGCAAATTTTAGATGGTGACCAAGTGCTTTTCAAGAAGTAGGCTTAAGCGTTTAAAAATCGACGAAGTTGTTTAAACTCCTTTAAGGGGTTCACTCATGTTTGCGAATTGATGAAATCGCAAGAAAGAAGAGCTATATCGTGGAAATGTTGAGCAAAAATATTTGAGCAGACGACTCATTTCTAACTTTTAATTTATTTTCAGATAAACCCACTGCTTGTGACTTGTATCTATCATGATATTCTTTTCGATTATGAATCTCCCTAGCAGTTCATTATAAAAATAAATTTCAACTGGAAATCTACCCGATTAGTGACCATAAGAATAGATATAAAATGACTAGTCAAGGTGGAACGTCCAAAGTGATGCATGGAGGATTGAAACTACCAGTTCATCTGTCAATAACTGAAGTGAGTAATATAGAAATATGACATCCCTGTGGGGTTTCCACCAGGAATAAATTCCCCGAGAGAGGATTGTCGCTCGAGGGTGTAATCGGAGGGGGACTCCTCTCGAGGGGAAGTTATTCCTGGTTGAAACCCCCAGGGATGTCATATCTGTTTTATTATACCAAACAAAATACAAAACACGAAAGGGGGGAAAATTACAAACACCAGAGATTTTGGATAGATACTCGTCATCTGCCTTGTTGAACTAGTTTCACCGGTAGGTCACTCGGCATACTGCTTAAGGTGTTTGTGGGTATTCTTCAGGCTAGCGGTCACTATTCGTCGGGCTATAGTCTATCTGACTCGAGTTTGGCAATCACTTTTGCCACTTTTTGTGACAAAATGTTCGAGTTTTCCATCCAAACTTGGCAAACCTCTTTGGAGCACTACTACGTGTATGTATATAAACATTTTTTTGTCTCAACTCTGCAAAATGTTGATTTTGCCCATTAGGTCCCATTGTAAAATGTGTCCATTGCCAACATTACAATCTCGCATGTTTCAGTTTGTATTGCGCAACAAACAAACACGCAAGATCGTAGTGTCGGCAATGTGCACATTTTACAATAGGAACTAATGAGCAAAATCAACATTTTGCGGAGCTGAGACAAAAAGTATGTTTGTACATACACGTAGTAGTGCTCCAAAGAGGTTTGCCAAGTTTGGATGGCTAACTCAAACGTTTTGTCACAAAAAAGTGACAAAAGTGATTGCCAAACTCGAGTTAGAGAGACTATAGCGGTAACTATTCAACTATTTCATAGCTGTTGCTATGAACTATTCATTTAGTTGATAAGCTGTTAAGGACAACTGCCTGTCACTAAGGAGTAGGGCTGCACACCGGAAACCGGTTGCAGACCGTAACCGATCATTAGGCTGCCTAATGATAATGATAACCGTCCCAAAATAAACCGGTTTGAAAAACCGATAGCAGCTATGAGGAAACTGCCTTACCTTACTGTTGACATTGCTCCGAGCACTTCCTAAGCCGTGATTCAATGAAACAACGGCTCGGCATTGGCATCAATACTTTCGTATTTAATTCTTAATGGTTAATTCGTTCAAATTTAATATTCTATGGCAAAATAAAACTCATAATAATGAAATATACGATTCTGTTTTATTTAAAGAATTTGGGAATCATATTTCATGGAAAAAAAACAACAGGTTTTGAATACGAAAGTTTGGCTATTTTTCAGAAGTTTGTCCCACGCGGTATCGTTAAGAAACCGTATCGTTTCAAAGTTATTAGTATCATATCAAATCGTTAATTCTTAACGGTGTGCAGCCCTACTAAGGAGTGAGGAAAATATGACAATTAATCCATGGCCCTTGACCAACCAGAATCAAGAATCTTCACGTTAGGTATAATAAACTATATTATTATTATAATCTAATAATTATCCTTAGGTGTAATCTGGTAATATACTAGAAACAGTTGTAAAAGTGAAATGTCTTCTAGTATACAACTGTTTTGATGCCTATATGTAACTGAAAATGTGAGAACTCCTGTGTTAATTAAGATGGCCCAGATGACGGTTACAGATGAGGATTGTATAATACTATTAATAGTTTGTGTCATTTTGTGTGACTATATATATCCTGTGTCAGGTGAGGTCTCCTCAATGATGCCACTTCTTCAGCTTTAATATTGAAGATATTGGCAGGCAGAGTAACCTCAGAGTAAGCTGGTGCTTAAGGTGAGTCAAAAATTAGGAAATTGGCAAATTTCTTAAGGAAATATTCACCCACCCTGAAAATCCAAATTCCAAAATAATCATATGCCCTGGGGAATATTTTCCTAGGAAATGCAACAGCCCACAAGTGACATTTTACTAGGAAGTTTGAGCCCTTTGGAGTAAAATTTCTAAGATAATTTCAACGGGCTAAAATCTATGTGATCTTCACATGCATATCATAATTGCGGTTCCTTTAGCCAAAATTTAATAGAGAGAAAAGGTGCAATTTTGAATCTTAGGAAAATATCTCCTCAGCGTTTGGGGGGGGGGGGGGGGGGGGGGGGTGCAGATATTCCTAGGAAATTCTAAATTTGAGTGCATTTATTGATGCATGGTGTCGCATTGATTTGCAGGTAGTGGAAGCACTCATCCTTAGAAGGACCTGTCAAATGAAAAATTCAAGCAAGTTCTCAAGCATAAGTTCATTGTTTGTTCAAATCACATCACTTGAATCAGAAGAACTGCTGGATGGAAATCATGAGTGGTTCCAGATAAAAGGTGATTTTTATTTAGTTCATTGGCCATTTTTGAAATAAAGAGGTAAGTTATACAGGTGAACTTGGATATGACGGACCACTGTATGACAGATTTTCGCATATGACGGACGATATGCTTTGTCCCAGTCCGGTGCATTTCAAGTATTCGTCATATGTATACGACGGATTTTGCATATGACGGACCAATTTTCCTGGTCCCGTTGAGTCCGTCATATCCAAGTTCACCTGTATCACAAATATATTGTTGGCTCCAGCTTTTCTGGAAAGATATTACTTTGCTTGAAACTAAAATATGATGCTAATGTATAATCCTCATTTATAAATGACAGAGTCCTCTGGATGTTCGAATAGTTTGACACTGATAACAAAAGTTTCATTCATTAAGTATTATTAGAGTCCAAAGGTATTGCTAAAATGTACACCATGGTTGATGTAGATCTCACTTATTCTAGACTTGAGCAGATGAATAAAACACTTCTTGTATGCCAAACAATTTAAAGAAATCTGTACGTTTCCAATTCCATTTGAGGTACCAGGACAGTCAAAGTACAGATGATTCTAATTTCAAGCAGGACAATTGGGTTCTTAATATGTTTTAAGTTGGCAGGCCAATAGTTAAATGTTTATGTACATGACATCTACACCAAATGTGTATGATCAAATTACCAGCTAGTTGAGAAAAATGACTTTTACAGCTGTGTGTCAGTATTCTAGGTTCATAAAACAATGCAGTTTAAGACAATCTAATAATAGTGTTTGTGGTAAACTTATTGAACTACCTACTGTAGTACAAAGCTTAACTGATATGCATTTGTCTTGTTGTTGAATATATTTGACAAATTCATTTTTTTTCTTTTTTAGTTTCATATTGTGGTTATATGCCTCCACTTATGAGTGTGGAGAAGAGTCTAGAAAACAGTGGATCTGCACTAAAGACAGTTGTTAAGAAAATGCAGGATTACCAAAAGGGCTGTTACCTGTGTATAGATGTCCCATCATCACCTAATAACAAGCATAGAAAATTAAGGAAATATTTCAATGTAGATAATTCTTCAGATGAATTGAGATGTTCAAATGAAAATTTACAGAACAAAGCAGGAGGAAAGGACTTTGTGTTAAACATTAAGGTAGGTAAATTGAATTATTTATTACTTTATTTTTAAATACATGATCAAATTTCGTTGAACATAAACTTTTAGATAATCAACATTATATGCAATCTATGCTAGGATTCTATCAACATTTTCACTTTTGAATAGAAATGTAAAATTGTTAGATAAGTGTCTAATAAACATTCCCTGTTAACCAGCTGACATTTCTTTACAATTACTTGGCACAAAATGTAATTTAAGTTATTCCGATCATAGTATCATATACATATTTATAAAATAGTTTTAGGTTTCCTAAGATATATAGTGAACAAAGTTGAGTTGTAAAAGAATTTTTGAAACGATTGGAACACCATGTCAGGGTTATTTCGTTTTACTCTAGAATATTGTATAAATACCTTTTGTAAACTTTAAAGTACCACAGACAACTGGTAGTGGTTTAGATGATAAGTTTTAGAAATGCATTTTTATCAGATTTTGCAGCGTAGAAACAACATGGAACAGGAATGCCAAGCAGTTAACACCTATCTTCACAAGCTTCAGTTATTGAACCCTGAGGTAAATTGTATTATCTTGATGAGCGTTATGCAGTGATATGTGTTTGATTATAAGGATCCCCTAATGAAACACAATTGAAGTTAGCAAGAGTGCAGAAGTAGTGAAAGGGAGATGTGTAGATGGCTACTAGATGCATGGTTGAATTACCAAGACACTTTCCTCACTTATTAGCATCTGCACTTATTCTTTATACATATTAAGAGTCATATCTTTTTGTAAAACTGTTTTCAAATGAGATGATAAATACAAAAAGTTAATGGTAAGGATAAATTTGAGGCTTCATTACATACATTCTAAAAGAAAGTTTGCTTATTAATACAAAAACTAATTGGATCATTATTGTTATAACCTTGTAGATGCATGTCAAATTTTGCCTGAAAGTTGGGACTCACAAGTCTTATTCTGATTTAGGGTAAGTGGAAGTTCATTAATGGTTTCTTTTATCAATTTATAATAGCTAATGCAATTATCATTTCAGGTTTATCTATGCTGGCTTAATATACTCACACAAAATCAACTACGATTGGGAGTGTCGGTCAAAAGCCTACCCATCTCCTCCAACCCTTTACAGGGCTCGACAGTCCCCAGAAGGACCAAGTAGGCTGGCGGGGCTACCTGAACTCAAAATCAGGTATTCCAGCCAGCATTTTAGGTAGCCCCGCCAATGGCCGCCATTTATTCCAAAAAGGCAAAAAGGTTCTTTTTCTCCATTTTCATGTTAGTAATGGTACATATGCTTTTTTTCTTCTATATTGCTGCATGCTTAAGGGATGCTATAATTTTCTTTTTTTAGCAACCATTTTGTAGCATTTTAGTGGGAAACTTCCTCAGGATTCAGGTAGTCCAGCGGGACTACCTGAATCCATCTTTAGGTAGCCCAACAGGGCTGTTTTTGGAATTCAGATCTCCCGGGAGATGGGACTATGCTATTTGACGAGCCCTGCTTTAAATTACATTTTCCATGCCATTATCCCCCAGGCATAACATATTCTAATTGATACACATTTATTTCTATGCTCATTATTTATTGTGTGTGTTTTCCTTTCCTTTGTTCACCTGGATAGTGGTGGCATGGATTTTGCTAGTTGATCATCGGTTTACCTAGATGATCAATGATCACAGATAATTGAAGTAGTGTTGTTGTTCTAGTCTGCATACCATACTATACTATGCTTTTTTGCCAATGTCACAGGTACTGCTGCAGGTAAAGTCAGAGACAGATTTGTCCCTTCAGTAACCTCAGCTTTTACCTATGTATTGTTCTTTGCACTAATTGAAATTTGCACAGTAAGAAGATGGTGGTGCCAGTGCTGGCTGTAATCCCACAAAGCAGTTTTATAATGATCCGTCTAGAAAGAAGTGTGGTTTTTGCAAGCGATGAATAAATGGTTTGGATTGCCAACTGATCATTTCGATGATTCTCCCATCACTAGGGAAAGGACAATTCAAAATTGATGTGAGCAATGACAAATAAAATACTTGCTCACTGTTCCTTATAACCTGAATTCAACTAGTCTGATAAAGGTAGTTTTAGCAATTAAGCTCAGCTGGCCCTGCTTAAACTCATTGATATGAGTTGGCTGTATTTTTTTTCTGAGTGGGGTTATACCTTTTTTAAATTGTACGATCATGATTTGTACAATAATAACAATACTTTCTTTAATTAGGTCACACCATCCCAGGAGTACTGTGGGACAGAGGAAGATATGCACAGACATGCACCACTATCTCCAGTGAGTAGTATTCATCAATGATGGAATGTTGGAAAATAGTTAGAAATCTAGCTTTCTGTCACAGCTATTAGTATATGGTAATGGTATAACTGTTGAGTGCATTCTAAAATATATTTGCATTTGTTTTAGAATACTTGACCTTTTTGTATTTATCATATGCAATATCCCATTGAGTTATTAAGGTGGGCTGAGAACTAATTGTTTTAGATAAAAGATTGCACTAGCAATATGTTTGTACAGGGAGAGTCTATTTAGTTGGAAGTCTCTGGTTTGTACCATATGTTCTGCTTTCATTCTGTTTGAAGAAAAATGCATTTAAAGTATCATTCACTTTTCATGAGGTTGTGCTTATCAGTAAGTCATTTTGCATCATTTGGAAAATAATTTTAGAACATCAATCCTATTTTCAGTACTGATGAAACAGCAGATGAAGCCAAGAAGATCCAGCCTAAAAGTGGCAGCAGTTTTGCATTGTGTTCTGTGCGATTAACTGGGGGTAAACAGGTGTCACTTAAAGCAACAGCTGTAGCTGCATTAGTGCCTCCCCCTGGTGGCGAAGTCCCAGACTCATGTAATGAATGGTGCAAGGAAATAAAAGTATCCTTTTGTAATTTATTGGTTCAGGATATAGATCTTACCTGGAATTCCTTGATGCAAACTAATAATAGTATCTTACTATCTTATCATTTCTTTTTGCATTATCAATCATGTAGTTAAGAAGATAAGGAAACCTGCTGAAGAATTTAAAGACATTACATGTATTTTCATATTGTGCTATCTCTCTGTACTCTTTTTTCTCAAAATTGGTTGAAGGAAAAATCCAGTTTTCCAAAAAAAAAACGTGGAAAATGACATCATGATTCAGATGCAAAATTTGTGTTAGGTTCTACTTAATCAGCTGAAATTTCCCTTTATGTGACAACTTCATATGTTGATGCTTCTAGCTTGCATGAGTAGCAGTCATTAATGAAAATACATTTTATTTAAAATGAAAGAATGTGTTTTTAGCTTACTGGATAAACCTTTTTCATAGTTCTAGAATTCCAGTAAAAAAAATATCAGAAATATCATAAATAACACTTAAGTCAGTGCAATTTACGCCTTAACTTGGCTAAGTTCTTCTTCTATGGTCCTGGTAATGTACCTTTGTTATTACCGGGTGTTTCCAGTACTGCAGTCACAGCTGGAATTCTTACCAAACTAGAAGACTATGGCTTGAGTATGGATGGAAAGGTGCTACAAAGTGAGAATTCAGGTATTTGTAATGCACATTGTATTAATTCATAACTGTAATGAAAATGGCACATTTATTACCATGATTTTTGTGAAGCTTCAAAACAACTACAATGAACGCTGTATAAAAAGGTGCCTGGTGTAGATATTGATCACCAACTGTCATGGACTGAACACATTAAGATGACCTGCCACATAACTACCAAGTACTAACCACTCATAATTGAGACACATGGTTGATCTATGGTAGGATGGTGTTAACTGTCAACTATGGGTCTACCACTAACCCGTGGCAGACAGCAGAAATTGCCAGTTTCTGCCATGGTTCTAGTGGTAAGAACATGGTACATCTGTGGTTAGAAGGAGAGATATTGAAAGAGACTGTCAATGAGTGATCAGCTTTTTCATTTTGTTTGGCTGTGTTGTGATTTTAGAAAAGTTTAACTTTTTGCTTTGTTTGAATGTAAGTTATCAGCTGAGTAAAAGGCCAAAGATAATAGTTAATAGAGTATGAAATAAAGTTTTTGAAAAGAAAGTAGAAAAGTTCAACACTAGGGTAAGTCAGTGTCTGAAATATTTCTGTCTCTTATCTTAGGTCCAGTTCCTGCAGATGAACATTTGAAACTCTCCTATAATTCATCCAAAGACGACTCATTAACAGAAGTTGCCCAAACGAGAAAACATACAATCATAATGTTTGTTTTCTTTTCTAAATCTGGTACTGCAGGTGACCCTGAAATAACAACAGGTAAGATATATCCATTGAATACAGTACTGATAGAAAATAGGAACAGGTTTTAAGTAAGTCATGAAATGAAAATTTTCACATTTTTTTTATTAATGTATCTAAAATTTAAATATTATCATTTTCACATTTTGTTTTTATCATGTGTTATTTTATAACTTGAAGTTAGGCTAGTAGAGGTGTGGTAGGGCAAGTAGATATCAGGTGCTATAGATCATACTGGGCCAGTTAAACTGTTGGAGTTTGTTTTAGCAGAACAGCTACCTGTCTAGTATTAAAATGTGATGCGCAACTGTCTTTTCTGAGTTTGGCTTGATAAACATACACATTAATGAAAAATAGTTGCACAGTTTTAATATAGCAACTTATTTGTGTAGCTTGAGTACCATTGCAAGCTAGTTAAAAGGCCCGTCCCATAACAAACCTCATAGTAGCATAAACAAGGTGTATCTCCAGGTTCCTGGGTGTTATCAGGTAGATAATATCATAGCCAACAGTCCTTAATCAACCCAGATTCTATTTCATTTCAATATTTACAACTTTTTACTCAAATGACATAATCTCATTACTTACGCAGGTGATGGTCACTAGAGGTTCACAGATACCTTAGGGATATCATTGATTATGCCCAATAAGAAGTAATCTTTTTGATTTTTTACTGCTAAAGATTTTTACAGGCCATAACATTTGAAAATGGTCGTGCGTCACAGTCAAAACAAAGGCGAGTGTTCGGCATGCTATAAATAGTTTATAAGGTTTCTAGCTGTACGACCCTAATGTACTTGGTGTCAAGATTTCTCACTAAAATATTTTCAATGTTATGGCCTGTTAAAATCTTTAGCTGTAAAGAATCAAGAAATCACTTCTTATTGGGCATAGTCAATGCTATCCCTAAGGTAAACCTGAACCTGCAGTAACCATAACCTGCATAAGTAATGAGATTATGTCATTTGAGTGAAAAGTTGTAAATATTGAAATGAAACAGAATATGGGATGAATAATGACAGTTGGCGATATTATTCTCTACCTGATAGCACTCAGGAACCTGGAGATACACCTAGTTATATGGTCATGCTGCTGTGAGGTGTGTTTTAATGGGATGGGGTTTTTAATTAGCTTGCAATGGTACTCATCACCTTAACTAATGATATACATTTATCTTTCTCTGTTATATACATGGATGGAATTTTTTCAGAGCTATTGGATTACCTGAGACAAAACTTTGGCCATATATGTTTGACACATAGGAACAAGTTAAGAAAGGCTGTGGGAAGTGCAATGAATAAAATATTACAGAATTTTGGAATTTCGGAAGAGGTATTGCCTTCCTTACAGATTTTTTGAAAGATATGTTATGAACAACTTGTAATTTTAGATATCTACTCTACTCATAAAAAAACTTAGGTATTAGATTTGATTTGATTTGATAATACTTTCATACTTTTGTCAATTCTCATATTGTTTCTCAATTCAAATATGGTATAAAAATCTTTTGAAGTGTTTTTGGCAAGATTGCAATCCGTGTATATCTATAATAAACATACATTCTAAAATGCATAATAATTGAGTATTTATATCTATACAATTAGTGTGAAGATAAAAACTGAACTATTTAATGTTACAGAGGCAGAAGTTACTGAGTAGTGCTATTCCTACTGTCAAGGATGCATTGTCATCAGTTATTGCCAAAAGTACAAACGAAGACTTCCGAGAGAGATGTTTTACTCTAATGAAGGTGAGGCTTCTGCAGTCCAAGCAGATCGATTATCATCATGGTATAGTATTTTCATGGATATCCAAAAACATTTAATTTGATTATTGAAAAAAAATGGTATGTGACCTTTTCAATTGGACTCTATATGATTACATTCTAAGACTATGCAAGTGTCAAATATTTCAATGATATCTCTAATAATTAAAGTGTGAATATTTTTTCTCAAGAAATGAATACCTACTAAGGAAACATTTCCAGCAATAAAACTGTTAAGTATTGCAGTATTACTTTCACAGTCCTTTTGTGTAATATCATGCTTAACATCTTGAAATTCTGTAATCAATTATAAATTCATATTTTCGCAAAACTTATAGGGGGTATGTGGAAACGCAATTCCCTAAAAATCACATTGATATTGTTATTCATTCAAAGAGCCAGAACTCCATACAGACAGAACGTGCTATCAGCAACAAGCTATGGAAAATCGCTGGAAAAAAGTTTAGTGTTGTGAAGCCTATAGATAAGGAGACACAAAAAGTAAGTAGAAAAATAGCACCTTCAGTCCACTCATATGTTTCTAACAATTCACTTGCCAACAGTGTCTCCTAAGTAAACTTAAACATTTAGTTTTGTTTTTGATAAGTTAGTACCTCGTTATTTTAAAAGTGATTAAAACAGGATTTAGAGAATCTTAATCAGAATTGATTTGTACATTATTGCCTCGTTAGTTTGAATATGCAGGCAGCAACAAAATGAGTGCTTGCCATGGCAAGTATAAATGACTTCTGAGAAAGTAAAAATCATCCCAACATGCCCAACCTGTTAAGTGAGATCATGAAGATATTCTGAGCTCTCACCTTCGAATGAGCCTAAATAATTATGTGTGTACCTCTGCCCTAATTTTAGGGTCAAAAAGAAATTTGCCAACTATAAATCTGACTGCCCACTGGTGGAGTTGACTGTTGAAGTGTCTCAACTGGTACCACATATATATAATTCAATGACAAACAAAGGATTCTGGTATTAGAATAAAAATCCATTTGACATGAGCACAGTTCCCCTAGAAAATTATCAGCTTGAAATATGGTACATTTTTAAATGCCTTGATATAGTCTGAAGGGAGAATTGTCAGTTGAATTGTCAAATAATTCTGAACAGTCTTTCATTTACTCATGATTATGACTTTATACCACCCAGTGACTTAACCAACCCGTCCTACCTGTCTTTTGGACAGGTAGTTTCCTAAAAACCTGCTGTTTGGACAGGCAAAATTTTCTATGATGATTTTTCAATTTTGACTTTCTGGGTGTAATAACAAAATATTTTCCTAACAAACCTTCTTCTAGGACATAGCTGAAGTGTAAATTGCCCCATTTCACACACTAGGCTATCAATAGTAGCTGGTATAAGGATTTAAAGTAGATTAGTAGCTAAATCTAGATGGGAGGAAATTTTGAAATTGCTGTTATGGACAGGCATTTTTGAAATCCTGGCTAGGACCCTGATACCATCAGAGCCATTGTGTGTGTGAAATACCAGCAACTCATGATTATCATTTTATACCCCCAGAGCCCTTGGGTTTTAGCTCCACCAGAAGCAGGGAGCAGCATGACTCCTGTTGCGCCCATGGAGACACTGCGGGCAAGCCAGCTGTTGGAAACTCCTCCTAGTGCCGCTTCAATGCCACCAGTCTATTCTGCCATGGGCGGACCACTCTTGGCAGGCAGTCCTCAGCTGGAATCAATACCTTCCATACAGCAACAACAACAACAACAACAACATGACAATGTAAGGGCTAAATCAAAACTAGAAAATGTGAATGTTACTAGGCCAACATATTTTTGGTTGAATATTTAATAAGTGATATTTACTTGGTGGATAATGCCTAGCAAATTCTAATTAAATAATTTACATGCCTAGAATTATTGCAAATAAATTTGGCAGTAAACTTGGTGTCCTATTGGGATATAATTATTGGAAAATTTTGAAAGATCATTTTATTCAGTTAGGTCTTTATGTCTTTTAATGACATCCCACACACAAGTAAGTTGAATGTGCTATTTTTGTATTCAAAAATGAAACTAAATTCAGCTAGAGTATTGATGTTCTTAATTTGTTTCAATCTGATGAACTTTCAAATCTTGTAATGACATTTTATGCATAACCAATGTTGACTGCTATTATCAGAGTGAGGAGAGTTTTGATGTTCTTGGTTCTGATTTACTTTATAGAAACTATAAGGCTTCAGATTTACAATCTGCATATAGATCTGGTGTACAGATCTGCAGCTTTATAGCATATAAGAAATAAGCAGTCAGTTGTATCTTGCATTTGAAAAAAAATACATGTTTTCGTTTATCTCAGTCGTGGAAGCATATACATGCAAGTGAATACTGACATGGTTATATCATTCTCTTAGATAACACATTGTGACACCAAGTTTAACATAACATATACAAAGCAAAAGTAGATCCAAGTGCCAAATCTTAATCCAAAAATGCCAAATAGTGAAAACCATAATAAACCTGCATTTTTCCTATGATAACTATAAAGCTGACTGCTATTTTCAGATTGAGGAGAGTTTTGATGTGCTTGGTTCTGATCTACTTCATGGGGACTACAGTATGTTCCATGATGATCTTGGTGGCATTGAGGATATTGAAGTGGCAAACAGTCTTATGTACTCAGATGTGTTGACACTGAGAACAGAGGAGCCAATGCAGGTAGGACAATACGAGCAACAGCAGCACAAAATATAGATCCTCTGGTAGAGTGCTCAAGATTGTTCCATATTAGAATACCGTATTCCCCAGAATAAGTGCACAGACCCCCATTAGAGCCCCCCCCCCCCCCTTTTCATGTAATGATAAGTGAATCAGAAAAGAAATTGTGTGATTTAGCCATGTAGCCCAAAGTGCACATTTTTAGGCATATAAAAAAAATTATATAATTATAATAATTTGGGGACAAAGTAGCTCAGTTGGTTGGGTGTCGGACTAGTAATCAGAGGGTCGCTGGTTCGATTCCCGGCCACTCCGGGCACTTTGGTCGTTCTTGGGCAAGACAGTTTATTCCATATTGCTTCAGTCTACCCAGCTGCAAAATGGGTACCTAGCATAAATAAGGCAGTGCTTAGAGTGTGTGCGCTATATGCTGCCAGTTGCTCTGGAATATCCCCTGAGGGATTGAAATGGTTTCTGTATGTACAGTGCCTGCTAGGGGAGGAAGGTCTTGTGAGCACATCGGTGGATACAAGACTCTAAACCGAATACCTTTACCTTTAATAAATTAGTGTTGGGCCAATCAGTTGCCTCTTTTTTATCGATTATGAAATTGGCAAACGATAATAATCGGAAAAGGTGACACCTGGGGCAAAAAATAGAACTAAATGACTTGCAAGTTGTCAGCTTTCTTGCTATGAAACTACACTCCAAAAACACTTCAAAAAGAAGTTAGAGTTGGTGCTAATAGCAAGCAATTGTTATAGACTATCACTTATTTTTATGCTCTAGACTTCTAGTGCCCAATTACTGAAAAAGTGTGAAGAACTGATTATGATCGACAATCGATCGGTTGGCTGCAACTGATCATCGATCATGAAATTGCAACCAATTCCCAACCCTAATCATAATTAACCTAATCAGCACTGATTTGAAGAAAGAAAAAAATGCTGTACTGCCCTTCCGTTTATAAAGTGGTCCAAATAAGGCCTGTCTATTTTTGGTGATGTCTCCCAACAAAAAGCAGTCAGAAAAACATTTGAAAGAAAAATATCTATTTAAATCCATGCAACAACTTTATCTAACATATCTTGTTAACCACTTCTCTGTTATTAGTATCAGTTTTGCCAAGACTATTTAAGTGGAAGTCTGGGCATGAACTGAGTTAAAATTTAAATAGTTGCTACTTTCTGCCCTGATTTAGTACATTACTCATAAATTCTGCAGAGAAGCATTTGCCTATTGATTATTAATTCTTTTCAAAAAATCAAAATGCAGCAGCAATTGTGATATCACTTAAAGTCTGTAAATGTGCCACTTGGAAGCAGTTTCATTCTTGGCACCTTTCTGTTTGATCTTGCATTATAGTATTTGCAGTTCTAATTGGTGCTTACAGTGCCATTCCCAACAATTGATTAGTGATAAAGCCATTATAACTGGCTGCAATAACAGCTAGGTGGTTCATATTTCCTTAGTTGGAGGATATAGTAAATACTTGGTGCATTACCTTTCTTGACAAAGCAAGTATGTAGTGGTGCACACAATGCTTTGGATTACAAAGATTAGAAGATATGAGGCCAAAATCTTTTCATTCATGCCTGGACATCTACTCGATGGGGCTACAGTACTGCTTTTGAAAAAATTCCTTTAAAGTAAGAGATCACAAAATATTTTTACAAGAGTTGTTGGCAGGTTTTTAACAACATTACTTATCCCAAAATTTTCCAACGATTGCTCTGGTCACAAAGATATTTTCTATATTGTTGTCATTTTTTAGTGGTGCAAAGCATGAATGGGTTATTTTAACATGATGATTTCATTACTTATGGTTCCCCTCTGTAATTCTCCAGAGTAACTGGATAGACAATCACTGTGTACATTTCAAATTCCTTTTAAGAATACATGGAGCAGCCTTTGCAAGTTCAAGACTTGCCTTTGAGCAATGACTTGAATGAAGAGAGTGCTTTTCTTAACCCTTTCAATGCTAAGGCTACTCTCGTCCAACGAACAAGGATGCAACTTTTTTGAAAAGCATCTGAACCCTGTCATGTTGGTATTCATTGGAAAGCTCTCGCTGGGTACTTTCAGGTGAGTACCCATATGCCAGGGATTCGGTCATTTTAAAGTTTTTTTTGCATCATCTTGTATTGGTCACATTAGTCACCAGCAGCGTAAGGGTTAATTCTAGATTTAGAATAGGACATAAACATGCTTCATTCATTACTTGGACCTATATTTTGGCTTCTTTGTAAAGCTTTGTACAACAGGTTCCAAAAATCTTGAAAATTCACAATTAGTATCAACATTTACTGTATCCAGGGGTAAACATTGCGTTGAAAGTACGGCTTGGTGTGATGTAGCAAGAAGCTATGTATTACAGATCCTACAGCCCTTGCATATGCATTGCTGAAAACACAAACCAATACTTAGAAAATCTTTGCAAATATCATTAGAGAATCTGATTATCAAGTTTTTCTGCAAATACCTGAAATGATTTATCACAGATGAATAGCAAAAACTACTCACTTAAGAATTGCCATTTCCCAGTTACAATTCTCTGCAAAGGTTAAAATAGCATATGAATCAATTGAATTGGGCTGGTGTTGGGTGCAGCATGGCAGTATATTGGTAATCTTTTGTTCTACTGTTATTTATGAACCATTCATTCTTGCTTCGAAGTATGTTTATTGCTTTTGAACGATATTCAATAGTGGCCACATTTTTTTTGTTATTTTTGTTGTTTCTATAGGCTTGATTGTAATAGTGGTTGGAATGGCGGTATTTAATTGAGCCTTTTCTTTTAGCTGTTCCTATTAGAGGTGAAGAGTGGATAGTGTATTTTTGTGTGTGTTTGTTCAAATTACAGTACCTCCCAATATAGAACCACAATATATGTTGATGATGTTGATTAACATCTAGAGGTTGTTATAAATAATCTATGTGTCTACATCAACAGTAAGAGAAAAAAGTGAGCATACAAAATTGCTCCAGTTTTTAGGGACTATCGGATCAGGCCTTTTGATAATTATG
This sequence comes from Maea johnstoni, assembly GCA_963942565.1. Lineage (NCBI taxonomy): Eukaryota > Metazoa > Annelida > Polychaeta > Spionida > Magelonidae > Maea > Maea johnstoni. Next base: position 53,807,041 of record OZ012686.1, read on the forward strand.
ATATTGTAAGTGTTTGACCCTTCTTTGTAAAGTTGAAGAGTTTCCATTTCATAAAGGCTTCACTTTGAAGTGAAATGTCAATCTGACCTCAGTCTGAACTCTGAAATATTATGTAGTTTTTTTGCTTAACTTTCAAGTTATTTCTAAGCCTATCATGGCATCCACAAGATATCCAAACAAACCATGTCCAAGAATGAGTTGAATAAAACGAGCCTTGAAGGCACTTTAGGTGCATCATGCTTTGAACTTAAAGGATGTTTGAAATAGGTTATTCTAATACTTAAGCTCACCATCATCACTTTGTTTCATCAATCTGAAGGGATTTATACTGGGCCAATTGGCACATAGCACTTGCTGAATGCATATTCACAGGCACTCTTCATACACATTCAATCATTAGGTGTCGTTACATGCAGTAAAACACCTTCAGTTACACCTAGTGCCTTATAAAAATAATCCATTATTCATATTATCACCAAGACTACGTTGACGTGTGTCAGCAGTTAGGGGTGCATGCTTGTATACCGTCAATCAATAACATACTTTTTTGCCTGCTTAGGTAAGAGACTGTCTAGATCCTATGTGTGTGTGTCAATATTAAAGCCTTACAGTTGTTTTTACAATTCTATAACTCAAGTTTCATTTTCAAATGAGTCAAAAAGTCATGACTAAACATTAGATATTCATGAATTATTGATACTGTGAATAAGCATTTCAATGTGTATATTTTTGTTTATTCCAGAGTCCTACTCTTGATGATGATTGGATGAATGAAGTGATGTGGGATGGTTTTCAAGGCTTCTGAACCACCATCATCTAATTGAAATGTCTGCAAGGAGGTCAACAAACTCATTTGTCTAGTATTTGAATATATATAACAAAACAAAACAACTAAAAGACATTTTATTTCACCTGACACTAGCTCAGTGTATATCACTCCGAAGTAAGGATTGACAAAACTCAAAATATCTTTGGCTAAAACTGGAATTCTATAGCCAAGATCATGATAGAGAACATATTTTATTCATAATAGTTGATTATAGGCCCACTTGCACCAACAGGATTTAGGCATAGACTTAGACTTGATCTGTAAATTCATTGTCTAAAACAAACATCAAATATGGCTATTGTAGACACTGAATGAACATATTAAACCTTAAGCTCAAGTCTGATTGTTGCAACTTACCTACCCCTAGCAGATCTGAGTGAATGAGTGAAAAAGTTGATGGCAATTAACTGAAATACAAATAACTATCAGAGGTGGCAACTGCCTGACAGCACACTGATGGCAAATCAAATACAACATGAAGTTACAAAAACTGCTGTTGCCTAACTCTTATGGCCATATTGGTCAGCCCTGTGGTTACATTAGATTTGAGAAAAGAATACTGTTCAAGTCTTTGCAGGTATTGTTGCCCTGGTTGAACTATTAACTAGCACACAACATTGAGGCTCATCTGAGACACCTAGTGCCACCTATGGGTATTTCAAGTTACTACCCTGTCCATTGCAGTTATGCTTAGTCTTAGTCAACTTATGGGAGAATAGCCAACAAGATTGACAGACATCTAATGTGTTAACATATTTTCGTCCAGGGCAGAATGATGGACATGTTCTGGCAGTTTCAGTACAGGATACATTGGTTCAACAATGATTTACATACTAACTGTCCTAGGTGGTGTAAAGTTTAGTTCTAGTGATCATATCACACCATAATGATTGATAGAATGAAATGCAAACTTTCAGAATATTTGCACTAACAATACATCATAATAATGACTACTAACTCGAATGTGATACTGTAGTCTATATATAGAGTGTTCTGTCATTACTATGTGAAGCAGGAAGGAAGAGGACCAAGCTGGTGGTCTATTCATCATTACATGGAAATAGCATTGGCAGTCACTCACATTATATAATGGCATCAGGCATTTCCATGGAAGAATAACCATGTTCTAATAGGTGTGTGTATATATATATATATATATATATATATATATATATATATATATATATATATATATATATATATATATATATATATATAATGCATATTATATATATATATATATATATATATATAATGCATATTATATATATATATATATATATATATATATATATATATATATATATATATATATATATATATATATATTAGAATTAGTAAGGTCACTTATTGATGACAGCACAGTTGAAGAGAGGCTGAAGATTTCCAAAGTAATTTATTTAACAATGTATTATTATATAAATGTTATTTACTAAATATTATGAAAATATATATTTGACAGAAATATGCATTATTTATTTTGACTTGTTTCATATGTATTCAAAAATAGTATTAAACTTATGATATACAGTTAACAAATGTATACTACACACACAAACGCACATTTATGATTATATATGCATATACATATACATATATAGATAGATAAATAGAGAAAAATAATTTGGATAAAATTGGATTACTTAAGGTGATGGGTACCATTGCAAGCCAGTTAAAAGCCCTGTCCCAAAACACACCTCAAAGCAGCATAATCCTATAAATAGGTGTATCTCCAGGTTCCTGGGTGTTATCAGGTAGAGAATATCATCGCCACCTGTCATTATTCAATCCATATTCTGTTTTATTTCAAAATTTACAACTTTTTTTTCGAATGACATATTCTCATTAATTTCGCAGTCGATGGTTACTGTAGGTTCACAGATACCTTAGGGATGTCCTAGACTATGCCCAATAAAAAGTATTTTTTTGATTTTTTACTGCTGAGGACTTTTACGGGCTATAACATTTGAAAATTATAAAAAAAAGTTGTAAATTTTGAAATAAGACAGAATATAGATTGAATAATGACCGGTGGCGATAATATTCTCTACCTGATAACACCCAGGAACCTGGAGATACACCTAGTTATAGGATAATGCTGCTTTGAGGTGTGTTTTGGGACAGGGCTTTTAACTGGCTTGCAATGGTACCCATCACCTTAACTACCATCAGTTTACATGATATCTTTGGAATGCATACCCTCTGTCTAATATGAGGAAATCCATTAACTTGTAGAAACTTGAAAAAATTAATGAAAAATAAACACAACAGGTACCTTCATCTTTTTAAGAACTAAAGTAACTGACAGTGACCTGGGGGAACACATGCAGAAGGTGAAACCCTCGGCCTTGAGGAGGAACCACAGCACATTTATCATGCATTTATTATGATATTTTCTCTTGTCTGGGCTGTCCTGTAACAATAATTAATGTATACATGTATTTCTATTAATGTGTTCCTTCGGTTTGATGCAGTTACTGAGTTCCCCTCAGTCCCGGATCGAAGTGGTGCAATTTCGCAATTTACAAGTTCCAGTCAGTTTTAGTTATTCTTCCTCTAAGATGACCTTGTTTATTCATTCCCCTTCGGTATTCTGGTACCTATTTTACTATTTAGGTAGATAATGGAGTTAGTTACTTTGACTCATTTGTCCTCTACCCCGCTTTCATTGCCATTTAGACTGATTACAACAATACTAGTAACAATACTAGAGCACAATACTGGTCCACATTACTACCTACTAGTATTGTTATAATACACATGATTTCCGTGAGATATCATGTCTTACGTATCTGGCTGACAAGCGGTCAGTGGCATGCGGCCGGTCTCCTCACAAATTCGTGTGCCCTACCAAGATATTACACCCTCAATCCAGAGTCTTTCTGGATTGCACAACAAAGTCAATAAGACAATATTGCATTTTTATATACATGCCCAAAATGCGTTGAAGACCAAGACAGTCGCGGTTTATAGTTTGATTATAAGGAAAACGTAAAATTTCAACATGACAGGATATGGTCACACAGAACTTTTTAAAGTCACTTGTTACAACTTTCAACCCTCAAGAGCATGCTAAAACTCCTATATTAAGCTGCACGCCAGAGTATCGTATACTTCCTAAACTAAATATACCACTTTCTTGTAGTCATTTCCATGAAAACCGCTTTTATACTCAATTTTCTGCTGCAAGTGGAAATCTGTATGGCTGTCACATCTAGCGTCAACACTCCATCGTATACTGCTACTAGCTGGCTGCATTTGACCCATATAGATAAGGACCTGTACGCCAGTGCCTGCCAGGTGGGTAGCGTTCTCTAGGGAGTGGGAATGACAGGAAGCATTGCTCCCAACCGTCCGGGCCACCACGGTACCGTGGTGGCCAGGACGGTTGGTACTGTGGCCATATCCTGTAATGAAAATACCCTCACACCATTCACCAATTACCCAAAAAGCCCGCACCTTAATGGTTTATTTCGGCATGTGCAAGTTGATTCTTTTTGGCCGTTCACTAATGATTTCTCCACTGTTTTGGATTCATTTCTCGTCGCGACATGACCTTATATATTAAAAGCTACTACGAAAAGAATACAACAAAGTAAAAAGTCCGTTTTCAGAGTCTCAGCTGATAATACAGGTGTTTATCTACTTCTGTAAGTCTATAATCTGTCAACCAGAATCCCTGGAGTTTTAGGCGATAACGATGATTGTGATTGCAATTAACACACAATTGAACGGGGTGAAAGATCCGTAGCGTGACTTCGATCTGAGACTACCAGGTAATGACTCTAATGGGTTTGACTTCATTCGATAGGCAAACTCATATGGTAATGTTTTAGAACAGAATTCAGTCTATGGAAAATGACCGCCTCCCCAAAATTTCAATGGACTGGGACTATGGAACGCCATTTGACCAAATATTCAACATTTAGAATATACGATGCAACCTGACTGAAAACGATTCAACTTTAAAATTATTCACAACGATGCAACATGGTGAAAACGCACCAACCTGCATTCGTCAATACCATTTGGCCAGATATAGAAGAATGCATGTTGGTGCGTATCTGCGTGTGCATGTTGATGCGTTTCCCAAAAGGAGCACAAGTTTCATATGCACATCGCACTAAAACACTTCGAAATGGCATACATATTCCTGAAGGTCTCCATTTTAAAGGTATGCTGAATTTTGAGTTTTGGAGTGATGTCAGTGCTGATTGGGTGAGAGGTATATCCATCAAAGGCACAGCAGCAGGTTTTGACATGGGTAGTGGTCTGGTAGCAGGCTCAAACGCTACTCTCAAAGTTGACATACCACCGTGGCCACAGACCCATACCTCAACTGTTTCAGGAGTAATGAGCGTCGTTGGAATCAACAAGCATGTTGATATTGTGGTGGACGAGACAAATATGCATTTTGATATGACTGGCATGTTCTTGGGTTTGTTTCAATCCCATTTTGAGGTTAGCGTAAATCAATTTATCGTTAACAGACCTTCAAGTAAGAGGGAGCTTCGGGCAAGATTTATTCTCTAAGCTTGAGACGGGGGTCCTCAGGTCTCTTGATGCCAATAAGAAAGCCAATATGCCAAATATATCTATAGCACAAGCAAAGGTAGTGGATGCTACTAAAGCTTTTAGAATTGCCGTGAACAATTTCCGTGAAAGATCTACTTCAGTATCAAATAAAGAACAAGCCTTGCAGCGGGCATCATCCAATAGGTTGACGGAACAAACTCGTTTGCGCAGTGCGAAACATAGTTTAGATGGCCTAATAGAGGATCTTCGACAAAAGAATAACAAGGTCCGAGAAGCAAAAGACAATTATGATTACTATGTGCAATCCCTACGAGCAGCAGAGAGAACGTGTACTAAATCAAGGTGGGCGAGGCCAGCCTGTCTAGCTATGCCAAAGGTGAGTACCGCCATTTTAGAAAAGGTCAAATTTACAGGTGGCATTTTTGATAGCAAATACGCAAATCTGGAATGCAACAACTTCACACAACACTGCATCACACAAGAAATACTTTTTTTTAAATCATTTTTATTCATTCCTCGTAAAACAAGAAATACATGAGTTAAATTTGTACATGGAATATAATAACGGAAGGAATTGATTCAGATGCCCCCTTTAAAGTAATGTTTATATCGTTGGCTATGTAGGGTATATAGTTAAATCTGATTTGAACATAAAATCTAAAAACTAAGAAATAGTGCATTTTTTGAATGCAATAGTTATAGCAATAACTATATGTTGCAATAACTTATTTTGAATACGAATTATTACAAAGTCAATGTTTGTAAATCTGTCCTGACTATTTGGGGTTATATTTATTTTGAATTTATAAATGGCTATATCGCACAGGCGTAACATATATATATATATATATATATATATATATATATATATATATATATATATATATATATATATATATATATATATATATGTGTGTGTGTGTGTGTGTGTGTGTACATATATTCAGACTTTAAAATATCTATTTAAAATATGTATGCCGACACTGTAGAAGTGTAAAAACGAACCAATTGGCTTATAATGAATTTGTATTGTTTTTCCAAGGGCGCTGTGGCGACAGCTTTAGCCTGGCTGAATTGGTGCGAGCAGGATATGGAAGCAGCCAAGCAGTCTGTGAATGTGAGCAACCGACAACTGCAAACTTTCAAACCTAATCTCCACGTGGCAGTGGCCGCAGAAGATGAAATCAAGCATTCACTTGGTCTCTCCAGAGCGGCATTGACCAGTGCCAAACAAAAGAGGGACTCCGCACTGTAAGGCCATTTCTTTGTAAAAGTCATATTATTGTATAGTTAAAATGTTTAGTTAAATAAAATATAAAGAAACAAAATAATGCAATGGCAAGTAGTAAGTACTTCAATTTCCCGATGATGATTTACTCTACTCTTTAGTTTGATGGGAGAAATTTGGGGGAAAATACATAGTCAGGAATATTGACCTGTTTATTCATCTATTGCTTAACACTGCTTCTACTAATGATTACTGACAAAAAAGGCAATTAAACTGAAAATAAGCCATTCTGCACATTGACAATATATGAACATCTGTTACCGGTAAACTATGAAGACAATTTAAAATGCCATAATTAACATGAATAAGCGCAAACATTTTGTTCGTTTTAATTAGTTTAAAGTGGTCGTAAAGCCTTGTATCAATTCCATTCCTGTGGTTACTGAATGAGTTCCCTTAATATCAAATGCACACAATCCGACTTCTGAAGCCCCAACTTATCGTAAGGGGTAATGTTTGCCAAATATTTAACGGAAATAATAACCTTCAAATTCAATCTACACCTTAGACCACAGGCTCATTGTATGGATGTAGAGCTTTGATAGAAAGTGGAGATTAATTCACTCCTGGGTTACATGAACTTAGTTTTACCTCATCACGCTATGAACCTAATGACTCTTGTATCATGCTGTATGTATGTGAGAGTTTTATGGCTTTCAACAGCACAGGTCAAAATGCAACTATATAGACACTTGTGGCGGGAGAGATATTCAACGCCTCCTTACGAACAGTCCCAAGTGATCTGTGAGGTGCAATGAAACCTTAGACAGCCCTACACAACGTGGCACCTTCCTATATACCTGTCCGGCTTCTGTGCCTTGCACATACCACTGGGCTGTGACGGCTACTTCCGAAGCTGTTGAAAGCAGTGCTATTTACACATATACTTACTATTTATACGTTGTCCATGATGGTAATTCAATAATATCTTCTTTCTCCTCAATTTGTAGACTATTGCGCAACACAGCTGAAAGGGAACTTAAAACGGTGGCCTCGGTGGATGGAGTGAACATCCTGAAATTGGAGAAGGCCATTGAGCGCTTGACGCTGGAAGGGATATTGGTGGTCAATTCCATCACATACAACACTCGGCTGGCTACGGCAAACACAGGAGAATTCCCTGGACAAATGCAAGCGAACATTGTTGGAAAGACAACAACATTTGATTTCCACCTGAATATATTCTCAGTGCCACACATGGTTTCTGATCTTTTAGAGAAGTGCAAAGTGGAGATTGATAAAGTGATCGGCCAATTAGATTGTGCGCATTTCTTTTTCTTAATTAAGGTCTCCACCACTAGTAGCAACCTTAAGTTGGGTAGCGTCCCGTGTATCAAGACGTAACTCATCTAATATTAAGTTAGTTCATGTTTTTTCATTTTCTTTTATACTTTTTCCTTCTGTTCACATTCTACAATAGTATGTATTAGAGTATGATTTTGTGACTTATGTCACAGTCAATAAACATACAATACAATTGCTTAATTTGGGATAGCTAGACTACAGGGAAACTGTGGCATATGTGACATAGTCGAAGACTTGCTAGTCAAAGTCAAGCAAATGCAAAATGCTATCTCATACAACAGAACTTCTGATAGTTGTTACGTGTAGTCCTCTTAGAAATTCCCTTTTTAGTTTGTTTTGTTCAGTATGAAAAAGTGACTCCTGAAGAGATGATATTTCTATTCTTAGTATCCTATCATCTGATATCAGGGGGAGGCCTGGTTTTTGGGCTTGGTAAATGGTTAGATGCAGAAACCGTACCTATCGTCTTTGTCTTTTTGTATATCGATCATTGCCTTGAAAGTATGTATTGAATGATGTACCACCATTTGTAGAGCCCAATTAAATCACCTATTCCTTCAATTGCAATTTGTATACATCATTTTTTCAAACTACTTACACATAGTTCCACCCGCAGAGTGCACGCTTAGGCAATTGTACAGAGTATGTTCAATAGTTCTCACTTTACAATATGTTCCTGACCCCCAGCAAGTTAACAAAGGTTCCAGTATCCAGGGTATCCTCATTGGGGGTTGGCCTGGTCGCTATACAAAATCAATTGCAACTGAATTTGCGGGTTCAGCGTTTTTATCTGTTCGTAACATGACTTAAGCTGTTCAAAGTGACATAAAAACCAACAAATAAACAACATACAGATGAGCTTCACAATATGAAAATAAAGTTCGTCTCAATTATTTCAGATTGCTTTGGTTTCTTATTTGTTAATAATGAGCAGTTGAGGACATGGTCTTGGAAGTATTATTATTTTCCACCAAGAGCAGTAGTAGTATTTCTTTGTGATAAAAGCAGCAGTGGCGTTGGGGTAAAATACACCCTTGCGGGTCTTAGGCATACTGTAGACAATACGGTTCAATAGAGGCATGTGTGTACACCTATTTGATGTATACCAATGAGCAATCAACTTACCCCGTTGACTGTCATAAAGTAGAACATCTTCATTTCCCAAGCATTTCGTAGCATTTTAATGTTGAAAATCTGTTTCCATATCGGGTAAAGCACTGAACATAGCATGCCTCCTTATAGATAATCAACTAATAGAACTTGTGACATTAGCAGTACTTATAATTTTTCTATAGCATGCTGGCTAATTCCTATCCCCTTTCTACACAGGAAAACAATGACGATCCGGTACGTGTACGGTACGACAGTCGTATAGGCCCATTGCACGATGCCCATATGGGCCTTTTCAAGCCAAACACTTGGATTAATCTTTACATCACTATCACAACGCCCGTACTATACCAGCCTGTAATGATTACGCGGGCCTTACAGCAATGTTATGCTTACGATGCCCGTACACGTATTTTCCATCAGCTTGTAGAGCAACATTTCCTACAAGCCTGTTATACGATAATCGTAAAAGCTTGTACGAAAGAAGACAATGGCCGTAAAAGAAGGTGATGTTTTCCTGCGTAAAGGTCAAAATGCATATCCTCACCATAGGCACATCTCTTACTGTAATAAAAGGGAATACCCTTTAGCAATAAAGACGCTAGCAATTTTTTCACTATTTTTAAAATTAGAGAGTTTGTCTGGCATGAAAGTATATAGAGGAAAGGTTAAGGTTTTTCTTTAATTGTTCACGCTTTTCGGCGAAAACAACGAAAACAACTTCATAACCTAAAGTTACGGACAACTTTCTCACCTGCCGTATTCGATTCTATGCAGCTCAGGCAACACTCGTCTTCCGTCCTGCAATAGGTGGAGGTAATACTTGACTAGACCCGGTTTGTGTCCCTATACAGGCCATCCTTTTTGTTTATTGATGTTTCTGTTATTGGCCAATAACAGAAACATCAATAAACAAAAAGGATGGCCTGGATAGGGACGCAAACCGGGTCTGATACTTGACTAGCGTAACCTGGCATGAAACAACTAATGCCTTGAGATGTACTATAAGTTATAGTAGCGCAGGTCATGTGTAGGCACGTGCAGCTGTTGAAGAAGCTGGCAGGTAGATGATGATGGATGGCCTATCGTTTGCTAATTACGTCATTGATTTTTGGGACAAATGTCATAGATATCAAACCAATATATCATATGCTCATTATAATCCTTACATTACTATTAGCTTATGCAATTGTGTGGAAACGATGTCAAGTAAACAATGACATAATTGGTGAATAGAAGTAGTCATCAATCTTAATAAATGTAATTGAAGAATTTTAATAATTAGTATTCTCATATAAACTATGTAGTAGTAACTTTGCTAATAAGTAAATTTCAAACATAGATTTAAGGGCCTAGTGTTTTTACATGTAACATAGCGCAAGTTGAAATAGGCGAATGTGCCTTAATATAACATGCGTAGGGTCTTTTTAAAATAGACCTAAACGTCTGAAGTGACCTTATTGTGAAGTTTGAGTGGTGCCAGTGTTTTAAAGGGGCCCTAAAGGCTCACGCACATATCAGCTTATATGAAAGTAATACACTTCAGGAACAGGATGCTGCCCTTCTTTTTCTCTCAGTGATCCAATGAGGGGAGATTTTTGCATATTGCCATCATCCTGCCCGGGCCATGTTTTTCAATGGCAGACTTTTTAACATTAGTTCCAAAATCGCCAATAGGTGGCAGCAGGGGTAGTCAGTCCTGAATGGTTGAAGCTAGATAAGGGACGTGCAAAGTACGGGGGCGGGGCTTATTGCGTCACGTGGTTCTGACATCACGTCTTTAGGAATGTGCCGCGTAGAATATCATGATACAATGTTTCAAATAGGACAATGTTTCTAATTCCACGGTACTACTACGCGCGATTTCATTCATACATATAGCGTGGATGAACGAATCCCCGCATACGATAGAGCAAGTGCAAAGAACAAATAAAAAAACACATTATTTTCGCGACAGTTTTTTGGGGAGAAGAAATGAAACTTGCTATTTTCACGAACCCTAAACTTAACCATTGAAATAAACAAAAACGATCACAACCCAGAATTACACACACACACACACACACAGATAGATAGTATGATATATGACAAGTGGAGAGTTTATTAAGCATTCCAAATACTGATATATACATACTAGAAAATGAACTATATATACCTACTTAAAATTGTTAAATATTTTCAAATACTAATAAATTATTTTTTAGTATTTTTAGGAAATGATTTATCAATACCAGAAAATACATTATTTATTTTCTAGTATTTATAAATCATTTATTAGTATTTGTAATTGCGGCAAATTATACATACTAGAAAATCATTTATAAATACTAGAAAATCATTTATGAATACTAAATACTGATTCATTAATACCAGAAAAAGCATTATTCATTTTCTAGTATTCATAAAACATTTATTATTATTTGTAATTACGGCAAATTATTCATACTAGAAAATCATTTATAAATACTAGAAAATCATTTATCAATACTAAAAAATGATTAATGATTATTAGAGAACCATGCGCATTTCTAAATACAAATAATCTTTTCCTAGTATTTATAAGTCATTTTCTTGTATTAATAAATGATTTTCTAGTATTTATAAATGATTTTCTAGTACTTATAATTATTTTTTTAATATTGTAATTTGCATACTGCATTTGCAAATACATGAAAATGATTTATAAATACTAGAAAAAGATCTATAAATACTAAAAAAAGAATAATTAATATTAAGAAATGACTTCTTTATATCTATTAATGTAGATTATTTATAAATATAAAAAATCACTTATAAATATTAGAAATGATTTTCTAGTATTTATATATTTTTTCTAATATTTATAAATTATTTATTAATATTTGTAATTATCCATAAATATTAATAATTATTTTCAAACACTAAAAATGCTTAATAAACTCTCAAAATGCCTGTCCATAATAATATAGTTTATTGACTGCAATATGACATGAACAGTCATATTTAATGACTGTAATTGACATGTAGACTGATAGATAGATAGATAGATAAATAGATAGAAATACAGACAGACAGGTAGATAAATGTTAGACATTTCTAGATAATAGTAAACATTATTTATAGGGTTGGTTTACTTTTAGTACCAATGATATTTTATGATGCCACCCCAACCCCCCCCCCAAAAAAAAGAAGAAAATCTGAATTGTTCTCTAGCTTCCCCTCCCCCACCACTTTTTAGAATGGATCAGCCCGGAAGAAATTTTGCTCCTTCCGCTCCTCCCCCCTCCCATAATTCTGAATTGACATTATTCGCCCCCCCCCCTTCCCCCAAATTCTGAATTGCTTTCCGCCACCCCCACCATATTTTTAAATGGATCAGCTCAGGAGAAAATGTTGCTTCTTACCCCCATTCTGAAAAACATACATACTATTGTGCAGAGCATGTATTCACCATCACTTTTTATGCATTTTATTATATAAATATTGAATAGGTAGCCAATTTAAGGTGAGCATTTGAGAGTTTATTTAGCATTTTAATACATTAAACAAATTATTGTTATTTGTTATTATTTACAAATGTTAATAAATGATTTATAAATATTAGGGAGGTGGCAGAAGACAATTCAGAATTGGGGGGGGGGGGGTATTGCCAATTCAGAATACAAGGGGGGGGGGGTATCTAAATATTCAAAACTCGGGGTGGTGGGGTTCAGTAATAAAAGAAACATAAAATACAAAATCGAGGGAGAATTTCCTTTGGGCTGATCCATTCAAACAGAGACAATCCTGATGTTTTTCTTTTTTGTGGGGGGGGGGGGGAGGGGGGGGGGGAGGGGGGGGGGCATGTGATGCGAAATCAGAATCAGACAAAAGTGGGGGGGGGGACAGAAAAACAACTCAGAATTTGGGGGTTAGTGGGCAGGGGGCAACATATTCCCTGCAGTCCCTTTTTATGGGGCTTTTACCTACCCACTACTATGGCAAGCATTTTGAGAGTTTATAAAGCATTTTTAATATTTGAAAAAAAATATTAATATTTATAAATATCAATAAATGTTATTAAATGTTATGAATTTTAGAAAATAATTGTAAGTACTAGAAAACATAAAGAAAAAAAATCTAATATTATAATTGACTTTCTAATATTTGTAAATAATCTACATTAATAAATATTAAGCAATTTAGTATTAGTAATTCTTTTTTTTTTTTTTGTAAATCATTTTCTCGTATTTTCAAATCATGTTCTGGTATTTATAAATCATTTTATTTTTTTATATTTGTAAATGCAGTATTTACATGTACTGTATTTTAAACTAAATTCTAAATGCCAGAAAATGATTTATAAATACTAGGGAATTATGTATTTGTATCTATTTATGTGCATGGTTTTCTAATACTAAAAATCAAGTAGTGATATATGATTTTCTAGTATTTTTAAAACATTTCCAAGTATTGGTAAATAGCCGAATTTATACAAGAAAATCATTTATAAATACTAAAAATTGTGATGAAATTGTAATACTAAAATATCTGTTTCCTGTTTTGCGAAATTACCATATTTACTAATATATAATCAATAAATACTAGAAATTGAATTAGAAATACTTAAACAATTATAAAGGTTGTCAAATATGAATAAATCAATTTATAATATCAATATATGTATGGCAAGCATTACGAGAGTGTGTTAAGCATTTTTTTAACATTTGAAAATATTTGTTGTCTATAAATAATTACAAATATTGATAAATGATAAAAATATTAGAAAATAAGTATAAACACAAGTCTATTGAGCATTTCAAAAACTAATAAATCATTTTCTAGTATTTATAAATAACTTTCTAATATCTATTTAAATGACTGCATTTATAAATACTAGAGAATGATTTTAAATACAAGAAAATGATTTATCATTTTCAAGTATTTAGGAATCATTTCCTAGTTTTTATAATTTATTGTATTGTATTCATAAGCCATTTCCTGGTATTTATAATTCATTTTCGCATATTTGTAAATGCAGTATTTACAAATATAAGAAAATATATAATAAATTCTAGAAAATTATTTACAGGTACTGGAAAAATCATTTCTAAATACAAGAAAATCATTTATGAATACTAGGAAATGATTGATTTGTATTTATGAATATGCATGTTTTTTAATACTATTTTTTGTATTTATATGTGATATTCTTATATTTTTAAAGCCTTTTCTAGTATTTATTAATGGCCGCATCTTTAAATATTAGGGAGTCATTTATAAATACAAGAAAATGATTTATTAATACCAGAAAATATACTATTTGTAGTACCTATTTTTATGGGAAGCACTTTGAGATTTTATTAAGTATTTCAAATTACAGGTATTAGAAAATGAATTATAAATACAAGTAATGACTTATGAATACAATACAATCAATTATAAAAATTAGGAAGTGATTCATAAATACTTGATAAATCATTTTCTTGTATTTAAAATCATTCTCTAGTATTTGTAAATACAGTCATTTATATAGATATTAGAAAGTTATTTATAAATACTAGAAAAAGTTATTGCTATAGAGTTGCACGGCTAGGGAAAAGCTGGCACGACTCGGTAGCTCTTTTCATTATGTCGTTTCCAAGTGCTATGCTGGCATGGCACTTGCTAAACGTATCTAAGACTAAAATTATCTACATATTCGTGCGTGTTTTTTATTAATTATTCTTTAGTTTTCGAATTTATAGCAACACACACAAGCTTCATCGCAACTATCTGAAATACAGATGCCGCTTGGCAGTGCTTGGCGCGAGTTTTGTATTTGGCGCCACTTTTCTAAAGACGTGATGTCAGAACCACGTGACGCAATAAGCCCCGCCCCCGTACTTTGCACGTCCCTTATCTAGCTTCAACCGTCCTGAATATGCCTCACTCACCAAACAAGCTCAGTTACACAGCCTCTGACATTTACCTCTCATATCTGCCTCTGAACAGAAATCATGGAAAGGGGCACAAGCAAGTATGGTGGATTAACCATTCAGGAATTGAAGAAAATACTAGGGGAAAGAAAAGCTAAAGTTTCTGGCAGGAAACATGAGCTTGTGGAAAGGCGAGTGATAATAGGGGATTTTAGCCATAATATCATCTTATCATGTTTTCAATGCAACATGATTGGATTGTTGTGATCAGCTTCAGACCTGAATTAAGTGAAAGTTATTCAGATGTCTGACTTACAAGGTAGCCTGACTAGTCTTGGAAGGTTAAAGTGTTATAATGGGCCTGCATGGCTATATTTAGCCCACGTGGCCCTGCCAGAGTAGGGCCACATTTAATAACCTGCATGACAGGAATAGTTTTGTGCTGTAATGAGTCCTAAAAAAGCTGATCATGCAGCTTGAAATTTTTATTGGCATCTATCATACAATCTAAATGCCTAGCATATTTCTTGCAAATTTGATAACTTATTGGGTAAAACTAAAATAATTATTTGAATTTTGAGAAAGGGCGAGTACAGGTTTTAGATGAGCTAGTAGGCTTGCGTGCGCAAATAGCCCTATATGGCTTCTAGCGACTATTGGTTATTGTCCGAACCTGTATTTGAAATAAAACAAAATAAAGATACTTCAAATGTCATTGTGATTATGCATTTTCATTCTAATTCAGGTTAGAAGCATATGACAGGAATGCTAATTTTGGAAATGACTGCATAGCAGAGCCTGCATTTAACATGTCTCTACCAGAAAAGTCACTGTATAGAGATGTCAATACAGATAGTGCAGTAAGGGTTGATTTTGAAAACCATCAAACATTTATATTTTTAGAGTTCCATTCAATATGATTCTAAAAGGCGATAGTTGAATGTTGGGCACAATGTCTATTTTTAAAGCATTGCTGACAAACATCTGCTTATTATATTTTTTATATTTTTCTTTTTTTTTTGATTGAAGTTTCCTAGGAGTAGTTGGATCTTTGCCAGAATACTACTTCTTGGGAGGCCAAAATTACAGATTTATGGAATTTGGGTTGTCAGATTCGAGGCATTTTCCCCCATGGATACTAACCACACCCCTAACATATTTACACATGTCAAGATAATTGTTACTTTTATTCAATTAAATATGCTGCTATTCTATAAGTGGCCCTTTAGCATTTGGCCCCTGAAATTTTGTGTATGTTGTTCCTTCAACAACTTATAGACTAACCCATGGAGAACTCGATAGCCATAATTCATTACTGTTTGAAATTGAAAATACTAATACCAATACTGATACCAATAATAATAATAATAATAATAATAATAATAATGATAAAAAAAAACCCAGTCATGTTTTCAATCCTTTCAGGTTCCGCAGGTTACAAAAGCTGACATACAGAAATACCTCCAGATGTTTGATCAAAGCCTCCACAAAAAACCCCAGCAGATGTACTACAGCAAATTTCTAAAATCCATCCGTATTCATAAGAATGAAACCAGTATATTTGTAGCAGGTCGAGTCTCAGCCGAAATGAAGAAACATGTTGTTTATACTGTTGACATTAAATTTGACTCCCACAATGTGATTCAAGAGGCCCAGTGTGAATGTGCGGCAGGTATGGGACCTGAAGCACATTGTAAACACACCATCCTAGTTCTCTTTGCCCTGACCAAAGCACAGTTAGGGATAGTTACACAAGAAACATGCACCCAAACCCTTCAAACTTTCCATCAAGCAAAACCACACAAAGGATCCCCTCCAAAGCTAGAGCAAGTCATATTTCGGCCATCTCAATCATCCAATCTATCAGAATTTGACCCCCGTCCTCAAGAGTTCAGGAAAAAAATTGAATATCCGAGTCATTTTCGCAATATTTGGCAAAATTCTACAGCTGAAAATATACCCATTAGACAGCTTTATGAACCAGCTAATATTTTAGCTCTCTGTCATGACCATGATTATTTAGCCAAAAGGCCAGAAGAGTCTTTTTTAGATGGTTTGAAAATAACTACCATAACCTCAGATGAAATAGAAACTATTGAACGCTCAACAAGAGGCCAGAGTACAAATAAGTTCTGGTATTTAGAAAGGACCAAACGTCTACATGCCTCAAACTTTGGCAGGATTTGTACTGCCACTGAAAGGACAAATTTCGAAAATTTAGCCTCTTCTTTGACAGTACATTCTGAAATACACAGTGCTCCTTTGAATCATGGAAAAAAATATGAATCTACTGCCATAAAGGCTTACTCTGTAAATAGTGGTCACAGCGTCACAGAGACTGGTATCCATGTGTGTGAGGAATTCCCTTATCTGGGCTGTTCGCCAGATGGGCTAGTTGGCAGAGATGGAATAATTGAGGTCAAGTGTCCTTTTACCGCAAGGGACAAGGAAGTTGATCCCAGTTTTATCTCATACCTATACCATGATGGTCAATCCTTAGGTCTGAAAAAACGGCACCAGTATCACTACCAAATTCAGGGAACACTTATGTGTACAGGAAGGGGGTGGTGTGATTTAGTAGTGTGGACAAAGAAAGGTCATAAAGTCATACATATAAAAAGAGATGAGGCATTTATTTCAGAAATGAAAGAGAAATTGTCAACATTTTTTCAAAATTACTTCAAGAAGGCAGTGCTGGATAAATTTTTGTACAAGAGCACATGCAAATATCTATTTGAAAAACAATAAGAACACAGTTGACCTGCAAATCAAGTTTCACACATTGTCATACAGGTCCCTGTCCTTGATAATAACCAAATAAAATATACTCGCCTACCAAGACAGTACCCTGAAATCCACATTCGGTTCGGTTTTCTATGCATGCACAGGGTTCCTGGAGGCGTAATAAAACTGTCAGCACCTACCTCCTCGCTGGCCTCACAATGTCTGCCAAGCGCGACGATCAAACAGCCATTTCAAAATCTCTCAAGTCTGGTACCCTGCCCCCTTTCACTATGCTCAGAAGCCTTCTGAGCGTAGAGAAAGTGCCCAGGGAGCTAGTATATAGGAACTTTCCAGTTCAGGCAAGTTCAGCCACGCATTCCATTGCGTCATTAATAAACCGTTTAGGAAACCGTGATAAAACCGAACCGTAGAAGCAAAACCGAGAACCGAACCGAACCGTAGAATTCTCAACGATTCCCATCCCTAATGTAAATTATCATACTGAGGAATGACTTAAGTTCCTGTAAATGATAAAAAAAAAGTTGTTTGAAGGGTAATGTGTTTGTTGACACTTAACAGAAAAAGCTGTGTTTCGAGCATAATCCTGAATGTGATATGAGAAATCAATAAAGACAGTGTTTGTAATTCAAAGGATTTCAAAGACAATGAATCATACAATTTGCTAATCAGTTGAGAACGCTTTTTTTTATTAACCTATAGAAGCATACTGTATTCCTGTGAATAAGCAACAAGCATGATGTGGAATTCTATCATTTGTAATTTACACCTGTAGTTACACCTGAATAAAAAAATTGATTTTATTTTGTCTAGTTAGTGTTTATGTTGCATACCCTCTACCAGTACCTTGGATCCTTGGGCGAAACAAATCTTGAGGTGTGTCCAAAAAGAGGGAGGGGCTGCATTTGAAATTGCACAAGAACATAAATACGAGTTTCACAAAGACAATGTTTTAACTCTATAGCATTTTCTAGACTTTCTCAAGAAAAGGTGCATTTCACTACTCAGGCATCCGGAGATACGATGCAGGGCCTGATATTTACAAGCATGTAACAGATGAAAATTATATCTGATGCCAGCAGTGTCTCTGTATAATTCATTGGTTGATTCAGGATTTTGTATGTTTTACCTAAGCCAATGATTCTCTCAATGTGGACCCGCTTGCTAGCAATTTTCCTGTCCTTCAGAACAGTTTTGCCTGACATTTTGTTTTGTTTTTTGAAAAATGTCGGAATGTTGATTGTCACGTCGTATGGGGCAAATATATCCTGCACATCAAAACCTTTATCAGCCATCAAAGAGTCCGAAGGGTCACACTTCTCAGGTACCTTACTCCGTTCAATAATTTGTCGATCACTGGCTGAGCCTCCATATGCAGGTGACACATAAGACACCAAACCACCTGGTGTGCTTCCTATGATTGTCTTTGCAGTGCATCTATTCTTATAAGTCGAAAATACAATTTGCTGCGCTGCTGGTGCCTTCGGCTTCTTAATAGGGCACTCTGTGCCATCCATCAGAGCCCTTGTGGCAGGGAATTTCACTCTAAAATCACTGGGAGAATAGAACTTCACAATATCCCGAGATGGCCACAAGTCAATTTCCCTCCACTGCAGGGACATAAACCTAATCCAGGTTACAAAGATCCTATAAACATCACTTTCACATATACCAAAGATCCTGCTGAGTTCAAAATTGCACTTGTATTGTCGAACCTTGATAAGAGTTAGAAAAAACTGATCTCTTGCATCAAGCTTAGGTTTCACACTTCCATTTACATAGTTCAAGTGATGGACTGCAGGTCCCAATGAGAAAAATGCATCATGAAAAACTGCCTAGTCCTGTAATCCAGTATAGAACTGGACGGCTTTTGGGTCATTTTTGTAGTCATCGATCCTAATCCTTGAAGAATATGTGAAAGAACTAGCATAAGTCTGACAAAACCTGTCTCTAAATACAATGGTGGCAGTCTGGGTGCTTTGTGAAAGATGATTCCCATCTGTAACTGATTCCTGAGGTATGATTTCCTCCACAACATCTACCATATCAAGAGGTTCAGCATCCTTCTCATCATGCAGTGAGATGTCTGAGGCCTCAATTAGTTTGCGTTTAATACCCCGTGTTTTAGAACGTTCTGCACGGGCCGCTGCTGCATCAGATGTTCCCTGAGACCAAGGGAAGACACTTGGAACTGCACCAGGCTTGAGTAACCGTAGCCTGGGAGAGTACCCTGTAAATGTTAAAACAAGAGTTCTGTACCCTACACTATTATTATTATTATCATCATTATTATTATTATAATTATTATTATTATTATTGTTGTTGTTATTATTTCCAAATCTGGGATTTAATCAGAGATGAATATAGGCGGTACCTCTCCAATCTGTTTCTACCAAAAATTTCAACAGGCTAGTAAATATCTATTTTCACTAGACAGAAAGTCAACTTTTTGATCTGACAATGTTTAATTTAACCTCACTGCCAATTTTAAATTTCTTCTACATTCTCTATAAGAACTAGTACAATTCTTAAATTCAGGAAAATTAGTGATCATGTATGAACAGTTATGAAACGTATTTGGACTACCATTTTTAAGGATTTTTTTTAGAAAATATGTAGATAAAAAATATTTTTTAATATACCTGTGAGTGTTGAGTTAACATAGTCACTTGGCAGAAAATGTTTATAGCACACAACAGCATTTTCTGAAGGGTGCCAAGCCTTGTCCTGCTTGTTTGCTACCCTCTTGATAGCAACAATCCATTTCTTCTTCAAATCCCTCTCTTTGGGAAAATGATGCCCTCCTATGCGATTATTGCAGTCACTGGCTGCACAAAAGTTAGGCATTATATGTTCTTGGGTATACAATCTTCCCTAATAACCTTTCAGAAAGGCTAAACATATCCAAAAACAGTCTCTCCAGGGTGCAATTTGATCTAGCCATGATCCCATGCATGCACCAGAACTGTCATGGCCGCCAGCAGTACAGGAGAGTGGGACTGACATGAGGCGCCATCTATTGGCTGTGAGCGAACCGGCTGCAGTTCCAAAAAGTCTCCCATTGGGTGGCAGAGATCACTTCCTGCCCCTACCTCTGTGCTTATCTTATGCACCACTAAGCTCCTTTGCTACCCAATAACACTGACCACAGCACGGAGTGATGACCCAGATTCACAATGGCAGCAGCCTTGGCTCAGAGGAGGTGCTATTCACTAATTGAAATTTTAGATTTCTCTGTGTGTGCAGCTCTAGGGATTCTCTGTTTATGACAGATGTTGAGCTATGTTCATGAACTTTCATATAAACCTATGATTTGCTCTTCCCCAAGTTCCTCTTTGATACTGTTTCGCTTTTCTTACTGCATAGATTGGTTAAGCCAAACACTTTCTTAAAGTTTACAGTTCATATTTTATGTGATGTAGATTTACCGTTTTCATGTTAGGTGATTGCTGATTTACCTCATTTAATTGATGTTAATGTAGATTTATTCTTAAAATGTGATGGGATTGTAAATTTACCTTTTTATGCGATGTAAATCTATTAGTCTATACCAACTCTTTTCATGTGATAAGAACCTAGATTAACCGTTTTGTATATCATGTAAATATAGATTTACCCTTATTATATAGAGTTATCTCATAAGCAGACTCGATTGTGTACAAACGTTCTCTCAGTTTACATGTAATATGGTTGTAATTAATCAGTGAATGGACTTGGCGCCCATAATGGGTAATGACTCTAGGACCAGAGGGAGAAATGTTGATCAGAACTCAAACAGCAACTCTCCTTTAAATAGTGTGTGAATTTTGGGTTAATGCAAATCTTTCTTATTACCTGACAGCCAGATTACTAGTATTCCAAAGAAAGTCAGCACTCCGAGGACCCTGTTAGGCAACAGCCTTCAGACATGCCAGTTCAATTGGAATAAGACCACAGCAGCCAGGAATTATTATACAAATATGACATCCCTGTCGGGTTTCCACCAGGAATAACTTCGCTGAGAGAGAATTGTACGCCCGAGGGCAACAATCCTCTCAAGGGGAAGTTATTCCTGGTGGAAACCCCACAGGGATGTCATATCTGTTTTATTATACCGAACAAATACAAAACACAAAAGGGGGAAAAATTACAAACACCAGAGATTTTGGATAAATACTTGTCGTCTGCCTTGTTGAACTAGTTTCACCGGTAGGTCACTCGGCAAACTCTGTAGGTGTTCGGGCTAGCGGTCATTATTCTTCAGGCTAGCAGTGATTATTCAACTAATTCATGGCTGTTGCCGTGAATTATTAAACTATTTCATAAGCTGTTAACAGCCTGTCACTAAGGAGTTAGGAAATCATGACGATTAATCCATGGCCCTTGACCAACCAGAATCAAGAATCTTCACGTGAGGTATAATAATACCAGTCTGTTCACTGTTGCCTGCGTAAAAGCTACACTCGAAATGAAAGGGTAGAATGAATAATATTTGTACCAGTTGGCTGCCTTCCATCTATCTCAGGCCTTGATAAGTGTGGGTTATATGACACACCACTCTCTGAAGGCCTTTGTTCTTCAAGCTGCCTAAACCACAAATGTGTTACCCAAGGGTATTTAGCATGAGAGCTCAGCCAAGCTTTTCTTGGCCTGTGATTGGTGCAAGGCAGTCAACTATGGTACGGTCTACATCGACCACTTGGAAGCTGTAGTGAATGTGATACAGTTGGGATTACTAACAAATACTAATTTTTGGAATTTTGAATGTTGAAAGAAAATTGGTTCTGAATAAATAACATGTATAACAAGGTGGTATCCCATTTGTTGAAATACTTTTTTATTCAATTTGTCATCTTGCATATACACAGACCGACATGGACTTTGTATATAATTGTATATGTATATTCAGTATAAGATATGTACACAACTGAAGAAATTGGCTGAAACTGAAAGAGATACTGGCAGAATAAATACATTTATGTTTTCAAGTATTGGCAAATTTGGCTCTGGAAATTGTAAAATATAGAAATATTGGAACTGAATAAGAGTTTATTTTGAAAATAGAGTTATGCAGAAATGCCATATAGATACCGGCTACCTAAATGGTTTTCTTGCAGGTTTCCAATATCAAGAGGAAATAGGAAAATCAGTGCTGTTCTAATAAAAAGAAGGAAACAAACAACTTGAAATGTGTGGGTGTGTTATAGTAAATTTAGGTTTAGGCAAATTTGAGGGCAAATAAATACAGAACATTGGATTTTAAAAATGTCAAATCAGTATTTTGAGTAATTTTTAGACTCGGAATAACTGAACTGCAAAATGAACAGTTTGAAGTGTGTCAGAACAACTTTATACAGAATGAATTTCATTAAAAAAATGATTGCAATTGCTTCGACGCTCCATGAAATCTAACAGCTGGAAGTCTGAAGCACCACAGAAATTAAATTGACAGACAAATGCCTAGACTACAAAGAACTAAACAACAGATTTGTGCTCCCAAAAAATCCCTGCAGAATACTAACCCATTTGTTTTACTTCATATATTTAATCATTTGAGACAAAGAGTATATATATATATAAATATATATGTATATATATATATATATATATATATATATATATATATATATATATATATATATATATATCTATATATATATATATATATATATATATGTATAAATAAAATTATTCAGACCTAATTAAATAACTCATCAGCATCAGAAGGCCAATGTTGAAACCAAAATGCCAGAAGGACAGGATACGATAAACATATACATAGTATATGTATGTATATATGTATATATATATATTTAAATATATATGTATAAATATATATATATATATATATATATATATATATATATATATATATATATATATATATATATATATATATATATATATATATATATATATATATATACCTTTCTTCTTAATGTCCACCACCAACCCCATGATATTAAACTATGACCTTCAAATTGTGAAAGTTGTAACTGAGGAAAATTTATACATGAGTACCCAAAAAGAAGTCATTTCAAAGTACCAATATCTAAATTACTTCCCCAATCATTTATCATGATTGCAAATACACACCCTGAAAGAGTGCAGTGAATTTCCCGTATTTCCAGTTTTATAGGCAATAAAATATAACACTGCAATTAGTCCAGCATTTACTAATTATTCCCCTGAATGGACATTTATCAAAAATAAGCATGAATCAGTTAACTTTAAAAGAAGTATGATGGTGATATATCAAAACAATTTCTGTATGGTTTCATTTAAGATTTGTTTGAGTTTTAAACATGACAGATACCTGATCCCACCCCATCTATCCTGAGTAAGGAGTTCTATCAATGTAAATATTAAATGCCTGAACATGACAGAGACATGTATAATGTACATAGAAAGTCCAATTATCATCATCTAGAGATATCAAATTTTCTTCTAGATGCTGAGGTGATGGTCTTTTTTAGGCCTTTCTCCTATTGCAAGCTTTCGCCTTCTTTCACAAAAAGCTCCACTAGTTTCGCTCTTCAACACCAAATGCTACTGAGATGTTGGTGTTGCAAATCTTGAAGGGAGATATCTGTAAAATCCCTGCTAATAATCAAATACTAAGCCTTTTAAACCCGATCACATCCTAATTATACCCAGGGTCTGATACATATGGAAACATTGTGATCTCAAAGCAATATTTCCAGAAATATTTGACTGAAAGTTGCTGTACCTGTTGAATTTTAACAAACCCACCCTCTTCAAATATCTTTTCAACTACTGCTTAAATGAATGAGATATATTCAAAGCAGTGTGTCCATGAACACTATCAAGATATTAGTGGGAGATTTCTTTCCTTTTGTCACCTTTGAAGCATGCTGAGTACACAGAGATTATAAACAGTCATTAAGCTGTCTTTGAAATAGGTCCTCAAGTTGTCCTTGGTCCTGTAGTGGTTCTACTGTGTAGGGAGATATGTTGATGTGGCCATGTGAAGAGTCAGTGTTCGTTTTCCATGCTGAACATGTTAACCCATTCATGCCTGGAGTTCCCTATGTAGAGTACCATATGAATCGATGGTACTTTTTGATCTATTTCAAGAATAGATCAAGAATTCTCAAAATATTTGAAGTTGAGTTCTAGGTTGTGATCAACATTACAAATATTTTCCTTAGTCAGAACTACCCTCCGAAGATCATGCTTCTGCCCTCTGAAGACATAAATGGGTCAAATTTCTGCAATTATCACATCTTGTGAAGTTCATGTGAAGGTTTGGAGATAAGTGTGTGCCTACACCATCTCACGTCCTAGTTGGTTTAACTGAAACAATAAATAATCGTTTGTACCATGCAGTCAGATATAAAGAGAATCCTTTTTTAGGAGGAAGTCAGATTTTTTAAATTGTATCATTGCGATTAATTGCATCTAATTGTACATGACTTAACAAGCTTATATTATGAAACATCAGAGTTATAGCTCTCAAAATACCTAGATAAGCATTTTTGAAATGGTATATTGGGCAGATGCAAAAAGGAGAATACTGGGATAGAATTTCTTAACTAAAACAATAAAATATACATACATATTTTTAAAAAATCAAGTACTTAAGGGTAACCTCATTATCAAAAGTAATATTTTACTAAAGAAGTCAATATCTCACCTGTTTTAGGAGTTGCGAGGCGTTGAGGAGTTCTGTACATCCGTAAAGTATCCGTTTTGGTGACGCTTGAGTAGACTTGCCCTGAAGGAGAGGAAAAGAGAACATCCATTCATATCATTGTTGAGGCACAGCAGGGCTAAATTATACATCTCAATAAAGCAAACTTTTCATGAATGAAATCAACCCTCCCAATGATGAGGCTACTTTTGTCCAAATAACAAGGATGCAAAGGTACTGGAAAAACATCTAAACCCTGCCATATTGGTATCAATTGGATAGCTCTTGCTGAGTAATCTCAGACGAGTACCCATGTGCCAGTTTTCAGTCATTTTTCAGTTTTTTCTAATCATTTTGTAATGGCCAAATTAGCCACCAGCAGCATAAGGGTTAATACATCATATAAACAGAAACTACCCTTTCTGACCTTAACTTAATGATATTGAGAAATTTAATTAGGATATACTAGGTATAACTCTTTTAAATATTTCTCTTCTTCTCCCAAAGACAGAAATCACACATCAGTATCAAGACACATACAGTGAAATCAACAACTCCAAAAAAGATAATTTATTTACCTTGCAGTAGTCACACAAATTTTGGTATTCAATATAATTTCCTCCACCAATCACAAATACTATGGCTTCTTGGAATGGCGATCGGTTACGAGCAACAGAAGAACTGGAAAAACAAGATGGGTATGAAAGAAAGGAAGTAAGGAGTGCATCTTTTCAAATCCTATATGATAAATAGATATATGTACTACCATTCAGCTGACCTACATTTATGTGTAGTCTAAATCTAATTGTCATTATTTTATTTGTGCCAGGAAATATAATTAACAACTGTTTTCTAATACTTATGAAAATATAATAGGGCAAGAATTTTCAAGATACATGTATTTAAAAGAGTTTGGGGTTGGGTTCTGATCCACATTTTAGCTTGCAGAATATTCTTTTATGAAAAATGCTTTAGTCACAGAATTAAGTTAGTTGCCAGGATGCTTTGGGATAATAAAGGTACAAATAAGTTAATAATGCATCCTAGTTGGATCTATGAATAGATGGCCAGATCTTCTTCTGCTGCTGCTGCTGCTGCTACTGACGCTACTACTGACGCTACCACTGCTGCTGCTGCTGCCACTACTACGACTACAAAGGCATTTTTGCAGTTGATGACTGGACAACTGGGACTTGGTCACCAAAAGCATAATAAATAGACATTCTACAAACTTGCAACCCATGTTACACAAAATACTAAACAAAATAAGCATATAAAATTAGACACACAGTTGCAGCCTGTGACTTCCCAGTTGTCCTTAAGAATGCAATTTCACAGTTTTGCCTTGAATATGATAGAAATGATTGGCTATATCAAAAAATAAGGAAAATAGCTTGTATGACATTACTTATCAGCTCTTAGCATCTTGGGGTCAAAGTATCTAAAATCATCCGTCTCAGGAGCGGGTTTCATTTCCATAAGAGAATCTACAGTTCTTGTTACAGGTAGGTTCTGCAAGAAAGAAAAATAATACAAAACATAGTAAACTTTAGAGTTCATAGAAAAATGACAAATCGATTATCTTAAAAAAAAGAGAAACCTGCCTTAAAGCATTTCAAATTATTTATTACCAATGTAAGTGTATTCATGTTGGCATAAGTTATCCTTAACCCATAAATGCTCACAGTGGCCAAAAGCAGCCATATATTGTTGATGATATTTTGCAGGCAAAAGCATAACCAGGAACATAGTTGATGGAGAAATGTCAATCAGAACATTTCGAATGTAACAAAATCATTCTCAATATCAAAGCAATGGTCAAAAGTATCATAGATCTGGACGACAATTTCCTAAGTAACTCTTAAGTAAGTAGTAAAGGGTTAATTCAATCATTTTACATAGAGGCGATGTAATACCCTTATTGGTGTGTTATCATACTTACATGTCTCTTTACGACTAAATTTTTAACTCCTTCCATTGCAAACTCTGAGGCCTGGGACATCAATTTGGAGAACATGCTGAAAGACAAACATGCAAAATGCCAGTGATACAATATTTCTATTCAGATTTCCTTTTCATAACAAAATTGATTCATGATTTTTTTTTTTTTCAAAGATATGTATTCAATTCATTTCTATTTTCTGCTTTCTTCTAATATATATATATCAAATATAAAACATATCCTGCTGTATGAAATACCTATTGGAATTGACTACCAATTCCATTTGAAACATAAACACATTATTGTTATATATCATGTGCATTAGTTAATCTGGAGAAAAACCAATTGTATTGATATATGAATTTCTTCATTTTTACAGATTTTACAGCATGCTCTTGGCCCAAAAAATGTGGGGCTTACAATAAATACAGAAAGTTGAGGAGTGGCGATGAATAATAAAACCCATTACTGCTACTTGGGTTTCATTGAGAACAAATGAAAAAGAACAGCTGATTAGGATCTGTATTTGAATTTTTTACCAAAAATGTTTGAAAAGATACTTAAAACAAAAGTATACAATTAAATAACCTGGCCTATTTCAGGTAGTCAATAAGATAAAAGTAGATACATACCCAACAGTTTTTGTACCCCCTCCAGTGTACTGACTGGGAGCTGTGGTCATTTTTGCATATGTTCTGCAAAGAATCAAACGGAGTAAAATGATTTTAATGCTGTCCTGTCTTACATACCTTCCAATACATTCTAGAAGCATATAGTTAGATGTAGAGTGCAGGCATGTTACAGTTCAGGACTCTTCTTGCTGAGAATGTGCATAATGACATTGTCTTAGTGTGTAACTGTGGCCAGTAAAGTGTCGACTTTATCCCTCCCGTGCTCGGGCCTTAGCCTTCCTCGCACGGTTCGCCGCATCCCGCTGGTAACGCTGCTTCCTGCGAAGCATTCCATTCTCGAAACCGAGCCGGGTTGCTCCCGGCCACGAAGCGCACACATCGCAAGTGTGAGAACGAGAGCATTTTGTGTGTCTTGCACAACAAGCATGCTCTGTCCACGGCTCAATGGCGGAAGGCCTGGTGGTAAAATTGCCACACTGCTTAGCGCTGCAACGAATCTGGGAGGAGGATGACCCTGCTCCCGACCCAACGCTGTACTCGGACATGGCATCGGGAAGACCGATCACAAAAAGGAGACAAAAGGTAAGTCAAACAGTTTTATTTCACAGAGTTACCTCTCCAAGTGCTTTACGAGGAGTTTATGCTCAAGCGCTGATATAGGTCTGGACTGTGTGCTCGAGTTTCCGATGGAAACGAGCCAAAACTTTCGGAGTTGTTGATATTCCTGATGGCAGAGCTCAAACCCAAAAAGAAGAGGATGTTTGGTGCGCATGCGCTGACCGTCCACGTCTGCAGCCGCTACAGGTGCTGCCCCTAGTGGGACACCTGCAGACTAGCAGAATTTTAATTTTGAGGCTATTTTAGTAAGCCTTTGTCTATGGGACGTCAGAGGGCCTTTCCATTAGGACAAGACCTTCTAAAAACGGAGCCTCCTTTTGGGTAACCAGAGCAAGCCCTGGAGACAGCTTCCAATGTGAGCAGGTAAGAATTTAGTAATAAAATGTCAACTTTATCCCTACCAGGCTAGTGAAATGAATGGGAACTTAAGACCACATATTCATATTCCCCCAATGCCTGTAAAAATATACGGTTACCACAATGACATCTATAGTAAACTTTCCTAGTCATGAAGTTCTGTTTAACCCCCTTGATATAACTGGTTACTACTCTTACCTCCATCGTTTGACATATTGTAATGCCTCTAGTTCACAGTTTGCACCCTGAAGTGCCACAGAATACTGGTCCAATTCCGCCTAAATGGTAAAAAAATTGATATTATTAACCAAAGTGCTCAGGAAATGGTTTCTATATGGCAAGTTTTATAGTCAAGTAGGACGTTATGTTATATGAATCATATTGCAGACCATGACTACCTACAGTACTGAAAACATAAAACCTCTCAGTACTATTTGATCAAATTTACATGTGAACTCTCATGAAGGATATTTCATTTTTGAATATACCCTCTTGAGGTGATAACATTCTCTCATCATGCTTTTGAAATGAGTATTTCGAGATTTAGAGGAAGTTCAATGCACCCAGACCATATATAATAACTAAACCTAAGATATAATTTTTATACTTACATCCGAGATGGCAGGACTACAGATTAGAGAGATAAGAAATAAGCGCAGTTTGTCCTCAGGTGTACCCGCTTCAGGATCGGTGATCAAATCCATTATGGATCTATCCTAGAAACAACAACAAAACAAGCATAGGTGAATGAATAAGTGAAAAGCAAAATATGGGATGTTATTAAGCAAAATTGCATTTAGAGTTCAGATACTTCTTTATTTTCAACAACTACTCAAGCCTGGAGACAGTTATAGGCTGATCTTGGACTACATCTCCCTTGACTAAAACACAAAAACAAAACCTGTCAAATATTTCTTTCTGGCGAGTAACTTTATTGAACTAGTTTTGCTGACTTATGCAACTACAAAAAATTCCAAAATGTGTTGTTGATTTAAAAGTGTCTGCAAAGTGTCGCTAATGCTTCTCAATACAAGGCCTCTTTAAACATGATAATCAAATCAAACAAAAATTGTGATCCATTGACTTGCCAAGTATTGATAACACCCCTAACAACTTCTTTAATCTAATTTTTTTCCAAAAAAGGTTTTGCTTTTTTAAGAGGTAGATCAAACATATAAGAATGCAAGCTTTCTTTAGGAATTGCAGACGACACAGATAATATGAACAGGGGTGTCAAACTGTCTCATTGTCACAATAGCGTGTGACAGAGGCCTCAAAATGCAATAAGACGAAACCTTTTATCACTTTTTAACTCAGGAAATTTTCAGGATGCATAACCAATTAGGTCTATTACATTGCAATTTTGAATGCAGTTTATGTTTGGAAAACGTATTAACTCTATATATTGATACCACCGGTTGATTGGTCTAGGTCTTTATAATTGCTAGAAAGGCTGATATGGTAGTTTCAGCTGGTGATAATATTGAAATTGACCATCGCACAGTGCCCACCAAAACTTGCGGTCTGTGATCCATAACTTCAATATTTGGACACCCCTGGTGAATGGTGATGTGAAATGAATAGGAATAAGAAACTCTTCAAAGCAATCCATCTCTATTATTGAGTGACTGATGATAAAACGCCAGGAATGAATGTTTTTGGTGGTTGCTCCAGTTTACAGAAGAACTGAATTCCCGCTAAGCTGAGCAGGGTATTGAACTTAGGACCCATAGCCTCACAGCACTCAGGTCGGTACTTCAACCTTTCTGTGCTGTGGACTCTTGACACCACTTGTACTTACTAGTGTAGATTTACTCATCAGCTTCTCCTCTGTTTCAAAATAATTATCTAACTTTCGGGCTTTGATCTGGTCTAGGAGGGCTGTTGCTATGTTGGTATGCATGTCAATCAACCGTTTCTTTTCTAACAATTCAGGAAGCGAGCTGGAATAAACAAAAGGGTGGTGTATTAAAGTTTTATTCGTTTAAAGTTTCAATTACATACAAAAAAATTATCATATAATATCTTATTTGAATCTAGACATACACCACCCGAGTGATCGAGTGATCCCAACCATACCAACTTGACCCTGTGCAAAGAAGTGCACATAGCATTCATAATGCTACTAACAATAACATACAACATTTAATCCATCACATCTGAAAGTTGTAATAACCGATTTATGAAAAATGCACATCTACATCACTTAAAGTATGCACATTTATAATCTAGCTGTTATCCAATCAATAAACTGTGAATAAGGCGAAGAGGTCAGTACATATTTTGGCTTTTACTGATGAAAGTTATCAAATAATCAGGTTCTTTAGTTTTGCATACAACAAAGAATTAGGTTCTGTAGTGGTTTATTCTTCACTGAAGCAGGGATATAGATAACCTAGGTAATGTAGCTCTCTGACTGAAGTGAATGTTGCTCACCTAACTGCAGATGTGAGTTTGGCTGTGTTATCTGATAGCATACTTATAGCCGAGTCATCCTCTCCTTCCAAACCCTGAAAAGAAAATCCACAACCTTCTCAAAACTGACATCATTAACACAAGGAGTTTATCCTACCCTCTAAACAATAAGAAATGCATGCATAGATATAGTCAAGAATGTAGGCTGTCATTTATTTTGACATAGTCTTCATTTTATCTCTAACCAGGCACAAGTGATCAAGGTGATTGATGCTTATATATTTACTGTATAACTGGTACTTTTTACAGGCATTGAATTTTCACTATTTTTGCGCTCCCCATAATAGCGCCAAAATAACATCCTTCAAATAAATATCCTGCTTTGTATTTTTGTTTGAGTGCTTGAATACGCAAATCTAAAGTAGCATAAATACCCTCTAGCAGCGCTGTAATGCAAAATTTTAGCACTCCAAATTAAATCTGTATACAGTATCTCAGATATGTTATTTAAGGTTCTGGTGGATGAGTATGACATGGCCCGATTCTCACCTTGCCATGGAAACTAAATGCAAGAAATCTTGCATGCCGTCAATAGGCTCAAATGCAACTTGTTCATATCACAATCGACCAACTTCCAGTTGATCAGGATAAATCATCAGCGGTTGTGATATTATCCTATCTTTCCCTATATGTCTTTCCTTCTTTATTGGCAGAGAAAAACATGAATTTATAAGTTTTAATTCAGTAAGATAAGTGAGAAATAATTCAATATTGAAGATAACAATGCCTTGCATAAAGCGTGAAATCAGTGACATATACGCGAATGGCAATGAGATGTACAGGTAAGTGAATGAGACAAGTATTCTTTATTGTCAAACTTGCAGGAGGAGGAGGCAGTGAAAGTTATAGAGATACATACCATGGCTGAGCGTAGCCTCTTCACCTCGTCTTCCTGAGCCCGATACGACTCCAGCTCTTCCTGCACTGCTTCTGCCACTGTGGGAAATGGACTGAAAGAAAAAACATTACCAATAGATGAAAATCTAAACCATAACAGTGATCACCCACTGAGATGATGGCAACAAGTATCAGTTATATAAAAGCAGATCCATTTATCATAATACTTAAAGAGTAACTGATTCAAACTTGGTCAAATTGCTATGTAAATGGGCCTTTGGGAGATTGACTAAACACACATGAATTTCATTAAAACAAGCAATATCCTACCTTCCTTTATGAGATTGCCAGAATTTATCAGAAGCATTTAAATCATAAGACTTTCTCTTTTTCTTTGGCCTGGCAGTGCCACTTGGTGACTGTACATTAGTTGATTCCTCAATCTCCACCCGGTTCAACTTCAGATCCTAAGAAACAAGGAAATATATTTCACTAGTTAAATAGATAAGAATTAGGGCAACAGGTGCCACTGCAATGCGCTACAATACCACATAAAACAGTTTTTATTACTGGTTTATATGGAGTTTGACATGAAAACATGTTTCAGAACAAGAATGGGTAAGAATTTTATTAAGAATATGATGAAAGGAATGCAAAGAAATTAATCAATTTGTGTTCATTCTTCCACCCATTTTGTGCAAGATGATTAGGAACCCACAAGGCATGTGATAAATAGTCAAATTTACAACCAAATATTAATAGTATTTTCTCCTTAATGCATATGTTGCAGAGAAAAATCTAGGAATGTGTGTAAATATATATATATATATATATATATATATATATATATATATATATATATATATATATATATATATATATATATATATATATATATATATATATATGTGTGTGTATACATAGCTCATATTTCTAACAATGGCCAACTGAATTACTAATCATACAAAAAGTTATATGAGCACAGACTAGACGATTCCAGAGTTGTTTATACTGTTGTTCAAGCCTATCACCTACCAGAGTGTCATGAGCCAGGGCCTGATAGGTCCATGTGTGGTGGAAGGGAGTGGCAAGATCCATATTTCTGTCCAACAATACTAAAAGAGGTCTCTGAAAGCTAAAACAACGCTGGGATGAGATAAATTGGCAATAGCAAGGTAGAAAATAACATGCAACTTGCTTTGTGTACTGGGAAGTCATTTTATTTTTGTGTTTACTATTATTACATTATTCGGTCACCCAGTTACAAATTTCACATTGCTAACTTATGTGGAGTTCTACTTAAAAAGTGTCACTTGAATTTACATTATTTTTGAAAAGTGTATCTGGATTTATGTAAAATTTACTTTTGAAAGTATAATCATGTAAACTAAGCACATTAAACAAAATATCTGATGGGGAAAATTGTGGGTTAGATTTTGATAACTTTCTCCTTAAGATATTTCTTCAGTGTGCTTTGGTTCCTTGGAAGGTTCAATTTTTTTAGTGTAAATACTTAGTCAGAAAATCAAGGTATGCGTTACATATAATAAGTTACATTAAACTCTATAAGATGATTGACAACAAAATCAGAAAGGTACCTGAATTGCCCAGCTTGCATGCTATCTGTT
This sequence comes from Maea johnstoni, assembly GCA_963942565.1. NCBI lineage: Eukaryota > Metazoa > Annelida > Polychaeta > Spionida > Magelonidae > Maea > Maea johnstoni. Next base: position 53,840,849 of record OZ012686.1, read on the forward strand.
GTGAATAAACTGTTCCTGGCATCCCGAACATTGTCACGTAACTTTTTATCTAACTTTTCTGCAACCATTTCAGCAGCATTTCCTCTGGGAGACCGAATAATTGGTACAGATCCTGAAATCAGATGAAAAGAAAAGTGAACAGTAAGCATACTTGTATTTTAATTTTATCAACATCTCTGAATAGAAAATCAATAAAGTAGAGACAAAACTTATGATATTTGAGATTGTATTAGAGGTATTACATACATCAATTTGTGCTGATACTGCGGGGCAAGTTATGGTATTGGTGCATCTATTAACTTACTACATTTCAAATCGTATTGGTTATAATAACCTGAAATACTGTACATAGTGGCACGCATAAAGTTGGTAGTAACGAGATGCAATTAGCATACCTGTGTAACATACAGAAACAGCTGTGCCTGGCTGATGAATATTAATCAATATCTTAGCAATGCATAGCTGCAGGTAGGTTAATCACATGTCTCATATATAACCCTGAGGGACAGTGAAGAATACTTAACGAGCATATAATTGAATATTTTTCACCTCAATATAATTCCCGTGACATTACATAAGGATATTATGCCTTATTTCAAAAGTTAAATACATAATTGTGGTTACTAGACGAGTATATTCTGGTCTCACTTCAAAATAGAATGCCAAGAAACTTTATAACTGCCAATTTTGGGCATGATTGGACCCTGATTGGTTATAAGGGTAAACATTATACTAACCAAATATGTTAACCACTACTTTGAACTGTGGCAAGAAAGTATGTAAGGGCCATAAAAAGATTCTCTCAAAATGTTTAGATCAATTAGGGATTATAACTTAATACATTAAAAGATTGTAATCGCCCACACAGAATAAATCAATTTTGTGCACATAAATTAGGAATGGATCAATGCAGTCCTTGCACCATTTTAATCACCTGGATTTGCATTTTGCAAGGTTTAAAATTTTGAAGTAATCAGTTATTTGTGGTTGTATTTTGTGTAAATGTATTCATCTTAGACGATTGGTTAAAAGCACATCTTCACTTACCCATAGTCACAAACACAGAGAAGAGACTATCAACAATAGTATCCATAATAGCTTCCATTTCTGTGTCCTTCACATCCCCACGGTTTATGGCTAAATGAGAAAGAAAACAGAAAGTCACTAACACATTTGAAATAAAGGAACAAAATGTGAATATTATTGACACCTTCACAACAATGGGTCCTTTATCTTTTCCAAGCCATAAGTTATAATCTCTATTTGAAGTACAAATTAACAAAGGAATAAATTTCAGGTAAAGAGGTTTGTAGGTCAAAATTCTTTTTCATATAAAACTTCAGATGATTTATGAAAATATACATTCTTGACTGACTTATGCTGCATGTGCGTATGACACACATGCATAGACACATACATGATACGTATATATATTCACCCCCAGGTATGGCCAAATTCATGCCAAGTATAATCTGTGAAATTCAAGAAGAATTTATCAATATTCATAATCTAAAAAAAGTTATATGAATAATCCTGACCACCTCTACAAGACAATACTTATTATTAAAACATTTCAGAACCCAAAAATGTGTGGTGATTAAACCAACTGCCTCAAGAATTTTTCAAATCACTGCATCCATCACAGATATCCTTACTTACAATAATATGACATGGCAGCACTGTCCGAATGTCTCAGGATAAACATATCATCCTCTAAACTGATGAAATTCAAATATTGGTCATACATCTGCAAAAGAGAAGAGGGGGTTGTGCTAAGTTGCAGTTGTTGCACACATGTCATTAGTTGAAATTACAAGGTTATGCAAGTTGTATATCTTTTGGCATGGCTTCCACATCATATTTCATAGAGAAATATTTCAAGAGAGTTGTCATAGTTCTATGTGACCCCCACAAAATTCATTAAATCTCAGAGTGCCTACGGTGCCTGGCTCATACACTCATTTGTTCAATGACCTAATGAAAATGTTGAAATATCAGAAGTGAAATGTAAGGGACAAAGGTTACAGTCTTTACGTCAACAAAATACTTGCATTTGTGTCCATTTATGTTATGGTGAATGAGTTTAGAATTTTCTAGCTTGAAGCAAAATCACCTTTTTTGAAAAGGTCACTGATAACTTGGTTACAGAGATACTGATTATTTCAGAAAAAAACTGTTTCATCTTCAAGATGAAAGAAGGCAACAAATGATAAGCAACATCAAGGTGTGTAACCATTATTCATCATTTCTTCTCGCTTATATTATACACAAAAGGTAGTTACCTTTGATATCTGCGTGACTGAGTTTGTTCTGATTGCTGTACTGGCAATATCTTCTAACTTCTGTCTAGATATTGCAGAAATGAAGTTCAAGTAATAGGACTCATAAAGCTGATTCTGAAGATCCTAGAATAAGAAAAATACATATGAGATTAGAGAGGTAGTACAAAAATAATTTTATTAAACACAGAGATATTCATTAGATATAAAGTGTTCTACACAGGGATCCAGAAGTCTGAGGGTGGCCAGAGTTTCGTCATATAGATAATCATTTTTCAATGACTGCTTGTTCGCAGCATTGTATGGTGGCTAAGTGCTAAGGCTGAGCACTTCAGTTTATCTCTAGATTATCTTTACATGAAGTGGAAAAGGAGTATAAAGAAATCAGAGAAACAATAATATACATTTATTCTGTTCACCTATCTGTGCATCAAGCCGAATGTTGTATATTGGTAATGTGTTCTCTTATATATCTTATAAACTTACTTTACAGACTCTTTGTACATTTTCCTCAGTTGGCATGATGAAGTATATGGCAGGAACATCCTGAATAGGTTCTCTGTCAGACTCTAACAGTCTGAAAAGAAAAAGGTCAATTAGGTATTAGAAATATATGAACAATTGCATTTTCAACTGAAATGATTGTTTTGGTACCTCATGAAATCTTTAAGCATAACAAGGTTAGCTTCCATGCAAAATTGGTTTTAACAGTGCTTGCCCTGGTAGTTGGTTAACGAACTGCATGAATGCAAAACAATGTTTTTACATTTATAAAAGCTTTCAGGAAGTTACTCTTTTTGGTTTCCTTGGAAGTTACTAGCTTTTGATGAGTTTGTTAATTATTGATAATTACTGAGTAAAAGTGAGTGGATGGCATCCCAAGAATACCTTCAATGCATGTCACTGTCACAAACATTCATAGGGAGCCTATCAATAGATTATATATGCAAAACCTGACTTTATCACATGATGACGGTTTAACTAAGAGAGCACTTACAGATGTAGTGTTACCCCCATGTCTCGAAGTTCTTTCACAGACAAAATTGGAGATATGATATCTTGACCAAAACGATCATAGATCAGCACCTGAAAATAAAATATAGGGATCAAGTCAAGGAGGACTCCTAAACAGTATAAAGATTGTTTAAAATTGGAAGTTATTATCAAAAATGTTGTTTAAATATTTTTGTAACATCATTGTTTTTGTTTATATCATAGTTTACGCAAGATTTTCAGGATTGCCTTTATTGATTAATTATACATGTATTAAAAAAAAATCCATACTTCTACACAACTTGTCAATTTTTATATTACATTGGTTTGATAAAATTGGCTGTTATAACTTATAAGTAGCTCAACCATTTTTAATAGGATTGAAAAAAAATGAAGTTTTTCTTTCATTTAAGAACATGTTTTATAAACTCAAACCTTACCTTCCATTGCGGTTCAGCAGTGGTTGACCTAGTTGGCGGTACATTGAAGTTAAGCATGCGCTGCAGTGCAGCTATAAAAGAAGCAAGATCTCATATCAGAAGCTATAGAATCAAACATGATACCTAGTTGCACATCAGTTCATTTCCTACTCAGAAATCAAATTCCCTGAGTGAATCTTGATAAATGCATGGAACTTGAAATGAAATAGAGAGTTGCCTAGATCCAAGTTTAATGACATCGTTCATTAACTATAGTTGTCATTCTAATAAGATGGATCTAGGAATGGATTCTGCCATGGCATTGAAAATTTTACAATAGATTTTGTCTGACCCAAAGAATGGAGTATTATTATGTGATAACTGATTCCATCTTTAAGCTGCATGCTATCAGTTTTCAACTCTACCCTTAGGGTGATACGGATGAGGTACTGTGGTAGATGGGTCATGGGGAAAAGTGCCATGTCACCAGCTGACCAATGGCAATGACCCTTTCCCCCTTTTGGCCATTCCAGATGTCAATTTTAAATTTGGAAAATGTGTAAATAAATGAAGCATACAGCAATCTAAAATATTTCAGTAACATACATACCAAATAAGTCATCCCCATTATGATATTCGAAATAAGTGACAGTATCTCAATAGATGTGTTTAAGGTGGACATTATCTTCTTTGGCCATGTTCAACAAATCCCAGCTTGGCTCAGTTGGGAGGGATTCAGACAAGGCAGTATTTTGAGGACTGAACAGTCACAAGCCGGTAGGAGGGTTTACTATTTCTACTCAATTACTAATAAAATTTCCAAATCCAACATGTCTAAGTGGTAGTCTATAACACACGTGAATCATGAACACGAGAGTATACTTTCGTATGATTTCGACAAGTAAATAAACAGGAAATTTAGTGTACCTGTCTGCTTTTCTCTGACGGAAGCTGCCATTTTCTCCGCAAGATGACGCCTGCGTATTACGTGGCAAATCGAGAACGAGGCACTAAAATTTTGGCGCTGCTTCAAATCGTAAGGGTAACTTGTCAGCTGATTGTAATTGATAATGTCTCTTTATAAAAACAACGTTAATACCTTTAGTATCCTATATTTATCAAGAATATGTGTACGTAAGCTTGAAACCTGTATTAATCTCTGACCTGTGTAATACGAAATATTTTCTTCTTTCCTCTAGGTCATACTTCCCAAAATGGCGGCGGCCTCATTTGTTGCAGAAGTACTAGCCACTGCAGGCAAGTATTGGGATATTTTCCACTTTCTTTCAGTATTTCGCCCTTGACATCTCCTTTTCCAAGAAAAATAATAAGTTTATACCCATTTGTGGGTGTACTTCCTGCTGTCATATGTTTGACTTCGTTGCTTGATGATGTTTATCTCAGTAACAGGGTGATCAAAATAAATTGCTGTCATTGACATTTGCCAATGACAGACATTCAGACCATTTTGCCCTTTCCTTGACTCTCATTTTTTGAAAAATCAATAAAGACATCCATAAACAAGCAAATGTATGCAAGTTTTAATTAGCTTAGGATTGCTTTTTACAACTCAGGAAATGCAAAAGGGCTAATTTAGAGCTGCACTCACCACTCAAGACCCGGTTTGTGTCTCTATCCAGGCCAGCTGTTCTTAATACTGACGTCTATATGGCCTTCAGAGACACGGTACCACTCCATTGTAAAAATCTGCCACCCACTACGGTGGAGCTGAAGTGTTCAAATCATGAGCTTGTCTATGTTGGGAACACAAACGTAACACAGAGCACCTAACATATATTATAAACATACATAACTGCTTATCGCGGTCATGTCTTCTTTACAATCTCCAATGTATACATTCAAGCGGTGTTGAGTGTTATTCTGACCTTTGTACCTCGTCAGCACGTTTTAAAATTGAATGAACATGGCTATGTTAATAAATCTCCGCCAATAAATATTTCTTAATAGCTGGGGTGAAAAATAATTATTCTTTTGGAAAATCGGAACGTCCATGAGCTCACGAGTCAAACCGGTGGCGAGCTCATGAGTCGATCTCCCTCCGTGAGTGCAGCTCTGGGCTAATTGAGTATATATTGATATTAGCTCAATAATATTGAACCTTACTCTATGCAACAATATCTTATTGTGGATGTTCTGTGTTGCACATGTAAGGTTCAATGCCATCCTCCCAATTGTATGTTAGCAGACAGGGTTTAGCATAAAATCTATATTTAAACGGAACCAATGCTAGGCTTCTTGGTCCTGAAAGTGTCATAAACTACCATATTATATGCCTTCTTCCAGCAAATATTCTGGATATTTAGTAATATAAATAATACATACTATTTAGGTTAATAATATACTTGTTGCATTTGCGCTAATCCAAATTTCAAATTAAATCTGTTCTGTAAATGATTCAGGTTTTTACGAAACCAATATGGCGCCAGGCGGACAATATAGGAGTGAATGAATAACAGCTGAAATATGAGCACACAGAAAGAATTGTTGAATCATCAGACAATGTGCATGATCACAGAGAGCGGTTTTCTTCTAGCCTTCTGTTGAAACTCTGGGACCTTATTATTTTGTTGATATTTCTGGATAAATATTTGGTAGCTAGTATGAAGGGAGGCAAGGAGGGACAAATGCTTGGACCTCATGACCATGAAGCTGCTGAGGAGCTCTTCATAACAAGTCACTTTCTATCTGAAATATAGCTTAATAGCCCTCACCACTAGGGTTAACTCTTTATGCTGCTGGTAGCCAATTTAGCCAATACAAAAGAATGCAAAAAAACTCTAAAATAATATCAACTGAAACCATAGCACTTGGGTACTCATTTGAAAGAACTCAGCAAGCCGAGAGTTTTCCCATGAATACCAACATGACAGAGATGGGTTACAAAAATCTTAGCATCCTTGAAGTTGTACTTAGTAGCCTTATCATTGGAAGGGTTAAATATTATGGCCAGGGCTCAACAAATAGCATAGTCCCATCTCCCGGGAGATCTGAATTCCAAAAACAGCCCTGTCGGGCTACCTAAAGTTGGATTCAGGTAGTCCCGCTGGACTACCTGAATCCTGGGGAAGTTCTCCACTAAAATGCTACAAAATGGTAGCGAAAAAAAGAAAAATATAGCATCCCTTAAGCATGCAACCTACAAAATATAAGAAAAAAAGCATAGTTACTTATAAGTACCATTACTAACATGAAAAGAGGGAAAAAGAACCTTTTTGCCTTTTTAGAATAAATGGCGGGGCTACCTAAAATGCTGGCGGGACTACCTGATTTTGGGTTCAGGTAGCCCCTACATCCTACCTGGTCCTTCTGGGGACCGTCGAGCCCTGATGGCCAAACCACCCTTCATACCACACCAACTTTTTACACCAACTCCCATTTTCCTAGATGACTGAAATACATATATGGCATTCTTAGCAACTTTACTTTCAAATCCCTCCTATATTCTTATGCTCATTTTTATTTGCAGGTCAAGTTGAAAAAGAGGATTTGAATGCTAAATTGGGAAAGCTTTCAAAGCGTATTGAGGACGCTAAGAAAGAGGTCTATGATGCCTTGCAAAAGCGCTATGGAGATTTCTACCCCAACCTGAATGCCACTCTTGAGCTAGCCTCACGAGTCAGAAACTTATCTGATGACATGCAGAATGTTACAGAGAGAATTGAAAGAGAGGTAAGCCTGTCAATGTGCTTACACACACATTTCCTTATATGGTTATTTCAGTGATATTAGGTGAATTGAACAAATTAAAGCAGCAGGCATAGGTTTATCAATCATCTCCTAATCTGTTAGTGTGTGCATTTATAAAATCCTCTTGAGTATAAGGATGATATACTGAGAAAACCTGTATTACTATGTTTATGAATAACCATCAATTAGATTTTGAGCTGCCAATGCACTTTTCCTAATGATTAGGTTCTGTAATGTTATATATATATATATATATATATATATATATATATATATATATATATATATATATATATATATATATATATATGATAAATGTAATCCCCTCAGGCTCTGCTTTCCTAGAATGCTTAATATGATAATTGTTTTTCTCTGTGACATACACTATGTATTGATAATTTGATACATCCATTGCAGATTAAAAACCAGATGAATCTGTCTACCAGTGAGTTTCAAGAGCTATCCGCCCAGCTTCAGGAGTCTAATGGCATCTTGGCAGTTTTGGATAAACTAGTAAGTATCTCATAACTGGCTACATGCCTGTGGGGTTATATATATGTGAAAGTGATTGCCCACTCACAGTTCTTGAGCCACATAATGTACATTTAAGGTTCTACTCAAAAAATGTTCAAGACAGGGATTGACCTTAACTTTTTCAGACGGGAGCAGGTTTGGCTCCTAGGATTAGAATTTGCCACAGGCACACTATCCAGGTTGTTTGCCAGATTTTCACACCTTGTTGTCTTGCTCAATGGCATGCAATAGGAGCTGGCACCTCCTGGGAAACCCTAAGCTTTGTTGGCCATTTTAGGCCAAAAAAACGTCTGCTGCTCCCGACTAGCTTGCCCGCAAGAAATCTCAAAAAACATTCAATGAAACCTTATCAACTATTTTGGGATCCTTTCTTTTTGACATATTCATAAAGTGATTAGATTTTGGTAACCTTGGATGAAGGTTAAAGGCCATTTTGGAACAATTTGTATCAAAATCCCTAAGGGAGTCCAGACTAGCTCATCTGCAAGATACTTTGAACTTTGTGCTGTAAAACCATTTCTTATGGCATTCAAAACTGTTTAGATTTTGGTAGCCTTTGAGATATTTTTAAGGTCATTGTGGGAGGGTTTGAATTGAAAACCTCTCAGCTGGTCAAGACTAGTTTGTCTGTAAAACATCTCAAATCAGGTCAAATGTTCTGAAATCTTTCCAAATATTTAGGGATCCTTTCATATGGCATTCCAATGAACTGATAAGATTTTGGTTACCTTTGATTTATTTTGAAGGTCATTTTCAAATGTTTTAGATCAAAATTCCTATGCTGGAAGATCTTAGCTTGTGTCACTACCGCATCAAAATGTATCATATATGAATCAGTTTTTTGCTACAGTTGTATCATTTTATATTATTTGAGTTGAACCAACCTTTTATAGTGTATCATTTTAGTTGAATGTCTTTTTGCAACAAAATGTTCAATAGTGTGTTCAGTAGGTATCATATGTTTCCAGAGACTTACTATTTTGTTATACTACTAAACTAAAATTTTCATACCTGGTAGCGTGTAAGAAACTGTTGAGGGGTTCATTGATAGAATGTCATTCCATTAATGTATAACTGGTATTTTTTACAGGCATTTAATTTTCGCGTTCCCCATGATAGCGCCAAAATAACCTTCTTCAAATACATAACTATAAGTAATAAATATATATTTTGCGTGCTTGAATGTGCAAATTTAAAGAAGCACAAATACCTTCCACAGGGGCTGTAAAGTGAAATTTTTAGCACTGCAAATCAAAGCTGTATAGAGTAGTTCTGAGGTTTTCATTATGCCAGTTGGGGAGACATTTATATTAGTGGCCAAAACTGATACTCAAGTCATAATTCTGTACTTGCGTGTATAGGAAAAGAAAAGGATTTTGGACAATGGCAAATATTTAACCTTCATTATGTTGATTTAAGAAATAAAGTATTTATCTAATTACGCCGACTCTGATTTTCAGGTAGGAATTCATGACGCTCTTGAAATGGCTAACCGGAATATGAAAAACAAGGATTTTGTAACAGCTGCCAAGAACCTAGAAGATATACAAGACCTGGCTGCTCGACCAGTCCACCAGCGGGAAAATGAGATCAAAATACTCACTTCACTGCAGACCGAGTATCGTGTCCAGAAGGAGAAACTGATCTTTGATTTAGGAGAAAATTGGAATAGTAATGTCTGTTGGTCCCTACCAAAAGACGACAAGGCTTTTCCAGATAGGGTGGAATTGAAAATAGACACTGCAGGAGAGAAGGACAATATTTTGCAGAACATGACCCAGGCCATGTTTAATGTAAATATTCTCGATCAGAAACTTAAACTGTTCGGACAGAGGTTTTTGAAGTATATTGTGAAGCCTATAAGCCGAGAGAGAAATATTGAGGTTAGTTTTTCAGCTAAACAAGGAGGAGGAGAACTCCTTTCAGTTTGTAATAATCGCAGCTTGCAAATCCCTACGCCAACTGAGGTCTACCAAAAGCTGAGATTAGTATTTGACATTCTTAATAAATATTTATTATCAGTGAAGATAGAAGAATCTGAGGAGAAAAAGATCACACTGATGCAGAAATTAGGTAAATTGATATCTAAAGAACTATTAGATATACTGGTGAAAGAGTGTCTGAGTCATGCCATACCAATAAGCAAGGCAGAATTGGAGAAGTACACAGGGGATGTGGTTCCTATCACAGAGGAGTTTCAAAAGGAGCTTGTGAGTTTGCACCTGATTGACAGTTCCTGCAATGTGCTAGTGGAGTATGTTAACAATGTCAATGTGCTATTTGCAAACAAAAAATGCCAAGAGATCCTTGAGCGAGCCCGGAAACTGATGACATCAGAGATTCACAACACTGTGGAGATAAAGGTTGATGATCCTGTGGGGACGCTTCCCAAGCTTGGAGAGGGAGAATCAGATGTAAAGAAGACGAAAAAGATAGAGAATGTTTCACTTGCAAGTCAGCAGCAATTGAGCAGTAATACGTTCAGATTACCAGCTTGTCATATTAGGTAAGTTTAGGAATTAGCATTTTGGGATCTGAAATGATAACAATATTTCGTTAACGATACAGTATCTAAAGATTTTTTTAATCATACTTCCTGCCTCCTAAGGACCAGATTTTATTTAGTGTAGCACTGTCAGCATCAGACATTTCGCTAATAAAGTGAACTGCCTTCGTGCGGACACCTCTAGTTACCAATAAAGGCAATTGGTCAGACATTTTTGCATTGATAATTCTTTTGCAGGTTTGATGATTTTTGTGCTTGTGGATGATCAAATTGATGATTCCCATAATTGAGACCCCCATGAAGGTTATATGAATAACTCCTCTTGAAAATGTGCCACCTTTCATTCAATACTTATGGTAGGATGGAATGTCAGAAGATAGTTAGATGTACATTTTATAGTGTGATTGAAGTTGTCATACTGCTGTTTTGTTTCCAGTGAGTCAGTTCAGACGCTGGTGCAGTTAGCCTACGAGACCCTTCATGAGGCCACCAGTAGCACTCCTCAGTGTGGTATCCAGCTTTTCTACTCGGTCAGGAACATCTTCGAGCTCTTCTGCACTGTCGTACCCACCTACCACAGAGACAGTCTGGCCAAGCTACCCCAGCTAGCAGGTACAGCTATGTAACATCCCTACAAATGATCAGGAATAAATAAGAAACCTTGTTGTTTCACTATGAGAAGCTTACACAGAAATTGTGCTATGTTGTTATTGTGTCTCTTTCTTTCCATTAAGAACTTATATAAGTAATTTGACAACTGGACCCAAACATATTAAGAATGAGACTATCCTCCTTCATGCGTAAGCTATGAACTTTTATACCTCAGCATGTATGTGATTCATTGATCCAAAAATTTGAATAAGGTTGTATACATAATTGAACATTATGGCCCTTATTTTGTACTTTCCAAAGTTTCAAAGACAGCCAAATCCTACTTCAAACATTTTTATGAATCTCCAGTTGCAAAAGGAACAACCTCGAATTATGCCTATGTGCAACATCAAATAAGAGATAGAGAGCATATGAAATCACACCAAACATAGAATGGATTGTTGGCTTTGCTTCCTTTATATAAGATTTCTTCTCATATTAAGAATTATTGTATATTTTCGTTTTATTTATATTTTTCAGCCCTTCACCACAATAATTGTATGTATATTGCCCACCACCTGATGACCATGGGTCATCAGTTTCAGCAACAGCAGGCTGAACCTCTCAACAAAGGGGCTGCCTCCTTCGTGGACTTGGTTCCCAAACTACGACGGCTTGGAACAGAGTGCCTCCTAGACCAGATGTCATCACAGAAAGCAGAATTACTAGAACTGCTTGGAGGAGCACAAGGTAGAGACTGCCGGTATTTGCTTAACGGAATAAAGTTAAGGTCACTGTTACTGTTTTGGCTACACCGTATATTTGTAGGAGGAATTGAACAATTTATTGGTATCGCATTGCCTTTAACTACTAGAGGTCTGCAAGATTGTTAGACATTTCATGTTAGTACTTTTAAGCTATTATATAATTAAACCTTAACATAATTTCATTAGCTGCTGCAGCTTGTGCAGTATATATGTAAGAGCTAATTCATATATTATTTACCATTTTGTGCTGACCTACAATTTAATAGTTGAAATATTTGGATGTGCCAAAAGGTTATAATTTTGGTTACTTCTTTAGATTGAGCGATGATCAAAAAGATAACTGATTCTTAACACTAGAAAATGCTGGTGCTATTGTTGTTTTTTCTATTGTTTCAGGTTTCATTAGTGTGTCGGAAGGTGAGAACCAGGTGCAGGCAGAGAGGTCCATCAAACAAGTACTCCATCAACTTCACCATCTGCGCAAAGTGTGGGAAGAGGTACTTCCTATCAACATCTACTACAAAGCTATAGGTAAGCTTTTAATTCACAAAATCTGGGGTCAGTTTACCACTACGTGTGTGAACATTAGGCAAGATCACAATCCGCGAACACAGAGGTCAGTTTGCTACTGGGTAAATTATAAGGTCACAATTCACTGGGGTAAGTTTTCTTTTATTTTGGGGAATGGACAAGTATAAATCAACCACCTTGCAAATTTGTATTCCTTCAACTTTGATTATACACTTAAGCCATAATTTTAGAGAAATTATCACTTTAAATATATTTAGTAACATAAAGTCATTAAGCGTCTGAGGAAAGGACTCGACCAGTGGATGTCTACTGTTGTTTTTGTAGCTGGTACCCCTATTTCCAGTTAGGCATACTAGGAATGTATTTTCTCTCCCCTCACAAGCACTACATGGTTTCTGGGTGACAGCTGTGGGTGTGGGGAGACGTTAGTATTTGCGTCGAAATACTGACATTCTAGTTATCTTTGGGATCAAGTGTTCAGGCTTTGACTTGTATTGTGTTCAATGGAGTTGTATTCCTATTTGTTACAGCACTGGACTGAACTTCACTGATTGAAAAATTGCGGTCATAACAATTGAGGGCTTTTCTTGCATTGCCATTGCAACAATTAAGAGCTTTTCTTACATTGACTATGCTATAATGGCAATCTCGGAGAGATGTAAGGAGTTTTAGTTTACAGCCAAAAACCTTGGTTAGGTGAATGGATGTCATGCTTTTACAGCTAATCTTAAGTTAGTTATTTTATTCAATCGTGAAATAGCTTGATATTGTGATAAATCTAATGGGTAGCCCTTAGATGATGTATTGTCACTAACTAAAGCTTACCTTGCTTACCTGTATAATTTTCTCTCCTTTCAGGAACTTTACTCAACTCTGTCATTGTGAAGATTATGAATGATGTGGTGGTGTTGGAGGACATCTCAGCCGACGATGGAGTAGAACTACACAGTTTATTCTCACTGGTCACAGAGAAGGCACCCGAGCTATTCAAAACCAGCGACACAGTCAATGCAGATGTGGAGCTTATTAGCCACGTGGCCAAGTGGCTGAAGTTCAAAGAACTCATCCTGATCCTCAATGCCAGTCTCCAGGATATAGCTGACCGCTGGGCAGAGGGAAAAGGCCCTCTCGCACATGAATTCTCTCCCAACGAGGCCAAGCAACTGATCAGAGCGTTATTCCAGAACACAGACCGTAGGTCAGCCGTGCTTGCTAAGATACGATGACCTGACCTTCTCTTACATTGAACAACCATGGTGCCTACGGTTGGTTATATAAAAGGTCAAAGAGAAACCAACAGTGCTATTTCAACTTCTTCAATACCCGAGTACACTCAATGTCATATTGATATCACATGAATTAGATTACCCAAATGATAGGACACTTTCAATTCATGAGTTTACTACTTGTCAATTGTCATACTAATATTTTTACTAGAGTTGGGTGACTGACTTAAAGGCTCTTCTGTTGGGTAGTAAGGAGAACTTTCAATCTGAAAATATTGATAGGTTTATTGCTTAATGTGTTGGATATACAAGCTTTCTGGTTGATAAAGTTGAGAAACTGTTGAGTTGTTTTAAATTAAGTATTTATATATATATAGCCCAGATTATATTGAAGAGCTTCCCTTATTACTAAGATGTTACACAATATATGTACCTAAATCAAAAGTTGCGTGTGTGAAATACAATTGTTTCACTCTTCAGAGTGAAATTTTTACGTGTGTACATATCTGCATATCTACTTCCCGCCTGAATCATTAGCATAACCATTAACTTGTAAATCAAATAGTATTTTATGGTATTAGGATACCTGTCATCTGAGCTTCATTGTTGGTTTGAAGTACTGTCTTAGGGTACAAACCTATGTGAGCGGATGGGCAAGCAATATGTCTATTCCTGTAGCCTAATCAAGCTAGCAGAAAACTGATGAAAACTATAAAGTAAATATTCATAAATGCATTGTTTGTTCCTAGCCTCTATTAGGGGGTGTCCGAAAGATGGATGATTTATATATCTGAAAGGAGTATCTCAAAGAACTACATATCCTACATGTCCATTGATTGAAAGCATCAAAATCTGATTTTGATAAAGACTAGTTATCTGGTCTTACTAAATTATGCTACACCTAGCTTAGCTTCTTTTTTGGCAGTACAGTGCTATCAGTTTTAAAGGAATTTCTCTAGGTGTCTTAGGTACATAGCCCATAGGCACTCATCGAGAATGGTCACTTTTGCTGGTGAGATTACTCCTTCAAAAATCACTTGGACATGCTTCTATTTTAATTAGGAAGTGAAATTGTTGTGGTGTAATGATGACAAATTAGTTAGAGCTGCAATATTATATCCTAAATGAGTGTCTCTGCATTTAATAAATTACAGGGTATTTCTGATAGAACAAATGTTACATCCCTCATGTCAAATTAAATATAGAACTGATTGGGATTCATTAAATTCTTTATAATTTTTTTTATTCTTGGGGTTAGTCTACTGGCTGTGTCACATGAAATGGTCATCTGTCTTAGGCTTGGGAACATCTTGGCATTGCACGATCAGTGGTATTAACATGAAAAAAAATGAAGGCCGAAGTGAAGCATTGCAAAAAAATCTATGGAACTTGCAGCAAGGATATTTTGTTAATCTTATTAGTGGCATTATGGAATAGGTTAGCATTTGACCGCCTAATCCTAAACAGGTTTAACTAATTCATGCCTGCAGCACCAAAAACGATCAGAATATTCTGACGTCTTTCTGATTAAAGCATTTGAGGGAAAGCAGGGAATATTTCATGAAATGAGGATATGAATTCCAAATATTTTGTAAAATCAAGCTTTGATTTACTGTTTTAAGTATGCATACAGGACACGCTTTTTGAAGAGAATTTTATACATGAATAGGTTACTTGCTCCTGTCATTGGTGGTTCTCTTTATAGGGGTGAATATGTGGTCATATGGTTGAGCTCTCAAGAAAGAACTTTTGTTTTGATGTTATATTAGACTGGACGAGCTGTTAGCCAGCTACAGAAAAAAATATCTTTAACATGAAATATATCCTGCAGGTTATAGCAACTTTGTACTGGTGCTGTTTTACAAAATAAAATGTTGTCATTTGAAGTATCTATTGTTCTTTTGCTTTCATAATTCTTTCTCTTGTTGCAGAGAAAGTAGCCCACTAGTTGTTAGGTAGTACCATATGTGCACCTAAAAATGCCACCAGATAATGTAATTTATTTTTAATCTGCAGATCAGACTTAATCGGTAAAATGATTTAGATAATTCTGAAAAGCTATCCTGTGCTGTTGTTAGAGGTAGTATAGGATAAATTAACAGTACATTTTGATTAACGGTGTATAAGGGTAAATTGTAATTGATGCTGACTTGGCGATGGTTATTTGATTTATTGGTTCCTGGATCCTTCCCATACCAATTTTACAGGGTCTGGAGGGAAGTAATTAAAAATAAGTTGATTTTTTTTAACACCCAGAAGTCTAAGTAAGCAAACATTTGGGAGGAAGGTAAAAAAATAGTGAACTTTTGACTAGTACTCAAATACATACTTTAAACTATATTTTTGAATATTAAAAGAACGTTTTTTTGATAAGAAAATGTATTTCAACAACATTGTATTGCATTGCCATTGTAATTTTGTAATTGCTCTGGTATTAATATTCTTGTAGTTTTGAAAATTTATTACCATCCATGGTAAATTTATTGTAGGTTTGGTGTACCTACTTATGGCTCGGCCGCAGAGCACAAAATTAAGTGGGGGGGGATTACATTTATTTTGCTGTCAGGTTTATTCCACTTAGATCGGCGGATCTGGGAACCAATAAATCAAGTAACCTTCGCCCTAGTGCATGTTGACTTCATTCAATAGCAGATACCACGAGAGGAGACAGCAACTTGTTCCAACTCCACTCCTGGTTTAACAGTATGGATTTCCATCCACCATCCCCAGCTTCTTTTTTCACCTAATTATAATGCTATCAAAATCAAAGCAGATATGCCTCTGTCCTGGGGTTACCATAATAGTGATATTGATATTTGATAACAGCTGCTGTTACAGTAAATTCTGGAAAAAAGGCTGTATGGTCAAATTTTGGACGAAGCAAATTAACCAGATCTGCAGTGGAAGTTGATATCTGATATACTCCTATATATAACCACAGCTCCTCATGATAAAGAAGTAATTAAATTTAATCACTGAAAAATTTATATAAAAGCCTAAACTGCAGGTTAGAAACAGAGGTTGAATGTTTACAGCTAGCTCCAAGGTTCTATTGATCTTTAGAAAAGTCACTAGAAGGCCATAACCAAGAGTCCGGTCACTTAGGCAGAATAGATACTTCCGGTGGTCATGTTTTTGGAGAACAATTTTGTACTACATGTACTTTACCAAATTCAAAATAGAAGGTTATTCAAGTGTGTCTGTATAAAGTAAACCTCTGGTAAAACCTTAACAGTTCCTTATGGCATAAATCAACAAAACAAGATGAAGTTTGTATTTGGCATGTTTTATTTACATTCAAACCAAAACAAAATGGAAAAGTGTTCATTACTGAACCAGATAGCCATAATCATAACTGCTACATCAAGAAAATACACATAAAATGGTCCAGGATCAGGTGCTTTAAAAGATATTGTTTGAGAATAACACACAATAAATGCTCCTCAAAAATATATGTGTGTATGCCCGACATTACCTACCATGGTGATAATGATGGAGAATGTCCCATTCCTTTGATGAGTAAGTACAAAAGTGACACTGCAAGCTTCATAAGATACCAATAAACCAATTTTCTATTGAGGTCAACAGTCTTCCTTTCAGACACAGCAGAAAATGCATATCAATGAACATTCATATGCAGACTAGTGAGACTACTCATCTGAATGCTTGACGCAAGGCGTGCCAAAGTTTAACATGCAGTCTTGGACTTTCCATCATGCCTTACTGGAATTGTTTGCTTGACTGATGCAGTTCAGTGTAATGTTGCAGCAATAGGGCTACTCAAATGAATCCACCAAACCAATACATGAATCCACCAAACCAATACCTTTGCTCTTGAAACACTACCCTTCAATTATGAATACTAAGCAAACATTGCCAAACATAGTATTCAGCTTGCAGCACTAGCTCAAAGGTCTAGTCTCATCTATTCAATACTTCAGTTAAGAGGTTGACCTATTGACACCATTAGTACTGTAATGCAGGGTCTTAGCCAGGATTTAAGAAATGCCTGTCTAGAACAACATTCACAAAATTTCCACTCGTCCAGATTTAGCTAAGTACTCGGCTACTCAAATCTGTATGCCCACTGAATTTAAGTCTATTGTGTCAACAAGTGCAATTTACACTTCAGCAATGTCTTAGAAGATTGTTAGCTAGAAAAAGATGTGGTTATTAATCCAAAATGGGAAAAATTTGAAATTATTTTGCATTCTAATAAGGAATTTTCAGGAAATTGTCTGTCCAAAAGACGGGCTGGACAGGTCCTGGCTAAGTCACTCGTGTTCATAGTGAACTTCACCAGACAATCCAACATGTGCCTGGTAAAAATGTATAAGATCCCCTCACTTGCTATTTTAGCAAAAGAAGTGTTCAACAGTCAGACAACTTGGCTTTCAATAAGTAAGCAATTTAAAGATGAATGAAATGATAACTTTGCTGTGAAGTAATATTGATATCAATATTACAGTTTTGTAAAATGGTGGGTATCAGAACAATATTTTTAACACTCGAAGCACAACTCCAACCTTGTCACATCACTGAACCACATTGTTACTATTATAACTATTCAAAACACAGATAAACATCAGAGAGCATTCACCTCCCTTATGGCTAGTCCTTGTTGTTTGTTCTTTCACTTTTAAAATTGATCGCATCATCACATAACTCCATCACCTTCCACGGTGCATTGTCACCAACCTTAGCATTTAAGTCAGTGGAGGGGGTTTCTAGTAAATGGCTTTTTCTTCAGGTGGCAAAATTTGAGAACCCATCTGAATATTAAGTTTTACCCAGATAATCGCAACCTTAGTGACCTATGTGATATGTAGGTAGTGAAATATATGTGACGATTTGCTGCAATAAAGGCTAAGGTCTACGGAGAAGTTCTGATTGTCTTTGCGAGAAATATTCCAATATTCCCGGTATAAATGCTTGACTTTTTAACTATTGTGGGTGACGTATCTCCCACTGCACGTTAAAAATAAAGCACCGAAAAGTTGTTGGTCCATAATTTTATGCATACTGGCTGCACAGTATTTCTAGTGCGGACTTCTTTCTCTGTATGTTGCCCCAGCACTGAAAAAAAGACAGCAAGTGCACTGATATTGATCATTTGATTTAGTCATGCACATAACAAGTGACCTATTCTACAGGAATTCATAAACTTTATATGTCTGCTGTCAAGTACAAATTAATGGTGATTATATAGCGAGTATAACATGGGCTAAGTGACCATTGCGAACAAGAATTAACACACAAATTTGAGGAAAAATGATTCCCAGTTGCATTTTGTTGGATTTACTGCATTTGTTGCCTCAAGAAAGTATTTCAAAATTTTCGCACATAAAAGACAATAGGTACATTGCTGCTTATTATTTAAAGAAGCAAACTTATTTTTTCAATGTCAATATAAAGGGTTGGTATGATTATTCTTGTAAATTTGGTAACCAACTTTTGACCGCCAAAATTGCATTAATCCAGAGTTTACAATCCCAGTTTACAAATCCTCCATTTGAGGCAGCACAAAGTACTACATCCAAAAGAGCTTTTAAGTTACCTACATAAGAAAGGTGCAGCATGATTCTTGAAATTAAACAGGTCTGGGGGTTTGAAGTGTTTGGCCTGTACTCCAGTCTTAAAGAGTGGTCCCCCTAATTTAGATGAACTTATGTCAAATAGAAGTTCCTAATTCCGAAGTAATACACCCTTTTTATAAAATGTCAGAGCTGTGCAGTTTCCATTTTTATGATAACAAGATTGGTTTTAACTTCACAAAAGCTACAAGTAGAAAATGACTGAAATCACAAAGGATTTTTTCTTCATTTTTTGCTAGAAGTTAAGAATAAAACATACATGAAAGGATATCCAAGTTTAATTTTTCAGCTCCAATAACTACAACAGCGTGTTCCATATAAATCATTCATCTGTGATATGCTTCCAACGGGTTTTTTGACAATGCTTACCCTGCTGATGATCCATAGTCACGACGTTCTCTTGTTGGGAAGTCTCGAGTCCCGTAATCGCGATCTCTGCTAGAGGCTGGCGAGGATGCCCTGTGAGATATAGTAACATTTCTGAGTCTTGCTTCAATAACGCTCTTTACATTACGCTTACATGGCAACTGACGAAGGGAGAATGATAATCTGTCAAGCGTGATAACAGGTTTGTCTAGGATGAGGTGAAAGAGCCCTTTGCATAGCAAGAAATCATAGGACTTGGCCAGGCTACAGGATCTGCATGACCAACATTTCTGGTGGACCACAAAGAAATGATTGTGGTGTCAAATTGGAGGTGCTTCCAGTAATAAGAGCGTGGAGGAGCTGTGGGTTATGGATGTGGCGGCGACGATTGGAACACGCTCAATATGTAGGTCGCAATTAACGGCGTTTTTAAGTCATCCTCGACAGAATATGTTTCCTTAGAGAATACAGTGGCCAATGCAATAAGAGACTGACTGATGTTTCCAAGCCTCAATCAGTGGCACCGTGTTCTCATTACACAAGCAGAACGGTTGGAAGACTAAAGAGAGGTGCAGTCTGACAAGGGCGAAATCGTGGACATAAAAGATACTTCGTTGATTGCCTTTCCTCATCATGGTCAAAATTAACATTTAAGAAAGCAACAGTTGTTACAACATTCATTCGGCAGACTCCTTAGTGGGGCTGTAGCAGATATCACAAACAATGGTTGATGGGAGATATCGGAGAAACAGGAGTAGCGTGGCGATGCGAAGTAATCTCTCAATCTTCGTAGTATTGCTGAATTCCTTGTTCGTTGCTGGCGACAATGGTAGATGCAGCATCACACCTATCTTACAATCCTGATGCCTTACCTTTAGGTTCCACTGGCTTGGGAGTACAGAACTAAGTTATGAAAATTATCTGGTAATGATAATTTACTCACCTTATACTTATAACCGGAACTGGAGACTTCACAGATAAATTAAGGTATAAGGTGGTACAGACCTTAGCTTGAGCATCAAGGGATTCTCTGACTGATAGGATTTGAATCAATAGTATCTGTCAAGTTGTTGGATCAGAACAGTGAGTTTACTCTAACACCTTTGAACTAAATGACAATAAGTATATGGTCAAAAACGTGGGGAAGGCATTTTAAAAAGCTGGTAAAGGCTTTCCAATATTTCATCCCACATGCTGATGAATTAATTGGAGGTCTAGCAATCTCTTAATATAAAACAACCTTGAAGTACAATTATCGCTATATCAATAATCACTATCAAAACTAACAAATACTATTGATTCATTGGTTAAAAAAATTGTTGAAAAAGGTTTTAAGTGGAAGGCAAAAGGGTGAAAGTCAGCCTTGCTGGGAAGTTCAAACAACATGAACATGCGTAGAAATTTGACGATGACCAGTTAATTCCACAGAAGATAACAATAAGGACGACGATTGTTTTCCCTCCAATGACGATTCGAAGTATTTTAGAAAGTTATGCCGCTTTCTCTCTAGTTATCAGATTTAGATGCGATGTTGGCAAAGGAGTCAAGGACGTATCTTGATAACTGGACGTTGGGACGATTTAGTTATGCGAAGAAATAACGAGGTTCCCCAAATAGACCTAGTACTCTCACTCCATACCAAGGGCAAAGACGGGTGTGAGGTGATTTGCGACGAGTAAGGGTTTCAGAAGTGTGACGGCTTCTAAGGAAGTCAACCTAGAGTGCTCCCTTTCCCAATATAGAGCAGGTTTAGCTGAGATGCCCAAAATACCAAGCAGTGAAGGTTTGCTAACATCAAAGGGTAGGCTTGTCATAAGAGACTTGGACGAAGGGGGCAAACCACTTACTACCATGGTCCATTCAGATCATGGTTACTTGCAGTGAGCACCACTTGACGAAGCAGGTTGCCGACGAATCACTGACACACAGATGACAAGAAATACAACCTGACGTTTGAGGTGCGACCCTTTCTACACCGATTTGCCGACGGAGGCTGCGCAGACGCCGTTGTTTGGTTGTGAGCCCACTGAAAAGGCAGAAGAGCATGGAAATTTTAACAACAGTTGGATCACCCTGATGGGTACCTTCGTCTGACGGGTGACCGGCTGCGAAGTCCTTGTGCTGAAGATGAACGTTCAGTCCAGCCCCCAGATGCGTAGCGCTTCTCTTCACGATATCGAGAACCTTCCTCTTTGAAGCGTCCTGAGTCGCCATTTCTGTAAGAATCGTAGTCATCTCTGCTTCCAGGTCGACGTGAAGGTGGAGATGATCCTCTTCCTCCTGGTGACATTTGACGGCGTACCGGTGGGGATGAACGACGATTGGGCGAAAACCTGCGACGTGATGGTGAAGGGCTTCTTCCTCCTCTTCCTCGAGATCCAAAAAATGATTGGCCACCTCTACCACCTCGGCCCGGACGTGGTTTCGGTCCCCTGCTCCTTGAGATTTCTACTCGTACCCTAGAACCACAGAGATTCTTTCCATCTAATGTTCTCACTGCAGTTTCGGCATCACGCGATGACAAAAATTCAATGAAAGCAAACCCAGGTGGGTTGTGAGCCACCCACACGCTCTTCAGACGACCAAATCTTCTGAATTCCTTTTCCAGCTCTTCTTTCTGTACATTTTCCAGCAGATCTCCAACATATACCCTAGTTCCTGCCATCTTTCGTCACCTAAAAATAGAGAAACAGAGATAAATTTATACTGCAGAAATGAGATGTTCCACTTATCTTTAATAATGTAAATGGTTTGAGAATATTAAACCCGAAGGTCTGAATCATCTCACAGGGGCCGGTTGCACCAACATGACTCAGGCTCAACTTGATTGTCTACAACAACAGATGCTATTGTTGTAGACAATCTAGTTGACCCTTGAGCTGAAGTTTGCCAAACAAATCACTCAACCTTTTCAGCCTTCCTCAAAATGGACGGTAAAATGCCTTTTCAACTTGAATAATAACATTTCTCTCTCTCACACTTTCTGCAGCGACTGTTGACTATGGGACTTGATAATAAAACAATATCCTTTTTCTGTCTCGGAAGTCGGAATCAAGTGAACTCGCATCCACATTGAATCACTCTCACGTCTGATCCTGAATAAGAATAATCACTACATTCACACTGAATATAAACAACTAAGAATGAAAGTGAGAGGTGAGAAGAAAATGGAGGGCTTCTTGCAGAAACTACATGGTGACATAAGTTTGGGCGTAATCGGCTGTATTCTAGACCTATGTTAAGTATGTGTTGCGGAAAATGTTTTTAAAACTTCATTCCATGATAACTTTAATCTAAACAGCTGATTCCACTCCGCTTAATCCAATCAACCTAAACCCAATCCCTCAAACCTGACTCTTAGCTCGAACTCTATAGTCTGTCTGACTCGAGTTTGGCAATCACTTTTGCCACTTTTTTGTGACAAAAACTTGGCAAACCTCTTTGGAGCACTACTACGTGTATGTACAAACATACTTTTTGTCTCAACTCCGCAAAATGTTGATTTTGCTCATTAGGTCCCATTGTAAAATGTTTCCATTGCCAACAATACGATCTTGCGTGTTTGTATTGTTCGCAACAGACAAACACGCGAGATCGTAGTGTCAGCAATGTGCACATTTTACAATAGGGCCAAAAAAAAAAGTGTTTGGTTCCTATTACGTCCTAAAAAAATATAGGTAGGGTAGGTAGGGATTTTTTTTTTATTATTATTATTTATATTCTTTAACTTGCACGATTCCCTGGAGTTGGATGGCTTCAATAAAGGTTTGCCTTGTTGTAATTGTCTTTATATGCATTAATTATATATAGATAATCTTTATTTCAAGTCGGTAATAATTTTACATAGTAAACACGAGCTGCCAGGGCTCTTGGCCGACTACAAAATAACAATTCAAAATATAACATACAGGGTTTAACAGCAATATAAATGATAAGTAGAGGGGAAGTAAGTTGGCACATATTAATTGACAATGAGTAATAACTTCAGTCTTTCAGGACATGTGTTCATGATTATTGAGTAAAAAAATAGAAACTACTTCTGCTCATTTACTGGTATTACTTATAGCAGCAGAGAGAGCAGGTACAGTTAGTTCCAGACCAGGTTGAGATTAGGTTTTTGAACTCTTTTAGTGATGTTGTTTGTCTTAAGTTGTTAGGTAGGGAGTTCCATACCTTAGGTCCAGTATATCTAATTGATTGCTTTCCATAGGAGATGGTGTTATATGGAGGTAATATTAGAGAGTGGTTCCTTCTAAGGCTGTATTCAGATTCTCTCTCTGTGAAAAGAGAGCTGACATAGGCCCCTGCTTCTGTTCATTCAGAAATTTTTAATTTAATGGTTGGAGAATTGGTATTTAGGACAGCGAGGCAAATTTTTGGGTAGGAACAGTTCATTTTTCAGTAGGATTGGCAAAAAAAACTTTAGGGTAGGGGACAAAAACTAGGTAGGGTAGGGTAATAGGAACCAAACATCTTTTTTTTTAGGCCTAGGAACTAATGAGCAAAATCAACATTTTGCGGAGCTGAGACAAAAAGTATGTTTGTACATACACGTAGTAGTGCTCCAAAGAGGTTTGCCAAGTTTGGATGGCAAACTCGAACGTTTTGTCACAAAAAAGTGGCAAAAGTGATTGCCTAACTCGAGTCAGACAGACTATAGCCAGTGTATCACTATCAGGCCGGCACAGGGGGGTGCCTTTTGGCTATTCCCTTTAATCTTCCGATACAATGCAAACCATGATCTACAACATAGATAAGGATATTTCAAAGAGTTGCATTGAAAGTACACAAAAAAGGGGTGCCTACGATCAGCAATGGTCTACGAAGGTTAGAAGGCGTGGCAGCATAAAGCGAACACGAACAGTCGACAGAAACGAAGAGACGCTGTTCTTGTCATGATGATGGACTACTTGGAAAATGGTCAAATATTTCATAAATACATAGACTTACAGTCTATAATTAGTGCAACTTGTTTCATGTGATGTGCAAGATCAAGTACAGTTATTTTTGCATACTTACAATCACTTGAAGTGCAATTAGGTGTCAGTGTTTCTGGAGAGATGATGTTTACTTCGAGAGGAAACCAGCTTCGACTATTCAAGGTTATGGTGGAAAAAAGACGCTAGAGAGAATGGCCAATCGTGATGCTCGTTAATCACAATGGCTCGCTAGGATTCCGAGCGTTTGAAGATCTGGAATATATTTGTGTGGGGTTTAATTTTACAATGCACGGGCGTTAATGAGTTTGCTTCTCGTTTGAAGCGACATCTAGTGACGGACCACTAAACTAAAATTTGCATATTAAATATTTAAACAATTTGACGTGGACAGAGTATATGTAACCAATAAGGGCTCTCTAGAGCAAAGGACTTGAAGATATTAAAGTTTAGCCCTGTACCTTTATAATTCATTCATTTTTTCAATTACAGTGTGGTAATTTGCCATTGGTGGCCACTTCCTCGTGTAGTTTCATTTTATAATTTCAAGATAAAATTGACTGATCATTTTTCATAGCAGTATAAGTATAAGTTCCTGCTGCTTGTATGTATCATTTTTTGAATGCGATATCAATCATAAAAAAGTCTTAGCTAACCATATTCATAGTTTATTCTTATCGAAATTCCTTACTTTAGTCAGGCGTTCTTTTCTTTCATTTCAAGCAGCCAATTCAAGACACAAGTAAATCAAAGTTCCGTTTATGTATCGTTTACCATGGAGTATACTGATACCACTAATAGCAGTATTAGTCCTAATCCGGGGGCTTAATTAATAATTATTGTACCATACATCTTCTTCGTTTAAAGTTTTCTTGATTCCAGGATACTCAAAACCAGTAAAAAGTATTGCAACTTTTAAGATTCCCCACCATTTAATTGACTTTGCTGGAAAATTCATGACAAAAGTGATAGGAAATGATTGGGGGGGGGGGGGGGGTTGGAGCATTTTGGTGGTGGTATGGTGGTTGGCCGAACTTCCCCATCCCGACGTGTCCCTCTAGCTGGATGAAATCTGGGACCTAATTATACCTTAGATGAAAAAAAGCTTTGTTTATCTGAGATTATATCCACAATATGTGCAAACCCTCACTCTAGAGTTTCTTCAGAAGTGAGGGTATGACAGACTGTCAATTGCCTGAACTACTACAACTGTGGAGCTAGAACTGTCTGGAAACAAAGTGTCCAAACCTCACCCACCTCTCCCGTACAGCTCTCTGCTATGTACAATATAATTCTTCTCTCTGGACTTCCACTAATCCTAGGGAGGTCGAATGTGTTCTATCCATTTACGTGTTAGATATATCTTAGAAGACCAACCACGAAGTAGAGTTCTGTATAAGATTTCATTTCGAATGGGAACTGGAGATTTTTATTTTTAAATCTAAGGGGAAGATGAGTCAAATGCACAATTCTCCATGTCCCTGCC
Source organism: Maea johnstoni (assembly GCA_963942565.1). Classification (NCBI taxonomy): domain Eukaryota; kingdom Metazoa; phylum Annelida; class Polychaeta; order Spionida; family Magelonidae; genus Maea; species Maea johnstoni. Next base: position 53,866,786 of record OZ012686.1, read on the forward strand.
ATGAAAATCATGCATATTTGGTTTCGTTTAGTAGCGAATTTCGATCTTTTTAAGAATAAAATTTCCAACAAGTTTGAAGATTCCACTATCTATTCATAAATACCAGATTCTCATCGCCTCTTACGGCTGATTGCAACCAAGAATGTTCGCTATTGTTTTGTTATAGTCAGTTTATTCATTTCACTAACACATTGAAAGACTTGTCTGCGACCACAATGCTTAGTCAAGTGCTGTGCGTGTAACAACTTTTCAGTTGGGGAAAATAAGATGAACGCGAATTTCGCACAATATATTAGCAAGGATTCTCCCCGAACGCGAAGTACCGAACCTGAAATATGAATAACTACAGGCAATGTTCTTCTCTGATTGCACTCAAGCTACTATATGAGAGCGTCTTATAATTACATGAAACAGAATGGCCACACCTTTGTCAAGTCGTTCAAGGAGTTGCTGTATGGATAACCACCATATGCTGCGAAAAGGATAAACAGGTAAAGGTCGATTAACCTGAGATGAATACAAACAAAAGAAGACTTTTATTCATCTAAGGATTAACCATGGCAGCAGCCAACGCCTAGAAGAGAAAAAAAATAAGAAATGCATAATTTTAAAAATTAGAACCATAAAAATCGTTTTATTCACCTATTACATACAACAAGAGACATACTCGTGATTTAGGACTGCTTTATTTATGCATTTCGTTATTTCTTTTCACTTCTAAGCGTTGGGTAGTCTGCCGCGCCTATACGAACACGACTACGAACTTTATTACTCTCTAACCGCCTTTTGCGGTACATAGAGGAAATACAATAATTTCATTAGAAAAATCAACATATATATACATCTACATTGTTGTCATAATTGTAAAAATATACATATATACAGTATACACCCATAAAAGTTATGTGTGTCAACATTATACAATGATTTATCTGATTACTGTCATAATTTGTCATACAGACGGTTTAAATCAACATTATCAATTTCTTCACTCACAACATCTGGAAGAGATGTCTATTCCTTCATGCCAAAGTAAACAAATTTGGCAACCTTAATTAACAAATTTCTATAATTTGTATTTAATAATTGACTCATTTTCAAAGTGCTGCATCTAATTCTATAACATTTTGGTATAATTGATATTCTAAGTTTTTCAATATACCATTGCATTCAAATAGGAAGTGAAATTCATCACCTAAAATTCTCTTTCTGCACTTAGGGCAGATGCGCTCTTGCCTTGGTATTGACAAATTTGACCTACGATTTACTGATAATTTTTGAGAACCAGTTCTAAAATCAAATAGCGAGTATTTAAGGTACTCAGGCAATATATCTATGTATTCTTCCGTCGAATTCATGAATGTCTTTATACATTTTGTATGCTGAAAAGGTTATAGATTAACTCAGTGGCGACCTCTATTAGGCAGGTAGATTAACAGAGTAATGCTCGCCGTGAAATAAATGGATACTGTTACTGCATTATCAGAGTATGAACGGAGCCACTTCAGTGGTTGGTTTTTATAAAAAGGACGGTGTTAAAGAAAATCTCTTTACAAGAGGCAATGATAAGGATTGAATCCGCCAATATCGCAATAGGTACATGATACATCTACCCCCACCAGCCGTATTTATATTCACGACTACAGTTAGACCGCTTTGCGGCATTGCTTTGGCAACCGCATCAACACGCAATCCCTCCCACCTCACAGCTGAGGACGCAGCCCAGAAGCCGAGAAGGTGAATGGCCACACGCTTACACTGGAATACGAGCAGGACACATCTCCTCCTGTAGATTGCGGTCTAGAGGAAATGTGTAGCTTCAGTGTCTTGCTGTCATTCGTATAAATAAGCGCACGGAATTTCACAGGATTAATCAGCCCATCTTTTACCTGGTTTGCAGTGCAGGTTAACAACAAAATGATCAACACAGGTGAGATGATATGCGGAGAAACGTACATATCATAGCGTGCAGGTGCTAGTCGGGTATTTACAAACATGGTGGCTGCCGCCACGGGATGATTGATTTATTACCCACACGGCAATGATGCTGCGGGATTAAGGAGCGCATGAAACCTACAGGTATATTGCATCAACTACTTAATGTTACCCCTATTTCGTTAGATATTCTTAATGAATGTTGGCAATGAAAATACATGTACATCTAGATTGAAGAACTGTAGTGCATGTTTTTGTGCCGGAATACTTGGCCATTTCGTGCACCTTTTTATTGCCATGCTTTGGAGGAAAATGCAAATATATATATATATATATATATATATATATATATATATATATATATATATATATATATATATATATTTATATATATATATATATATATATATATATATATATATATATATATATATATATATATATACACATGTATATATACATGTATATATATATATATATATATATATATATATATATATATATATATATATATATATATATATATATATATATATGTTTGAAAGTTTATGAATAGGATTTTATCAATGTTACTTTTAAAAGAGTTTTTATCTCCCTGTTGTGCATCAATGTGATTCTGCAAATTTTAAAACCAAATTGGTTATCCACAATACATATTCAATATGAACAAGTGATGTGTGCACTATTATGGCAATCTTTACAAGGTCTGTTTATTACAGACATTTTAATTCCTCCCTCAAATGAATACCTTTCAGAAATTGTCAGGCCGTAAGGTATTTGACACAAAGATATGTCCATTTTGCCAGTTTTTGGAATAATGTGCACACTACAGACCTAAATAGCTTAAAATTACTTCCTCTCATTTTAAAACAGGAATTCACATATTCTAAGGAGAACACATAAAAGTTATGGAAATGTGGAGGAAGCAGCCCAGGTACCTGGATCAGCCATCGCTTAGCCGTTCCTTTGATGCTGGAGCTTATCAGAGGGCATTCACCTGGGCAGGTCCCAGGCCAAGAAACAACAATGTACTTGTGGGGCCAGGGCTTGATCGCCTTAGCAAGCAGACCGACAGGAATCTACAGACACTCAAAGGTCGCTTGATGAAGGTAGATCCATGCTATGAATATGGTGTCGAACACTGGCACATGGAGAAGACACGCCCTAAATCGGGTAAGCAAATAGTTCCATGATATTCCTCAGGCATATATTACAATAATAATGATCATGATAATAGTAATGATAGTAATGGTGATGATGATGACAATTATGGGGATAACTTTTAATATTGTAGCGGAATAGAGTCCTGGCCGAAGGAATGATCCGACTAGACATACAGAATCACCTTGCTTAAATAAAAGGTTTCTTAGTTCTCTTGCTTAATAAAATAAAAGCTCAGTTGGGTTTCTGATTCTCTAATAACGTTTAGCGAAGGTTGGGGATGGATACGGTGTCGAAGTGAAAACGGGACAAGCAAGTACAAATATCAACAATACAGTTTAATCACCACAATAATCTATACATACCACCACACTCGTTCTCCGTAACAGCAATATCAACACACACAATAGTTCCACTCAATGTATACGACTATCTCGACATCACAAGTCCACAAAAAGTTTTCAATCACAATGTCTCTTGTAGGTAAATCCTGATGTAAACAACACGTTCCCTGACGGCTATTCCTCGTTCTCTTGTCACAATAATCCCTCTAAGTGCACATCATACATCTACAAGTCAGCTTCAGTCTTTGTCTTGTTACTTGACCTCTTAGTAGTAACTAGTTATTCCCTGGGTAGTCTAATTCCAGTCATCTAGCTGATCCCTGCTCTATTCCGATAATCCTCAACTGCCCTTCTTCAACTCTACTCTTAGACTCTAGTCTCCTACTCTAACCTAATTTCCCGCCCTTGTCCCTCAGTCGCACGCGCGGCAGCAGACGTCCAAGCCGCACGAGCGCTACGTCACAGCACTCAAACTGACTAGATACATTGTTGCAAGTACGGCTATACTTGGCTCAGCGAAGGCTGAGACCCAGTTTACAATAATACTAGTGACGGAACGTGACCCGTTTCTTAGCCCTGGGGTCATTCCGTCACAATATTAATGAGGATAATGACGATGATATCAATAACATGATAATGATAATAATTATAGTATTAATGATGATGATAATGATAATAATAATGATAATAATAATAATGATAGTAATGATGATACTACTACTACTATTACTACTACTACTACTACTACTACTACTACTACTGCTACTGCTACTGCTACTACTGCTACTGCTACTACTACTACTACTACTACTACTACTACTAGTAATAATAATAATAATAATAATAATAATAATAATTATAATTATAATAATAATATTAGAATAAGATAACAATACTAATAATGATACTACTACTACAGCTACTAATAATAGTAATGATAATATTAACAATAAGAATGGTGATGATAATGATAATCTATAATAATAATAGTAATTATGAAATAAAAGTAATAGAATAAATTGTAGAAAATGGTAATGATAATGTTGATAATGAAATTGTAGTTATAATGATACTACTACTACTACTACTACTACTACTACTACTACTACTACTACTACTACTACTACTACTACTACTACTACTACTGCTACTAATGATAATAATGATAATAATGATAATAATGATAATATAATGAAAATGATGATAATAAGAATGATAATAATATGAATAATAATAATAATAATAATAATAATAACAATGATAATACTGATAATAATGATGATGATAATAATACTACTACTACTACTAATAATACTAATACTACTACTACTACTACTACTACTACTACTACTAATAATAATAATAATGAAAATAATGATAATAACAATGATAATAATAATTATAACAGTAATGCAATGATTATAATAATAGTAATAATAATAATAATAATAATAATAGTAATAATAATAATAATGATAATTATTATGATAATGATAATTATAATGTCAATATTATGTTATAATAGTGGTATAAGAAGAAGAATTTGAATAAGTATGAAATATGGATGTGGTTAAGAATGATAGATATTATCATAAGAAAATAAATGAGAGTGATTAGGATAACGATTAAAAATTTACCAAATACACAGCATTTTTAAATATGGGGCTAAAATAGGAGAGCTAATATGTAACCTGGTGCAATCTATTGGTATTTGAAAACCCCATTGGATTTTCTCCCAGAAAAGACACTGTTTATCATCTTTGCACTTATTTCACATGACAGGTGAGACCATCAGCATCCCATCTCTGCATCAATGCTGTCAATTATTTATCACTTCATGTAAAAACCTCCGGGTAATCAGTCAGCTTCCAGGAATAGCATCAGTTACCATGGCAACAAGGTATTCTTGTGGTGCGAATGATGATGGGTGACTGCATAAGAATCATTCTTTCACGCAAATTGTGCAGTGCTGCTATGGGTATCTTGCATGGGATTTGTGTGTGTAGGATACAGATTAGAAGTGCTCATTCATGAAGGTTTTCTTTTCTGTGTGAAAGGTGCGCATTGTTGTGCTAAAATAAGTTGTGTCTATTTCACCTCCCCCTCAAACCTGGAGTATGGCTTGATATTTATGAATATTTATCCGCCCTTTTATTTACGAATTAGCCTGGTTACCTGGTAGCTGTGTGCACATTTCAATGGAAGGGAGAAAATAGATTTTTAAGAATTTGTGATCAAAATATTTCCTTGATATATCTTTCAAAAAATGCTCTGATGCCAACAATCATTACTAAAATAATCAGGGTATTTTCAGGTGCTTTATTAGGCATGAATGGGTTACAGATGCCAAGGTAACAAATCAGAATAAAATAGAGACAGTACTGGGGTGAATAAGTTAACCCATTAAGTGGACAAAATGCAACCTGACCTTTTTGGTGGTATCTTTTCCTACAAAGCATTTCTCACATAATATTTGAAGGAGATGTGTGGATCACTGCTTAAACCACAAATCTCCTTCAAATACTTTAAAGTTTCTGCTTCATTCAGAAGTGATTTTCAAAGTATCATAGATCCAGACAACCGTTTTCCAGTGTGCTGCTATCATCGTTATGCTCCTTGACGGGATCTGTTTGTTTTTCCAGCTACGCCTAAAGATGATGTGCCACCTGCTGGTGGTTGGCCGAACTGGGAGAACAGGGACGTCCTGTTCGCCAGCACACGCTCATTGAACGAGCTGGACAGGATGAGAACTTACAGACTTGAGGATGAACAGAGTACAGCCTCCATGCCAGCAATGCCAGGTAATACAGTGTGCAGTGAAATCACATAACATGAACACTTCACAGATGTGAACATCTCCTATAGTGAACACAATTTTTTAAGTTCCGCTGCTTGGCTATTATTATCTGTAAGTCTGTAACATCGTGATTATATAGACCTCTGAGATATAAACACCTCCTATAGTGAAAACAATTTCCAAGTCCCACTTCTTTGCGACTCACTGGTTATTTAAAAGCATGCCTCACTTTTCTTGTTGCATTGCAATAGGTAAAAAGTGAGGCAAGACATTTGCAAAATGTTGAAAAAACTCCTGCTTTATGATATTCCATCATGCTATTTTCAATAATCATTGATCTTTCTCATTTCTACATTTCTTTGAAGATGATGAAGATTATAGTCTTTTTCACAAAAAATATTATAAGTCTAATATATATTTAGGTCCCTTCAACAAGTATTGTTACCTGTGTACTACCCTGGAAGAACATGAGAAGCATCTTTTACGAACACGAGAGCTCAGATTAAAGAAGAAACCGATGACAAGAAAGAAACACAGAGTCACATTCATTGCTCCTTCACCCACAGTGGCAAAGAAACCCAAAAGCCCAGTCCCAGAGAAAGAAGAGATTCTCTACAAGGTGGTGGTGAAGACTGGCAAACACCCTAGAGCTGGTCTAAGTGCTGATGCGAAGGTAGCTATTTCACCTTTTCATGCCTAGTTTTCTTGAAATGTGTTGTCTGGATCTAGGATACCTTTTGAAATAATTAAGGAAAGGGGAGTTAATTCCTGATACTTATTTGGACAGTTGTTGGAACAGTTGATTTGCGCATTTCACCTTCAAACTTTAAAAAAAGATATATTCAACAGAAAGACACCTTGGTAATAGTTTGGGTATTTTGAGACACAAAAGACATGAATTGGGTTAACCACACACATTCAGAGAACTCAGATGATTCGACAATTAATAACCCAATCATGCTTATTAGAGTTCCCCTTCTTTGTTTTAGTACCACAAGGTACTTGGACACTATAGAGCTTTTTTTCAAAAGTATTCTAAATATTTGATATCAATGATCAGTCATTTGTTTCAATCACAGTAACCATTTTGGATCATCATTAGACAATACATTAAAATATAATTTAAAAATTTATAAATTGTAGTTTGATGAATTGGCAACTTGCAAATATTTTCATTTTGTATTTGTTTCATCATCACAACCATTTATGGTCATCAAAAGACAATGTAGCAAAATAGAAGTAAGAAAATATGAAACATTGTAATTTGATGAATTGATACTTATAATGCTTTAATTTCTCTCTTGTTTCTGTTGTCTTTTCCAGGTGTTTCTTCAAATGAAAGGTGTTGCTGGTGGTATGAAGAGGAGACAGCTGACAAAGAACAGAATAGGTTTTCACTTTGGTCAGGGTACTGAGGAGACCTTTCACTTCAAAGGGCCACATATTGGAGACCTGCAAAGACTCACACTTGAGGTTAGAGCATATTTTAGTCTTGAGCCAGCAGGCGTGTCTGGGCATCATCATTTGGAAACCCAAATCCTCAAAAACCATCCATTGGGAGACCAAAAAAAAAATATATATGAAATTTCTTTAAATGGCAATTTTAAGAAAATAATTGTTGTTTTTTAGTATACTGAGTAATCTCTGGTCACCTTGAAAAACAGGACCAAAAACTGTACAATTGCCAATTCTGGGCGCCTAGTTAGAACTCAATCCTTGCTAAAACCCTGGGTAAAAAAAAGGTTGATTTGTTTTTTGATAATCCATTCATGTATGGAGATCTTGTGAAGTCTCAGCAAAACTAGGTTAAAGAATAAAACTTTTGAATTGAACATAAGTTCACAAATTATTCCAAGGAGAGTTATTGACTACTAGTAGGTATTGAACTTTTGGTCTACATTACTCTATCTACTTCTTAAAATTCCCTGGTTACAAAGATATACTAGTAACCCTATGGGTCATAATGATAGCTTGAAGCTGATCCTTTGGTCTAAATGATATCATCAAACAGTGCATGATTATTTGGAGGCTAGATGCATGGATAGGTCAAGGAGATATCCTTCCTGCTTTGCTTTTTATCATATTTTTGCATTTTAAATGGACATGGAAACAATTAAGCTACAATCACTCTGGTTTAATAATGAGTGTGGCATAAATTTTGTTTGTGTTGTTGCCAATTACTAGTTACCAATAGTCATATGCAGGATGGTCTGGAAATTTCTGTACATCTCTTTAATGCTTGTTTGCTATATAGATGTGTGCTCTAGTGAATTGCTGTCACTGGTTAGTCTGAAACTTGACTAACTCCAGTTGGATAAGGAAAACATTCAGACCAAGAACCAATTAATGCATGGTTGTGTGTATTCCAGCATGACGGTGTAGAGAGGAAACACCTGTGGCAGGTGGAGAGTGTTGAGGTGACCAACCTGAGTACGGAGACCACCTGGATCTTCAGGTGTGGACAGGTGCTCTCTCTCTGGAAGCCCGGCATCGGGCTCAAGGTCACCCTAAACGCAGAACTCAAGGAAATTGTGGAGAAAGGTATAAAGATTTCTACTTTCTCCTTCCACATGAATATTCAAATCATATCATTATTTCACTTCAGGACCTGATTCTCAATGATGATAAGTATGCTAATCATTTGTGCAACTAGGTATGGAGGCTTTATTATTGGAACAAACAATTAAGCTTAACATTTGAAAATTAACTCATAAAATGTTATAAACAGCGGTTATAGATTCTTTACAATAATAACATCTTAAAGATGAATTTAACAATAAACTTGAATGAAATGTATTTTTCATTCTAGATAACGATCTGTTGGGAAAAATATTGATTTTCTTTCTAGAAAAGGGTTCTCTTTTTTCTTCTGGTCAATTTTTAAATGGGCACAAAAAAGCTCTAGATCCTGTTTTGTGAATACTTGAAAGACTCCTCTTCCTGATTCCTTGCAGAGTATGAAGTCTATGTAACAACAGGGGACTTAGCTATGGCAGGGACAGATGCCAATGTATCCATCACCCTTTATGGTCGCCGTGGCAACAGTGAGAAGATGAAACTGAACTCAAAGGATAGAGATTGCTTTGAACAAGGAGAAACAGATACCTTTCAAATCAAGGTCAAGGATATAGGACCCCTGACAAGATTAAGGTATGCACATATTGTTTGTGTCTTACTATTGTTTTGATACAAATAAACAAATAAAGCTACATACTCATTTTTGTCTGATAGCATAATTTTTTAACAATCAGAAATTTCTCCTCATTAAAGTTGATTATTAGTTGAAGTTCCTGCATTCTATCTCAGCAATATGAATGCTCTGTACAGATTTCTTGAATTTTGAAATTTATGATCTGAAAAGATTATGTACTTTCTTAATAGCAGTTAGTCCATTCTTGTACCGTATTTGTCCAAACAACCACACAGACCCCTAATAACTGCACCCACTGCAGTTCTAGGTATTTGTAAATGGAGATTATTTTGTCCTCTTTGTCTAGAATTGAGCATGACAATAAAGGCAGGGGTCCGGGCTGGTTCCTGGAGAAGGTTGTTGTGGTGGACACTGCTGAACCCAGATCTGGCAAGTGGTACTTCTACTGTAAGCGCTGGCTGGCTGATGATGAGGACGACGGCGCCATCTGCAGAGAACTTTATGCAAGCAAAAAACCTACCAGCGACAGAGATAATGGTAAGCAATAAGACAATATTTATGATACTTAAGGGCTACTCTTGAAATTTTAGTCAAGATCTTTGATCATACTTTTGATGGTAACTTGAAATTAAGAATGATTTGAAGAATGCAGGTTCAGGGGTGCCTCAGTATATTTATTCTGGAGCACAGGATTTTTAGTAGTGGGTATGTGATAATCGGCTCAAAGTATTGTCAACAGACGGCACTAGTATTAGAATAAAGACCTGGCTTAAAATAGATAGTACAGATAAAGGATTTCAGTTCACATGTGTTATGAAATCTGCATCAAAATAATAAATCAGAAATATCTTCTAAACTCTACTGCCCATGCTGTCTTAGAGTTTAACACAGCTGGTTTGAGCTGGCCTGTCACAGGATTTGAAGCCTGATTTTAGCTCTGTTTCATGCTGGTGCTTCAATGTGACAGTTCACATGATACCCTGGGTTGTGAGTGGGTGATCCTGTGCATAGTTTTCAGAGCGTACACACAGTTTGACAACTTTTGACAAAACTTACTATTTTTGGTATAATTTGAAAAACATTTGAATAGGCATTGTTAAACCCAACAGAGGCAACAACGTTCAGTGAAATTTTTCTTAAAATATTGCTTCATTACCAAAATATCTAGGCATGTGTCAGACTAAGAGTATGCTCCAGATGTATTTTAATGTTTTAGGCATATATTATTTAGATGTGAGAAGAAACATTGCTTTTTGCATCATCATAATGAAATTTCTTTTTTTTTTCATAATGTAATTTTGTCTATGATCATCGATACACTGTATTTAACATGAAATATTATGTTACAGAACAAGACCATTCAAATGTATCAGGTATTTAAAGACTTGTAACATGTAACCCTTGAGTGATTTAGCTAATCCTAACAGTTAATCTTTACTAACATAGCCTTAGGCTCTTCATAATTAATTAATGTTAACATGGTTTGCGACAAGGGCTGAAGTTTGTTTAAAAGTAAATGATATGATATCAGTTTTAATCAAATGAAACAATACGTTTTTGAACTTTTTTCTGAAGAAAACACATGCCCTTATTCATAATAGTGGTCTGGAGTTGGCAAACATGTAAGAAAAAACAGCATTTCTTTTATCATATATTTCTTGTATCAAAATAACATGTAAATATGTAGATACATGACCATATTGCTCAAAACACATAGAACGATTCATTGATTAAACTGTTTGAAGTGAACAGTTTTTTCCTGGGTTAACCTTTCTCCATTTACCGGTTACACTAAGTTCCGGGTTATCAATCTCCAGCCCTGTTTGTGACATTTGCAGCAAATGACTTCATGATAGTTTTCCTAACAGCGAGGACTTGGTAGGATCTTATATCATTATGTTTGCCTCATAGACAACTTGATAACATCTTTATTTTAACATTATTGGTAAACATCTCAGACTTTCATTTAAACATAATGGATAATGTTATTGATATGGGCAGATGGGATCCTGTGAGCCTGACCCCTTATTTCCTAACATTGAAAACATCGGCTATTATAACACTTCTTTCATTTTGTCATCGTGAGTGATTGCATAAAATGATTGGTTTATAACAATTAAAAACAAAACATGTACAGTACTAAAACTTACAAAAATCTTTATCTGTCCCATCACTGCCATGTTATGTGGCTCAAGTTCTGCCAAGTAAAGCAAGTAAGAAAGTTACCAGTGGTTTGTGGAAAGACAATGATCGATGTTCTTCAGATACAGCAGTTCTCTCCACCACTTACTACTGTTATTTATATGGTCATGCATGGGATCTGCCCACTTCCAGTTCATCAGGATATTCATCTCAGGCAATATTACTCACACAGTTCATGCTGTGTCTAAATGCTCTGAATATTATGTATTTTCCCATATAGGTAGAAATCATTGTGTAACAGAACAAGGCCATTCCATTCTATCAGGTGTCTAAAGATGTTCTATAACGATTTAGCCTAATATGGCAAAGTATAAAATTACAACAAAATGTATTCAGTGACATTTTTTTTTCAATTTTCAGCTTGCTTGATCTCGTATGACGTGGAAGTGAGGACTGGGGATGTGTTTGGAGCAGGCACCAATGCACAGGTCTTCATTCAGATGGTTGGAGAGAAGAGGAGAACAAGAGAAGTTAAGCTCGACTACCATGCTGATTATTTTGAGCAGGGCAAAACTGATGTTTTTGAGGTTTGTTTTCAGTTCTAATTTACACTCTATGCAAAAATACTACATTAATGTTTTATTAAAGTTAAAGTACTTTCCATTTATAATATTGTGATTTGAATTTTGCAGTTAGAACAAATTGATTCTAAGTTCACTATTTTTTTCTGCCACAGTGATCTGCACAAGAAAATATGCTGCTTTTTAATCTTAACCTTGACAACTCATAATTCTTTTTCTCCCATAAAATCTAAAATTCATCTCTAATGGCAAGATATACCCTTAACATATGATAAATAGGCATGTTTATTTTATATTTTAAGGTTACAGAAACTCACACTGTTACTAATAAATATTGTAATCCCAAACTGATTAATACCCGGTATGTTGACCTTGCTCAAAGATTCCTCTGGATTCCCATTAGCAGATTGGCCTGGTCACTGTATAAATGTGCTACATTGGAACGAGGGCCTTATTAGCCAGGATTTTTTTAAATGCCTGTCCAAAACAACTTTACAAAATTTCTGCTTCTCCAGATTTAGTTAATCATCTGCTTTAAATTCTTATACCAACTAGATTAAATAGCCTATTATGTTAAAAAGGGCAATTTACATTTCAGCCATGCCTTGAAGATGGTATGTTAGGAAAATATTTGTTTATCACCCCCCAGAAAAGGTCAGATAAAAAATTCTTCATGGAAATTTTTGCCTGTCTATAAAGGAGGTTTTCAGGAAAATGTCTGTCAAAAAGACAGGCTGGACAGGCTCTGGCTTAGTCCCTGTGTGGAATCATTCATGAAGAGAAACAAATCCTTTCCTGGTTCCGCATCTCAAACTTGTCGTGATATTACCTAAACTGTTTGAAGTGTAATTCCAATTCCAGTTAGTTCCTACTTTCCTTTCATGCTGACTTCTGTTTCAGATTGAGGGTGAAGATGTTGGCAAACTGAAGAAGGTCAGGATGCGGCACGATAACTCTGGTCTGGGAGCAGGATGGTTCCTGGATAAGGTATGCATTCATCCGTATCTTTATTACTGTAAAACAGATAATTCTAATGTTTTAAAACAATTTCTCAATATTGTCAAAGTATACCTTATAATAGTTGCACTATAAACATAAAATCTCATTCAATATGTATATTTCCTGCATCTGAATTCCACAACGCAATCTGCATTTAGTAGATTTGCGATACTTAAATTCATGTGAGCTTTTCCAATCATCAGTTTTACATTTTTATAAGGCATCAAGATCTATATATTTCATTGCATTACTTAATGCATCTCAGGATATGAATCAATATATCTAAATTTCTTTACATCACTTATTACAATTTATGTGAAAACCTTAGTAAATCTGAATAAATTGGTTGGAAATTACATCAATATACTTCGAAAATCTGTGGAAATCTAAATTTTAAATTTGATTTTGATATGAATAACTCTAATATAAACCACTTGTGTCAAACATTGATGAGAAAAATTGATAAGATAAATAGGGCAAACAAGCAAGGGAGCTGGTGTTATAGTGCCTTAATATAATCTGCCATTTTGCCTTCCAGGTCACAGTAAGGAGATATCTGCCTAAAGAAGAAACACTGAAAAGAATCCAGAAAATGGTTAAACAGTATGATACAGGTGCAAGCAGTAATGAGGAGGACAGTGATGAGGAAGAGGAAAAAGAGGATGAGAACAAGGAAGAGGAGTTGGAAGAAGAAGAGAAAAGTATGAAAAAGAAAAAGAAAAGAAATAACAAGAAAAAGCCATCAGATAGAATACCAGTTTTCAAGAATAAAGGTGCAAAAAACATGAAGCATCATTTTATTGAGGGTCACAATGCTAGGCCTGGGACTGCGAAGAAGAAGGTGATGTTCAGCTACGATGGCCTCAATGTCACTCATACTGATACAGAGGATGAGGATGATGAGGAAAATATGATGAGAAGAATGATGAGGAGGAAGAAGAAAGACCCGGATGCAGATGCTACAAGTGATGGGTCTGAATCATCATCAGGTGATGAGGAGGATAAAAAGAAAGGGAAGAAGAAAAGGGGGTTGAAGAAAGAGGATAAAAAAGTTAAGTCAATATTGAAGAGCAGAAAAAATAGATCTATGGATGATGATGATGATGATGATAAAGAGGGAGAAGATGAGAAACAACTTGAGAAAATGATGAGGAAGTTGCAGTCGGGTGAAGATATCATCAGCTCTGACGACGATGATGGTGAGGAGGATAAAAATGGTACCGAAAATTCCTCAAAACGTAATCAAAGAAAGAAAGTTGGGAAAGCGAAGGAAGATGACAGATCTGAAGAGGATGACTCTGTTGATGATGTGAGTGCTCTGCTGAAAAGGCTACGCAAGTACCAGATGGCTGAAAACCCTGATGCCCTACTGGAGGGTATTAAAGTGCCATACTATGATGAGACTATCTTCCCCTGCCAGCAGTGGCTGGCTGATGACGAGGGGGATGGCCAGATCTCCAGGGAACTACCAGCAACTACGCCAAAACCACATTTCAAGTACATTAAACTCAAGCATAATAGATAGGACTATGAACTTTATGTGAACTATATATATATATATATATATATATATATATATATATATATATATATATATATATATATATATATATATATATATATATATATATATATATATATATGAACCTACAAATAGTGCCATTGGGAGACATACCCTAAAATACCATCCAATTGGGAACCTTTTTAAAAGTGGCTTTTTTGTCATATTTTATTTATGTGAATATGTGGAGTGGCTGTGACGCATAGTGTTCACAAATCAGTTCTATAATGAATTTGATGACATGTGATGAAAGTATTGAAAATATACTTGTAGGTCCCCCATTGTATGTCCCCTTATGTAAATGATGTAATGGACATGTATAATCGTTACCATTGTGGAACATTATATATATCTA